>OY728138.1:1932117298-1933367298 GCA_963277665.1 Viscum album
AATAGTTTCTTGGAAGCATCCGAAGAATGTCTTTGAGGTATGGAGTTTTCTAGGGTTGGCTGGATAATATAGACGTTTCATACAAGACTTTTCACGCTTAGCAGTGCCACTGACGGGCCTGACTAAGAAGGGTGAAAAGTTATTATGGTCAGATTCTTGTGAGTCAGCCTTTCAAGAGCTGAAAGGGAGGTTGACTTCAGCACTAATACTAGTTTTTCTAGAGTCGGGTAAGAGTTATACTGTGTATTGTGATTCATCAGGTATCGGGCTAGGAGTTGTGCTTATGTAGGGGGAGAGAGTTATTGTGTATGGGTCTCAGTAGTTGAGGTCACATGAGAGAAACTACCCGACGCATGATCTGGAGTTGGCTTTTGTTGTTCATGCTTTACGTTGTTGGGGGCACTATCTTTTGAGAGAGTATTTTGTGGTTTTCACCGATCACAAGAGTCTCAAGTATATCATCACTCAGCGTGATCTGAATTTGAGACAATGAAGGTGGGTTGAGTACCTTCAGTCTTTTGACTTTGAGCTTGCCTACATGCCTGGGAAGGGCAATGCAGTGGTTGATGCACTGAGCAAGAGGACTCAGATCACTACCACAAAACTGGGCAAGGCCAGTGCCACCCTTTATCAGCGCCAACAAAAAAGAGCTGATAAAGGGGGGTACCTTTATCAGTGCTAAAAAAAGAACTGATAAAAGTACCCCTTTATCAGTGCTTTTTTTAGTTCTGATAGAGGTACCCCCTTTAACAGTGCTTTTTTTAGAGCTGTTAAAGGGTACCCCTTTATCAGTGCTTTTTTAGTAGCGCTGATAAATGGGGGTCTTTATGAGCGCTTTTTTTAAAAGTGCTGATAAAGGTTCTACTTCCAAAAAAATTATTAAAAAATATATATTAATATTTAAATATATAGATATAGTTATATTGATATAAATATAATATATATTTTTTAAATATAATTTTAAATATATTTTAGATAAGTATAAATATACCGTTACACTTAATATATAAAGTATTTAGTGAAAATGGATTATAGAAAAATTTTAAAAATATTTTTAATTAATAATTTTCTAATTATTATGGAGTAATAGTCATTTAATAACAATTTGAAGACTAAAAAAATTAAAAAAATTAAAAAAATATCCAAAATATGTTGAAAACGCAACTCAAACTTCAAACGGCCATAACTTTTGATCCGGGTGTCCGTTTGAGCTCTACCACATATCAAATCGAAGCCTGTGATGAGCTCTACACCACTATAATCAAGGAGAGACCCGTTCAAGGTTTTTGTGAGGCCAAAAAAGGCCCAAAAGGCCTCAAAAACAGAGTTTTTAGTCGGGGTTCCCCGATTTTTTAACATTTTTTGGATTTTCAGCCACGTTTAAGGGGGTATTATTGGCTTTTTTTGGTGGGGACTGAATTTATTCCAAGGTATTACATTTATATTGATATTATTTCTTTGAAATTTTATCATTTTTTATAATTCACTGCTATTTATAATCAAATATATAACTATATATACATATTTTTTATATATTCACCCCTAAAAATTTAATTATAAATATAAATAATAAAATATATTTACATATAAAATATATTAGCTTTATCTAAATAATAACTAATATCCATTTTATTTAAAATACAAATATATGAATATTTATATACCTATATATTAATCTAACTATATATATATATTAATATATCTATATATATATATATATTGATATGACTATAAATATATATATTAATATCACTATAAATATATATATATTAATATAACTATATATTTATATTAATATAACTATATATTAATATTAATATAACTATATATATATATATAAAAATAAATAGATATATCACTAATAGGAGAACAAATCAATATAGGGGAGTGGCAAAGGCTTCAGGCGCGCAGGGGGGAGGTCTCGAGATCAAATCCGGGTAAAGTCAAGGACGCATGCGCATGGGTGAATCTGGGGCTAGCGCTGATAAAGGGTGGAGGGGTGTGTGCGGGGACGCTGGAGGGGGGCGTAAAATCATTGTAAAAGGGGGGATCAAGCACTATAAAATCCCCCCCGATTCACCCATGGGCGCACATGATTTTTTTAATTTTTTTAATTTTTTTATTTTTTTAACTTTTATCATCGCTTTTTGGAGCACTAATAAAGGAGACCCCCTATCTTCTCCAACATTAATAGCACTTTTCTAGCACTGTTAAAGGCCATTTTTAGCGCTGATAAAAGCCGTATTTGTAGTAGTTGATACAAGCAGTTCAGGAGGCCAACAGTGAGTGGCAGCTTATGGCTCTGTTCTCTGAGATGCATTTGAAGGTGCACGACAGACAGGGATGAACATTCCTTTCTTCTGTAGTTGTTACCTTTACTCTTCTTGATCGACTGCGAATGAGGTAACTATCAGATTCAGAAGGCATAGTCCTACGGGATAGTGTGTCGAGAGAGGACCCTATTCCTAGATGGACTATAGGTGAGGATGAGATGTTGTGTTTCCATGGGTGTGTATGGGTGTCAGCAGACAAACATGAAGAGCTGATGTGGGACTTCCATTCCTCAGTTTGGGAAGTTCATCCTGGTGTCACCAAGATGTATCATGATCTACACTGTCAGTATTGGTGGACAGGTATGAAGGGAGATGTTGTTGGTTTCGTCATGAGGTGTTCCACCTGTCAGTAAGTGAAGGCAGAGCATCAGCGACCAACAGGGATTTTGTAGCAGTTACCCATTCCCGAGTGGAAGTGGAATGATGTCGCGATGGATTTCGTGATAGGTTTGTCAAGGTCGCCTCAAGGGAATGATGTTGTTTGGGTTGTCATTGACAAACTCATGAAGGTTGCTCGCTTTTTTCTGGTCAAGGAAACTTTCAGTGTTGATGAGCTGGAAAGGTTATAAATCTGAGAGATTGTACGTTTACATAGGGTTCCACACTCCATTATCTTAGATAGGGATGCACGTTTTACTTCTCGGGTCTATCAGGGGCTACAGAAGGCCTTGGTCACACATGTACTTTTGAGTACAGCTTACCACCCCCAGATATATGGCCAGTCCAGGTGCTTGAGGACATGCTTCGAGCATGAATCCTGGATTTTATAGGTTCTTGGTAGAAACACATACCTCTTGTGGAGTTTTCCTATAATAATAGTTTTCAAGCAACTATTCATATGACACCTTTTGAGGCTTTGTACGGTAGGTCATGCTGATCACCCTTATGTTGGATGGAGGCAGGAGAGGTAGCTATGTTGGGACCTCATCTTGTCCAAGAGACCACAGAGCAGATAGATTTGATTAGGAAGAGGATGGCTATTGCACAGTCTCGACAGAAGTCTTATGATGATCAACGGAGATGACCTCTGGAGTTTGAGGTCAGAGATCAGGTGTTCTTGTGTGTCACACCGAGGTTGGAACACAGGAGGATTAGGAGATAGGGTAAGCTTTCGCCAAGGTACGTCGGGCCGTTTGAGGTTTTGGAGAGGGTCGGGTTGATTGCCTATCAGTTGTAGTTAACTTATAGGTATTAGTCTATTCATGATGTCTTCCATGTTTCTCAGATTCGACATTACTTCTCAAACCTGTCTCATAAATTTCAACCCAAGGAGGTTGAGCTCGAGGTGGATGCATATTTCAAGGAGCATCTTATCCGGATTGTTGATCAAAGTACGAAGGCTCTCTATAATCAGTCTGTTTCTCTAGTATGAGTGTTATCGCAGCATGGTCGAGTACAGGACGAGACTTGGGAGAGGGAGATTGATGTACGGTCGTAGTGGTCGGAGCTGTTTGGGGTTTCTTATTCTACGCCGCCTTGCTAGAGAAATTCAGGGACAAATTTCTTTAAGGGGGAAAGTTTGTAAGAACCCGGATCTTCTTTTCAGGTATGTTTTCCTTTTTCTGGTGTTTTTGAGGAAAAGATGAGTTTTTTGGAAATTTCTTAAGTACACACCATGTACTTTATAAGTACACGTCGTGTACTCGGTTACCGCGGGTCGCCATGTGCTGGCCGTGTAATGGTCGTGCACATGACCTTGTGTGGTGACCTGGAGACCGCCTAATGCAAGGGTCGGTTAAGGCAAGTACACGTTGTGTACTTATAAAGTACACACCATGTACTTTCTTTAAATTTCACTAAACGGACTTGGGTCGCGTCTAATTGGAAAAAAGATCTTCTTCTTCGCTTTCCTCATTTGAGAGTGTCCATACGGCATAGATCTTTCTTGAACCCCCAATAGAGCATTAGTTCTCCGATTCGACCGTCGTCAATTGCGTTGGGACTTCCATGGTAAGATCTTCCTTCTTCTAGAGCTTCGTTTCCTGATTCCTACTCTTTTAAGATTTATCTTCGGTTAAACGTTTTAGATGTTTTTGTAGATCTATGACATTCTAAGGCGAATCAAGGCTTGAGGTTCATGTATAACAATCCTAAAACACCGAGGTAGGTGGTTTGTGCCTTTCCGTAGATAGTCTTTGAGTTATATGTGTAAAAGTACCCAATACCCTTGAACAGAGTATTGCATGTTTATAGTGTTAACCATTTTTGTTGCCTGCTATGCCTAGTTTGATTGGATAGAGGTTAATTTTTGAGATTAGGGTTATCTTTGCTAATCTGTGGATGTTTTTCCCATGTTTTCTTGTTTTGACCGTTTGGTCTAGCTTTGCATGTTAGGCTGCTTTATTCTTTTCCCATGCCTAGTATTATAGGATGGAGTGATTATTTATATCTGACATGTTATTATGTGTTGTAGATTGATTAGCCAAGTAGTTCTAGAGGTTTACTTTGGCTGTTGATTATCGTTTATGCACGATTGCTTTACATAGGGCTGTGAGAACCTGGTGTAGTGAGACCATAGGGGAAATTGACGTTGAGGGATTTCCCAGAGTGTCTGTTATAATTATCATGCTGTGAGACCATAGGGGGGATTGACGTTGAGTGCTCCCTCATCGTGTCTATATTTACGTTACGTGTCCACAGGAGGAATTGACGTTGAGTGCTTCCTTAGAGTGTCTGTAGATTACCGTTAAAAGACTATAGGGGGAATTGACGGTGAGTGCTTCCTTAGAGAGTCTTTTGTATATATTTCCTTGTATTGTAAACCAGAGAGGTTAGGCTATGAGAACTACCCAGAGGGTTGCTTGTATTTGTTTGGTTGATTAAATGCTTAAAATTAATGTTTGTAAATGGAACTGTAGGACTATTTACTTTTGAGTACTTCCTTGTTTACTGCTTCCTTTTGCTTATTACCTGCCATATATATTCACTAACTATTAGGCACAGATCTTTGGGTGGTTGCCTACTGGGATTAGTATCACACCTTGTTTGGGTCATGCTTTTGGGCCCAAATAGATTATATTGTTGTAGGTGTAGATAAGGGCAAGCTCCCTTCTACTTCATGTACATGATTGTTGAGGAGTTGGAGAGCATGGGACCAAGCCGAGACTTGCGATGCTGCTGGAGATTTTCTGTTTTCTTTTGTACTTTGATTTATCACTGTTTTCTAGCATTGTGACTTGTTTGGTTGTTTTCCTAGACATATGTATCATGCATAATTTATATATGTGGGCTCCAGTTGTTTATTACTACTGTTGTTCACTTATTGCATGTTTTACTGCTTCCGCTAATACTATCTATTTTACTTCTGTTGTGTTACTCTGCCAATGAGGGCGTAGTTTCCCCACTATCACACCCAAGGCCCTCGTTGCTAATCGGCAGCCTCTGGAATTTGGGGAAATGCGTTTGAGTCCATGTGACCAACCAGGTACGAGGCGCCTATGGGTGGCTTTCGGAACCGGGATGTTACAGCCCAAATACCTTCCTAAAACCCCTCCCCATGTCCTATAGGTCTTATTTTCATAATAATATCAACATTAGATGGATTAATCTCTAAATCAAATAAGGTTCTATAAAGAATAGGAATTAAAGAACGTACGATGCTAGACAGATTTTAAGGTAATGGATTTCTAGTCTCAATCCCATTTCTTTGAGAATTAATATGTTTTCAACATTTTTTTCTTTTGTGTGGTGTATGATTTTTCCTTATGGATTTATTTTTTCATTCTTAAAAATCCATTCAAATTTTTTTCCTTCAATGTTTTATTGGTTCAGAAGTTTTCAGTCCATAAGGGACACTTTACCTTAAAAAGCTCGTTTTAAGTGTTTTAAAATTTTATTTTATAAAACTTTTTCTTCCATGTTCATATTATTTAAATTATTTTATGGATATATTTATATATACATAAGTGAATTATAAAGGACATTTTATGTCACTTTTTAATTTCTTTCAATTGTTTTCAATGGGAATTTTTTTACATATTTTATACGAAATATTTTGACTTTTTTACAAAAAACAAAAGGAATGATCTATTTTAACGTATATGATGTCGATGGATTTTTCGGCCATAACCGTTGTTTGATGTTTGGATTCTTTTATAAACTTCTATGTTTTCTTTAAATAAAACTTGATTTCCCTTTGTTCTGGGTATTTCAGTTTTGAAAATTGGTTTTTCAAGAAAAGTGATATATCATTACACAAAAATGTTTTACTTGTTAGTTCAAAAAGATACTTTTTATGAGTTTGATGATGGAAATGAGAGATTTTATGTGTTTTATGAATGTTATTGTCTATAGAAACTATTTATAATGATGGGTAAGCCTGATATTTCTCTCTAATTCATTGAGTAATGAATATGTTATCCAAATAATTATATCGGAAGTTGATTGTATGGATTATTCCACTTGTAAGGGTTCTTGTAAGTGTTCTATAAATATGATTTCTCAAGGCACCTGCATGAATTTTATATGATTACTAATGAGTTTTCATGGAAATATTTTGATTTCACAAGGTAAGTTAGTGATTTTTTTATTTAAAGGAATGATTATTCTCTTTTGGGGGGGATGTATGCTTTTAAGAAAATGTTTTTCATGGGTTCACATATTTTCTAAGAATCCCTCATGATTAAGATTTTGCCTTTATGTTTTCTTATAAAATGTTTTATGAAAAACTACGGGAAATAAAGCTGATTTCATGTGTAATTAAAAGATTATTTAAGCTCAAGTTTATTATGTTAAAGACAAACTCTCTTTTATGATCTCATGGTTTTGAAACTGATTAATGGGTTTTTTTCTTCTATGTCTCTTACTAGGTTTTTTGTGTTCATGTCACGTTTTCAAATGTTTTTCATAGAGTTTAAGGATGAGTTGTAACAATGATGAAGACTTGATATGGAAAGATAAATGATGGGCATGTTGGGGAAATTCTCACTTGATGACATGAGTATTGTTATGTAAGAGTTTTTCACAATTCTCTAAAACTTTAAACCTTAAAGGTCCTTGGCTATATAAGTGATTTATTATTTCCATTGTTGTTGTATGTTTTGGATGGTTTAAATTGATTCACATTTATTGGTATCAACACCAGATATGTAAAGATTATGTTTTAAGCACCGGATTTCGAGAGTGTGGGTTTGGGAGCTTTTATACGCCAAATTGTAGCTAATAGAAGTTGGCATCCATTTTTGCAGATGTTTTTCATACCTGACGCTAATACATTTAGAGTGAGTTATAATTGCCAATCATGAAAATGTTAACAATAAAACGGGAAAAAGGTGTGTCAATATTGAACTATCAAATTAACCGTCACAATAACTTTTTATTGTCCTCAAGAAAACACCTTTATACAGTAAAATAATAATTCCATCATAACAATAATAAACAGGGGGCGTGTGGCACGCAGGTGGTGGGTTGGGCTCAGGACAGGCGTGGTGTGGCGCCCACCTGTACCTCGTTACCCAAATAACATGTTGACAGTCGAGGATGGCTTAGTGGTACCGTGTAAGGTGGTCACTCCCTAGTAACGAAACTGGATCAAGTTCGAGTCTTGTCACACTCGAAATTAGCTGGGGGCGCGTGGCACGCAGGTGGTTGGTTGGGCCCAGGACAGGCGTGGTGTGGCGCCCACTAATACCTCATTACCCAAATAACGTGTTTGCCGACGGGGGGTTGGCTTAGTGGTACCGTGTATGACGACCACTCCCTGATAAATGGAACTGGCTCAAGTTCGAGTCCCGCCACACTCGAAATTAGTTGGGTGTGTGTGGCGTGTAGGTGGTGGGTTGGGCCCAGGACAGGCGTGGTGTGGCGTTTGCCTATATCTCGTTACTCAAATAACACATTTACTCAAAATTAGCTGGGGGCGTGTGGCACGTAGTAGGTGGGTTGAGACCAGGACAGGCGTGGTATGGTGCCTACCTATACTTCGTTACCCAAAATAACATGTTTTGCATTTAGGGTCTTACCCGAATGGTAAAAGCTCCTTGTATTCCTGCATCAGACTTGGGTTCAAATCTGAGTGGGAGCGAATTTCCGCTAGCAAGCGGTGATGCAGGCATGACGCAGTCAAGCGATGGCGTAGACGTGACATAGGCAAAATGGTGATGCAGGCATGATGTAGGCATGTCGCTGCATTGGCTCTTCAGGCTAGTTTGTGGGTCTTTGGGCCATGTAATGGGCTTCATGCCCACTGGGTTTTCGGGCCATGTACTGAATAAATAAGGCTTGATGAGTGTGTTATCCCTTTGGGGGGGAGCTATGATTTGTCTTTCTGACCTGTGTGTGTGTGTGTTTGTGTGTTTGAATATAATTGTACCCCCAAACACCTAATATATATACAGGATTGTAATCACCAGTAACATAACCGCCGCTAATTTTTTTACTTTACCAATGTTTACATAAAACCACCACTAACAGAAGTCGGTGGCTATTTTTGTGATGGAATTTCTTAATTGGTGTTAATGTATTTAGGGGGAGTTATAATGGCTAGTTAAAAATATAACCTCCTCTAAATGCACCAGTTTTTTGTAGTGATTTCCTTTAAATCATAAGCAATACAAAGGCATGTCAATATTGAACTATCAAATTGACTCCCACATCATCTTTTTATTGTCCTCAAGCAAACACCATTATACAATCAAATATTAAAACAATCATAACAATAATAAACATCAAATATAATAAAACTCAAATCATTATTAATTATGAGTGAAACTTCAAGAATCACACATAAAACAAATTTTCAACTAATCAATTTCCAAACAATGCCAATCAATCATGCTATTTACTTTTTCTCTTAATGTCAACTTAATCTCTCATTTTATTTGAAACTTTCGATTCATCTTCAAAATTAGGCAATCCTTCCTATTTATGTTTTCTTTTAATATTGAACACAAAAAAGTATCTTTTCTATTCATTATAAATATATATATATACACACATATAAAGACAGACACACACATACATAAACAAGTACTGTGTATTTTCACGAAGCCTTTGTCGCTGAGAGAAAATGGGTTTCATGGCGGGTTTTTTTTAGCATTTAGTATCAATTTAAACCATCACTAAATGATGTGCAAGGCTTTCTAAAATTACTGTGTATTTGCATGTTGGGTTTAGCATAGGTTTAAAATTGTCGCTAAATAAATAAAAACTAGATTATTTTTGTAGTGTTGAATTATTTAGAAGATGTCACGTTCAAAGACCCCTCCCCACACCGCACGCTTTATCACTCTACTGTTTCTTCTTCGTTAGTGTTGGGAGATGGAAAGAGGTGAAAGCAGCGGGAGTGGGTCCGTGAGGAGCGCTGGGTGACCGCTCGTTTGTTAGGGGCTGTCATCTCAGCAGTGGCGGCCCAGGCTGGTGAAGGCGTCACCGCTGCCCAACTGGTCTATTCTGCTTCTTCTTTTGCCGCTGTTATTTGGTCACCAAAACCTAACTAATAATGGCCAAGCAAACCCAACCCTAACTATAGTGCATGGATATTCACCAGCAGGCCATGGGTGGGGTTGTACAGTTTAACTACCTTTATTCCACTTATAATTTTGGTGACATTCTACTTCCACATTTTAACCCTCAATCACTAGTTTAATATCATAATATCGATATGAAAATAAGCCCTAAGAATAAATTCAGTTTCCACCGACAAAACACAATAAGACGTTAAACGAAACGGAAACTCAATCGAATATTCAAAAATCAGGGACACTTGAGGAAAAATTGGGACCGCCCCCCTAGTCCAAATGACATAGGTCTTTTCGCAAGTTTCGATTTGACATCTCGTGGAGCCCGAACAAACACTCGAATCAAAAGTTATAACCGTTTTAAATTCAATCACTTTTTTCAACTTTTCATAAGATATTAATTAATTTATTAATTTTTTCTATCACCAAATTGATATTAAATGTCAATTACTCGATACCAATGAGAGGATTATTAATAAATATTAATTATTAATTATTTTATAAATCATCTTTCACTAAATCCATTATATATTAAGTTTAAATACATATTTAGTATTATATTAATCATATTTAATCAAATATATTATATTTATATATTAATATAAACATTTTTTATATTAAAGTATGATTTTTAATAATATACATTTTCTTATTTGGCCTATGCTAAGAAAAAAAAGGATTACCTTTATCATTGTTAATCAAAAGCGTTGATAATGAACACATTTTATCCCCATTTTTTTAAAACAATGATAAAAGACGGTCTTTGTCGGCGCTAAAAAAACAACGATAAAAACCATCATTTATCAAGGTTAAAAAAACCCGCCGATAAAGAAACCTATCATCTGTAATTTTAGCTACCATTGATAAGTGTAGTGTTGAATTCACACGATTCTGTAGTAGTGTTTTATCATTGATAACTTAACGCTGATAAAAAGTAGACTTTATCAGCAATGATAATAATTAGGTTTTTTCACTATTTTTTTGTGCTGATAAAGTGGTCCTTTTTCCGTTCTTTTTTAGAGCAGATAAAGCGATTTGTTACCAGTGCTAAAAAATGAGCGCTAATAAAAACATTCAAAAATATTTTAATCTTTTATTCGATTAACAATCACCAACAGGCATGCCCGAGGTAACCCTGAGTGCTAACAATGGCAGACATTCACTTGTGCGAATCGAGGATAACAACACGCATGTAGACCACCCGAAATTATGTATTAATTGCACTTCGGCAAGTTTTGAACCCTTGCACAACACCGCATGAAGTAGAAAACTTACCAATAGTACTGATAAAGTCTTTCCTTTATTAGTGCTAATCAAAAGTGTTGATAAAGACCACATTTTATCAACATTTTTTTAATTGTGATAAAGGGTGGTCTTTATCAGCGCTAAAAAGCAATGATAAAACCATCATTTATCGGGGTTAAAAACCCGCTGATAAAAAAACCTATTATCTGAAATTTTAGATACCATTGATAAAAGTGTAGCGTTAATAAGCATGATTCTGTAATAGTGTTTTATCATTGATAACTCAGCGCTGATGAAAGTAGGCTTTATCACGAATGATAATAGTTAGGTTATATCACTTTTTTTGGGATGATAAAGCGGTTCTTTATCAGTTCTTTTTTCAAAGCACATAAAGCAATCCATTGCCAGTGCTAAAAAATGATCACTAATAAAAAAATTCAAAAATATTTTAATATTTTATTCGATTAACCACCACCAAAAGGCATGCCCGAGGTAACCCCAAGTGCTAACAATGATAGGCATGAGCTTCGATCTGATCATAAGGGAGAAAAAAAAGGAAAAAAAAAGAAAAAAGAAAAGAAAGATGATAGGCATGTGCTTGCGTGGGTATAGGATAACGCGTGTAGACCACCCTAAGTTATGAATTAATTGGACTTTGGCAAGTTTTAAACCCTTGCACAACACTGTGTGAAGGAGAAACCATATCAATAGCCTGAGTTGTTCTTTTTAGGTACATAATGATATATATATATATAGTTTCGAAATGTGTATATATATATATATTAATAAATAAATAATGTGTATATATATATGCAAAATATGTATATATATTTGTTGTATATACGTTTGTGTATATATTTATATACAAATTAACGTGTACATATTTATATATTTGTTGTAAAATATGTGTGTATATTTATATTTTTTGTTTCAAAATATGTGTATGTGTATTAATATATATATATATGTGTGTGTGTTTCAAAATATGTATATTTATTTGTGTATATTTATTTGCATATTTTTGTAGCAAAATGTGTATATTTGTACATATGTATATATTTGTTGCAAAATATGTGTATATAACACTACTACAAAACGTGTGATATTAAGTAAACCCTTTATCAGTACTGAAAAAGCGCTGATAAAGGACACACAATTATCCACACAAACTAAAAGCGCTCATAAAGATTACCTTTATCATCGCTAAAAAAAGGGCAGATAAAAACACCCCTTTATTAGCAATTTTCTTAGCACTGATAAAAGGGTGTCTTGTATCCGCATTAAGACTTCTTTTTAGTGATGATAAAAGGTACACATCATAAAAAACATTCTATATACTATCAAATATCGTATTGTAGTATATTAATATATTTATATTGATATAAATATAATATATATTTTTAAATATGATTTATATAATACCAAATGTGCATTTACACTTAATATATAATAGATTTAGTGAAAAATAGTTTATAAAATAATTAAAAAATAACATTATAAAAAATTACTAATTAGTTTTGACCAATAGACGTTTAATAATAATTTGGTAATAGAAAAAAATTAATAAAATAATTAATATCTTAAGATAAATTGCAAACATGACTTAAACTTCAAATAACCATAAATTCTGAATCGTATTTTGTTTTGACTCTACAAAAAATCACATCAAAACTTACGAAACGATCAACAACAATTAGTTTTGGGTAATCCTAGGTTCTATTTTTGGTCGAAAAGGTTGGGACGACCTCCAAAACTGAATTTTAAGTTGAGATACCCTAAATTTTGAATATTTGATGGAATGTTAGTTTCGTTTGAGGTCTTCCTTTTTTTCAGTGGATACTGAATTTATTCCTCGGACTTACATTCATATAGATATTATGATGTGAGATTTTTAATGTTCTTCTATTGTAGTGTAATTTATTAATTAATATATATGTATATATATACATATTTGCATATATTTATATATATATAGATTTAAACATATTTACATGTAAAATATATTTTAAAAAATATAAACCATATAAAAATAAACATGCATTATCCATTTTATTTAAAACATACATTTATCCATTTCTTTATCTTATAAAAATTTATGAAAATTTATATACCCATACAAATGTATGATTTTTCATTTGCATATAGATATATATATGTGTGTGCATATTAATAAAATATATATATATTTATGAATATATTCAAATATTATATGTAAATAAATATTAATATATATATATATATATATTAAAATAAGTATATAAAATCCTTTAGGCTAGTGTTAAGTGTGCGTGTGTATAAATATGTATGCATCTTTATACATTGCAACAAATATATATTAATAAATATATACATTCATATGCACACACACCGATAATATATGTGTGTGTGTGTTTGTGACACACACACACATTTTCAAGAGAGAGAGTCACACACAAACACAAATACAAACACACACACATATATTTAGAGAGAGAGAGAGAGTCACACACACACATATACAAACACACACACAAATTTCGAAATGTGTATATATATATATTAATAAATAAATAATGTGTATATATATATGAAAAATATGTATATATATTTGTTGTATATACGTTTGTGTATATATTTATATACAAATTAACGTGTACATATTTATATGTTGGTTGTAAAATATGTGTGTATATTTATATTTGTTGTTTCAAAATATGTGTATGTGTATTAATATATATATATATCTGTGTGTGTTTCAAAACATGTATACTTATTTGTGTATATTTATTTGCATATTTTTGTAGCAAAATGTGTATATTTGTACATATGTATATATTTGTTGCAAAATATGTGTATATAACACTACTACAAAATGTGTGATATTAAGTAAACCCTTTAACAGTACTGAAAAAGCGCTGATAAAGGACACACCATTATCCACACAAACTAAAAGCGCTCATAAAGATTACCTTTATCATCGCTAAAAAAAGAGCTGATAAAAAGACCCCTTTATTAGCGATTTTCTTAGCACTGATAAAAGGGTGTCTTGTATCCGCATTAAGACTTCTTTTTAGTGATGATAAAAGGTACACATCATAAAAAACATTCTATATACTATCAAATATCGTATTGTAGTATATTAATATATTTATATTGATATAAATATAATATATATTTTTAAATATGATTTATATAATACCAAATGCGCATTTACACTTAATATATAATAGATTTAGTGAAAAATAGTTTATAAAATAATTAAAAAATAACATTATAAAAAATTACTAATTAGTTTTGACTAATAGACGTTTAATAATAATTTGGTAATAGAAAAAAATTAATAAAACAATTAATATCTTAAGATAAATTGCAAACATGACTTAAACTTCAAATAACCATAAATTCTGATTCGTATTTTTGTTTTGACTCTACAAAAAATCAAATCAAAACTTACGAAACGATCAACAACAATTAGTTTTGGGTAATCCTAGGTTCTATTTTTGGTCGAAAAGGTTGGGACGACCTCCAAAACTGAATTTTAAGTTGAGATACCCTAAATTTTGAATATTTGATGGAATGTTAGTTTCGTTTGAGGTCTTCCTTTTTTTTTCAGTGGATACTGAATTTATTCCTCGGACTTACATTCATATAGATATTATGATGTGAGATTTTTAATGTTCTTCTATTGTAGTGTAATTTATTAATTAATATATATGTATATATATACATATTTGCATATATTTATATATATAGATCTAAACATATTTACATGTAAAATATATTTTAAAAAATATAAACCATATGAAAATAAACATGCATTATCCATTTTATTTAAAACATACATTTATCCATTTATTTATCTTATAAAAATTTATGAAAATTTATATACCCATACAAATGTATGATTTTTCATTTGCATATAGATATATATATGTGTGTGCATATTAATAAACAAATATATATTTATGAATATATTCTAATATTATATGTAAATAAATATGAATATATATATATATATATTATAATAAGTATATAAAATCCTTTAGGCTAGTGTTAAGTGTGTGTGTATAAATATATATGCATCTTTATACATTGCAACAAATATATATTAATAAATATATACATTCATATGCACACACACCGATAATATGTGTGTGTGTGTGACACACACACACACATTTTCAAGAGAGAGAGTCACACACAAACACAAATACAAACACACACATATATTTAGAGAGAGAGAGAGAGAGTCACACACACACACATACAAACACACACACAAATTTATTGACAATAAATATGATGCATAATATATATATATATGTAAATATATAAACATATTTTATAAATGTATTTAAAAATAATTATATAATTATATATAATTATATGAATAAATAAAAAAATAAAAAAAATATGAAGATATATATGAATATAGTGATATATCTTAAAATATCAATGAAAACATGATGAAGCAGTGATAAGGGCGTTCACTGTGCAAAAGGAGGTCACCAGTTCAAATCTTCACGGGGGCATGTGGTTGAGCATATATAATTTGTATATTTAAAATAAAAAATATTTTTGAGTTTTATCAGCAATGATAAAAGTTGTCTTTATCAGTACATTTTTAGCGTTGATAAAAGCCACAGTTGTTGAAGACCCTGATTTTTTTTAATTTCTTGTGTGTGTTTTATTAGCATTACGAATAACACTGATAAAAGCTACCATATTTTAAAGGCGCTTACAACATTATTGTTTTTTTAGCACCGATTAAAGCCATTTCTAACCCTGATAAAAACCTAATCTGTAATAGTGTTTTTATATATTAATATATATCTCTGTGTGTATAAATATATTTCTATATTTGAATATATATATATATATATATATTTTTATATTTGAATATATATATATATATATATTTATGTGTGTATATCTGGTTTGATGTTTTTCATGTTGAAATTAAAGAGGATATTTTCCTTGACATTTTTAAACCTCAAACTCTTCATTTTCTTTAATTAATTTTCATGGGCCTAGAGCTTTGCTCCCTGGGAAGCCTTTATCGATATATTTTTATTTTTTTTATATATGTATTTGTATATTTGTGCATATATATATTTTTATATTTATATATATATTTTACATTTTTATATTTTTATATTTGTATATGTGAATATTTTTATATTTATATTAGTATATATTTTTCTAAAATGTGTGTATATATATTAATATATATTTACTTATATATTTGTGTGTGTGTGCATATATTTATATATATATTTACAATGTTTTATTTTACATTTGTATATTTATATACTTATATATTTTATATATTTATATATTTATATCATTATATATTTGTATAGTTATTTATATTGTATTTATATAAATTGTTTCACTAAATTTATAATATATTACATTTACATATACAATTTTCTAATGCATTTTAATACATTATTTAATATTTTAATTTCTTAATATAAATATAAAAATTCTGCATTACATAGATTATGAAAATAAAATTGATAATAATTTTTTATTCTAATATGATTTAATATTTTTAAATCAAGACACCCTTTAACAGCGGAAAAGTAGCGTTGATAAAGAGAATATTTTATCAATGTTTAAAAATAGTTGATAAAGGTAACCTTTATCAGTGAAAAACCAATCATAAAAGAACCTTTTATAAGGGTTAAAATAGTGTTGATAAAATGCACCTTTTATCAGAACTCAAAAAGAATTGACAAAAGAGACTTTTATCATCATTTTTTCTAGCATTGATAAAGGGTGTCTCTTTATCAACGCTTTCTTTTCAATGATTATAAAGAACACCTTTATTGACGTTTTTTAAGAGATGATAAAATACTAGCACTATTTTTTTCACGATTTATTGTAGTGGGAATTAAGAGTACGATAATAACAAAGTGATATTCACATACGTACAATTCTAGAACTAAGAACATGCTATAGCATATAAAAAAAATATAAAATCAGCAAGCAATGATCGATATGGTAGAATGTAAAGACATAAAATGAGCAAAAAACAATCCAAATTTTCACATATGCAACAAGATTCTCAACATGCTAAAAAACGATCACTACTCTGATATTAAAGGGAACTCATGACAGATTCGAATCAATTCAAGAGAGGTCAATACAGAAGCCGAACACTCAACATGTTAAGTGGAAGAAAAACTAATTTTGACATAAACATATGAACTCAATATAGAAGCAACTTGAGTCAAGAATCATTGAAACATAAGCGACATGCAACATACGTGAGGTCGAAGTAAACATAAATGGGAAGGAGTAAATGACAAGAATATTTTTACATGATTTTTCCAATTAATGTAAGTGCCCAAAATGAGATCATCATAAGTTCCACTATAAAACAAGACCAAAGTATAAGAAAAGGGTGATACATAAAAAAAATAGGACAATGAAACATACATGACAAATGTGATGAAAACACAATTATGATATACATGACTTCGAAAAACCAACAAAGGGAAAAAAACATATACTAGATCGAGACCCCATTACTAGGGCTCGGTCTCACCTCTATTGACGAAGAAGTTTGTTTCAAGGAACATAAGTGGTCATTGTTGAGACCTCTAGGTTTGATATCTTCAAGATCATCTCTATCTAGGTTAAAAAACAAGAACTAATTATCAGCTTGTGGGTTCAAGGGAATCAACACTACTATAACAACTCTAATCAAGATTTAAGAATAACAATAGGGGACAAGAGTCACTCATATCCTTTGTTTCTTCTTATCTAATGAACCTTATAGGAACGTTGAGGTTCATCTCCTCACCACTCTCTCTCTATCACCCTCTCACTCTCTCTCGATAAATTCATCTAGCAAAACAAGGAGGCCCTTTCTCAATCAAGGAACCCAACTTCAGGGGCACTAAATTGAACCAGCGTACTAGAATCGATGAGGCTCACCCAGACATTATGAATGAGTAGGGAGTTAAACAACATAAAGGACACAAATATGATAGAGAAACGCTTATGGTTCTTGAACAAGACAAGTAACAACATGTATAATAAATTAGAGAGCACACGTGACAAGATGAATACGCCGGCAAGGGGGAGCCATGAATCCATCCAAACCGCCTCACCAAAAAAGTAAAAACAATAGAGAAGGTTAGCCGAATATGAAAATATAAACCTATAAACTGAAATCTAGAATTAATTTTCAAATTAAATCCAAATCTAAGAATGAAAAAACATGCATATTAAATCAGGCTTTTAATTAACCATAAAAAATTATCCCAAATTTCCAAATATTCACCTTAGAAATTAAATACATAACATATTTAATATGAAATACAATATCATAGATCTCCACCTTTCAAATTATATCCCTATTTTTATAATGATTTTCACCAACTAAATCATCAATTTGGGCATAAAATCCTAAACAAGAATCAACTATAGAGAATGAAAGGATTTTTATACCTAAACAAGCATCATTACAACACATGTCACTCATAATTGAATGGAATTCTAAAGCTATTAAACATGCTCAAAACTAAACATCTATAAACATATAAAAAAGTAAATTGTGATGTCCTGACCCGGGTGCCACACACTGGTGCCCCAAACCGGTCGGTCATATGACCTCAAACACACCTCCCCATACACCAGAGGCTACTGACTAGTAGTGAGGTTCTAATATCAATCATAGGGAGACTATACCTATTTTATCAGAGTAATACACCTATGAAAAATAAGAAAAAAATAACTGAATAACATATAACCATAAACAGAATAGTCCAATATCACAAGATAACCGAAACTGAAAATAAAATATCAAAACTAAATAGTATATATGCCATTCTAATATGTGTTCAGTGTCAAAATGAAAACTCAAAACAAAGACACTAACGACTCCCCAGAAGGTCCCAAACCACATCTGGTTCCCTCATCCATGATCCATATTCAGATCATCCATCTAAAATAGGGTATTTTCCCTTAACCTGTCCTGGAACAATGAAGTCTATTTGGGTACTGTTTAGGTAGCCTGAGTAGGGTGTGAGTACAACTCAGTAGGCCACCACCGACAGTGTCTAAAACAATATCTAGTCAAATAAAAGTGTATGCAATTATATAAAGAAATAACCACAATTAATAAAAAAAATTTATCACAATATGAAATTATTCTTTATTTAACCACATAAATTTCCCCCAGGTTTTGGGACACCCAAACCTCATTGCCTACTTCGGCCAATGTTGGGGTCTAAACTATCCACAAGGGGTGTCATGTTCTAGAATTCCACTATTACTATTCTATCTCATCTCAGTATTAGAATTCCATTGTTACCATTCTACATCTCAGTTCTCATATGAACACCATTGTTACTATTCATCATCACATTAATTAATTCAATAATTAATTAATCATCTCAATCTCATTAATAAACTCAATAGTTAATTAATCATCTAAAATTTATTAATTAACTAAACAATTAATTAATCTTATCATTCTTATTAATTAACTCAATAATTAATTAATCTTCTCAATTTCATTAATTAACTCAAAAGTTAATTTATATTCTCAAATTCATTAATTAACTCAACAATTAATTAATTTTCTCATTCTTATTAATTAACTAAACAATTAATTAATCTTATCAATCTCATTAATTAACTCAAAAATTAATTCATCACACCAAACCCTTAATTAATTCCCAAATTAATTAACCAAATCTACTATCTCAACAACCCATAATTAATTTATCAATTAATCATTCACTTCTCAACATCATTATCATATAATTAACCCATCAATTAATTATCACAATTTCACAATCTCAATTCCCACATAATTAATCCAACAATTAATTATCTAAATAAAAAATCCCAATATCTCATAATTAATTCCCTAATTAATTATATAATTCAAACAACCCCTAACGCTCACAATTTCACATTTACTTCAATTAATTAATTTACCTCATTAATTAATTCAATTTAGGAATTTCAATTACTAAAAAACTTTTAGAAATTATACAACTTACATATATGTAATCAAGATCACAACTATGAGATTTTAATTATAGAACACCTACCTAAATTCGTTGAAGAAAGATCACCCAGTGGAAATCCAAAATTTTGAGTGGAGGAATAATGTTGAACAAAATCTGGATATAATAATCGAAAGAAGAGAAGATAGTCTATCCGAGTTTTGAATCGCAAAGAAAGAAGGTTGGGAAGTCTTGGAATCCATCAGAAGAGCTCCAAAATCATGAAAGAGGACCTGAAAACAAGCCCCAATAATCTCCAGAAAAAGTTGAGATATTATAATATCCCCACCTTATAACAACTCATCCTTGAGATGCACTCCCAAGAATCTCTAAGATTCTAAATTGAAAATATTGGGCCATTGAGTCCTCATATATGCTTCCCTTTCCCAAGTTTCCTCCTACACACATCCATGTTTCCACAATATGCGAACTATTGGAAAGGTATTTCCCCGCAACACATTCTCACTATGATCTAACACACATATCAGATGATCCTCAAAGGATGCATCCATCTCAAGATGAACATCATCTACATATATCACATGATAAGGGTTGGGGTGATATCACTGTATTTGTGATATATGGAAAACATGATGCTTAGCACTATATTTCTGTGGGCGAGCCAATCAGTACGCCACCATCCTGATTCTTTCCACAACCTCCAATGGTCCAACAAACCTGGGCACTGGCTTTCTCTACCTCAATATCCTATGATGAACCAACCTAGGTGACACCCGAAAGAATACATGATCACCCTCTCTAGGGGTCATCGACATTTATCAGCATACGACTTCTATCTACTTTGAGTCGCAACCATACATTTATGAATAAGATGCACCTTTTATGACATCTCCTATACAATACTCAGTCCCAACAACTCTAACTCACATTCCTCCATCTAGCATAAAGGTGATCTACATAAACTACCATAAATAGCCTTGTATGGTTCCATATGTATTGTAGCATGATAACTATTGTTTTTGGAGAACTCCACAAGTGCCAAGTACTTATTCCAAGACCCTCTAAAGTCAAGGACATGAGATCATGACATATATTTAAGCACCTATATAGTATGATCTGACTGCCCATCTACCTGTGGGTGGAAATCCATACTTAACAAAACCTACGTACCAATCGCCTTCTGTAAGCCCTTCTAGAAGTGTGAAGTAAAACGTGAGTCATGATTTGAAACAATAGTCTATTCCACCCCATGAAAATGGACTATCTTCCAAACATACAGTTCTCCCAACTCCTCCACTAAGAAAGTCTCTCGTATATGTAATAAATATGCTACTTTCCTCAGTCAATCCAGAACCACCCAAATAACATCATTTTTCTAAGGCATCCTTATGAGAACCACCACAAAATACATGGTCACATCATCCCACTTCCATTCCAGAATGAAAAATTCCTGTAGTAAACCACTAGGTCATTGATGCTTATCCTTCACCTACTGACAGGTGTAGTATCATGTCACAAACCCTACTATATCATTTTTAATGCTTGAACACCAAAACTTTCGTTATAGGTCTCGATAAATTTTGGTCACATCTAGATGCACCACCCACTTCAAGGTATGAAATTACCACATCAACTCCTCCCACATGCTTGTAGGCACAACAACCCGATTCTTGATATAGACAATATCATACTTATCTATGCTCCAATCGGAAGGTGAATCCCCACCTTCAAGGTTTTTCCTCAAGGTCAAATACTCTGGATCCTCGTACTTTCTTTCTATAATCCAACTCAAAAGAGTAGAAACCACTAAAACTAACACTAGATTCATCTGCTCCTGAATCTTCTGAACTACCACATGTATATTTGCTAGTAGATCCATTATCTTCCACTGAACACTAGACACCTGAATTACCTGATTCTGAGTTTTCATACTCAAATATTCATCACAACTGTTCCCCTTTATGGGAATATATTCCATCTAAAAATCTAGTGTCTTCATATACTCAACCCATCTCCACTATTGGAGATTCAAATCTCTCTATGAAAATATATAATTCAATATCTTGTGATCCATATCCAAAATAAACTTCTCATACAATATATAATGCCACCAACACTTCAAATAATATATGATAGCTACCAACTTGTTGTCGTGTGTAGGATAGTTTTGTTCATGAGGTCTAAACTACCAAGACCCGTATGCCACAACTCGATCTCCCTACATTAATACTGATCCAATTCTGACTCCAGAATCATCAAAATACACTGTATACTCCTCACCCTGCTTGGGTGGGTTCAAGATTGGTGCTGATGTCAAATTCTTCTTCAAATCCTGGAAGGCATTCTCATAAGATTCCTAACATTCAAACTTTATACCCTTTTCGGTCATACCCATAAGTGGAATTGACAATTAGGAAAAGTCCTGGATAAATATCTGGTAATATCCAACCAACCCCAGAAAGATATGGATATAAAAAACATTATTTGGCAAGAAACCATTGCCTAAAATTTATCAAGGTCCACAGACACACCTTCCTCTAAGATGATGTGACCTAAGAACTGTAGCTAATCAATACAAAACCTACACTTATATATCTTGGCATATAGACAATATGTAACATCCCAAGTAAGTAATGAATAATATATATTTTTATCTATGTCTATTAATGAATTAGATAGTGTTTTAGAGGCTTAAAATGAGAATAAATCCAATCTTAAGCATGTAATACACTAATATTTTTAAAAGATTGTTTTATTGCCTTTTGATGGAAAACCATTTTTAAATAAAACTTTTGACAATTTTATAATATCTATTTGTCAAAATAGACTTATTATTTATGATTGGGACATTGAAATTTACTTTGGGTAAATTTTTGGTATTTTTCCGATAAAATTCATTTTTTAATGAATAGTGAAAAATGTTGTATTTTAATTCAAAACCTATTTTTAATCAAATTTATTTATATGATTAGATTATCTTTTTAATTGGTTTTAAATTTCAATTAGAATATATTTTTACCATTTAATACAATAGTGGTCGTTGGAATTAATTTCACTTTGAAATTGGACTTAAACTAGTGTCAAACTTTTGATACCTATTGTTTCATAAAAACACGCTATTTGCTCTGATAGTGGAAATTAATTATTAAATTAATTAATGTAACTTATATGTTTTGAATTTTTTAAAATAGACATAATTTTTTAATTCGGAATATCAAATATAGCTTAGGGTGAAGTTTTGGTATTTTTCTGAAAAACTTCAATTTTTGATGAATAGTGAAACCACTAAGTGGTACTTAAAAAACTAATTATTCGTTTAAATGAATTTTTACCACCTCTGTGTTTTGAATTTCAAAAATCTGACATACATGGTTGTCATTAAGAAGTAAAATGTGGTTCAATGGGATTAAAATAATTTTTTGGTGAATAGTAACTTTTAAGTTTTTAATCGCGATTAGAGGTAATTAGTGTAATTTAAGGTAAAAATAATGTTTTAATAATATTAAATGACCGAGACACATGTCCTACCCTTATTGGATGTGTCATGACTGACCAATAGAACCCATGGGTCGATTTTAGGGACCCCATGGAGCCACTTGGGTAAGATAATGACATTAATGCCTTTTATTTTAAAGTAAAAGTAAAAATGACACAAACATGTACTGTTTTATTAAAACAATTTTTAAATGGGGTTATACAAGTCAGATTTTTGACTATAAATAGTAATTGGAAAGATAAAAATATTTAATACATCATATTATTTTTTTATAATGTTTAGATATTAAATAAATTAAATTATTTATGACACCATGATGATGCAGTGATTACCTCATTATTTAACGATTTAAAAAAAATGAAAAGATAATGTCAAATCTAAGACCTACACATTTCAAAAACCTATTGGATGGGTGGATTTAGAACTATAATCACCTTATCCTAGAAATATATAATTTTGGGACCTTTTAAGTCTGAAAATCATTTTATAATAAAGTAACATTTTATACCTTTCCAAGAGTGCCCTCCTCTCCTCTTATAAAAGGCCCCCAACTCTACCACCTTACCCACAACTCTCAAGACTTTGGCTCAGCCAAACCCTACCCATTTTTTCTCTAAACATCCCTCTATTACTCCTAGAATTCTCACTTTGGGAAGAAGTCTTCCCAAGGAAGCCTTTGAGCTCAAATCAAAAAGAGTTACCCGATTTTAAGGTAATGTCTTCACTTGTGTTATTTTGTTTTATTTTGCTTCTCCAACCCCCTAAACTCTTTTTATTAATTTATTTTGTAACAAATACAGTATATTAAATATACTAGGATATTTTTATAGGAATTATTCGAGATACACTTCCACACACCTATATATAATGGCTAAAGAACATACTGTTTCTGTGGATGACGAATTTCTGCCTCACGAAATAATGATTGTTCAACACTCATATAACACCTTCAAAGGTGGACATTAATATGTCACTATATTTATATATGATATATAATATGTTTATATTTTCCTTAAGCTTCTGTATTTTTCATTTATGGCATACCTTTATGGTTTCCATTATGGGTATACGCGATATCTTCATTTTAGGAAGTGCAGACTACCGCCCCCTCAAAGTGATTTGATTCATTAATGCCATATGTGGGACGTATAAAGGATGGAGTTAATGATATTATATATGATATTATAATGGAATTATAATATACCTTTATTTCATTATGATTCCATTCCATAAAATACGAAATAGAAATGAAAGTAGCGTTCATGCGTACGTACGACTTACCGTCTCCATGAACGGTGCATTTCATTTCTTACCTCTAAATGTTATGTAATATTATAAATGCATGTATATACTGGATATATATGATATATATGATATCTAAATCATGAATATAACTCTGGATATAATGGATACATGGAAAAATTGTAATTATAAAGAGTTTATTTTTGACTCAAGTACCAATGATCGTTAAAATGACCGTTATTAACTTAAATAATTACATAGTGTTCATGACATGGTAATAAGTGATATAAAAGAAATAATGAACTTGAAAAAGGTTCTTAAGAAAGTAGAAATTAACTCAAGTTTATTATTCAGGAGATTAAAGAACGATCGAGTCAAGTCGGATACGAGGTATGGGACTTCGTCTCAATATCCTTTCATTGAGGCATATTTTGTTTTATACACAACCTTATTTTATACGGTGTATAAAACCCTTTGACTTTTACATTTATCCAAAAGGAATATTTTTTATACGAAGCATTTTACTAAATGACAAAAGGGAATGTTTTTGTCATACGTATGCGGTGACAATGACTTCTCCGCCGCCGTGACAATTATTTGAGTTTCAGCTTCCTATACAAGCCATACATTTTTTTAAAAAGAGAAATAAATACCATGTTTTACTTTTCTTTTATTTTGGTATTGAAAATGGTTTTCATAATGTTTTTATATCAATGTGTTTTATTGATATCTTGTGATTGAAAAGTGGAAATGTTATGTTTCCTTTATGCATGTTTTATGTGATACGATTATGTTATGGTTCTTGGGCATTATTATGAAGACGGGTGGTTCCATGATAAACTAAGGGTGGGTGAGCCTGATATAGCTCCCCAATTCATTGTGTAACGTAAAGGAGTTAAACGTTAAGTTTTCTTCGATGAGATTTAGTGAATATACTTTGATGGGTATTCCAAACGTAACCAAGAGGGTTACTCCCTATGTAAGAATGTTATGAATGACTCAAGTTACCTTTATGTATTATGATTTCTATGATTTATTCATGATTTTATGAGGTATGTTAAAGTGCTTATGTTTTATTAGTAAAGTATGATTTCATTGATTCTTATGTATACATGTACTCATGTTTCCTTTCCATATTTTTATATCCCTTACTGAGCTTTTTAGTCTTATCCCAAGTTTTTGAAATGTTTTTCACAGGTCAAGGGAAAGGTACATGATGTGATGATAGTGTCAATGAAGTGTCAAGAAAGAATCCATGTTTTATTTTAAATATTTTTCCGTTGATGGGAAAAATGAGTACTATATTTTATGTAACCACTTTGTTTAATTGTGGAATGTAATGCATGTTTTATGATCTAATTCCCTAAAACTCTAAACCTAAAAAGATCTTCAACGTGTATTCTTGAAATAACTCAAGATTAAGTAATGTTTAAGGCTGGGGCCTTATAGTTGGTATCAGAGGTCGGTTTAGATAACTTTAGGAGTTTGAATTCTATTAAATGATTATCTAAAAATATTTTTTATGGTCAAATTGAAATGATATAGCATTTAAAGATTACCATGTTGCTTCATCTAAGACATGTTTGTTCAAAATGGTTTTCCACAGAGGAAACAGGGAAGCAGTGCTAGGAAGGCATACAAAAGGAAATAACCTTCCCAATCATCATCCTGAGATGGTCGGAATTGGAACTGAATAGTTTGTTGCAGTAATGGTGCAGTTGACTCAAGCGATAAATGGTGGCAGTATCCATGCACGAGATCAGCTAGATCAACCGTAGAGGAACATGTCAGTGGTGGAACATTTCATGAGGTAACATCCCCCATCATTCTTAGGATCATCTGACCCTGTGCTAGCTGAAGGGTGGATTAAAGCACTGGAGAAGATTTTCGATGTCATGGGGTGTTCAGAAAATCAAAAGGTTAGTCTTGATATTTACTGTTTGGAGGGTGAAGCAGATCAGTGGTGGTCGATGGTTAAAAATATCATGGACGCTGATGAGATTTATGCTCTCGACTGGGATGAATTTAAAGGTATGTTTCTTGAGAAGTATTTTCCTAAGGCTATTCGACTTAGGATGGAAAAACAATTCTTGGAATTGAGGAAAGAGGAAGACACGGTGGCTGCTTATGAAGAAAGGTTCACTCGATTGGCAAGGTATGCTCCAAATTTTATCTGAGACCTTGATAGTAAAATCAATCGTTTTTACTCAAGATTAAAGCCAAAATATCGAAGGGATTTAGCTTCTCGTGAGTTCAAAAGTTATGAAAAGCTTGTTAGATGTGCTGAGAAGGTGGAAATGGAGTTTGCCGATGATCAAGTGTTCTATAACAACCAACAAAAGAAGAGACTGAGGTGGAAGGAGAAAGGGAAGAATTCTTCAGAAAAGTCTGATGGTAAGAAAACTAAGTTTCCAGTTTGTGATAAATGTAGAAAAAGGCATGCTGGGGAATGTCTTCTGAATTCTGGAAAGTGCTACCGATGTGGTAAGATGGGACATAAGGCTCATGATTGCACTAAAAAAGATCAAGGTGATGGTAAGTCCAAATTTGATTTAAAGTTATTGAAACGTTTTAAGTGCAATGAGATGAGTCACTATGCAAACGAGTGTCCGACAAAGATCTTGAGTGATGGGAAGCAGTTAGACTACAAGCATAAAGGGGTGGTGAAATCCTTTGTAACTACTTCAGCAGATGTCGGGCCATCAAATGAAGTTGTATCAGGTACTTTGTTTGTTTTTTCAAATTATGCCAGTGTGTTATTTGATTCGGGGTCTACACATTCTTTCATCTCTGAAAAATTTTCTAGTAAAATGGGAATACCATCTCAAGAAATGACTCCTGAACTTGTGATAAAAACACCTGGGGGAAATTTTGAGGAAAAAAGAATTTATAAGAATCTTCCTATCCTTATCCGTGGAAAGAACCTACTTGCAAACCTTATTGTTTTACCTCTAGTAGAGTTTGATGTTATCCTGGGTATGGATTGGCTCTCTATTTACCATGCTAAGATTGACTGTAGAGATAAAGAAGTTTCTTTTCAGAAAGAGTTTCAGTTTGTGTACAAGAATGAACCCTTACTGTTGATAACTTATCAAGAGGCCGAGAAACATGTAAAAGATGGAAATGAATCTTACCTTACACACATTGTTGAAAACAAGGGAACTGTTCAGATTACTGATGTGACAGTGGTAAATGAGTATCTTGATGTTTTTCCTGATGAGTTTCCTGGAATAATACCAGATCAGGAAGTAGAATTTACTGTTGACTTAGTTCCTGATGCTAAGCCAATTTCAAAACCCCATTATTTAATGGCTCAAATTAACTTTTAGAGTTGAAGGAGAAATTGCAAGATTTATTAGAGAAAGGTTTCATTCGACCTAGCACATCACCATGGGGTGCTCCTGTTTTATTTGTTAAAAATAAAGATGGTTCTATGAGACTTTACATCGACTATAGAGCCTTGAATAACATCACTGCTAATAACAAATATCCTTTGACTCATATCGATGATTTGTTTGATCAGATCTAGGGATATCAGTATTTTTCAAAGATTGACCTGAGGTTGGGGTACCATCAGTTGAAGGTAAAGGAATCAGATATTCCGAAGACCGCGTTTCGTACAAGATATGACCATTATGAATTCGTAGTAATGCCTTTTGGGATAACCAATACACCTGCTGTATTCATGGACTTAATGAATAGAATTTTCCATGATTTCTTGGATAAGTTTGTGGTTGTTTTAATTGATGATATTTTGGTATTTTATAAACGTAAAGAGGAGCATTAAAGACATTTAAGGGTTATTTTTCAAACCATAAAAGAAAAGAAATTGTATGGGAAATTAAACAAGTGTGAGTTTTGGTTGCAACAAATTTCTTTCCTTGGTCACATTGTTTCAAAATATGGGATAACTGTTGATCCTGCAAAAACAAAAGTTTTGAAGAATGGCCAAGACCCACAAATGTAACTGAGATTCGTAGCTTCCTTGGTTTGGCAGGATATTACCGAAGGATTGTTAGAAATTTTTCATGGTTATCTAGTCCAATGACTAAGCTAACTCAAAAGGGTGTTAAGTTTATCTAGACAAAAGAATGTGATGATTGTTTTCAAGAACTAAAAAGTAGATCGGCGAATGCTCCAGTTTTGGCACTACCTTCCAGGAATGGTGAGTTTTTTATCTACAGTGATGCTTCATTGAAAGGACTTGGTTGCTTCCTAATGCAGAATGATCAGGTAATTTCTTATGCTTCACGACATTTGAAAACTCATGAGGTAAATTACCATACACATGATTTGGAATTAGCTGCTGTTGTTTTCACATTAAAAATTTGGAGGCATCATTTGTATGAAGTAAAGTATGAAATATATACCGATCACAAAAGTTTAAAGTATGTATTCACTCAGAAATAATTGAACATGAGATAGAGGATATGGCTAGAATTAATTAAGGATTATGATTGTACAATTCATTACCATCCGGGAAAAGCAAATAAAGTGGATGATGCTTTGAGTCGAAAAAGTAATGATTCAATAACAATGTTGCGTTTGGAACGTGATCCTTTGGTTAAGGATTTGATGAACTTTGGCATAGAAGTTGTTGGTGCAGGATGTACTTCTATTTTGTTTCAGGTATCAGTGAAATATTCTCTATCAGATAGAATTAAGCAAGCACAGAAGCAAGACAGTGAGTTGCAGAAAAAGGTATAGCTGGTTCAGAAGGGTAAGCTGCCTGAATTCAACATTGATAATGATTGTGTTTTGAGATTTGGGAAGAGATTGTGTATGCCTTGTCATTCACAGTTGAAGATATAGTTGTTATGTGAAGCTCATAGTTCTCTGTTTTCAGTTCATCCAGGGAGTACTAAGATGTATAGAGATCTTCGGGAGTATTACTGGTGGGACGGAATGAAAAGAGATATTGTTGATTTTACTGTGAAGTGTTTGACATGTCAACAGGTTATAGCAAAGTGGTAGTTACCAAAAGGGATTCTTCAGCTTTTACTAGTGCCAGAGTGGAAATGAGAAAATATATCCATGGAATTCGTTGTGGGATTGCCAAAGACACCTCGAGGTAATAATGAAATCTGGGTTATTGTTGATCGCTTGACTAAATCTGCTCATTTCCTTCCTATTCGAGATACTTTCTCTCTAGATCAACTTTCCCGTTTGTATCTTAAAGATATAGTCAGGTTACATGGAGTTCATCTCTCCATTGTATCTGACCGTGATCCCAGGTTCACTTCTAACTTTTGGAAGGTCCTTCAGAAGTCATTGGGTACTGAATTAACTTTTAGTACAGCTTTTCATCCTCAATCAGATGGGCAGTCAAAACAAACGATTCGGACTTTGGAGGATATGCTACGTGCTTGTTCTATGGATTATCAGGGAAGTTGGGACCAACATCTTTCTTTGGTTGAGTTTTCTTATAATAACAGTTTTCATTCCAGTATACAGATGGCTCCATTTGAGGCATTATATGGTAAACGGTGTCGAACTCCAGCTTTTTGGGATGAAGTGGGTGAAATGAAGCTGATGGGACCAGAATTGGTAGAAGAGTTGGCAGAAAAAGTTCAGCTGATACAGAAACACATGAGAACAGGTCAGAGCACGCAGAAGAGTTATGCGGACAACAGGAGGAAGGATCCCTATTTTGAGGTAGGTGATCATGTTTTTCTCAAAGTCTCACCATGGAAAAGTGTGATGCGATTTGGTAAGAAAGGAAAGCTGAGTCCAAGGTTCATTGTACCATATGAAATTCTGGAGAGAGTTGGATCAGTTTCTTACCGAGTGACTTTACCTCCAATTTTATCTCAGGTACACAATGTTTTTCATGTTTCAATGTTAAGGAAGTACATGCCAGATCCATCTCATGTTTTGAGTAGAGAGGTAGTTCAGTTGGAAGAGAATATCTCTTATGAAGAACAACTAGTACAAATTCTTGAATATAGAGAGAAAGTGTTGCGGAATAAGGTAATTCATCAGGTAAAGGTTTTGTGGGAAAACCACATGATTGAAGAGGCAACATGGGAATATGAAAATGCAATGAGGGCTAAATACCCCCACTTATTTGATAAGTAAATAAATTGTGGGGATGCAATTTTCTAAAGGGGGAAGGATGTAACATCCCATGTATGTAATTAATAATAGATATTTTTATCTAGGTCTATTAATGAATTAGATAGTGTTTTAGAGGCTTAAAATGAGAATAAATCCAATCTTAAGCATGGAATGCACTAATATTTTTAAAAGATTGTTTTACTGCCTTTTGATGGAAAACCATTTTTAAATCAAAATTTTGACAATTTTATAAGCTCTATATTTCAAAATAAACTTATTCTTTATGATTGGGACATTGAAATTTACTTTGGGTAAATTTTTGGTATTTTTCCGATAAAGTACATTTTTAATGAATAGTGAAAAATGTTGTATTTTAATTCAAAACCTATTTTTAATCTAATTTATTTATATGATTAGATTATATTTTGAATTGGTTTTAAAGTTCAATTATAATATATTTTTACCATTTAATCCAATAGTGGTCGTTGGAATTAATTTCACTTTGAAATTGGACTTAAACTAGTGTCAATCTTTTGATACCTATTGTTTCATAAAAACACGCTATTTGCTATGACAGCAGGAATTAATTATTAAATTAATTAATGTAACCTATATGTTTTGAATATTTTAAAATAGACATAATTTTTGAATTCGGAATATCAAATATAGCTTAGGGTGAAGTTTTGGTATTTTTCTGAAAAACATCAATTTTTGATGAATAGTGAAACCACTAAGTGGTACTTCAAAAACTAATTTTTCGTTTAAATGAAATTTTACCACCTCTGTGTTTTGAATTTCAAAAATCCTACATACATGGTTATCATTAGGAAGTAAAATGTGGTTCAATTCTATTAAAATAATTTTTTGGTGAATAGTAACTTTTAAGTTTTTAATCGCGATTAGAGGTAATTAGTGTAATTTAAGGTAAAAATAATGTTTTAATAATATGAAATGACCTAGAAACATATACTACCCTTATTGGATGTGTTATGGCCGACCATGAAAACCCATGGGTCGATTTTTAGGACCCCATGGAGCCACTTGGGTAAGATAATGACATTAATGCCTTTTATTTAAAGTAAAAGTAAAAATGACACAAACACGTATTGTTTTATTAAAACAATTTTTAAATGGGGATATACAAGTCCGATTTTTGACTATAAATAGTAATTGGAAAGATAAAAATATTTCCTACATCATAGTATTTTTTTTAATTTTTAGATATTAAATAAATTAAATTATTTATGACACCATGATGATGCAGCGATTACCTCATTATTTAACGATTTAAAAAAAATGAAAAGATAATGTAAAATCTAAGACCTAAACATGTCAAAAACCTATTGGATGGGTGGATTTAGAACTATTATCACCTTATCCTTGAAATATATAATTTTGGAACCTTTTAAATCTGAAAATCATTTTATAATAAAGTAACAATTTATACCTTTCCAAGAGTACCCTCCTCTCCTCTTATAAAAGGCCCCCAACTCTACCACCTTACCCACACCTCTCAAGCCTTTGGAACGGCCAACCCCTACCCATTTTGTCTCTACACATCCCTCTATTACTCCTAGAATCCTCACTTTGGGCAGAAGTTTTCCCAAGGAAGCCTTTGAGCTCAAATAAAAAAGAGTTACCCGATTTTAAGGTAATGTCTTCACTTGTGTTCTTTTATTTTATTTTGCTTCTCCAACCCCCTAAAAACTTTTTATTAATTTCTTTTGTAAAAAATCTAGTATCTTCAATATACTAGGATTTTTTTATAAGAATTATTCGAGCTACACTTATACACACCTACATCTAATGGTTAAAGAATATACTGTTTCTGTGGATGACGAATTTCTGCCTCACAAAACGATGATTGTTCAACACTCATATAACACCTTCAAATGTGGCCATTAAGATGTCACTATATTTATATATGATATATAATATGTTTATATTTTCCTTAAGCTTCTGTATTTTTCATTTATGGCATACCTTTATGGTTTCCATTATGGGTATACGCGATATCTTCATTTTAGGAAGTGCGGACTACCGCACCCTCAAAGTGATTTGATTCGTTAATGCCATATGTGGGACATATAAAGGATGGAGTTAATGATATTATATATGATATTATAGTGTAATTATAATATAACTTTATGTCATTATGATTCTATTCCATAAAATACGAAATAGAAATGAAAGTAGTGTTCATACGTACGTACGACTTACCGTGTCCATGAATGGTGCATTTCATTTCTTACCTCTAAATGTTATGTAATATTATATATGAATGTATATACTGGATATATATGATATATATGATATCTAAATCATGAATATAACTCTGGATATAATGGATACATGAACAACTTGTAATTATAAAGAGTTTCTTTTTGACTCAAGTTAGAATGATCGTTAAAACGACCGTTATTAACTTAAATAATTACATAGTGTTCATGACATGGTAATAAGTGATATAAAAGGAATAATGAACTTGAAAAAGCTTCTTAAGCAAGTAGAAATTAATTCAAGTTTATTATTCAGGAGATTAAAGAACGATCGAGTCAAGTTGGATACGAGGTATGGGACTTCATCTCAATCTCCTTTCATTGAGGCATATTTTGTTTTATACACAACCTTCTTTTATATGGTGTATAAACCCCTTTGAATTTTACGTTTATCCAAAAGGAATATTTTTTATATGAAGTGTTTTACTAAACGACAAAAGGGAATATTTTTGTCGTACGTATGCGGCGACAACGACTTCTCCGCCGCCGTGACCATTATTTGAGTTTCGGCTTCTTCTACAAGCCATACCTTTAAAAAAAAAGAGAAATAAATACCATGTTTTACTTTTCTTTTATTTTGGTATTGAAAATGGTTTTCGTAATTTTTTATATCAATGTTTTGTTTTTATATCTTCTGATTGAAAAGTGGAAATGTTATGTTTACTTTATGCATGTTTTATGTGATATGATTATGTTATGGTTCTTGGGAATTATTACGAAGATGGGTGGTTCCGTGATAAACTAAGGGCGGGTGAGCCCGATATAGCTCTCCAATGCATTGGGTAACACAAAGGAGTTAAACATTAAGGTTTCTCCAAATATATTTAGGGAATATTCTGTGATGGGTATTCCAAACGTAACCAAGAGGGTTACTCCCTATATAAGAATGTTATGAATGCCTCAAGTTACCTTTATGTCTTATGATTTCTATGATTTATTCATGATTTGATGAGGTATGTTAAAGTGCTTATGTTTTATGAGTAAAGTATGATTTCATTTATTCTTATGTATACATGTACTCATGTTTCCTTTCCATATTTTTATATCCCTTACTGAGCTTTTTATGCTCATTCCATGTTTTTGAAATGTTTTTCACAGGTCAAGGGAAAGGTACATGATGTGATGATAGTGTCAATGAAGTGTCAAGAAAGAATCCATGTTTTATTTTAAATATGTTTCCGTTGATGGGAAAAATGTGTACTATATTTTATGTAACCACTTTGTTTAAATGTGGAATGTAATGCATGTTTTATGATCTAATTCTATAAAAATATAAACCTGAAAAGATCCTCAATGTGTATTCTTGAAATAACTCAAGATTAAGTAATGTTTAAGGCTAGGGCCTTATACAATACTCTCTCAGTGTACTCATAATGATTTCAAGATGTTGGGAATGATCTTCATTAATCTTTGAGTACACCAATATATTATCCACAAACACTCCAAAAACTAATCTAAGTACAGATGGAAGATCCCTTTCATCAAGGACATAAATACTTCAGGTGTGTTTTTCAACCCAAATGACATTACAACAAGCTCATATAAGCCATACCTAATTCTAAAAGTATTCCTCAGTATGTTAGAAGTTTGAACTCTCAACCGATGATACCATGATCTCAAGTCTATCTTGGAGAAGACACAATCTCCTCTCAACTGGTCAAATAGATTGTTGATACGTGGAAGAGGATGCCGTTTCTTCATAGTCATTTAGTTGAACTTCCAATAATCAACACACAAGCGCAAACTCCCATTAGGATTATTTGAAAACAACATAGGATAACCTCAAGGTTATGTACTCAGATAGATAAACCCCTTATCCTCCAACTCCTATAGCTGAGTCTTGATTTGTTGAAGCTTTGTTGGTTCCATTCTGTATGGTGGAATTAAAACTAGATCAGTGCCCGATATGATATCAATAGTGAATTACATATCTCTCTCAGGTGTAATACCTTAGAAGTCTTTAGGAAACACATCTTGAAATCTATCGACTATAGGTGTAAAAAACATCATGCTTTACACCTCTATCATCCTACAATAGACTTGCAACTTGGGATGCGAGTTCTCATAATTGCTGAGTAATTTCCCCTGCTCGGCCTGCCTAAATATCCCACTCTCCATGGAGAATATAGTTTTCACCCTTAGGAGATGTAAAGGTCACTCTACTTTGGTAATAATCAATATGGTCTTGGTATGTGACTATACTATACATACCCATAATTAGGTCGAATCCTGACATGCCAAGAACAAAGAGATCCCATAGAAAATGATACTTTCCAACTTTGAGAGAACATCCCTTGTATAAGAAGATGTACCTAGACTGTACTCTTATAGGTGTGTCTATCGTTATAACCCTACTCATGAACTCCACCGCTAGGATCAAACCATTTTCAAGTTTTTCAGATATGAAGGAATGAGATGCACCTGTATCTAATAAGGCACTAGCTAATATAGAATCTATAATAATAATAATAATACATATTACTATCAATGGTCTATCCTCGCTATTCACCAGTGTAGGATCAACTGCAAGCAACTATCCTACCCCTATTCTATGTGATATAGTCTAACACCCCTATGCTGAACCACTCTGCTGGTATGATTTCTCTTACCCAAAAGTACCACGCCCACTGCCTCTACCACTACATATAGTAGAACTCCAACTACCAGCTTGATATGGTGTAGAAGATCCCCTTCCCACACTTTGATTATATCTATCTTCCCCATAATTACCCATCTTTCATGGGTTCCTACAAAACTTTTGTAGATGTCCCATATTTCTGGAAGATCATCACTCCACTAGTGGTTTGGGACAGTATCTACGATAGTGGCCTAGAATACCAAACTAGTGGAAAATCACTAGATAAAGGTCCTATGAAACTGACTTCTCCCCCTAAACTATATTTTTTCCACTTATATGGATAAAGTTCTCAAAAAAATGCTTTATTATCTCAGAATATGTACCTCTTGATCGACTAACAACAACCATCTGTACTACACTATAAGCCTCCTTCAGGTTCCCCTCTATTATGAGATCTTGATTTAATACTTCTAAAAAAGTCTTCAACCTAAAGATGTTCACCTAGGACTTAATTTTACACTTAATTCATTCTTGAAACCTCTTTGTCGTAGTAGTCTTATTCGCTTCCAATACTGGATAAAAGCACCATAAATATATAAAGTGTCCAGAATAGTCCATCATGGAAATACCCCCCTAAGTCAATCTCATGAACTCATCTACTCTCTCCTTCCTCATCATCTATAGATATAAGTGCTCAAATAACTTCTCCAAGAAGTCCTTCTATAACATACCGTAAACTTGTCCAGTTAGAGTCTGAACATCCCGCCAGTGCTTTGCTGATCCTAACAACATTTAAGAATCTAGTTTGGATCTTTTATTAGGATAATTATCTAAGTGGTCAAGTGTAGCCTGAATAGACTCAATCCAAAACTCATCTCCCTCAGGTCCACCATCTCTAGTAAAAGTTAGAGGGTTCTGAATCTAAAACTCCCTCATCAAGTCATACATGCTCTTCATAACCCACCCTGGATCACTTTCCATAAACTGTATCAAGCAAGTAAATTTCTCTAAAAACTACTCTCCAACTTCCTGTCCCGGTACTATTGGTGCCTCAAGTCCCACTACTGGTAGTTCATCCCTAGCCTTTTCCTCTTGTCATCATCTCAACACACATCATCATGGAGGAATAACTCTATAATTTAAACACACACCTTAGGATACTTTCCTCAACTTTAATACATTTTCAAAAGATGAAAATCACCATAAGTCACAAAAAGTATTTTCCTCAAACCCTGCCATGTAGTCAAAACCATGGTGCTATTACTACCCTTAACGATAATAATTCTTGGTCATAATTGAAAATGTGTAAAATAATTCTCATCATTACAGTTTCTCATTTAGACACCCAATTATTCTCATCTTGCATCATTTTTATCACTTTAAATTTCAAATTAAGCACCATCTTCAATTTAATTTTTCAAGCAAGGAAAAACAGTTCAAGTTCAACAACGTACCCAAAACTTGTTTTTTCTATGCATGCCTAAAGTGATGCATGTCACAAAAATAATCCTATGTTCCTAGACTGATGCATGCACACACAACTCTAATTCCATACCGGGCAACAATTTAATTCTCAAACAATCCCAGAAACAATAATCACACCACAAAACAAGTACATTACCCAAGGTGAAGTAATATTTAATTGTAATAACAAAAATCTTTAACAGCAATCCCATACTAGGTACTTGGGTTTTCCTCCGTACATGGGTCTGCAACTCTAATGCATGATCTCATTATTAAGGATAAAATATTCCTAGACTTTTGTCTACCTTTCCTCAAACATTAAGATGAAAGAAAAGAAAATAAAAATTTTCTGATACCACTTTGTGATGTCCCAACCTGGGTTCCACACACCGGTTCCCTAATCTGGTCAGTCATAGGACCTCAAGTGCGCCTCCCCATACACCAGAGGTTGTAGACTATAAGTGAGGGTCTAATATCAGTCATGGGGAGACTATACCCTCTTTTATCAGAGTAATATATCAACGAAAAATAAGAAAATAATAACTTAATAACATATAACCACAAATAAAACAATCTAGTATCATAAGATAACCAAAACTATAAATACAATATCAAAACTAAATAGTAGATATACCATGCTAATATATGTCTAATGTAAAAATTAATACTAAAAAAAGGCACTAATGACTCCCCAACGGCTCCCAAACCACATCCAGTTCCCTCATCCATGCTCCATCCCTAGACCATCCATCTAACATAGGGCCTCTTCCCTTAACCCGTCCTGCAACAATGAAGTCTATTCAGGTACCGATCAGGCAACCCGAGTAGGGTGTGAGTAAAAATCAGTAGGCCACCACCAACGATATCTAAAATAATATCCAGTCAAATAATAATGTATGGAATTTTATAAAGAAATAACCACAATGCATAAATAAATAGTTACCACATCATAAAATTATTCTTTATTTAAGCACATAAATTTCCCATAGGTTCCGGGACACCCAAACCTCATTAAATACTTCGACCAACATCAGAGTCTAAACTATCCCCAAGGGATATGATGTTCTAGAATCCCACTGTTAGCATTATATCTCAACTCAATCTCAGAATGCCATTGTTACCATTCTATATCTCAATTATCATATGAATTCCATTGTTACCATTCATAATCACATTAATTAATTAAATAATTAATTAAAAATCTTAATCTCATTAATAAACGCATCAGTTAATTAATCATCCAAAGTTCATTAATTAACTCAACAATTAATTAATCTTTTCATTCTTATTAATTAATGCAACAATTAATTAATCTTCTCAATATCCTTCACTAACTCAATAATTAATTAATCTTATCAAATTCATTAATTAACTCAAAAATTAATTAATCGTATAATTATTATGAATTAACTCAATAATTAATAAATATTCCCAATCCTATTAATTAACTGAACAATAAATTCATCACACAAAACCCTTAATTAATTCCCAAATTAATTAACTAAATATACAATATCAATAACCCATAATTAATTCATCAATTAATCATTCAATTATCAATATCATTATCATATAATTAATCCATCAATTAATTATCCCAATTTCCCAATCTCAATTACCACATAATTAATCCAATAATTAATTATCTAAATCGTAAATCCCAATATCTCATAATTAATTCTCCAGTTAATTATCTAATTCAAACAATCCCTAACTCTCACAATTTTAAATTTACCTCAATGAATTAATTTACCACATTAATTAATTCAATTGTTAAAAAACTCTAGAAATTCTATAACTTGAATATACGCAATCAAGATCACAATTATGGGATTTGAATTATAGACTACCAACCTCAATTTATTGAGGAAATTTCAAATAATGGAAATCCTCAATTTTGAGCGGCACAACAACGTTGAATGAGATTTAGATGTAATACATAGGGGAAGAAAATATATTCGATTCAGGATTTGAATCAAAAAGAATAAATTTTAGGATGGTTTGGAATTTGTTCAACAAGCTCCAAAATCGTGAAAGAGGCCTGAAAACAAGTCATAGTCATCTCAGAAAAAGGTCGGGATCTTACATAAAGCACATACCTATACTTACCCGAGCTGACTATAACATCCCAACCCGACCCACTCTATAGTAATCAGATTAGAGCACCACCAGACCTTATCCATGCCTCCCCGTATGCCAAAGTCTATTGACTAATAATGAGGGTCTAAGAGGAAATAATGATGAGACTATATGTGGTAACCTAAGAATAACATATAGACATATTACATCAATTTACAAGAATATTAATTACATATCATGATAAATCAAATTCTAGAACCTATATGTTTAGGGTATTTAGAGATTATATATATAACCAACTTATTCTTCAATGTTTTTAACATCTCTTATATATACTGTTCTCACATGATACTCTTTTAGACATATAATATATAATTATCTTCTTCATAACCTAGGGAATAAAAACATAATAAATGATGATCTCATATGCTCAAAAAGGGTAAAAACAAGATATATCAATCAAAGATCAAAAGTGACCATAATAAAAGCATGTGAGTATGAGAACATAATAACGGTACATGGTCATAACTAAATATAATTATACCACAATAAACATAGATCATAAATCATGAATCATGGCATAAGGCTATTGGCATAACTTCAGAAATGAAATCTATGAAACTAGAAACCCAATTCAATAATCATGATCTATGAAAAAAAACACAGGAATAAGAATATGGTATATAAATAAGCATAGTAAATCATTCATTATGTCAAGGATCAATGCTAAAACCATCATTACATAGGATACAAAGTCCCATAGTGGGTTGGGATCACTCCCCATTACCATAAACAAATTTGATAGAGTCCCATAGTTGATTAGGTTAACATGAAAGTTCCATAGATGTCATCTCATGAGGTATAAAACTTTAACCATTGTATTGAAAGGTTATAAAAAATCCACCCATCATATAATGATAATCCATATATATGCATGACACATGATTGTGAAAAAAATCCATAATTCCATAATAGCTTAATTAACACAAGAAAATAAAACTAGTATCATGAGAACATTAACATAACATGATCATAAGCCATCCAGAGAAAGAAGATGGATGATTTACTTAGAGAATATCCATAGTTAAGCATAAGAAACATTAAAAGATATTGAAATAGATGAAAAAACCTTTTATAGGATCTTTATAAAATTGATTTGAAAAACATGAGGAAATGAATTTGTGTTTGATAACTTTTATTTTAAAATGAAAAATTCACCAAACAATGGGAATTAATATTACATTAAAAAACCTTAAAAAATAACATAAGAAGATTTATTTTGAAAAATAGTTATAAAAGTTGTATATATTCATTCATGTGCAAAACATTAAAAAATTAATCTTCTTTTCACAATTTTTTAAAGAGATTTAAAGTTGGGGGAAGATAATCGTATTGAAAACATTAAAAGAAGATTACTTTTTTTTAAATAAAGTCAAGTACATTGAAAAAAAATTAAGTAATCATAGAATCATAGATAAGGAAATCCATAAAAAAATAAAGAATATGGACATAGAGGAGAAACATCCCCAACCAAATTAATAGATAAGGTTATAACTACTTACAAATGTCCTTTTAGTTGAATTGTAAACAAAAGGTATAAGAAATGATAAGAAGAAATGTAAAACCAATGAATTACTAAAGTAGAAGAAAATAAATGGTTTTTAGAGAAATGAACATATAATTTACAAATATTGGAGATCATATATAAACAATCTCAATTTTAAAATGAGATTAGTGAAGAAACCATTATCTTTACTCCTAACTTCCATGAGAATGTTTTAAAATCTTGATGAATTCACTTTTTTTTTGACATAGGTTACTTTGAAATGAAGGATTTTGGATTCCTTATTAAAATATAATATATAAAATGTATATGAATGATTTAGAAGAGGGTAAATTAGTAGATATTCATGATTGAACTGAATGGTTTGTGTGGTTTGGGAGGGGTAGAGGATGGGTCATTTTGAAGGTGAGATTTTAGCGGAATTTTCTCAAATATTCATTCCTTAATGTAAAAGTACATCATTTTTAAATGAAATATGATAAAAAGTGTAAACTGATAGAGGCGGGATAAGGTTTGGTCAAGAAATCCCTAATTTACACAATTAGATATAGGGTTTTAAGATATTTTAAATCTTTACCACTCAGTTTATCCATTTTACCATATTTTAATTTTACCATGGTAACACAATTTTTACTTAGAAAAGTACTTTTTATATACAAAAAATAAAATTTACCTTCTTAACTAATTTTTATGCATTTAGAATCCATTTCATATAATTCAATTTTTCAATATGAGAAATTTATCTTTTAAATGAAAACATAAAATATATAAAAACTATTTTTGTAGAGAAATAATTTTTAAACTTTATGTGATCTTAATCCTATTTCATATCAATTACCAATTAAATAAGTGTTAATATATTTATTTATTCATCAAAACATTAAATTATATTTATCCTTAAAAAGTGATGAATTTAATTTATTAAGATAAAGATACACAATATATAAAAAACAATTTCTTTAAAAAAATTATTTTTAACATTATATAATTTTAATCACATCCTATTAAAAATAATTATTCAACTTCTAAACATTTTATTTTATTATTATATTGGTATTAAAATCATTATTTTAATTTTATAAATATTACAAATCATTGTTTTATAATACCAACAATAAAATATAATCCCTAAAAAAACATTTTATGATAAAACATTTTAATTAAATATTATATTTTTTGTTTCATTTAAAAATTATTTATTATTATTTTATTTTCAATTACACAACTTAGCTATTGTATATTCCCAATGACCATATATCTCAATGACTATTTTTCTAATGACCATATAACTAACAATCATATTTCCAACAACTGTATATATAACGATTAGATTTTTTCCCTATATATTGCCATACATACATTCACAGGTTCATTCATCCTATTGATTTAATTCACTCAAAATTTGTTTATTATATTTCTAATTATTTTTCTTATTTTCATAGTTTCAATGAGGGTTATTATATTTATTGCAATCTATGAGGAGAAACATTTTATGTTAATGGTATTTTTAATTACTTTTGGTTTTATTCCTATTTTAATTTTCATAATGATGTTTCACATTGCATTCTCATAATTTAGTAATGTTTATCTTATTTTATAATATTTTTTTATCAATAAAGTGTATTATGGTTCATTTTATATTAAATTATGATTTTTAATAATATAAATTTTTTTATTTGACCTATGCTAAGAAAATAAAAGATTCCCTTTATTACTACTAATCAAAAGCGTTGATAAAGAACACATTTTATTAGCATTTTTTTTAAACAGTGATAAAAGACGGTCTTTTTCGGCGCTAACAAACAATGATAAAAACCATCATTTATCGGGGTTAAAAAAACCTACTGATAAAGAAACCTATCATCTACAATTTTATTTACCATTGATAAGTGTAGCGTTGAATACACACGATTCTGTAGTAGTGTTTTATCATTAATAACTTAACGCTGATAAAAAGTAGGCTTTATGAGAAATGATAATAAATTAGGGTTTTTCGCTATTTTTTGTGTGTACTGATAGTGGTCCTTTTTCAGTTATTTTTTAGAGCAGATAAAGCGATCTGTTACCAGTTCTAAAAAATGAGCGTGAATAAAAACATTCAAAAATATTTTAGTATTTTATTCGATTAACAACCACCAACAGGCATGTTCGAGGTAACCCCGAGTGCTCAAAATGGTAGACATTAACTTGTGCGAATCCAGGATAACCACACGCATGTAGACCACCATAAATTATGAATTAATTGCACTTTGTCAAGTTTTTAACTCCTACACAACACCGTATAATGTAGAAACCTTACCAATAGTGCTGATAAAAACTTTCCTTTATTAGTGCTAATCAAAAGCATTGATACAGATCACATTTTATCAACATTTTTTTTTAATTTTGATAAAGGGTGGTCTTTATCAGTGCTAAAAATCAATGATAAAAACCATCATTTATCAGGGTTAAAAAACCCACTAATAAAGAAACCTATTATCTGAAATTTTAGATACCATTAATAAAAGTGTAGTGTTAAATAAGCATGATTCTATAATAGTGTTTTATCACTGATAACTCAGTGCTGATAAAAGTAGGCTTTATCACCAATGATAATAGTTAGGTTATATCACTTTTTTTTGTGATGATAAAGCAGTTCTTTATCAGTTTTTTTTCAAATCACATAAAGCAATCCATTTCTAGTGCTAAAAAATGAGCGCTAATAAAAACTTTCAAAAATATTTTAATATTTTATTCAATTAACCACCGAAAGGAATGCCCGAGGTAACCCCAAGTGCTAACAATGGTAGGAATGCGCTTGCATGGGTCTAGGATAACGCCTGTAGACCACCCTAAATTATGAATTAATTGGACTTTGGCAAGTTTTAAACCCTTGCACAACACCGTGTGAAGGAGAAACCTTATCAATAGCCGGAATTGTTCTTTTTTAGGTACATAATGATATATATATATAGTTTCAAAATGTGTATATATATATTAATAAATAAATAATGTGTATATATATATGCAAGATGTGTATATATATTTTATGTATATACGTTTGTGTATATATTTATATAAAAATTAACATGTATATATTTATATATTTGTTGTAAAATATGTGTGTATATTTATATTTTTTGTTTCAAAATATGTGTATGTGTATTAATATATATATATATGTATGTGTTTAAAAATATGTATATTTATTTTTGTATATTTATTTGCATATATTTGTAGCAAAATGTGTATATTTGTACATATATATATATTTGTTGCAAAATATGTGTATATAACACTACTACGAAACATGTGATATTAAGTAAACCCTTTATCAGTAATGAAAAAAAGCTGATAAAGGACACACCATTATCCACAGAAACTAAAAGCAATCATAAATATTACCTTTATCATCGCTAAAAAAAGAGCTGATAAAGACACCCCTTAATCAGCAGTTTTCTTAGCACTAATAAAGGGGTGTCCTTTATCAACATTGAGACTTCTTTTTAGTGATGATAAAAGGTACACATCATAAAAAACATTCTATATACTTTCAAATATCATATTGTAGTATATTAATATATTTATATTGATATAAATATAATATATATTTTTAAATATGATTTATATAATACTAAATGTGTATTTACACTTAATATATATTAGTTTAAGTGAAAAATAGTTTATAAAATAATTAAAAAAATAACATTATAAAAAAATTACTAATTAGTTTGACCAATAGACATTTAATAATAATTTGGAAATAGAAAAAAATTAATAAAATAATTAATATCTTAAGATAAATTGCAAACATGACTTAAACTTCACATTACCATAAATTCTGATCCGGATTTTCATTTAGACTCTATGAAAAATCATATCAAAAATTACGAAACGATCAACAACAATTAGTTTTGGGTAATCCTAGACTCTATTTTTGGTCAAAAAGGTTGCGAAGGCCTCCAAAACTAAATTTTAAGTTGAGATACCCTAAATTTTGAATATTTGATGGAATGTTAGTTTCGTTTGAGGTATTCCTTTCATTTTTTTCAGTGGATGTTGAATTTATTCCTCGGGCTTACATTCATATAGATATTATGATGTGAGATTTTTAATGTTCTTCTATTGTAGTGTAATTTATTAATTAATATATATGTATATTGATGTTATTAATATTTTCATAAATTTTTATATACTCCCTTTACTTATTTTATATGAAATTTGTATAATTTGCGTGAAATATTAATGTTTAAATATTAAATATAAATTTTATGCACTATTTGAATTCTTCCAGATTCAAGTATCTTTAATGTTTTAATAATAAATTTGACCCTAATTATCCAAATTGAATTATTATTGTTTTTTAAAGTTTATTACTCAAATGAAAACATTTAATTAGAAGGAACCATTGGCCAAATCGTCCATTTGGAGGGTCATATGGTCCACACAAGAAGACCCAAAGAAACTGTGAAGAAACTGTACCAACCATGATGATTGAGTTATTTATCTAAATACCGAGACCAAAATTTTATTTAACTCCACCATATGTTCATTATTATCCAAAAGAATAATGTATAAAATTATTTAGGTCCAACTACATGAACAAGGGGCCCAAATGATTCTTTGAAGTCTAACCCACCATTCTGGCCAGAAATAAAAATCCAGAAACTATTCATGACATATCTCATTATGTAATCATTAACTCAAGATGATATTTTTCAGTGTAAAATAGGAGATATAGACGGACAACTTTAATGAAGAAAGTGTTCGGATTTGAAGGCATATTCTTATTGATAAACCCATTCACATTTCGGACTTCTAAAAAGTATGGATTGAAATGGACAGATTAACATTGTTTAATAAAATGACCATCACTTTGGCTCCATAAGTCCAAATTCCTCCAAAATTTGAGATTAGTAGAAAAAAATTATTATCTACAACTTTTAAGAAGGAGATATCTCTATATTCAGCTATCTGGATGTCCAAATTATTGAGACAAGTGTAGGGGTAGTTTTGGAATGCAAACAGTCCACCACCTTGGGCTATAAATACATCCCTCCTCTCCTTTCAAAAGGGTTGGCATTTCAGAGAAAAAGAGAATAGGTTGGCATGATAAGGTCTCTTCCAAAGTCTTAGGAGGATCGTACATACTCAAGTTTTTACTTGATAAACCATTCCTCCTTGCTTCCTTTCATTTACTTTTGTGTTGTTCTTCGTTTGTAATCGTGTAAGTGTTTATTTTTTTGTAATTATGTTTTAATGAAACTTTCTTCTTTAATATCTATTATTCTCATCCAACTTTTGTAGTTTAATATTAATGTTCTTAAAATAGTTTAAATCAAGTTAAAACCCTTTCTCTTTTTTTATTCCTCATTCAATTGAAAGTCTTTTTTTAACTCTCTTCAACGATCGTGTGTGTTCGATGCACTACTATTTTCTTATCCTGTTCTTTTTGTTCTATTTATAATTCATCAAAATAATAATATATTACTATATTAGTAACTATATTAATGGATGAGAAAATCTACCATTGGGGTCAGTCATTATTTAGATATGTTAAGTGATTGAGAGCTTTTGCTCGATGAGTATTCTTTAATTTAACATTGTGTATATTGGACTTAACATGTCATGCATTAATGACTTGTTTTGTTTAACGTGTGGTTTACATGGATTATTGGAACAATAAATACACTACCATCAACAATATATGATTTAAATTATAAACCCAAGTTAATTTAAGGCTTGTATTAAATCCTTAACACTTTGGAATTCCAATCAACATTGTCTTTTGAAGTGGGTGTTAATTTAAATGCAATATAAAGCAAATTTCAAGGATGTCACAAGCTTAACTCCCTAAAAACGAACTCACCCCAATATTTATAAAATTTTTAAATAAAACACCAATTATTAATCACATCATTTAAGCTATTCAAATAAGCCCCCCAATCAAAATACAATCAACTAAAAATAATCGACTATTAAAAAGTATCATCGTTGAGGATTCGACCCGAGTGCTGCTATACACATTAGCAGAGCATCAGAACTTTGAACGGTCAATAGACGACAATCAACCACGCTTTCATATATATATATATATATAAATATTTGCATATATTTATATATATATATTTAAACATATTTACATGTAAAATATAATTTTAAAAATATAAACCATATGGAAATAAACATGCATTATCCATTTTATTTAAAACATACATTTATCCATTTATTTATCTTATAAAAATTTATGAAAATTTATATACCCATACAAATGTATGTTTTTTCATTTACATATAAATATATTTATGTGTGAACATATTAATAAAAAAATATATATTTATGAATATATTCTAATATTATATGTAAATAAATATTAATATATATATATATATATATATTAAAATAAGTATATATTGCAATATATATATATATATATATACATGTATATAAATATGAAAATATATAACAAGTAAAATCCTTTAGGCTACTGGTAAGTGTGTGAGTATAAATATATATACATCTTTATATATTACAATAAATATATATTAAAAAAATATAAAAATACATATGTACACACACTGATAATATATATGTGTGTGTGTGTGTGACACACACACACAGACACATTTTTGATAGAGAGAGTCACACACAAACACAAATACAAAAACACACACATATATTTAGAGAGAGAGAGAGTCACACACACACATATACAAACACACACACACAAATTTATTGACAATAAACATGCTACATAATATATATATATATATATGTAAATATATAAACATATTTTATAAATGTATTTAAAAATAATTATATAATTATATATAATTATATGAATAAATATATAAATAAAAAATATGAATATATATATGAATATAGTGATATATCTTAAAATATCAACGAAAAAAAGATAGAGCAGTGATAAGGGCATTCACTGTGCACAAGGAGGTCACCAGATCAAATCTTCATGGGGGCATGTGGTTGAGCATAGATAATTTGTATATTTAAAAAAAATATTTTTGAGTTCTATCAGCAATGATAAAAGTTTTCTTTATCTGCACATTTTTAGCGTTGATAAAAGCCATAATTGTTGAAGACCTAGATTTTTTTAATTTCTTTTGTGTGTTTTATTAGCATTACGAATAACACTGATAAAACCTACCATATTTTAAAGGTTCCTACAACATTATTGTTTTTTAGAATCGATTAAATCCATTTCTAACCCTAGTAAAAACCCAATCTGTAATTGCGTGTTTATATATTAATATATATCTGTGTGTGTGTAAATATATTTCTATATTTGAATATATATATATATACATACATTTTTATATTTGAATATATATATATATTTATGTGTGTACATATGTTTTGATGTTTTTCATGTTGAAATTAAAGAGGATATTTTCCTTGACATTTTTAAACCTCAAACTCTTTATTTTCTTTAATTAATTTTCATGGGCCTAGAGCTTTGCTCCCGGGGAAGCCTTTATCGATATATTTGTATTTTTTATATATGTATTTTTATATTTGTGCATATATATATATATTTATACATTTTTATATTTGAATATTTGTATATGTGAATATTTTTATATTTATATTAATATATATATTTTTTAAAATATGTGTATATATATTAATATATATTTACTTATATATTTGTGTGTGTGCATATATTTATATATTTATATATTTACAATGTTTTGTTTTACATTTTTATATTTATATACTTATATATTTTATATATTTATATTGTTATATATTTGTATAATTATTTATATTGTATTTATATAAATTGTTTCACTAAATTTATAATATATTACATTTACATACACATTTTTCTAATGAATTTTAATACATTATTAAATATTTTAATTTCTTAATATAAATATAAAAATCCCCCATTACATAGATTATGAAAATAAAATTGATAATAATTTTTTATTCTAATATTATTTGATATTTTTAAATCAAGGCACCCTTTAACAGCGACAAAGTAGCATTGATAAAGATAATATTTTATCAATGTTTAAAAATAGTTGATAAAGGTAACCTTTATCAGTGAAAAAACGCTCATAAAAGAACCTTTTATAAGGGTTAAAATAGTTTTGATAAAATACACCTTTTATCAGAACTCAAAAAGCATTGATAAAAGAGACATTTATCATCCTTTTTTTCTAGCACTGATAAAGGATGCCACTTTATCAACGCTTTATTTTCAATGATGATAAAGAACACCTTTATTATAGTTTTTTAAGAGATGATAAAATACTAGCACTATTTTTTTTCATGATTTACTGTAGTGGGAATCAAGAGCATGATAATAATAAAGTGATATTCACTGATGTACAATTCTAGAACTAAGAACATGTTACAGCATATAAAAAAATATAAAACCAGAAAACAATAATAGATATGGTAGCATGTAAAGACATGAACTGAGCGAAAAACAATCGAAATTTGCATATATTAAACAATATTATCAAAATGTTAAAAAAATGATCACTGATCTAATATTAAAGGGAACTCATGATAGATTCAAATCAATTCAAGAGAGGTTAATATAGAAGCCAAACACTCAACACATTAATTGGAAGAAAAAATATTTTTGACATAAACATATGAACTCAATGTAGAAGCAACACGAGTAAATACTCATTGAAACATAAGCGACATGAAACATACGTGAGGTCGAAGTAAACATAAATGGAAAGAAGTAAAGGACAAGAATATTTTTACATGATTTTTACAATTAACATATGTGCCCAAAATGAGATCATCATAAGTTACACTATAAAACAAGACAAAAGTATAAGAAAAGGGCGAGACATGAAAAAAATAGGACAATGAAACATACATGAGACACGTGATGAAAAAAAAATCACGATATACTAGACTTCGAAAAACCAACAAAGGGAAAAAACATATACTAGATCTAGAACCCATTACAGGGCTCGGTCTCACCTCTATTGATGAAGAATTTTGTTTCAAGGCACAAAAGTGGTCATTTTTGAGCCCTCTAGGTTTGATATCTTCAAGATCGTCACTATCCTGGTTAAAAAAGAAACTAATTGTCAGCTTGTGGGTTCAAGGGAATCAACACTACTATAACAACTCTAATCAAGATTTAAGAATAATAGTAGGGGATGAGAGTCACTCATATCCTTCATTTCTTCTTATCTAATGAACCATAGAGGAACGTCGAGGTTCATCTCCTCACCACTCTATCTCTATATGACCCTCTCACTCTATCTCAAAAAATTTATCAAGCAAAACAAGGAGGCCATTTCTCAATCAAGGCACCCAAATTCTGGGGAACTTAATTGAACAACCGTACTAGAATCGGTGAGGCTCACCCAGACATTATGAATGAGTAGGGAGTTGAACAACATAAAGGACACAAATATGATATAGAAACACTCTATGGTTCTAGAACAAGACAAGTAACAACCTATATAATAAATTAGAGAGCACATGTGACAAGATGAAATACGCCGGTAAGGGGGGCCCATGAATCCATCCAAACTGCCTCACCAAAAATGTAAAAAAATAGAGAAGTTTAGCCGAATATGAAAATATAAACCTATAAAGTGAAATATAGAATTAATTTTCAAATTAAATCCAAATCTATGAATGAAAAAACATGCATATTAAATCAGGATTTTAATTAACCATAAAAAATTATCCCAAATTCCCAAATATTCACCTTAGAAATTAAATACAAAACATATTTAATATGAAATACAATATCACATATTTCCACCTTTAAAACAATATTCCAATTCACATAATTCTTTTCTCCAACTAAATCATCAATTTGGGCATCAAATATTAAAAAAGAATCAACTATAGGGAATGAAAGGATTTTTATACCTAAACAAGCATCATTGCAACACATGTCACCCATTATTGAATGGAATTCTAAAGATGGTAAACATGATCAAAACTAAACATCTATAAACATATAAAAAAAGTAAATTGTGACGTCCTAACCTGGGTGCCACACACCGGTGCCCCAAACCGGTCGGTCATATGACCTCAAACGCGCCTCCCCATACACCAGAGGCTACTGACTAGCAGTGCAGTTCTAATATCAATCATAGGAAGACCATACCTCTTTTATCAGAGTAATACACCAGTGAAAAATAAGAAAAAAATAACTAAATAACATATAACCATAAACAAAATAGTCTAGTATCACAAGATAAACAAAACTGGAAATACAATATAAAAACTAAGTAGCATATATTCCATGCTAATATGTGTTTGGTGTCAAAATGAAAACTCAAAACAAAGACACTAACGACTCCCCAGAAGGTCCCAAACCACATTCGGTTCCCTCATCCATGCTTTATATTCAGATCATCCATATAAAATAGGGTCTTTTTTCTTTAACCTGTCCTGCAATAATGAAGTCTTTTTGGGTACCGTTCAGGCAGCCTGAGTTGGGAGTTAGTACAACTCAGTAGGCCACCACTGATGGTGTCTAAAACAATATCTAATCAAATACAAGTGTATGCAGTTGTATAAAGAAATAAACACAATGCATAAATAAAAAATTATCACATTATCAAATTCTTATTTATTTAACCACATAAATTTCCCCCAAGTTTCGGGACACCCAAACCTCATTATCTGCTTTGGCCAATGATGGAGCTAAACTATCCACAAGGGATGTAATTTTCTAGAATTCCACTATTACCATTCTATCTCATCTTAGTATTAGAGTTTAATTGCTACCATTCTATATCCCAGTTCTCATATGAACACAATTGTTACCATTCATCATCACATTAATTAATTCAATAATTAATTAATCATATCAATCTCATTAATAAACTCAATAGTTAATTAATCATCTAAAATCCATTAATTAAATAAACAATTAATTAATCTTATCATTCTTATTAATTAACTCAACAATTAATTAATCTTCTCAATTTCATTAATTAACTCAAAAGTTAATTTATATTCTCAAATTCATTAATTAAATCAACAATTAATTAATTTTCTCATTCTTATTAATTAACTAAAAAATTAATTAATCCTATCAATCTCATTACTTAACTCAACAATTAATTCATCACACCAAACCCTTAATTAATTTCAAAATTAATTAACCAAATCTACTATCTCAACAAACCATAATTAATTTATTTATTAATCATTCACTTCTCAATATCATTATCATATAATTAACCCATTAATTAATTATCACAATTTCCTAATCTTAATTCCCACATAATTAATCCAACAATTAATTATCTAAATAAAAAATCCCAATATCTCATAATTAATTCCCTAATTAATTATCTAATTCAAACAACCCCTAATGCTCACAATTTCACATTTACTTCAATTAATTGATTTACCACATTAATTAATTCAAATTAGGAATTTAAATTACTAAAAAACTTTTAGAAATTATACAACTTACATATACGTAATCAAGATCACGACTATGAGATTTTAATTATAGAAAACCTACCTAAATTTGTTGAAGAAAGATCGCCCAGTGGAAATCCACAATTTTGAGTGGAGCAATGATGTTGAACAAAATCTGGATATAATACTCGAAAGAAGAGAAGACAGTCTATCCGAGTTTTGAATTGCAAAGAAAGGAGGTTGGGAAGTCTTGGAATCCATCATAAGAGCTCTAAAATCATGAAAGAGGACCTGAAAACAAGCCCTAGTCATCTCCAAAAAAAGTTGAGATCTTATAATATCCCCACCTTATTACAACTCATCCTTGAGCTGCACTCCCAAGAATCTCTAAGATTCCAAATTGAAAATATTGGTCCATTGAGTCCTCATATATTCTCCCCTTTCCCAAGTTTCCACCTACACACATCCATGTTTCCACAATATACGAACTATTGGCAAGGTCTTTCCCTGTAACACATTCTCACTACGATCTAAAACACATATCAGATGATCCTCAAAGGATGCATCCATCTCAAGATGAACATCATCTACATCTATCACATGATAAGGGTTGGGGTGATATCATCGTATTTGTGATATATGGAAAACATCATGCATAACACTATATTTCTGTGGGCGAGCCAATCAGTACGCCACCATACCGATTCTTTTCACAACCTCCAATGGTCCAACAAACCTAGGAACTGGATTTACCTACCTCAATATCCTACGATGACCCAACCTAGGTGACACCTGAAAGAATACATGATCCACCTCTCTATAGGTCGTCGAGATTTATCAACATACGACTTCAATCTACTCTGAGTCGCAACCATACATTTCTGAATAAGCTGCACCTTTTCTGACATCTCCTATACAATACTCAATCCCAACAACTCTAACTCACATGCCTCTATCCAGTATAAAGGTGATCTACATAAACTACCATAAATATCCTCTTATAGTTCTATATGTATTGTTTCTTGATAACTATTGTTATAGGTGAACTCCACTAGTGACAAGTACTTATTCCAAGACCCTCTAAAGTCAAGGACATGAGATCATGACATATATTTAAGCACCTGTATAGTATTATCTGATTCCCATCTTCCTGTGGGTGGAAATCCATACTTAACAAAACCTACATGCCACTCACCTTCTGTAATCCCTTCTAGAAGTGTGAAGTAAAACGTGAGTCATGATTTGAAATAATAGTCTGCGACACCCCATGAAAATTGACCATCTTACAAACATACATTTCTTCTAACTCCTCCACTAAGAAAGTCTCTCGTATAAGTAAGAAATATGATACTTTCCTTAGTCGATCCACAACCACCAAAATAGCATCATTATTTTGAGGCATCCTCAGGAGACCCACCACAAATTCCATGGTCACATCATCCCACTTAATGCCTGTAGAAAACCACTAGGTCATTGATGCTTATCCTTTACCTTCTAAAAGGTGTAGTATCATGGCACAAACCATACTATCTCATTTTTCATGCCTGAACACCAAAACTGTCATTATAGGTCTCGATAAATTTTGGTCACACCTAGATGCACCACCCAATTCAAGGTATGGAATTCCCGCATCAACTCCTCCCACATGTTTTTAGGCACAACAACCCAATTCTTGATATAGATTATCTCATAATTATCTATGCTCCAATAAGAAGGTGAATCCCTACCTTTAAGGTTCTTCCTCAAGGTCAAACACTCTGGATCCTCATAATTTCTTTTTCTAATCCAACTCAAAAAAGTAGACACCACTAAAACTAACACTAGATTCATCTGCTCCTCACACTTATGAACCACCACATGTATCTTTTCTAGTAGATTCATCATCTTCCACTCAACACTAGACACATTAACTACCTGAGTCTGAGTTTTACTACTCAAATATTCATCCAAACTGTTCCCCTTTGTGGGAATATATTCCATCTCAAAATCAAGTGACTTCATATACTCAACCCATCTCCGCTACTAGAGATTCAAATCTCTATATGAAAATTTATACTTCAAGTTCTTGTGATCCATATACACAATAAACTTCTCATCCAATATATAATTCCACTAACACTTCAAAGAATATACAATAGCTACCAACTTGAGGCCGTGTGTAGGATAGTTTTATTCATGAGGCCTAAACTACTAAGACCCGTACTCCACAATTCGATCTCCCTACATCAGCATTGCTTCAAGTTCGACTCAAGAAGCATCAAAATACACTATATACTTCTCACCCTACTCAGGTAGGTTCAATATTGGTGTTGATGTCAAATGCTTCTTCAAATCCTGGAAGGAATTCTCATAATATTCCTAACATTAAATCTTTATACCCTTTTTGGTCAATCCCATAAGTGGAATTAAAAATTAAGAAAAGTATTGGATGAATCTTTGGTAATATCCAACTGACCACAGAAATATATGGATATAAAAAACATTATTTGTCTATTCCAAGAAACCATTGCCTAAAATTTTTCTGGGTCCACATACACACCTTCCTCTGAGATGATGTGACCTAAGAAGTGTAGCTAATCAATCCAAAGACAACACTTAAATATATTGGAATATAGACAATGCTTTCTTAGTGTACTCAGAATGATGTCAATATGTTGGCCATGATATTCAATAATCATTGAGTACACCGATATGTTATCCACAAAAACTCCAAAAACTGATCCAAGTACAGATGGAAGATCCCTTTCATCAAGGACATAAACATTTTTGGCATCTTTTTCAACCCAAACGACATTAAACCAAACTCATATAATCCATACCTAATTCTAAAATCAGTCCTCAGTATGTTAGAAGTCTGAACTCTTAACTGATGATACCCTGATCTCAATTCTATCTTGGATAAGACACAATCTCCTTTCAACCGGTCAAATAGATCATCAATACGTGGAAGAGGATACCGATTCTTCACAATAATCCGATTCAACTTCCGATAATAAACAAACAAGTGTAAACTACCATCATCCTTCTTTGAAAACAACACAGGAGAACCTCAAGGTGATGTACTCAGACCGATAAACCCCTTATCCTCCAACTCCTATAGTCGAGTCTTGATCTGTTGAAGCTCTATTGGTGCCATTATGTATGGTGTAATTTAAACTAGATCAATGTCCGACATGATCTCAATAGTGAACTCCATATCTCTCTTAGGTGGAATCCTTAAAAAGTTGTTGGGAAACACATCCTGAGATCTATCCACTATAGGTGGAAAAAACATCCTTCTTTACACCTCTATAATCCGACAATAGACTTGAAACCTGGGATGCGAGTTCTTCTAATTGCTGAGTAATTCGACATAATCAGCCTACCTTCATATCCCACTCTCCATGAAGAATATAGTTTTCACCCTTATGAGACGTAAAGGTCACTCTCCTTTGGTAATAATAAATATGGTCTCAGTATGTGACTAGACAGTACATACCCATAATTAGGTCGAATCCTAACAAGCCTAGAATAAAGAGATCCCATAGATTATGATACTTTACAACTTTGAGAGAACATCCCTTGCATAGGAAGATATCCCAAGACCATACTCCTAGAGGTGTGTCTATCGTTATAACCCTACTCATGAACTCCACCGCTAGGATCAAACCATTTTCAAGTTTTTCAGATATAAAAGAATGAGATGCACCTATATCTAATAAGGAACTAGCTAATATAGAAGCTATAATAATAATACCTATTACTAGCGATGGTCCAGCGTCCCTATTCACCAGTGTAGGATCAACTACATGCAACTGACCTACCCCTCTTCCATGTGATATAGTCTAAATCCCCTATGCTGCACCACTCTACTGGTATGGGTTCTCTTACCCAAAAGTACCACGCCCACCGCCTCTACTAGTACATATAGTAGAACTCCAACTACCAGCTTGATATGTTGTAGAATATCCCCTTACCACACTTTGATTATATCTACCTTCCCCATCATTACCCATATTCCATGGGTTCCTACAAAACTTTTGCAGATGTCCCATATTTATGCAAGATAATCACTCCACTGGTGGTCAAGTATAGTATCTATGATAGTGTCCTGGACTACCGAACTAGTGGAAAATCCCTAAATAAAGGTCATGTGAAATTAAATTCTCCCCCTGAACAATATTTTTTCCACTTCTATGGATAAAGTTCTCAAAATGATGCTTCCTTATCTCAGAAGATGTACCTCCTGATCATCTAACAACAACCATCTGTCCTACACTATAAGCCTCCTTCAGGTTCCCCTCTATTATGAGAGCTTAATTTACTACTTCTAGAAAAGTCTTCAACATGAAGATTTTCACCTAAGACTTAATTTTACACTTAATTCCTTCTTGAAACCTCTTTATCATAGTGGTCTTATTCACTCCCAATGCTGGAAAAAAATCATTGTAAATATGTAAAGTGTTCAGCATATTCTATCATGGACATACTCCCCAAAGTCAATCTCATAAACGCACATACTCTCTCCTTCCTCAGCATCTATGGATATAAGTGATCAAAGAACTTCTCCAATAATTCCTTCTATAACATACCATCAACCTGTCCAGTTAGAGTTTGAACACCCCACCAATGATTTTCTGATCCTCATAGTATTTAAGAATCTAGGTTGTATGTATTCTTATGAGAATTCTCCAAGTGGTCAAGTGTAGTCTGTATAGACTCAATCTAGAACTCAACTCCCTCTGGTCCACCCTCTCCAGTAAAAGTCAGAGGGTGCTTCATCTGAAACTCCCTCATTAAGTCAGACATGCTCTTCATAACCCGACCTGAGTCTATTCCCATACACTACATGAAGCAAGTAAAGTTATCCCAAAACTACTCTCCAACTTCTTGTCTCGGCACTATCGGTTCCTCGGGTCCCACTACTGGTAGGTCATCCCAAGCCTTTTCCTCTTTTCATCCTCTAAACATACATCATTATGGAGGAATAACTCTATAAGTTAAACACACACCTTAGGATACTTTCCACAACTTTAATACATTTTAATAAGATGAAAATCACCACAAGTCACAACAAGTATTTCCCCCAAACCCCGCCACACAGTGAAAACCAAGGTTCTATTACCACCCTTAACCATACTACTTCTTGGTCATGGTTAATAATGTGTAAACTCATTCTCATCATTAAAGTTTCTCATTTAGACACCCAATTATTCTCATCTTGCATCATTTTTATCACTTTCAATTTCATATTAAGCATTATATTCAATTTAAATTTTAAAGCAAGGAAAGACAGTTCAAGTTCAACAACTTAACCAAAAATCATTTTCCTGTGCATGCCTAAAATGATGCATGCCAAAAAATAATCCTAAGTTCCTAGAATGATGCATGCACACACAACTCTTGTGCCATATCAGGCAACGATTCAATTTTGAAACAATTCTAGAAACAATAATCACACCAAAAAATAGGTGCATCACCCAAGGTTAAGTAATATTCAATTGTAACAATACAAATCTTTAACAGCAATCCCATCCTAGGTACTTGGGTTTCCCCCTATACATGGATCAGAAACTCCCATGCATGAGCTCATTATTAAGGATAAAATATTCCTAGACTCCCGTCTACCTTTACTAAAATAGTAATACCAAAGAAAAGAAAAGAAAACTCTTCTGATACTACTTTATGATGTCCTGACCTGGGTTCCACACACCAGTTCCCCAATCCTATTAGTCACACGACCTCAAGTGAACCTCCCCATACACTAGAGGCTGTAGACTAGAAGTGAGGGTCTAATATCGATCATGAGGAGACTATACCCTTTTTTATCAGAGTAATATACCAGTGGAAAATAAGAAAACAATAACTAAGAAACATATAACTATAAACAAAACCATATAGTATCATAATATAACCAAAACTAGAAATAAAATATCAAAACTAAATATTAGATATTCCATGCTAATATATGTCTGGTGTAAAAATGAAAACTCAAAAAAAAGACACTAATGACTCCCCAGGGGTTCCCGAACCACAACTAGTTCCCTCATCCATGCTCCATCCCTAGACCATCCATCTAACATAGGGCCTCTTCCCTTAACCCATCTTGCAACAATGAATTCTATTCGGGTACTGATCAGGAAACCCGAGTAGGGTGTTAGTACAACTTAGTAGGACACCACCAACGGTGTAAAAAATAATACCCAATCAAATAATAGTGTATGAATTTGTATAAATAAATAACCACAATGAATAAATAAATAGTTATCACATCATAAAATTGTTCTTTTTTTAACCACATAAATTTCCCCTAGGTTTCAGGACACCCAAACCTCATTTACTGATTCGACCAACATTGGAGTATAAACTATCCCTAAGGGATGTGATATTCTAGAATACCACAATTACCATTATATCTCAACTCAATCTCAGAATTCCATTGTTACCATTCTATATCTCAATTATCATATAAATTCCATTATTACTATTCATAATCACATCAATTAATTAAATAATTAATTAATAATCTCAATATCATTAATAAACTCATTAGTTAATTAATCATCTAAAGTTAATTAATTAACTCAACAATTAATTAATCTTCTCATTATTATTAATTAATTCAATAATTAATTAATCTTCTCAATATCATTCACTAACTCAATAATTAATTAATCTTATCAAATTAATTAATTAACTCAACAATTAATTAATCTTTTCATTATTATTAATTAACTCAATAATTAATAAATATTCCCAATCCCATTAATTAACTCAACAATTAATTCATCACACCAAACCCTTAATTAATTCCCAAATTGATTAACTAAATATACTATATCAAGAACCCATAATTAATTCACCAATTAATCATTCACTTCTCAATATAATTATCATATAATTAATCCATCAATTAATTATCCAAATTTCCCAATCTCAATTACCACATAATTAATCCAACAATTAATTATCTAAATCATAAATCCCAATATCTCATAATTAATTCTTCAATTAATTATATAATTTAAAAAATCCCTAACTCTCACATTTTCAAATTTACCTCAATAAATTAATTTCCCACATTAATTAATTCAATTTATGAATTTCAATTGATAAAAACCTCTAGAAATTATATAACTTGCATATACACAATCAAGATCACGATTATGGGATTTGAATTATAGACTACCTACCTCAATTTGTTGAGGAAATTTCACATAACAGGAATCCTCAATTTTGAGCGGCACAACGAAGTTGAACGAGATTTAGATATAATACATAGGGGAAGAAAATATATTCAATCCGGGCTTAAATCACAAAGAACAGAGGTCAGGATGGTTTGGTATTTGTTTAACAAGCTCCAAAATCACGAAAGAGGACCTGGAAACAAGTCATAGTCATCTCCAAAAAAGGTCGGGATCTTACATAAAGCACATAACTATACTTACCCGAGCCGAATATAACATCCCAACCCAACTCACTCTATAGTAATCAGATCAGAGCACCACCAGACCTTAGCCATGCCTCCCCGTATACTAAAGGCTATTGACTAACAATGAGGGTCTAAGAAGAAATAATGGTGAGACTATATATTGTGACCTAAGCATAACATATATACATTTTACATCAATTTACAAGAGTATTAATTACATATCATGATAAATAAAATCCTAGAACCTAAATGTTTAGGGTCTTTAGAGATTAGATATATAACCAACTTATTTTCCAACATTTTTAACATCTCCTATATATACTGTTCTCACATGATACTATTTTAGAAACATAATACATAATTCTCTTCTTCATAACCTAGGGAATAAAAACATAATAAATGACGATCTCATATGATCAGTAAGGGTAAACACAAGATATATCAATAAAAGATCAAAATTTACCATAATAAAATCATGTGATTATGAGAACATAATCAAGGTACATGGTCATAACTAAAGATAATTATACCAAAATAAACATATATCCTAAATCATGAATTATGACATAAGGATATATTGTAGGATAGAAATAAGAATGTAGATGCTCAATTACAAGAGTGTGGGGGGGGGGGGGGGGTGAATTGTATGTTTAAAAACTTCAATTTTTAAACATAAGGAAAACTATGTTTAATAAAGTTAAACAATGTAAATTCACAAGACCTATTAGTTATAGAAACTTTCTAGGTTCCAGAAATATGATTCCGGAAATGAAACTTAATAAAAGTTTACAAGGAAAATATTCTACCTTAAATCATATAGAATCTTACTTATCAGAGTATACAAAAGTACAAGTAAGTATAAGATAGTTATACATTCCTTATTAATCAAAATGCAGTAGACATAAACTTGAAACAAAACAAGTAACAAGTATGAAATATTTAATCCCAAAGAGAATGGTATCCAAAAACCTTGGATAAAGGTACCTAGATTTATACTTTCAAGAAAGTCTGTCTTACCCACAATAGGGTAATCCCTCAATAAGAATATCGGAATCTATCTTGCTATCCCCGCAAGCCCTCAAACTTCAAGGTAGTCGACACCTCTGTCTTTCTAATCAAGGAATTCCTTGAACTTTAAGGTAGTAAGAACCTCTGTCTTCCTATCCCCATAAGTCCTTGATTATACACAACAAAAATCGAAGTCTTATGAAGCAAGGTGAACAAGATATTCAGTATGAACAAGGCATGAGAGTCTCCCTCTCTAGAAATTACTTCAGTAGCATGTAATCTCTATATTTATGGATCAGTGTTATGAGATCGTTCAAATGAGCTTCTATTTATTAGCATTTATCCAACAGTCGGCTCCCTCCTCCAATGGAAATATTCTTCCTTGAATCTAAGAGGGACCTGTACATGTTTCACTCAGACAATGGTTGATTAGAAATAGATTGCACAACATAGTTTCATAACTATAACATGGGTAAGTAAAATATGGTTTCTCAACCAAATCTATTTTTCGGTGTCTAAAGAAAAATAAAGTTTAGAGTCTAAGTAAATAGACACCTGGAAACTATAAATCATAAATATACAGATTATGTTTTTCAAGGAATTCAAAACCTGAATTATATAGATTTCGGAGTTTGAATTCCAATGAATTCAGAGTCTGAATTATAAGGAATTTGGGGTTTGAATTATAAGGAATTCAAAGTTTGAATTCTAAGGAATTCAGAGTCTGAATTCTAAGGAATTCAGAGTCTGAATTCTAAGAAATTCAGTGTATGAATTCTAAGGAATTTAGAATCTAAATTTCAGAGAATTTGGAATCTAAATTTCAGAAAATTCGGAATCTGTATTTCAGAGAATTCAGAATCTAAAAATAGAATACTCTATATCTAAGGATTTATAAGATTTCAAAGTTTTAGATATGAAATTTATTTTTAGAATTTATAAATAAAAGTAGTTAGAAATAGAGAAACTATAACATGAACAATAAAAACAAAGGTAAGGAGAAAATTTCCTTGGGGATGGAAAATTGTACTTAGTAAGATAATTCTTAGAGGAAATAAAATTTGCCTTAAGATAGGATATTTGTGATTTTCAAAACATGGGAGAATTGAAAAGTCATAAGTAAATCTTATTGACTTAACAATCTCCCCCTTTTTGGAAAGCACAAACATCCTTACCAAAAAGAATATAAGGACATAGAATTTTTATGGACTTGTAAATAAAAACTTATCTTCCTTTACTTATGGATCAAAGAGAATATGAATAAATCCCCCTTATGATTTTGAATCACTAAGGACCATATTCTTGATTTCCTGAATTATATTTTACATTATCTTGCATACGAAAGTCTTCTTGGATAAGAACTTCCCCTTAGATGAACTCCCCATTGCTTAGGGAAATATATTCTTACTTAGTATTCTTTTTATCATTCCTTTCTCCCCCTTTGTAATTTTCAAAAATAAATAGAGGGAATGGAAAAAAAATTAATAGTACCTAAAAAATTAGTACACAAAAAGAAAATATATGGAGAAAAACTAGAATTTCATTAACATTGAAATAATTTGTATAAGGAAAAACTTCAACAAAAGATCGGAATAAGAAAAAAAATTATCCTTTTTTAACTTTTGGAATCAGCTTCTTGATAATGGATTTCAGCTTCTTGAGGTCCTTGTGATCTTCTTCCATATGCTTAAGTAGCTGATCCTAATCTTTACTTTTCTTTTCCAAGGCTCTAATCTTTTCTTCCCAATCCTTAAGAAATTATGCTTGATCTTTCTTCACTTCTTATTGCATAACAAGCTTATCTTAAAATTTGATCCTGAGATCCCTTTCCCTATTCCAATTCATAGCCATATAATTAAGCTTCCCATTCAGATACTTAACTTCTTTCTTCTGAGTAGTTTTTTCAAGAGTCAGCTTTTCCTCAAAGCTCTTAGAAAGTTCATTGATCTTGCTATCTTTGCTGTCAAAGGCATCTTTGAAATTATCTTTAAATTCATCAAAATCTCTCAGATCTTCGACTGTCTTCTTTGAACAGACTGTAATCTTCTTGAATGACCTTTTATGATCCTCATAACCAATGAAAAAGGATTTGAATTATGCCTCAAGTCTAAAAAGTTTATCCATAACCATGGAAACTAAATATGATTTCTGATTCATTGAATATTGAAGCATCTAAAATCTAGAATCTATACTTGGAAATAAAGGAATTGTTCCAACCAGCCTTTTCAAAGACTGAACAACAAAATCATGTCCAAGAAAGGATGATTCTGAATCCGAGTGTTTGGTTGGTGAGGGTTCTTTTTCTAACTCATTAGATTTCCTCTTTGAAGAACTTCCAACAACTTTCTTTTTCACTTTAGATTTTTTAGGTGTATCAACCAACACCTGCTTTCCCTTATCAGCTCTCTGAATGATCTCTTATAGTTTAGGTGATTCATGCTCACTATCTAACAATTAAACATTTTCATCTTCCTCAATTTCCTCTTTCTCTGCATCAACCACTTGATCTTATGGATGAATGAAATCATGATTACTGATTTCTTCTTCAGAGGGTTTGTTTATTTCTTCCTAATACTTATCATTTATTACCTAGAGTAGCAAGTTTTGAGGATTTGACTTGAGAAGTCCAAATTGATAATTTTACAGAGGGACTTTCCTTCTCATGATAATCTTAAACTCGATTTATGACATCATCAGTGTCATTCCCTTATTCTTATTCCTCTTATTCTTCTTCTATTTACTCTTCCTCTTCCTGATAAATTTATTATTCTTATTCTGGATCCGGAATCACCACATTCTTTTCTAGAGTCTCAGGAAGTGATTCTATCAGAAAATATTCTATCACTGGGATTTTTTTAGATTATTTTTCAGCATCTTTGAGAAGTGATTGAAAAATTTCAGCCTTTGATAACTTCTTCCTCAATTTCTTTTCTTTCTGTTGCTTCTCAAGATCTTCAACAACCTTTATCCTTAATGATTTTGCATCAGTAGGGTACAATCCAAACTTAGGCTCCTCTTACTTCCATTTCTTCTTATCTTCTCTCCATTTAGCTACTAATTCACCAAGATAAGCCTTTTTCTTCTTTGGCTTTAGTGGTACTGGCTGTGTTTCCTTAGCCATAATAGTTTTTCCTTTTTCTTTCGGTTCCTTCGCCTTCCTCTTTCTTCCACCCTTCTTGAATATCTCAGCCACTTTCTGTTTCTTTCAAATATCTTGGATCTCAGCTTCTGAAAAATCATAAAATTCTCATGAATCACTGGAAAAACCAATTTCTATTCTCCTTAGTGTATCATCACTCAACAACTTCACTTTGAAATTCCTTGGCTTAGAACTGCAAAGAATTTTGAATGAATGAAGGCAAAGAAAAATAATCTTTGAAAGAATTGATGGATATATGATAATATAAGACTTAAGATTTCCATTATTGATATTTTCAATCATAACCAAGTTATAATTCACTAGGTTAATGTTCCTAAGGTTCACCAAGAAGTCCATAATATAGATATCACTTTTCTTCAGAGTGTCCTTATCCCCCTTTCTCAGAATGATAAAAACTTATACCCATAACTAAATAATCTAAAGGTTTATAGATAGATGAAGAATCTTTGGAGTATTTACACCTTTCAAAACAATATAGGCTAGAGCATTATCTTTATCAAAAGATCCTAAAGCATCCGGTAATTTGTGAGTACAAAATTCTAATTATCTTTCATAAGGAATTCTGATCAAACTTGATGCTTTGCTGTAAGAAAGAGAGTAATTATTTCCATAACTATTGAATTTTTTTTATCTCTCCCTTTTATTTGAAAAAAATTTCCGTCTCATAAAATTAAATCAGAAAGTCTAGATAGACCGGATCCCATGCCTTTGGTTTTGATATACATAGGCTCTCTTATCCATTGAGATTAATATTATTTGAAATGATACAGTCATACTTAGAAAAGAATTTTAGATCGACCAACCTTTCTTAGTATATCTTCCATTCAAAAATTTAATTTACAATTGACATTTCTTTCTAAGGATAGGCTTCAACAGACATTCAGAATTAATAAAACCTCGAATATTTGGAACAACCTTAGGTAGAGAAACATAGATTCACCACGCCAGAGCTTAAAGATCGATGTGGGATAAGCATTGTGGGGGGGGGGAGTCCTTATATAGGCGATTGAGGTGACAGTTCACCTACCTTAGTTGATCCAATGGCTGAAATATTTCTGATCAGATCTAATGGTTGAGATGATAACTGAAGAAGGATTTTGATAGGTTCTAATTTTTTGATGTTTTTAAGATAAACATTCAGATTTAAGAATGAGTGAATCCGAAAAAGTTTCTTAAATAAGATAAAAATACCAACATACTAGACGATGATTACGAAAATTTAAGAAAGAAAACATACCTTACGGATTGTTAGAAAAATTATTCGTAATAAGGAAAATTCTTCATGGAAGACTTTAGATTCTAGAATTTTTTTAAAAAAATTTGATTACAAGAACTAAAATTTTGACTATGAAAAATTTTGAATACGAAAAATTTTTACTAATAAGAAAATTTACTGTCCCTATAAAAATAAGTTTCTTACTATAAGGAGATAGGTTTTAACAAGAATTTAATATAGAGGATTACCTTATGGTTATCATTCCTAACTTTTTTTAATATATTCAAATCTATCACAGGGTAAATATTTTGTGAAAATATTAGCAAGTTGATATTACGATCTGATAAATTGAAGAATAATATCCTCTTTTTTGTGTGTGATCTATAAGAAAGTGATGCATGAAATCTATGCGTTTTTCATGAGAGTGATGTGTAGGGTTTTTAATTAAGTCAATTACACTAGTATTATCACACAATATTTGTGTTTTGGTAATTTCATACCATATTCTGTGAGTGTGTGTTGCATCCACAACACTTGAGCACAAAAACTTATAGCTACTACATATTCGTCTTCAGTAGTGCAAAGTGCTACTGAGTGTTGCTTTTTGCATGACCAATAAACTAATGAATCTCCTAATAAATGACAAGTTCCAAAGGTACTTTTTCTATCCATTATATATCCACCAAAGTCAGAATCCTAAAATATTTTCAAAACAAAATCATTTCTAGAAGTATAAAAGAGTCCTAAATCCATGGTTCCCTTTAAATAGTGAAAAATTATTTTCACTAACTTTAAATGAGATTTATTAGGATTGGATTAATATCTAGAACAAAAGCATACTAAAAAAATTAATTCTGGATGACTAGATTTTAAGTATAATAGACTTCCTATCATATCTCTAAATGATGTTTGATCTACTGGTTTCCCAACTTCATAAAGATCAAGTGAATTTGAGGTACTAATGGGAGTACTTATACTCTTAGTGCTGTCATACCCATAATTTTTAAGAATATATTTAAGATACTTATGTTGAGATATATAAATACCTTCCGATTTTTTAAGAATTTTAAAACCAAGAAAAAATGTTAATACACCATGATACTCATTTCAAACTCAGAATTCATTAGATTTTCAAAAGAATCAGTTAATGATTTCTGAGTTAAAACAAATATAATATTATCAACATAAATTTAAACAATCAAATCATTTTTCTTATCTTTCTTTATAAATAGAGTTGGATCAGAATTTACCTTAATGTAATTTTTTTGTAACAAAAATCATGTAATTCTATCATACCTAGCTTTAGGGGCATGTTTTCATCCATATAAATCTTTAGTAAGTTTGAAAACATGTTCAGTATGTTTTGTATCTTCAAAAACAGGAAGTTGTTCAACAAAAACTTCCTCTTGAACATATCCGTTAAGGAAAGAAAATTTAACATCCATTTGAAAATGTTTAAAATTAAGGAATGCTGCAAAGGCAAGTAAAATACGAATAAATTCAAGTCTAGATAGTGGAGCATTGGTTTCTTCATAGTATATTCCTTCTTGTTGATTATATCCTTTAGCAACTAATCTAGCTTTATTTCTTACTATGATTCTATTTTCATCACAATTATTTCTGAAGACCCATTTTACTCCAATAACAGAAGTTTCATTAGATCTTTTAACCATGGTCTATACATTATTCTTTTAGAATTCATTTATCTTATCATGCATAGATTTAATCCAATCATCATCACTAAAAGATTCATCAGTGCTTTTAGGTTCTAATTGAAAATGGAATGATAGATATTATACTTAATTTTTTAAGGAACTTCTAGTCCTTATAGGTTGATTTACATCACCAATGATGCTATCACTGTGATGATTCTTAAGAAACAACTGATTTGGGTTTTGTAAAACCTGTTCATCAACAAATGGTAGGAAATATTCTGGGGTAAATGATTCAGAAACATTTTCTTAAACATTTTCCTTATTATAAGGATCTTCTAATAGGGGTTGATAATCAGTTTTTGAAAACACATTAGAAGATGTAGGTTGAGGTTGTTTAAAAAAGGTATCAGTTTCATTAAATTTAACATGTATTGTTTCTTCAACAGTACAAGTTTTTTTATTGAAAAATCTATAAGCCTTAGAAGTTATGGATTAGCCTAAGAAAATTCCTTCATCAGATTTGGGTGTAAATTTATATAAGTTATCTTTAGTATTCAGAATGAATACTTTTCAACCAAATACCTTGAAGTAGGAAAGTCTAGGTTTTCTACCATTCCATAACTCATAAGGGGTTTCATTAAGAAAAGGTCTAATCAAAAGTCGATTTATAGTATAAAAAGAAGTACTTATAGCTTCAACTCAAATTTTTTTGGCTATATAATACTCACTCAACATGGTTCTTGTTATTTCATGAAGAATTCAGTTTCTTCTTTCAACAACACCAATTTGTTAAGGAGTTCTTGGTGCTGAGAAGTTATGAGTAAAACCTTTTCTACTACAAAAAGTTTCAAAATTAGAATTTTGGAATTCTCCTCCATGATCACTATGAATAGTTATCAATGGAAGGTTTTTCCCATTTTTAACTTGGGATCTAAATTTTTTTTAATAAGAAAAATATTTAGATTTATTTTCTAGAAAATAGACCCACATAAATTTAGTGTAATCATAAACTAAGACAAATACAAAATATTTTCCTCAAATGCATCCTGTTTGTGTTGGAAAAAAAGATCCAAATGCACCAAATGTAATGCATCAGTAGTTGAGACTTCACCAACTGATTTAAAACCTGATTTATGTTTCTTAACATATTGACAAGGATCAAAAACTCTTAAAGAATCAAATCTATGATCCGATAGATCCTTAACTAGTCTTTTCTTAGAGAGTTTACATAAGTTCCTAAGGTTTCAGTGTCTTAACCTTCTATTCCATAACCAAGAATGATCTTCCATTGCACTAAGATAAGGTAGGTCATGTATCCAAAGGTCTTCTAAGTTCAGTGTGTATACATTCTCTTGCCTATTGTTAGAAAGAATAAACCATTCCTTGGAATTGTGTGCTAAAAACTTATCATTCCTAAAATTCACAAGGTAACCTTCATAACATAATTGACTTATACTAATGAGGTTGTGCTTAAGACTCTTAACAAATAAAACATTTTAAATCAAAAATTTTCCAAGAAGAACAATTTTACCTATACCAATAATTTATCCCATAGAATTATCTCTGAAAGTTACTTTTCCTCCATTCGTCTTGATAATCTTCTCAAAGAAGTTTTTGTTACCAGTCATGTGTCGGGAACTTCCACTATCCGTATACCATGTATTGTCATCAGTATTTTCTTTATTTTCTAGAAAATAAGAATGTTAGACTTTTGGAACCTAAACTTTCTTGGATCCAGAAACTTTAGAAATCAAAATTTAAGGTATCCAAATTTTCTTAGAAAAATAAGCTTTATGAAAACCTAAATACTGAGTTTTGTTTAAAGAATTTTTTTCCCAATGTCCACCACACTAACATTTAGTGCAAAATTGAGCAATTTTAGGAAGAAAATAGTTATTACTAAAAACCGGTTTTGAATGAGTATAACTAAATCCAGAATTATTCCCTAAAGGTCGAATTTTGGAATACATCTTATCAAAGTTTTCCTTACCCAAGGTAAAGTTTGAAAAACATTTCCTCAAGGAAACTATTTCTGACTTTAGTCTAATAACTATGCTTTTATCCTAAAAAATATTAGTTTTAGTACTAGAGTTAGTCTCTAAATTTTTTTTTTAGAAATTACCTTTTCTAGATCCTTAGAAATTTTATCCTTCTTAGAATTAACTTCCTCAGCGTTTTTTTGAAATACTATCAAAATCATAAATTTTCTTATCAAGATCTTTAGAAAGATCTGATACTTCTTTAGTAAGAATAGAAATTCTAGTATTTTCCTTATCATGCTCTTTCTTGACTTTATATTTTTCATTCTTAAGAAGTTTAGAAAACCTAGAAACTTTTTCATAATTAGGTAATTTATTATCTTCATTATAGGAATATTCTTCATTCTAAGATTCATAATACTTAGTATCACTATAATTAGTATTCAAGGATACATTGGTTATAGATTCAGCATTGTGTACCTTGGACATTAGACAATGATTTTCAATGGGTAATCTGGATAGTAAACCTAGATTCTTCTGACCAGAAGATTCATACTCTAAGGATTCATCAGAAGAGTCTCCACCACTGGCACCCCAGGTGTCATTAGCTTTCAAAACTTTCTTAGCTTTATCTTTGTAATACTTATTTCTATTTTTCTCAAAATGCTTTTCCTTTCTATACTTTTTCTTAATCATTGGACAATTTGTCCTTATATGCCCTGCTCTTTTTCATTCATAACAAGTAACTTCAGAGAAATTCTTGTCCTTTCTCCCTTTCTTATTAAATCTATACCGGAATTCTTTTTTTCTAACTATCTTGTTCATCCTTTGAGCAATATTAGCTAGATCATTATCAGAATGTTTACTTTCACTTGATTTAGATAAAATAGTGACCTTTTTTGACTTGGATCTTGTAACCCTTTCAAGAATCTTGAATTTAGTAGTAGTAAAGGCTACACTTACATTGACATTATTCTTCTTAATTAGATCAACATATCTTTTAATTCTTGTCTCATGTTAAAGAAGAGTTCCAAAAATCTCATCAAGAGTAATCTGAGATACTTTCCTATTCTCATCAATAGCTGTTCTATTTGATTCCCACTCATTAAGAATGATGTTTATAATCTTGTCCACAAGTTCCTCATCATCTAAATCTTTCTCAGCCTTGGATTGTAAACTGTTAACAATAGTCATAAAACTTTGTTGTAACATACACACTGGTTCTCCATAAAGAAATAGAAATCCATGATATTCTGCTCTAAGCATAGCTCTTCTAGTTTTTATAACCTTGGGTGTACCAAAATGATTAACCTCTAATTTCTTCCAAATAAAATTTTTAGCTTCACAAGAAGAAATTTGACTATATATATTCCTGGCCATGGAACAAAAACGATCATTGCGTACATTGTAGTTTAGTTGTTATTCTGATTTTTCTTGATTAGTAAAAGTTTGGACTTCCTTATCAGGAATCTTGTAATCTCCAGTTAGTATAACAAAGTTGTCTACTCTAGTATTAATAACAAATATATTCATATGATCTCTTAAATATTCATAATAATTCCCATCAAATATAAGTGGTATAGTAGGATTTATATTATCAATCAAACCAACATTCATTCCTGCCATCTAAAAGAAAATATCTTTCTACAAAAACATGTTAATAAGAAAATTTTGTAAACAAGGATAAAAATCCTAAGAAAAGAAAATATTAAGAATAATGAAAACTTGAGCAAGAAAACCTATGTATGAATATAAGTATTTAAGAGACCTCTAATACCAATTGTAGGATCGAAATAATAATGTAGATGCTCAATTACAAGAGGGGGGTAAATTGTATGTTTAAAAACTTTGGTTTTTAACCTTAAGGAAAAACGTGTTTAACAATGCTAAACAATGTAAATTAATAAGACCTCTTAGTTCTAAAAACTTTCTAGGTTCTAGAAATATGATTCTGAAAGAAAAACTTAATAAAAGTTTACAAGGAAAATATTCTACCTTAAATTGTATATAATATTACTTATCCGAGTATAAAAAATTACAAGGAAGTATAAGATAGTTATACTTTCCCTGTTAATCAAAATACAGCAGAAATAAAATTGAAACAAAACAAGTAACAAGTATGAAATATTTTATCCTAAAGATAATGGTATCCAATAAATTTGGATAAAGGTCCCTTGATTTATACTTTCAAGAAAGTCTGTCTTACCCACACCAGGGTAAGCCCTCGATAAGAATATAAGAAACTATCTTGCTATCCCTGCAATCCCTCGAACTTCAAGGTAGTCGACACCTCTATCTTCCTAATCAAGGAAGTCCTTGAAATTTAAGGCAGTCAACACCTCAGTCTTCTTATCCCCATAAGTCATCGATTTTACACAGCAACAATCAAAGTCGCATGAAGCAAGATGAACAATATGTTCAGTACGCACAAGGCATGAGAGTTTCTCTCTCTAGAAATAACTTTAGTAGCATGTAATATATAGAGTGATGGATCAGTGTTATGATATCGTTCAAATGAGATCCTATATAAGAATTTCTCCAATGGTCGACTCCCTCCTCCAATGGTCATATTTTTCCTTGAATATCTGAGGGACCTGTACACGTGTCACTCAAACAATGGTTGATTAGAAACAGATTGTTGGACATCGTTTCATAACTATAACATGGGTAATTAAAATATGGTTGCTCAACCAAATATATTTTTTGGAGTCTATAGAAAAATAAATTTCGGAGTCTAAGTAAATAGAAACTTGGAAAATATAAATCATAAATATCTAGATTCTGTTTTTAAGGAATTTGGAACTTGGATTCTATAGATTTCAGAGTCTGAATTCCAATGAATTCAGAGTCTGAATTCTAAGGATTTCAAAGTCTGAATTCTAAGGAAGTTGGAGTCTTAATTCTAAGGAATTCAGAGTCTGAATTCTAAGGAATTCAGAGTCTGAATTCTAAGTAATTATAAGTCTTAATTCTAAGGAATTTAGTGTTTGAATTATATGGAATTCAGAATCTAAATTTCAGAGAATTCAGAATTTGAATTTCAGAGAATTCAGAATCTGAATTTCAAAGAATTCAGAATCTAAAAACAGAATACTCTATATCTAAGGATTTATAAGATTCCAACATTTTAGATATGGACTATATTGTTAGACTTTATAAATAAAAATAGTTAGAAATAAGGAAACTATAATATGAACAATAAAAACAAAGGTAAGGAGAAAATTTCCTTGGGGAAGGAAAATTTTTCTTTGTAAGATAAATCTTAGAGGAAATAATTTTTTTAAGATAGGATGCTTGAATTTTTCAAAACATGAAGGAATGGAAAATTCATAAGTAAATATTTTTAACTCAACAGCTATTGGAATAACATCGGATATAAAATCTATGAAACTAAAAACCCAATTCAATAATCATGATCCATGAAAAAAAACATAGGAATAAGAATATGGTATATACATAAGCATAGAAAATAATTCATTATGTCAAGGATCATTTCTAAAACCATCATTACATAGAAGACAAAGTCCCATATTGGGTTAATATCATTCCCCATTCCCATAAATATATTTGATAGAGTCCCATAGTTGATTGGGTTAACATGAAATTTCAACAGATGTCATCTCATGAGATATAAAACTTTACCCATTGCATTAGAAGGTTATAAAAAATCCACCCATCATATAATGATAATACATATATATACATGACACATGATCGTGGAAACATTCATAATTACATAATATCTTAATTAACATAATAAAAGGAAATGAATATCATGAAAACATTAACATAACATGATCATAATCCATCCAGAGAAAGAAGATGAATGATTTACTTAGAGAATATCTATAGTGAAGCATAAGAAACATTAAAAGAAATTGAAATAGATGACAAAAAATTTTATAGGATCATTATAAAATTGATTTAAAAACATGAGTAAATTATTTTGTGTTTGATAACTTTTATTTTAAAATGAAAAATTCACCAAAAAATGGGAATTGATATTACTTTAAAAAACCATAAAAAACCATAAAATAATCTTTATTTTGAAAAACTATTATAAAAGTTTGATATATTCATTCATGTGAAAACATTAAAAAATTAAGATTCTTTTCACACTTTTTTTAAAGAGAGTCACAGTTGGGGGGAAGACAATTGTATTGAAAACATTAAAAGAAGATTACTTTTTTAAATAAAGTCAATTACACTTAAAAAAATTAAGTAATCATTGAATTATAGATAAAGAAATCCATAAAAAAATAAACAATATAGACATAAAGGAGAAACATCCCCAAACAAAAAAATATAAGGTTATAACTACTTAAAAATGTCCTTTTAGTTGAATTGTAAACAAAAGGTAGAAGAAATGATAAGAAGAAATGTAAAAACAATTAATTACTAGAGTTGAATAAAATAAATGGTTTTTAGAGAAATTAAAATATAATTTACAAATATTGGAGATCATATATAAACAATCTCAATTTTAAAATGAGATTAGTGAAGAAACCATTATCTTTACTCCTGACTTCCATGAGAATGTTTTAAACTCTTGATGGATTCACTTTTTTTATATAGGTTACTTTGAAATGAATAATTTTGGATTCCTTCTAAAAATAGAAAATTTATAAAACGTATATGAATGATTTAAAAGAGGGTACATTAGCAGATATTCATGATTAAACTAAATGATTTGTGTGGTTTGGGAGGGGTAGTGGAGGGGTCATTTTGAAGGTGTGATTTTAGTGGCATTTTCTCAAATATTCACTCCTTAAGGTAAAATTACATCATTTTTAAAATAAATATGATAAAAAGTGTAAAATAATAGATGTGGGATAAGGTTTGGTCAAGAAATCCAAAATTCACACAATTAGATATAGGGTTTTAAGATATTTTAAGTCTTTACCACTTAGTTTATCCATTTTACCATATTTTAATTTTACCATGATAACTTGATTTTCACTTAGAAAAATTATTTTTATATACAGAAAAAAAATTTACATCCTTAACTATTTTTATCCATTTATAATTCATTTCATCTAATTCAATTTTTCAATATGAGAAATTTATCTTTTAAATGAAAACATAAAATATATAAAAACTATTTTTGTAGAGAAATAATTTTTAAACTTTATGTGATCTTAATCCTTTTTCATATCAATTACCAATTAAATAAGTGTTAATATATTTTTTTATTCACTATAACATTAAATTATATTTATCCTTAAAGGTGAAGATTTTAATTTATTAAGATAAAAATACACAATACATAAAAAAATCGTTCTTTAAAAAAATTATTTTTAACATTATATAATTTTAATCACATCCTATTAAAAATAATTATTCAACTTATAAACATTTTATTTTATCAATATATTGATATTAAAATCATTATTTTAATTTTATAAATATTCCAAATCATTCTTTAATAATAACAACAATAAAATCTAATTCATAAAAAAATATTTTTATAATAAAACATTTTAATTAAATATTATATTTTTTGTTTAATTTAAAAATTATTTATTATTATTTTATTTTCAACTTCACAACTTAGCTATTGTATATTCCCAATGACTATATATCCACGACTGTTTTTCCATTGACCATATAACTTACAATTATATTTCAAATAACTATATATATAATGATAAGATTTTGTTCTTATATATAGCCATACATACATTCACAAATTCATTCATCCTATTTATTTAATTCACTAAAATTTTCTTTGTTATATTTCTAATTCTTTTTCTTATTTCCATAGTTTAAATGAGGGTTATGATCTTTATTGCAATCTATGAGGGGAAACATTTTATGTTAATATTATTTTTAATTACTTGTGGTTTTATTCCTATTTTAATTTTCATAATGATGTTTCACATTTCATTATCATAATTTAGTAATGTTTATCTTATATTATAATATTTTTTTATCAATAAAATGTATTATGGTCTATTTTAGTTTGGTGTTTCATGTGAAACAAGAAATATATAATAGTTTTTTATTTAAAGGAAAATTTAAAAGTAAAATCATGGGGTGTTACATTCTAAACAATTAAAATATTTTTTCACTTAAAATTTCATTCATATAATGAAAACAAATTAGTGAAATTTTACCTCATTACATATTTGGGTTTCCACATTACTTCCCCAAACTTATTATTTATTTAGATAACTTTAAATAGGTGATTTGTCAGTATTTTTAGTACTTTATATCTATGATCCGTGATTTCTACTAGTATTTCATTATAAGAGAGATCATGTTCTATTTGTACTATATCCATGTTTAATACATGTGAATGGTTAGGTATGTAGTTCTTCATAAGTGATACATGGAACATATCTGCCACTTGGGAGAAGTTCAGTACAAGTACAAGATATTAAACTACTATCCCTATATGAATGAGGATTTCAAAAGAGATAATGTATTTAGGGATAAACATTACCTTCTTCCCAAATCTCATAACTATATTACATGGTGATATTCTAAGGAATCATTTATCTCCAACTTCAAACTCTAAATATCATTAATTATTTTTAGCATAACTCTTATATCGACTTTGCATAGTTTTAATGTGATGATGAATGGTTTTGATCTTTTCTATCATTTATTAATAAATATTTGGTCCCATTAGTTTATTTCCTCAAACTTTATCCTAACATATTGGAATCCCACAACTCTTCCTATATATAGCCTCATATGGTTCCATTTTAATTCTATAATTGAAGCTTTTGTTATATGAAAAATCTACTAGGTGAAGGTGTTGATTCCATCCTCCTTTGAAATTTATTGAGCAGGATCTCAGAATATCCTTCGAAGTTTGAATAGTATTTTTAGACTGACTATAAATCTGAGGATGATAATCATGATAAATCTCAACTTTATATACAATTCTTATTGAAAAAATCTCTAGAACTTCAAGTTAAACCTAAGATCTTGATCAGATACAATTGAGAGTGGTAATCCATTCCACCTTACCACTCCCTTTTGTATATCTTGGAAAGTTGGCTGAGAGAGAAATCATATGTAATAGTAGTTAAATATGATAAATTCATATGGTGTTCAACTATAACCTAGATGGAAATATATATTTTAAAATTATTGGGAAGTATAAAAATTAAATCCATTGTGATGTTCTTCTATTTAAATATAGTTATGGTTAAAGGATGCATCATCCACTTAGATTTTTATCATTATTATTTAACTTATTAGCATACCAAGAATTGAGATACATACTCTGAAATATATATCTTCATGTTTTTCAATAAAAATTGATTCTTGATATCTCTATAAATATTTTTCATTAAATGATGTATAGTGAATGATGAGCTATTTGAATCATCCAACAACACTTTTTTCGATTATTATATTGATGAAAAATATATTCATTTCATGAATATTATAATTCCATCATTATAAAATTTGAACTCTGGAATATTCCATTCCTTATTTTGTAGCTATATATCCTCCTTATATTCCTCCTTTATCTTCACATGGATGGATGGTTGAGTTTTTATTTTAGAAAGATAGTATTTTTCCCCTTACCTAATGATTTTAAGGTCCAACCTTTAAAAATCCATGAGTATCGATTCTCTTTTAATCCTTATCATGGATAAGGTAGCATGATCCCTCCAGCTCAAAGGATAATCCATCTTGTTTTCCCTCCTAGGGTAGTAATATATCGAATAGTCATAATCCTTGAATGATTGAAACCACATCATTTGGAACATGTTCAAATCCTTATATGTGAATATATTCAATAAGATCATGTGATTTGTATATATTTCAAACTTTTCATCATAGAGACAATGCCCCATATATTCAATGAAAATATTATCACTTCTAGATTCAAATAATACATTAGATAATTTTGTTCATGAATCTTTAATTGACATGAGGAATAAGCTACCACCATGTAATTATACATAAGGACACATCACAATAATTTATTTGATGTATCACTATATATTATAAATCCTTCCCCATAATAGGGTAGTGTGAGTATAGGTGTTGTGAATATCCATCTCTTAAGATCCTTGAAATTTTATTCACATTAATCTATTCAGAGTAACTTCACTACCTTTTGAGTTAACTTGGTTAGTGGATTTGATAGTTCTGAGAATTGTTTTACAAATCATCAATAATATCTATCCAGAAACCATGACAATGTTGAACACATCTGTCTATTTCTTCACTATTAGAAAAATTAGATTTTGTGTTCGGGTTTTCACATCAGTTATTAGTAAATTATGTGAAGATCCAGTGATTCGTTGTTTTCATGTTGCTTATTATAATAATTGGTGTCAAAACCCTATTAGTGTGGGTTTTTACAATGATTATCATAGGAACCAACATTGAAAACTTCTCCATCAGAGTTTTCACATCAGATTTTTATAAAAAATGATGTTAAACCCACATAAAATAAGTTTTCATGTCAATTTTTATAATAAAAAATTCATAAACCCATGTTTTGACATCAATTATTATAATAAAGGACATTAAAAACTTTAAAAAAAATTAAAATCTCATGAATTTCAAATCCCAAATTTAATTTAATCGAACCCAAAACTCTCAAACCTTAACTTTTTTAAATTGAGAACACCCTCTATCCTATTTATGCATCTAGATTCCATCTTTTATTTTAATTAATTTTTCAATTTTTGTGAGTCTTAACTTATATCCTTCCTGTTTCACATGTCGTTATCTCTGTTCAAGATCTTAGAGGTTTACCAAGACCTTACATCAAGTTCCATGATCCTTGTCACTTATTTTTTTTCAACCTACTCCCACATGATTGTATTCCATATGAGGTTTGTTTAATTCTATTTTATCTCTATTAATTATTGATAATATATATATATGTCTATTTTTTTTATATTATGAGATGCATAATTTATATGTATATATGCATCAAGAGAGAAACTTTATAGAAAAATATAGGAATATAAAGTACTTTTTGTAAAAATAATGATATAATTTATAGGAAGAAAACAAGGTTTGTTAATAATTATAAGACTATTGAAGATGCAGAGAAATGGTCATTATATATCTATTAGAGAGGCTATAAGGTAGCTGTTATATAAATTTTTTAAAGAGGATAAGATATTTTTCATGTGACCATTGCAAAGTAAATGAAAATAATTATTCACAATTTAAAATAGTAGGATAACTATAAACAAATAGAGTTAATGGATTTAGAAGTTACTAAGATTTTTTGTGTGTGTTTAAAAATCATAATTTTTTTTTAATTTTTTAACAATGCATATCATCACATTGAAATTATTTTATTTTTCATATAGTTATATTTTTTATTAATAAATAATTTCTCATTGTACGATATTGATTCTCAAAAAATTGATTATAAATTTGGAATTAAAAACCACTATAGAGAGGATATTTATCAATGATCCCAAAGGATTTAATTATCAATGATAATGATAGTTCTAATAAAGGTTGATTCCTTTTAACTTTTCTAGGTTAGAAATGATAAATATTTTATTTTATCATCACTTATTTTTTATTAATAGACACATGTATTTATTATCACTAAATTATAGAACTAATAAAAGATTATACCAGTTGTAGTAGTTTTTTACAATATTAACTACAAATTATAGTATCCAAAATCTAACAATTTTTCTTGATTATAACATATAAATATTTTAATATAATAAAAAAATATTTTTACATTATATTTTTTATGTACAAATAGATTTACAACATAGAATTTCAGTATAGTTAAAATAACCATTAGATTAATATACAATAATTACATACAAAAAAATTACAACCAATATAAAAAAAATATTACTCATAAGGGACCTTGTATGAGGATCAACACAACCCCATACCAAAGAGACATGTACCTATAATAAAAAAACTTCATATTTTTGTTATACTATAGACTGAAATAAAAACTAATTAAAATTATAATTTTATATAATATGTGATACATTTTATGTAATTAATATTATATTTATTTATAAATTATGATACATAAATTAAAAATGGTAACATAATAAATAATAACTCATATAACAAATTAATATATAAAAATAATGATAAATACTTATTTTAGTTGAAAAAATTAACTTTGAATCATTTCAAATATATCTAAAATAATATTGATGTGATATTTATTTCAAGAAGTTTCAAATAATTCAAAACTCCACATCCTAAATTTTCATGAAAATCTCAACTAATTCGGTTAGTTTTGATTGTTTAATATACATTTTTAAAATAGAAAATATAATTAATTATAAAAAATTACATTGGATAGTTAATTTCATGTCACATATAGAATTAACTTGTAGTTTTATTTTACAGGTGGAAATTTAGTTGAAAACCACTAACCTTAATTTTTTTTACAATCTAATTTCATTTACTTAGTTTCGTTTTCTCTACATATATTTACAGAACTAGAAATAATTTTAATATAAAATCCACACTTTTTATCATTCTAGAAAAATTATAAGTTTGTCTAATATGTGTTTTTTCTTATAGACTAGGAATTAATCAATGACAAATTTCTTAAAATTTTAAGATATCCTTATGTAATTCACCCACTTTAAATCATTTTAAGAATATTTATAGAACATAAAAATGATCTTTTAATCATTATAGTAACATCACATATCAGGTTGATGTGCAAGTTTTTCCAATAATTCATAAATGAATAAAAGATCATTATTGTAAAGTTTCATGGTTATTTGAATTATTTTCAATATTTATTAATATAAAAATCATGTTTAATGAACTGGAAGGTTTTTTAATATTAAAACACCCTTTATATCATTATATAAAAATCAATGTCAGTTTAACACGTTTTTTTCTATAGGTAAAAAATGATTCAATTATCGTTGTATTAAATTTAAATGACATCTTGTTATTATTTTCATAGTTTTATCATTTTAGAATAATTTATAGAACATAAAAATTAACTTATAATCACTATAATAACATCATAGACTAGATTGATGTGCAGGTTTTTCCAATAATTTAGAAATGAATCAAAAATAATTGTTTGAAATTTTAAATATAATCAAAACTTGTTTCATGAGTTATTAATATTATAAACATGTATACATAACAATTAAAAATTTTAATAGTAAATCAACACTCTGTATTATTCTATATAAATAAAACATCAATTTAATGTGATTGTTTTTACCATAGGTCATGAATGAATCAACAATTATTTTAGTAAGTATTTTTGACATTCAATACCATTTACTCGATTTTTATCATTGGATGAAAATTTATATAACATAAAATAATGCACTTTTAAACACTTTGGTCACATTATAAATTATTCAAATAATGTTTATAGAAAATTTTCTAAAATTTCTATAAATTTTTAAATAAATCCACCCTAAAAATACTTCAATAAAATAGTGATTTATTTTCCCAATCTCACACTTCCCAATACTTCAATTCCCAAGTTTTCCTATCAACCAATGAAGAAAAATTTTCTAGTTATTTTAGGGTATTTTTAAACAAAAAGGCATATTAATAAGTTTCACATAAATTATTTTATCAATATTATTAATAAATGATTAGGGTGTAATAATTACATTAGGTGTCAAATCCTCTAAATCTTAAGAAGGGGTTATCAAAGAAAAATGTCATTTTTTAGTACTCAATTAAATTATTGTATTATATTTATTATTTATGTAAAGTCTTTATTTAGGATATGAAACTAAAGGTAAAGTGGATGGGTGCATGATGTGAATCAAAATGAATTAGAAATATGGTTGATATATATATTGAGAAAGAAAATAGAAGTGAAATAAAAAAATAAAAAAGTAATATAAGAAAAAATAAACTAACCATTCATCATATCTATAGACATTCTAACATAATTTAATATTCAAAATCATTCTTGAAAAAATATACTTCCTCATATGAATATTTTATTTATCTAAAATACTTGTATTATTGATAAAAATATAGATACATAAATGAGGTATATGTAAAGGGTGTGCAGAAAATATAGAGAACATAACTATAAGATAAATTATGATAGCATAAAACTATATAAACAATAGGGTGTATATGTAGGGTGTGAAGAAAATAAAAATAGTATTCTTCCTTGAATATATATTGTTTATTTTATACGTAATACTCATAAAACTAGTTTGAGATACATTTTAAAAGAAATAATATTGATTATTTTAGGAAATAGGATAAACCAGATCATGTTACCCTTATATTTTAGAAACCAAATTAGTTTGATAGAATAATAATATTTTTACATACGAGTGGGAGTAAAAAAGAAAAATAGGAACATAAGTAATTACATGGAGAGAGAGATATATGGTAAAATAATTCTGGTAAAATATAACATAACATAAAACATGACCTAAAGTAGCCACCTTATAGAATTCAACAAAAAATGGGTTTGAAACCTAAATTATAATAGGATAATATATAAATTCACATGTGGTACACTTTAAAAAAATTTAATTATAGTAAATCTAATAGAAACCTAACCTCGATATATCATCATAGCCTCACCAGGTGATAATCTTTTAGCCAGGGAATGAACAACCCTAAGTGACTATAGCTAGTATTTTAATCAAATATATATTATCACTCATTCCATTTACCAATATAACTAATCAAGGTTCCAATGTGTTTATACTAGAATAACATATCACAACTCCTTTATCAAATTCATAACATAGTGAAAAACATATCAACATCAATTATAAATCTAAAATTTAAGTGGAATAATCAATCAAACTCTATCAAAAATCAATAACAAGAAAAAAAACATAAAGTATACCTATAAAAATAATATTTCCATGAAAAAACTATAAAAAAATTCTTTTATTTGAACCAAATATATATCAAGAATATTTGTAATATTATTTAAATAAAACAAGTCTTAATGACATTTTTTTCAAAAACTATTTATGAAAAAAATATTCTATTTTGGGAATAATACTTGATTACAAATGAAAATAGTATTTTTAGAAATAAAATCATATTAAAAAACTTATTAAATTTTTTAAAGGGAAAATGTTCTCAATAAAATTTTTAGAAACACAATTTATTCACAAAGGAATACCAGAAGAATTCACACATAAAGATTTTATGAAACTCATTTGAAATAACTTAGATTTGATAAAAAATCATGGATATAATATGGTAATCCATAAAAAATGAGTAATAGATGAATTATATGTGGTATAAATTAATTTTGAAAGTTCAATAACCAAGAGGATGTAAAATAAAATGAATCATATAGAGACACATTCTTCAATATAATACAATTAAAGCCCTTTATGATAGAGGAAACATTATGGAAGAAAACAATATTTACAAGATCTAGATAACAAAATCCCCAATATTAGACCAACTAAAATTCAAGGTTTTTCCACCAAGTCAATCAGGGTTCATGGAGGAAAAATAAAGAAAGAATAAATAGAAGAAAAAAAGTAATGAAATATAGAGAGAGATACATACTTACACTACCCCTTTAGATCTTCCATGGAGAATATTATAGAGAAGGATAACAAGAGGAGTGATCTTAGGATTTCATTGGTTAGGAAGTGTTCTAATTTGGATAAATAACCCTAAATTTTTGTTTTAATTTACTATGGATAAATTGGAAAAAATAAGTTTCTATTTTTTGGGAAGCTCGCATGGTTTGGATACACTATTTAGAAAAACATGCACAATCCATACAATAACCAATGGAATCAAGATCAAACACTCACATGATTAAACTATAAAATTAATCTTAATCATTTGAAACTCTTGAATTTTATTATAAAATAAAACTTTATATAATATTAGTCTAAAATCTTTCCCTCAACTATGCACCAACAATGTGGGGTTACTCAAATATAAGATAAGACAGAAAAATTACAACTATTCCATGCACAAACCATGAACTAATAATGAATAATCCACTGAAATAAAACCCTAACTATGTAAGGTTATTCAATAAAATTACTCAAAACCATTCTCTAACCATGAGATGATCAATAAATATGAATCTTACTATATAAGATTAGTCTGCATAGTTAATCCTATATATAGACTACAAATTCTTAAACCAAAACTCTTTATTTATTTTTAAATTACAAAAATAAAATTTTAAACTCCAAAAATTAACATTAGAATAATTATTTTTTAAAAAATAAATAGTGAGGGTCTTATTATTCTCCCCAAAATAATGATTTCATACCCCCATGAAGCCCCTTTTGAGATGGGTTATTAACAAATAATCTTGGTTTGAGTAAAGAAAAAATTTCTAATTTAGAATCATCCAATTTATAACAAAACTCACCTTTTATTTTATAAAAATAAAAATAAAGTATTAAGAAGACCAATGTTAGAATATTTCTTTTTTTTGGGATACTCCCCACCATAAGGGATCACCACAACACTCAACAAATGGTCACCATTGTTCCACTATCTAACACTTCATTTTCATGGATACTCCCCACCATAATAAATTTCGTATAACTCATAAATTCAATATAGTGGAACCATCAACCAATTTTATTCTTCCATTTCAACAATCATCAAAATAAAGAATTTTTTTTCAAAGCACACTTATATTTGGATAATATCACCTTTTTCATAAAACAAAACACATTTTAAATACTTTTTATATTTTATAAACCCCCAAAACCATATAAAGGCCTATGTTTGAAAAAAATAAAAATAATGTAATTAGAAATAAAATCTAAAACCACCTATCCTAATCTTAATAAAACATAGTAAAATTAGATACCCAAATTTAAAATTAGTATTATATTATGAAAATATATATTTCTAAGAACCATAACTATTGATAGGATGAGTTTTTTGGGTTCAAGGATATAAAAAATCATATTTTTAGGTGATTTTATCACACATGGTTTCCAAAACTATACAAAAACATTGTGAAACTTCCTAGGAATTTCCAAGACATACACGATTTATTAAAATGGTTTTATAATCCAAGAAAAAATTATGCAAGTGGTTCTATCCCAATATATAATATTTTCCTAGGACCTATACACACTATATCAAACCCATGATAGTTTTCATATAAAATCATATAACCCAATAGATGGACCATTTTGAAATATTATTGCAACATTTTCAACTCAAAATATCCCTAATACATCATATTCACCAAAATACATCTATGAGTTATGTTTTTAAGCCTCTAGAAATAGTTTTTAATGAGTTTGAAACATTATATCAATTTTTTCTTTGGAAAAATATCATTGATTTTATAAGGATCAAAGGTTATTCAACAACCAAATATATAAGAATCACAATTCAAATTCAAAACCAACTAAACCATATTCTAACATGCCTGCTTAGACATATCACATATAGATCAAAGAAAAAAAATAAGCATCAATATCAAAGTCCAAACATCTTGGTAAGAATAAAAAACCATCCAAAAACCATATCCCTTGAATCTAAATAATTCCTAGATTGAAAAACTTGGTAAAAAAAGAGATTCCAACTCCAAAACCATAAAATTAAAACTAGGACCTAGACCAAATATGGGTCATAATAACCAAATATTTACTATTAAAACACATGTTTAAAAATAATAAAATAATTATTTATGAATTTGGACTAAAGATCATTTCCTTTGAAAATATTCATTAAAATAAATGAAATCACAATTCTTTAAAAACTAGAAAATAAGTTAATAAAAATATAACCATCCAATATTCCCTAATTAAAGGAAACATCATTATAAAAAAGGATTACACCAAAATAGCTTTAAAAAAACTACATAAATAAAAAATAAAATATATTAAAAAAAGGATTATGTAACTTGAAAAAATAATTTACATAGAAATACCCTTTTAAAAAATCACTTGGAAATCCATTTAAAAATTAAATTCTCTTTGAAATATTTAATCAAACATTTTATTATAAATAAAAATTTTTTGAAAATGGTTTACATATGAGAGCTATGGAATACCCTCAATCATATAAACATGGATTTAAGCCTCAAATTGGATAATTATATTAAATGAAGTGACTCAATATCTTGGGACTCGACAATATTTATTCCATATAACCAAATAAAATTTAAATCTTCATACCGATCAAAAATTAAAATGAGTCAAAGTTAAGCTGAACTCAAAATCAAATTTGTTCCCATAAATTTTCTAAAATAATTAAATCTAAATTGTTTTTGACTTTGAAAACCTTTTATTCTAGGTTAATCCTAAAACTATCACCTACAAATCAACTATCTCCAATATTTCCTATTAAAATAATATATCATAAATTTATAATTATACATTTGAAGAAACTTAAAAATATAATATAACTAAAGTAGAATATTTTCATAATTTCATTACATAAAATTATAAGCGTAAATATTCATTTGAAAATTTTATGCTTCCTCTTGGTAAATCATTTTTAACTAGTGAACAAGGAATAAATCATTTTTAAATCCAATAATGTATCTTATTACGCATATTTCAATAACTAAAGTGGAGGATAGAACAAAAAAACTTTCCTTATAAAGCATAAAAGTTATATGATTTATATTTAAAAATGAAACAAAACATATATCATTCGTTTCTTTCCTTAAAAATATCATTAAATATCTATTTTTAAAGTGAAAAAAATAAAATAGATACTCTGTTTTATTATACCAAATGTTTTTAGAATAATATATTATAAAAGAATACACTGAATCATTTAGTTCCACAATACCCAAAAGGTTCAAGGGAAATATAATTAGAAGTACTCATTAATGGAAAATTATTTTAAATAAATAAATAAATAAATAAATATATAATGTAACAATTTAAAAAGAATATTTTTAAAAGTGCTAAAATAAATTTTAAAAAACTAATTAGAGGTTTTTATAAATATTCCACTTTCCATTAACTACAACCTTATAAAATTATGTGTATAAAATATAACTATAGATAAAAAACAAAAATCTATAAAATAAAATAGTCATACACTTCCAATTAGGTCACCACTAAAATAAGCTATTTAGTATTCATTATATAACTTATTTTGTGACAATTGAATTGATGTAAGCCTCATCCCATTTTATGTATGTCTAACACAATACAATATAGACTCAACCAAATAACCTCAATGTATAAATAAATGTTCCCATAAAAATACATAAAATAATCTAGTTTGATATAATTAATGGACTATAAATAGATCTCATTTAACCAAGTCAATAAATATAATAACTTTTAGAATTTTCCAATAGAGTTCAATTTATTTGTAAGCCTTCACTTCTATTTCATTTTTTTGAAAGGTTCATTATGAAACACTGTCAATAGAATACAATTAGATTCCTTTACTCTAATACTTCAAAAATAATCATGTACAAATATCATCCCATTCAAAATCTATGTAATCTATACCTTTATATTATTATAAAATATATTTTTTAGGAGGAATTTCATATTTAAAAAATTCATATAAGTCATTTAATTATCATCATATACACATATTATTCAATAAACCAATCATATTTTTATACAAAACAAAAAACCCAAAAAAACATGTATAAATATAATGGAGTATACTAAACATCTGGATTACCCCCTGTAACCATTCATAGAATTAAATAATTTTCATGGAGGCCTTCTATGACTTGAGGATATTCTATAATATTAGAAATTATATATAACATAATTTTTCTTGAATAATGATGCAAAAGATACCTCACAATGATGGAATGAAAGAAAAAAAGTGTTCCATGGAAGGGGTGAAATACCCACTCAACCTGAAATTACTATTGTAACTTGGGTTTCCTTCATGAATGGGTTGATGAACTACATCCATGAATTAATTCCCATGTTCTAAAAATCTTTCCTCTAGTCACCACCTAATTTCACTCTCATGATTTAATACCATTTTGTAAGGAATGAATCTGAGTTACCCAACTTTGGAACCTAAATCTGTCCACTATAAATCCCGAGGTGTGTTTACAACCACCATGTGCTAGAAAATAGTGTTAAAGGGATCAAAAGTATGATGGGAATAATTTTACATTCATATGGTATAAAAAGTAAATGAAAAAGGGTTCTAAATATGTAAAAGATACCCCTTACGAAAAAACATGTCATAACATGAATAATAAGCACCAAAGAAGAGTATATTAAAGATAAAAGACTCTAGAAAATGAAATAAAAACGCAAATATCATCACACGAACCATGAATCACTATATTCCACCACCTCCATTTCACTCATCTGGAGATAATGGTCTACCCATTAGCCTAATCTAGTGAAAATATCTATAAGAATGATAATGAGAGTATGAACTATAAAAATACTATAATTTGTATATATAGAGTGGGGAAAATCTTTGTAGGATATCACCATGAATCTATGTAATTTATTTTACAATTCAAACTCACAATTTTAGTTTGAAATAATTTTTAAAAAATACCATTGTTTCTTTTATGCAAATATGTAAAACTAAATTATGTTACCCTTCTATTTCAAGAACTAATTAACATTTATAGAGTCATAATGATTTAAAATATGGGTGGTAGTCAAAAATAAATATATGAGAAAAATTAATAACATGGATATATAGATATATTTTAAAATATCACATATAAACCAAAACTTATAGTAAAAAATGACATAAAGTAGTAACCTTAATGAATGTTCTGAAACATGGGATAACAACATTGAGACTATGGGGATAATCTAGGATCTCTCTCACGGAGCAACTAAAAATAGTCAAACTATGGGGAAATTGATAAAAACCCAACCTGGCATACTCTACTAGACCCTCCAAGTGATAATAACCTAGACATGGAATGATCTTTACTGGGGAACTCTAGCTAGTGAAGTAATAAAAGCTAGAAGATAAATGACCCCATTTACCCAAATATCTAAAAAAGGTCCCCATTTGTGCATACCCAAGTACCAAATCACAACCCCTTTACAAATTATATAACACCATGAACAATATAAAAACATCAATCATGAATCCCAAATTCAAGGGGCATAATCAAGGAAACTTCACAAAAAACTAAATAATAGGAAAAAACATAAATTATACCTCTAAAAATAATATAAACCTATAAAAATAATGAAAAAATAATTTATTAGAACAAAATATATCTAAAGTATATTTTTAATTCAGTTGGAACCAAACATGTCTCATTGATATCTTAGGAAACACCATTTATAAATAAAATATACCTTTTTAAGGAATATTAATTGATCACAAAGGAATTTTATCTTTATAGAAATCAAAAAAATTTCAAAATAATGATAAAAAAACATTTAAACTTTTAATAAGTCCATAATAAATTATTAATAGATTCATTTTAGAGGGAATAAATCATGTTTAAAAATACATGCATCATGAGGATGTCAAATAAAACATATTCCATAGATACACCTTCTTTAAATTGAAAAAATAGACCCTCCTTCGATGGAAGACGGAAATATATAGAAGGAAACAACCTCTAAAATACCTAGATAGAAAAATCAATAGATTAGGATAACTAAAACACTTGGTTTTAGCACTAAGATAATTAGATTTAATAGAAAAAAATCAAGAATTCATTAAATAAGTAAAGAAAAATGAGAAAAATAGAGATAGAGATACTTACTTAGACCACCCCCTCTAGTTATTCCATAGAGAATATTAGAGAGTAGGAGAATAAGAGGATCTCACATGGGCTCCCTTTATATGGGAATTAAGTGAATGAAAATAAGCAACCCCAAAAGAGGGTTTAAATTGAATTGGTTTAAAATAGGAAAAAATGTTTTCATTTTCTATGTATTTCAAATTATTTAAAAAATAACTCACCTATCATTCATCAACCATAGGAATCAAGCTACAAAAATCATATGGTTATACCACATGATTAATCCTAATCATGTGAAAAACATATGATATCTAATGACATTGAACATTGTGTAAGATTGATTTACACATTTTCCCCCAACTATGTTCCAACTATACAGGGGTTCTTATATATATAAGATAATTCCACACAATTATTACTAATATGGAAACTAATAATGTTTTGATTATGTATCTTACACTAAATGTGAACCCCTGCTATATAAGGTTAGTCTACACTATTACTTCTAACAATGCACTAACTATGCATCGATCACTAAACATGACTCTCACTATATAATAATAGCCAGTAAAATTACTCATAATCATACACTAACCATGACCAAACCATGAATCATAAAAAATTTCAACTATACAATCTCAAAATAATATCATTATAATAATTATTTATTTCAAAAATAAAAAATTGCGGGTGTTATACACTATTATAAAAAGGTTTCGTTAAAATATATTATTAAAAATATAATTGGATTATTTTTTATAAAATATTGGGTATGTTGAATTAAAAATTCATAAGGGACATCATGTGTGGTTTATTTATTATATATTGATGTATAGGATCTATAAAATAGACCATTTGAAAGCATGGATTGATCAAAATGATCATCTAATGATCTTTTCAAGAATTAAAGATTAATAAGTAACTAATGTTTTAAAAATAATATTATATTAAATACCAATAGAGTATATTGTTTTACTTATGTATGGTAAGTATTAATAAGAATATAACATTTGTTACATTCTTTTCAAATACTTTGGCTACTTTGTGTGATATTTCTCGAATATCATCTTGATCCATTAATTTTTATTGTGTGGAAGTAACATAAGGATTAAAAAATGAAAAAATATTATCAAAAAGATTTTAAATTTAAATATATATGATATAAATGTTTTAGAAAAATGAATACAATACTTCCGTAATAAAAAACTACATCAATTATTGTAAATATGAATTATGCAAACATATGTCATATGAAAAATTCAAAAATAAGGCTCCAAACCATTCATTCTTTTGAATTTTTTTATACTCTCAAGACCAAAAATTTTAAGAGGGACTTTAATATATATATTTACCCTTCAAATTAAATTTCATAATATTTATATTTTGAAATAATGTATCTACATAAACATCTACAGTTAATAAATGTGGTAGATAAAGTGGTGGGGGAAAAGGTATTCTTAGAAGGTTTTTAGATCCAATATTTTATTCCTTAGATTATATTGAACTGATTTTTTTTCTCTTATATCATTACATACATTAACATAAAATTTATGAAAAAATATGAATATATTGAGTGAATAAGGCCTTTAAGGGTAATAACATTAGTTGAAACTTTGGTTTTGTGGCTCGAAATAGTGTGGTTATTATCAGGTTTATTGTTGTTTAGGGGTTTGAACCCAAGACTTTACAGTAGTTCTGGAATAATATTTAGCTTTCATTGGTTTGGATTTGCATTTTCAGTAATAGGAAAGACAAATATCCTACCACATTCAATGCATGTAGATGAAAATTGTAATAATGAGTGTGGGTCATTGAATGCATCTTTAGAAAAACAGATGAAATGAGAGGAGTTATAAATCCCCTATAGGTTGAGCTAAAAACCAATATGGGAGGGATAGTAGGAAAACAATTTTTTTAGATCTCTCTATTAGAATATGAAGTAAAAAAATAAAAAATATGGTATTATATATCCTATTAAAAAATATAAAAAAATATAATATATTATAATATTAAATATATGTAATAAAATGACTTGTGGGATTAGCCCATGGGAAATCTCAATGAATTAAATTAACTATCAATATTGTATATCCTTTTGTGATGATTTATAAAAAAGTTTTTTATTTGTTTTTAACATACTTTTTGAAGATTTTTTTAAATAAGAAAATAAGAGTTACTAGAAGTTGAAAAAGTTATTGTTGTGAAGTTGCTGGTGTAGAAAGAAATTAGGAAGTATACTTGACTTCAATAAGAAAATTCCTAACATAAGTTAGATAATGATATGATGATCTTAAAGGTACTAAAATCATGGAAAACCACATTATACAATATTTTGATCAAAGGAGAAGTGAAGTTGAGTTTCAGATGAACCACTATAGATATAAACTTTAGTGAAGGTTAAAAGATGATCAAGTAGGTGTTAAAATAAATAATACACCAAACTATAGGTTTCTGGATGAAGTTATTTCAAGAAAAATCAGCATTGAAAAGTTTCTGATTGGATAGAATAGAGTTGAAGTTTTTGTAAGGGAAGATAAGTGAAATTGAGTTTCGAAAAAACATTACCCAACATATAATATTCAGTTTTTTGAAAAACCTTCCAAATATATTTATTGTAAGAAGAAATGATGAAAGTAAAAATTTTATGAGTTTTTATTCAGGAAAGTTTTGTAAAATTTTATTCAAAACAAAACCCAAAGGATAAACAATATTAGATGTAATTTTTATAAGAAATTTTACCCTTAGATCATTTGAAATTTTTTTATTACAAGTTTTATATAGTCTAGGGTTTGAAAGAGTAATATTGATTTGAGGTAATAACATGATATTATTGGATGTTGCTGGAGTTTGTACAAAGGGAAAGTAGTGTAGAAAATCAGATTCACCAATTGATGATCATCAGATAGACATATTGTTGTTGATATTGTGGTTTCATGTAATGTGAAAGTAATACATTATTAGAACAAGAAGGATTTAATAAATTTTAATCTAGAGTTCTAATTTGAGGAAATTATATGACTAAAGTATTTATAATTTGAATCAATGTATTCAACCATATTTAGTTGGCTGAAGTTTACAAAAATAGAGAAAGGTTTAGTTTTCCAGATGGACAATTTTTATGAAGTTTCAAGTATTGAACTTGTTTTTAACATTTTTAATTTTATAGTTATGATGTCATGATATAAGCTTCATAAATAAGTCTATCAAATGAAAATTTCATAATAAAGTTTATCAGACAAATATTTTGTAAGAAAGTCCATCAGATGAAGTTTTTACAAGAAATTACATCGAACAAAAATTTCTAATAAAGTGGTATAAAATTCGTGAGTTGAGGAAAATTGAACATACAGAGAATAATTCTGATCCATCAATTTTTTTATATGAAGGTTATTAGTTGAATGAAAAATAAGGATAAGTCATAAGATGAAAATTATACCAGACAAATAAATAGGTTGTAATCTCTAGAGATTTAATGAAGCTTCACAAATATTCTAGAAGATTTGAGAATATTTCTTATTAAATTCAAATGAGTAAGAAATTCAGAATTTTAATTTTAGTGAGTGGGAAAATTAAAAGTGTTTCCCACCTTTTCCATTTTGGTAGCATCTATATAAAAGGGTGAAAAGTACATCATGCTCATTTCAGTACACATGTATGAAAAAGGTAAAAATCTGAAAAAATTATGTCATAAGCGAGTTTCCAACCAAATTTTTTTTGTGTCAAAGAATTATAGACATAGGGTTTTAATCAGATAATTTGATAGAGTTTCATTATAGATATTCTAGATAGATAATTATATAGTAGAATCATCAAATATAGTTTTTCGAGAAGAATTTGAGGTGTAGTGGTATTATAAAATTGGAAAGAACATAGGTTAAAAAAATAAGTATAGGTTGAGTGATGCGTATCAGATAAAGATTACCAAACAAAAACAGGTAGACCAAATAGACACTTATTGGATGGAGGATATAAGATAAATTTGCAGGATGAAATTTTGGGGAGCTATTTTGAAAGGTTTTTTATACATTTATTATGGCTCAAGTTTTGTAAGAAAATATATAAAATGAGGGGAGTCAATATAATCATACCTATAAGAAGATAATAGGATTATAATGGTATTTGATTCAATTTTTTTGTCAATTATTTCTAATAGTGAATTTTTATGGACCCATGAGAGTGAACATAGAAAGGATATAGGTTCTCACATAGAGGAAAAACCTTATAAATCTTGCATGCCTTGTTTATATTCTCATATTTTTATGCTTGTGAGATTTCTATTAATAGTGTATAAGGAAAATAACTTTAATAGGTTACAGGGGTTAAATTTTTTAAAGTTGGAAATATGTAAATATAATCACTAATTAAACCCTCATTTTTAATAGTTCAATGATCCTTAGGAACTATAATTGGTATCATAGCATAGGTTCCCCCATTGAATCCTTATTATATAAAATATCAATTCAATCAATAATATATGTATTCCTATATTCGATTAAAAAATTATCATTCATGGAAAAACATAATGATACAATATATTTTTTCACTTGGCCTAGAAGTTTTTGATATAGAAAAAATTGGGTTTCCAACCATTAAGAAGAATGGTCCCATGAATTTTTCTGACATGAGAAATATTGAGGTTGATGGAAAAGATATAACTTATCTTTTTATAACTCTATAAAAAATTTTTTCATGAAGTTAATGGGTTATAAAAGAGATAAATAATTTTGGGACAAGCTTGAAGTTATATTCAAGGGAAAACATTTTAAGGAAGAAAAATTGTAAATTTGGTGAAGAAAGTTTGAAGATATCATAATGAGTGACTAAGAAACTATTGATGAACAATTCACACGATTTAATAAAGACATGTCAAGAATCAAAGGTTTTTATAGCTATCTCTGAATATTCTACTATTTTCAAGAATATCTTGAGAAACCTCGATGAAAAGTTTGGATTTAAAATCTCAGATTTAGAAGATAATTATGATTTATCACTTGATAATTGAAAAATTATTTATTGCCTATGAAAAGGAAAAAACTATAGAATTCAAAAATAATATAAAGGATGAGATGAATTTGAAATCTATGAGAAAGTTTAAAATCCAAGATTTTGAGAATGATAATATTAGTGATTCATAATATAAAGAATATGATGAAATGAATGACAATATCACATCTCTTATCTTCAAGAACATTCAAATAGGTAGAGAAAAGTATGGAGGAAAACATCCAATAAAATGTTTCAATTATGGATAAATTGGAAATTTTATATGAATATCTCTAATAAAAAAGTTGGTGAATTTTAAAACCATTATAAAGAAAAAACTCAATACAAGAAGATTGAAAAAAATTATTAGGTTGATAAGAAATACACTGGTGGTAAGAAAAATTTCACTAGAAATATAAGAAGCATGTTGAGTAAGAATGTTGAATTTGAATTAGATAGAAACAATTATTTATAATATAAAAGTTTATAAAATTCCAAAACATTATTTTCAAATATTGATAAAAAGGAAGATTCATTAACCAGTGAAGAAGAAGGAGGAGAAGAAACATAAATAGATTATCAAATCAGGTCAAAATTTGTAAAATTTATTGAGAAAAACAAAAAACATAAGAAATAAATCATAATGATGAAGAAATAAATTGGATAGGATATTAAAGGAAGAATAAATTCCCATAAATAGTAATATTAATATATTTATAATATTTTCATTTTCATACTAAAAGTTTCTGAAAATAAAAAAATGGAAAAAAAATATTATTAAGAAACTTATAGCTAAGGAATATAATGTTTGTAAAACCTAATAAAAAATTCTTGAGGTTAAAAGTACCTTAATAATGATGAATAATAATTTCATCAAGGATATAGAAGTAAAATATGAATCATATCAAGCTATAGAGAAAGATCACTCCAAAAATCAGGTGAAATCTTCTCCCACTAAATGTAAAAGCTCATTTGATTTTACTAACATTTCAGGTGTTGGAATTTTTTCTGAGAAATATTGGATTAAAAAGGTATGTGAAAATATATCACATCAATAAAAGTAAAAAAACATTTGTAATAAAGTTTTCCCATGATAGGTGGAAACAAATATAAAAGGAAGTTATGATCCAAAAAAAACTTTCTACAAATAAAGATCTTATTTCTATAAAAAATCCTGATTCAATAGTTATTATTGGTTCTGGGATATGTTTTTCCACAAATATTATAACTATTGGCACAACATGACTCTACCTTGAAGTAGGTATTAAATGAGGGGGATAAATATCATAAGAAAAGTAAGTAATTTTTTATAATCCACAGGAAGTTGGAAAAACAAAATATCAAGATACTAGAAAAATTATAAAGAAAAAATTATCTTGTATTCTTGGAGGAATTCTGGGAAGATATGAATAACTATGTTATATTGCTGAGAAATGTCTAAAAAATCTCCCATTACATAATTTTTATACTAGAAAAGAGAAATAGGTAGGAAATTTGAAAGTTGTAGAATAGTCATTTGTTGTTGAAATTACTTTAAAATAAAGAAAAAAATAATAAACCATGGATTATTTCTAGTGGATATTACTCACATATGATAAGTGACTTAAGGATATTGAAATATATAGAAAATCATGGAGTTGTAGTAAATTTTGGATATGATAGTTCCTTAAAAATCATAAAAATAGGAACTGTTAAGATTGCAGTTGAGAAACTAAAATATACGGACGTTTTATATGTTAATAGACTCAAACACAACATACTTAGTGAGAGAAAAATTTGTGATGATGAAAAATAAGTGATTACCAGGAAAGACTCATGTATCATTATATGTATAAAATATAGTAAATTCTTTACCAGGGGAGAAATAACCAGTAGGAATATCTTTCAAATAAGATAAATTTTTAACTCCTATTATATGAGTGATGAAGATGAGAACAAATTGTGGAATCATAGGCTTGGGAATCATGGGAAGAAATGTATGAACACAATATCCAAAGTTTATTCCATTATAAAGTTCCAATGTTAAAAATAAAAGAATATGATGTTTGTATAACATGTTAGAAAGTGAAGATGGTTGGTAAAAGCCATAAGAAAGATAGATTCAATCTACCAGGCCTCTTGAGATTATTCACTCAAATATTTATGGGCTGATGAGATATCAATCAATGAAATGGGATTTTTAATTTATCACTTTTATTAATGGTTTCAATCAATTGACCAACATTATGTTTATGAACATAAATCATATATGGTGTAAATGTTTAGATTTTTCAGAAGAGAAGTTGAAAGAGAAATGGGTGTTTTTATAATGAAGTTGAGAAATGGTATTTGAATGGAGTATGCATTCAATTATTTCAAATCATATATAAAGAATAAAAGAATAAAACATCTAAAAACTGATCCATAAACCCCTAAAAAATGGATTGGTAGGAAGGAAAAATTTTCATTGGGTAGAAATGGGAAGAAACAAGTGAGCAGACTATAATTTTTCTATATTTTTCTGAAGAGAAACTGTTATCACTATTATACATGTAAAACAAAATTTAAAAAATGTAGGTATATTCTTATGATGTGAAAGTTATTTAAAGTATAAAATCCTTAACAAAGGTTGTTGAAAATTTCATAGAATATAAATCAAAGACATATAATGAGAATAAAGTAAAGATGATAGTGATCCAAAATAGGTGAGTAAAGATGAAGATGAATCATGTAGTGAGGAAAGTGAAGTTGGAAGAAAAAAAAAACAAAAATTTCATACTATATAGAAATAGTTAAAATTTAAAATATAATTGGAAGTCATAAAGATCAATTTCAAACTATAAGAAAGATAATACTAGAAAATTAGACATCACTTATTTTATAAGTTGAATTAGAATAAGTTTCAGAGGTAATTGAACACAAAGAATGGGTTTAAGAAATGAATGAAGAATAAAATAAAATTGAGAGAAATGAAACTTGAGAGATTTTTCCATGTACATCATAAAATAATATTATTCGGAAAAAATGGGTGTTCAGAAACAATATGAATGAACATTGATAAGCTTCAATAAATAAAAGATGACATGTTTGTAAAGTCTATTCATAGGTGGAAGTTGTGTATTTTGACTTAACATTTCCCTCTTAGTGAGATTGGAAACCATCATAATATTCTTAGTAGTGGATGCACATCATTATTACAAAGTTTATTAGATGTATATAAAGTTATCTTTCTTAAATTGAGATATTGAGGAAGAAGTTTACATTGAGAAACCTTGTGGTATTTTACGTGAAAAATATAAAACCAATGTTTGTAAATTGAAAAAACCCATGTTCGTATTGAAACACGATCCATGATCCTGTTAATCCAAAATTAATAGTTGCTTGAAATGGTGAAATTTTTCTAAAGGTAAATTTGAAAACCAATTATATGTGAAGAATATAAACTCAATCACCCTTATTTTTATTGTTTATATTGATGAAATAATCATTAAAAGGGACAAATAAAATGATTTTAAATATTTTTTTTAAGTTTTGAAGAACATTGAAATTTCAATGCTTAGAGAATTAACTTTCTTTCTGGGGTTATAAGAGCAATAGAGGGAATGATACATTTTCCATTATAATAAAATCATGATAGAGAGTTGTTACAAAAGTTTGGTATGTGAGATTCCAAATAAGATTATACTCCTATTTCAGTTAGAATGAAAATGAGTAAAGATTAATTTGAAAAAAGTTTGAATCAGAAAGATTTTAGAAATTTTATAGGAAGTTTTCTCTATCTTACAACTTCAAGTACCAACATCATATATGATGTAAATTTGTGTTTCAGATACCAAAGTGATCTCAAGTAAACACACATGTTAGAAGAAAATATAATTTTGAGATATATTAAAGGAACATCTTTCTATGGAATTTTGTATAAAATAATTTGTGATATGATCTTTCATAGTTATACAGATGTTGATTGGGTAGGAGATTTAAATGATAGAAAATCAATTTTAATGGAATATTTTTCTTGGGAGAATGTTTTGTGAGATGGAATAGAAAGAAATGAAGTTTAGTAAATTTGATAATAATAGAAGAAAAATATGTTACTTCCACCAAATATTGTAAATATATAATCTAGAAAAATGTTTAGTTAGAAGTTTTTAAGTTATAAGTTTTTAAACCATTGAATATACTTTGTGATAATCATAGTTCTATTGATCTATAAAAAAATACTCTCCATCATTCGAGATCAAAACACATTGATATAAATTATCACTTCATAAAATAGAAATTTTTTGGTGGATATGTTATACTGGAGTAAATTTCTACAAAATATCGCATTTCTAATGTTTTCAAAAAAGAAATACCAAAAGAGAGATTTGTGGAATTGTGTCCACAACTTTAAGTTCAGCCTCTACCAAAGGCTTCATAAACATATTAAGTAAGTACCCCATCATGATTTCAATTATGTTGAAAAGGGGGAGGGGTTGTAGAATTTTTTTCCTAAAAAGGTAAGAATAAAATCTTTTCAATTAGTAAAAATCTATAACAGTGTTTATCATAGAATGGGTGAGAGAAAGAAAATGTGAGTGAAGAAAAATTTGAGAGAATAAAACTTTGATGGAAATGTTTTTTTTTCACGACCACAAATTTTCTTGTCACTAAGGGATGTAATTCCTTCAAAAACATCAATTTATCCAATTGTGTGGTGTCTAAACATTCTATTGGATAAAGGTTGTGATTTTATGAATAGTTTTGAAAAACAGTGTTCTTGATAAAAATGAGTTTTGAAAAACACTTGTGTTAAAAAATAATTATTTATATAATTTTTTAGCCAATGTTGTTAAAAAATTGAAAGAGGGATATTGAAGATCCTTTGTGATGGTCTCTAAGAGAGTTTTATATTTGTTTTCAAAAATAATTTTGTTATGAATGTTTTTTAAAATAGTAAAATAAGAGTTTCTGGAAGTTGAAAAAGTTTCTATTATGATGTTTCTCGAGAAGAAAGAAATTAGGAAGTTTGTAAGAGTTTATTATGAAACTTCCTAATATAAGTCAAATTATTCTATACTCATCTCAAAGTTCCTAATATCCTAGAAAACTTTATGATAAAATATTTCGATCAAAGGAGAAGTGAATTTGATTTCTGAACTAACCACTCTAGACTCACACATTTGTGAAGTTTAAAAGATGAGAAAGGATTAATTCAAATGATCTAGTCACTGAAGTGTAGATTTCCAGGATGAAGTTGTTGTAAGAAAAACTAGAATTACAATGTTTCTAATTGGATAGACCAGAGAAGAATTTTGGGGAAGTGAAGAGAAGTGCATTTGAGTTTCAGACAAACATTACTAGACATAAAAAATTAAATTTTCTAGAAAATACTTTTGGAAAAAGTTATTTTAAGAATAAATAATGAAAGTATATAATCAGATAGTTTTTATTCTGGAAAGTTTTGTATAAATGTCTTCAAAATTAAACCCAACATAAAACCAATATTGGAATAACTTTCTATAAGAATGTTCACATGGAGATCATTGGATGGATTTTTCTTGAATGGTTTATGAAGTCTGATGGTTGAAATAATCAGATGAATTTTAGGTAATAACATACTATTAGTGGATCCTGATGATGTTTGTATAAAGGGGACATATTGCAGAACATTGGACACATCAATTTTTAATCATCATATAAACATTTCTTTTCTAAGTTTGCAGTTTCTTAGAATATGAAATAAATAAAGAAGTATCACAAATATAATTTGATGAAGTTAAAAATAGAGTTTTGATTTGATGAAAGTTTTATGTGACTAAAGTGTTTATAAGTGGGAACAATGTAGTCAACTATCTTCAATTGGATCAAATTTTAAAAAATAAAGGCTTGTGTAGTTTTTTAGTTAGAAAGTTTGAATAAAGGTTCAATTTTTTTGATACAGGAAGAAGATTTAAGTCTTAATGTTAAAAATTATAATACTTATATTTTTCCATTAGACACAAGTTTCATAAGGTAGTCCATCAGATAAGATTTTTGTAATAAATTTCATCATAAGAATTTTTTATAATAATTTCCATTAGAAATACATTTATGAGAAAGTGGTGTCCAAAGTGTGAGCTGTGTAAAATTTACCTTATAAAGAAAAAAAATGATTCATAGATTTTTTTTGTTTAAAGTTCACTGGTTAAAAGAAAACCAAGGATGATTCATCAGAAAAATTTTCAACCAGATGGATAAAAAATTTAGATTCACTAGATATTTCATAAATCTTATTGAATAATATAAGAGATTTGAGAATATTTCTTATGAAATTTAAATGAGCATGAAATTAAAAATTGGATTTTTAGTGACTAGGAAAATGAAAATTGTTTCATTCCTTTGACATTATAGGATCACCTATATAAATGGGAGAAAATTACATCACACTCATTACTATACACGCATACAAAAAAGATGAAACACTAATAAATCGTTTTATAAGTGAGTTTCCAACCGAAGTTTGTTTACATGTTTACGAATTTTGGATAGAGGGTTCTGATTAGATAATTACATAGAGTTTCCTTATAGTAATCCTATACAAAGAGTTATATAAAAGAATCATTAGGTAAAGTTTCCCAAGTAGACTTTGAGGCATAGTTTTTTTTCAAAATGAATAGAACATAGGATTGAAAATGAAGAATATGTTAAGTTAGGTAAACCGGATGGAGAACACTGAACAAAGACAAGAATACTGTAGGGACACTTTCTGAATAGAGTAAATCAACCAATGTTTTAGGACAAACACCTGGGGAGTTGTATTGTTAAGATTCATATACATTTTATTTTGGATCAAGTTTTATATGTAAAATTTATAAACTGATGAGAATAATTATAATCATAATTATTTATATATAAAAAAAGTATAATGAGAGTTTAATTAAAGGTTTTATTCACTTATTTATAATATTGAATTTCCATAGACCCAAAGGAGTGTCCATGGAATGGATGTAGGTTCTCACACTGAGGTCAAACCATGTAAATCTTGCATTCCTTATTTAATTTTTCATATTTTATCATTTTTGAGATTTATATAAAAAGTTATTAAGGAAGATACCTTTAATAGGTTGTAGGGGTTAAATTTCATAAAGTTGAAAGTTTATAAAATACAACCACTGCTTCAATCCACCATTCTCGGTAGTTCGACGATTCTTAGGAACTTCAAAATATTATCATTCATCTAATTTATTTTCTTGTTAGATTACATCAATGTTTATAATTTATTAAAGTATTAATGTGGTGATACTTCACAACCATCACCTCTAACATAACCGTACATTTTTGGTTGATTCAAAGAGTATAGAAGTATTTTCTATTCAACCATATTATATAACTCTTCTCATGTTTTATATTGATGAAAATAATAGAAAATATGTATAAATTGTTATATTTTAATATAATAAGTTGAATAATTTTAGTTATTTCATTCTTAAAATTTTTCCCATACTTTTAGTGTGTTTTTATCTACATCAAATCTATTTGAATTGATATATTCCTACCTTTATTGAATATGAAATAAGATGGAGGTACACAGAGATTTTTAGCGATTGATATGCATATAATCACATTAATTAAAGTAATTTATTATTTTATTTCTCATCAACTTTTTATTATATAATTAAAATATATACCATTTGTTTTTCAAGTGCAACATACCCCATCCTTGATTAAGATAAGAGTAAAATAGTTTCATTTCACATTGTGTTTTTACCTAATTCATTTAAAATTTCATAAGTTAGAATTTATCTTAAAATATTTTTTATACATGAAATGTAAAATAAATTGAAATCATTTATATTTTACCTTAAATAAATCCTCATCACAATAGGAAACAAGACATCCCAATTTACTTTATTTATATTGTTTGCATATAAATCTGGTGGGTGGGGTTAGAAATTCTCCTTAGTATATAATTACTTATTATAAGAATAATTAAAAATACTTTAAGACTCTTTAAATTGAAACTTAATATGAATTTTATCCTAATTCATTTTAGTATAAGTTTAATATATAGGGGAAACTAAAAAATAAATAAGAGATTCATTATTTGTTTATAAAAATATTAAAAATATATTTAAATGTTTTCTCAATGTATTCTAAAACTGTTTCTTATAATGTAGAAAAAACATTCTTCTAGGTATCTATATCAATTTTCAAATGTATTTGAGTACTAAACACATTATTACTAACAAAAAACTAAATTATTTGGGTCAATAGGTTAACTACATGTATTCTATCCAACCTAAAACTTCTTACCAATATTTACTGCCTTAATAACTTTTACCGACACCATTACGTGATGATGATTGATTCATTTTTTTCTTTTATGATTTTGTATTTAAATTCTCTTTTACAAAGTAAAATTCATCATTTTAATATGTACTTTTATTATCCAATGAATTACATTGAAAAATATACACCTAGAGTGCTATATAATCTATTATCCATATTTTTTATGATTATACTGCATGGAATTTTCATATTAAATATATTTTTTTCATGGTATAAGATATATTCATATTTTATTCTATAAGATTTACTCTATTATTTTTCATCATATTTCATTGATCTTATTATTTTATACAAAATGTATATATATTAATTGTATAACCATTATAAGATAATACATGTACACTTGATTATTTGGCTAACCATTTCATTCTTTTAGATATTTAATTAATATTTTTTGATAATTCATTAAAAAAATAGTCTTAAAACCACTTTATAAAATTTCTATTATCTAAATTTTATATCTAAATTTTAATCCTTGATGGATTCAAATTTTTTATATTTTCATTACAAGTTTCAATATATGGTATAACCTCTATAAAATTATGTAAACCATAAAGGATATACTTCTCCCAATAATTTATAGAAATTTTGACAACATTGTTTCCTAGAAATCATTTTAATTTAAGGAACTCTATATGATGATATTTTTATATCCCAATTATATCCACATTGGATTGGTTTTTTAAATAATTCAGTGGTTTCTTCAATGATATACATATGTATAATACAACCATTTGGGTGAATTTTATTTATAACTCACTATTTTAAAATATTAATATACTCTATAATTGGATACAACCTTATATAATGTATAGAGAAACATTTCAATTCCCCATTCCTATACATAAATTTGGAATTTAGGAAGGTTTTAAATTTATTTCTTTTTGTTAGATGGATTGTTTGGAGAACCATGATTTAGATCAGTGATATGAGATTTTGATTACCCCAAGATAATGTTTTTGGATAAGGTTAGAGGTCTAAGAGTCTCATCAGGTGTTCAGATAATTCCCAGGAGAATCATATTGAATTTCAAAGGTTTTTGGAGAACTCTAACTTGGGTGAATGGTTTGGGTTTCATGGTTTAGAGAAAACCATGAATATACCCTTATTAAGGAGGAGTTTTCCGTTTAATTTTTGTAGGACATGGTTTCTTATAATGGTTATTTCATTGTTTAGAAGAAACCCTAAAAATATTTGAGTAAACCTTGTGTCTTGTTTTATACTGGGGGCTTTGTGAACAATTGCATACAAATAGTGAAAAATGTCATAGACCAAGACAATAACAATCCACGTGGTTGGTGCATGGTTTAGTAAACTATGTGACCCGACCATGCGAGAGGCGTGTTATAGGGAAGATATCACCACATGATTGTAAAATAGTTTTGAAAACTATATGGACAAATCCAAAGGCGCATTAAAATTGATTTTTATGATTTCCCCCCTTCAGTTATTTAATCTTCAACCCCTATTTTACCTCCCCCCTCATGTATTCACCCCACCATCTAACTGATATCCTCTTATCCCCTTAAATGAAGTTTAAATTTTGGTGATTATAGATCCATTATTTTATAATCATAGGTAAGGAATCGCTTTTTACAACCCCTTTTCCTATTCTATTTTCTTCTCCCTAAATTTGGAGTTCTTTGTTTAGGGTTTTTAGTATTGATTCCACTAAATCATGGTGGAATTGGATAAGTATCATGAGGATTCTACTTCTATTTCTTAGGGTCCATACTGAGACAACATATTTAAACTTTTTCTTAGTATTTATATAGAGGTATGTTTAATCATCAATTTTAAAAATGTTTTAATTAAAATTAAAATTGATTGGTGTTTTTTTGGCACCGTTGGTTAAGGTCTTTTCTTAGAAGGTGGTTAGGACTACATCACAAATAAATAAAAAACACTTAGATATGTTTTAGTGTGGCTAGAAATTTTTTTAGGTTATTTTACACTTACAACATTTTGGGTTTAGTTTTAAATTAATTATAATTGTTTATAATTAATATTTTGAGATGTTGTTGTGTGAATTTGGTGATATGAGTGCAGGTTAGAATTATTTTGGTATAAACAGGTCTTGGAGATCCTAGGTAAAAATTACCAACCTTTATAAACTAATTTGAAATCATTTATTAAAGTTATTGGAACCTAAATTTTCCCATATTGTAACTTTAATTTCAAAGTGATTGTGATGTCCATCTCACTGATTACCGAGTGATGAGCATATAAATTAATTAAGTGTTTAATTAGAAATTGGATTATTTAAAATACATTGATATGATTTGATCCAAATATGGGGGTGGTTCCTAGTGAAGTAATATGGTAATAATTTTGACCATATAAATTGGATAATTAAATTATTTTTTATATAGAAATGATATTTTTGTGAAAATTGAATTTGAAATGGAAATTAGAAATGGTATATGAAATGGTATTTATAAATTCAAAAATTGGCTTGGTCTTTTTAAATGAAAATATGAAATGGTATTGATGACATGTGTTTAGTATCTTGAGAACTTAGTAGCTGTTAAAATAGTTTTTCCATTCAAAAATAGTATTTTGGAATTAGGATTTAAAATGGTATTTCAATGTGTAATTGAAATGGTTTTTGTAATGGTTTTGGGGAAGGAAAAATGGAATTGTTTTTGGAACATAAATGTTAAATGATCCATTTTGTATTTTATTTATTTCTTTTATATGGTAATAATAATTTTTTCATGTTATCATTTGTTATTAAATTATTTTTTTGGATTAATGGTTAAACTAATGGAGGACATAACCATAATGTAAACATAGTTATGATAGTTAAAATTGGGGTTAACATAAAATCCAGTAGGATATAGCCGTGATGGTTAAAACTATGGTAAAACTAGTCCCCATGTGAATTAAGTTATGATATTTAATCCTAGGGTGAACCCAAACCCCTGGTGGATGAATTTTTTTAGTTAAAAATGGGGTGAACATGGCCCTTAAGTGGACATGGTTGTGATTGATGGATCTAAGGTGAACCTGGTCCTTGGGTCAATTGGTTTGGCTCTAGGGATTGGTATATTACCCATGGATGATGAATATTGGTTGGGGATGGGTATATTACCCCAAATAAAAGGTGGTTTGGAATGTTCATCATGATGTTATTAGCGAAACCTCAATATTAGCCGAAGTAGTTATGTATTAGTCTCATGTGTCATCATGTGAGCCCAAGTTTGGCATCTTTTTTGTGCTTCCAATTTTAATGTTTAAATGGTTTTAATAATAAATTTTTATATTGAATAATACTATAGAAAATTTTTACTAAATGATTTTATTTATTAAATTCATTGGTGTGGCCTATCGTGTTGTACTTACACCCCACCCAGGCCTCTATGGAACAAGTAAACTTGAGTAGACACTATACTTATTTTTAGGTCCAGGTTCAGGGCAAGGGACATTGTTGATGCATGTTTTAGGTTTCAGAGGTTATAATTATATTATGGGACTAAGAAATACTTATAACTAGTTTGGGATAGGTAGATAGCCTCATTTTATTTTATTTATTTATTGCAATACTTAGGTATGATCTTCCTGTTAGGATCTAATTTTGTATGTATGAAACATTCATTATTTTTTTAAAGGTTGGGGCCAAAGCCTCATTTATTATTAAAGCAAATCAAAGACCTCTTTAACTGGGTAGAGGGAGACCCATTACATAGCCCGAAGGCCTAGTGAATATTTATCCCATTAAATGACCCGTAGGCCCATTTTGTTTGGCCCAAAGTCCATTATGTGAATAGTACTGCTACAGTACCGCACTGCTATAGCCCTGCACAGTACCCACCGCTGCTACAGTACTCTGCTGCCGCTATAGTGATCTACCGCCGCTATAGTGACCATCGTTGCTACAGTGCCGCCGCTGCTACAGTACTACTACAGTACCTGCGCCCAATGGGTTTTGAACCCCCATTTTCATGTAGAATTAAGGGGTGCTTACCACTAATCCAAACCCCAATTTTTCATTATTATTTCATCATATGTTAAATTATTTTATTAGTACCTACTCTATGTGTAATTTTTATTTGGATTTTGTATCTTATTTATTTTATTTATTTATGTTTCCCAATCTTGTAACAATAGAATAGTCTCCCCATGATAACCTATTAGGACCTCACCGCTAGTTGATAGCCTCTTACATACGAGGAGTCACACTTGAGGTCATGTGGTGATTCATTATAGTTAATGTTCATGGATTGAGTTGGGTATGGAAATTAAAAAGTGGTATTAGAGGTTATTTTGTTTTGTTTTAATAACTGTTCATGGTAGATATGAGACTAGTATATTAATAGAGCTTGGAAATGAGCTCATTCCTGAGTTTTAAAGCCCCACATATTATAGAAAAACCAAGTTTCTAGGGATGGTAATTCTTGTTCTTTCTTTTCATTTTTACATTTTATTGAATTGCACCTTGAGTATCACATATGGGTGTTGTGTTATTGATTTATATTTTTATACCATTGGATAGTGTGGTAAGAGGGTGTGTGAATTAATTCATCATACTAGACATATATGATTGATATGTCATCCACATATTTCCTATGATTGATTTCTTCCTAAGATTCACATGCACTGGTGATTTATTTACTTTTTGTAGCTTATGTATATTGGTAATTTATATATTCCTAAGTTTTTAAACAATTTATAGGGGTTAATTTATTAAAGTTTCCATAACCATTTATATGGAATTTTTCATATAAATGTATGGTGAAATTCTACTTTACTGACTCCTCAGGTGACTTTTAGTTAATATGAAAGTATAAATGAATCACTAAAGTGATGATTTGGTTAAATAAATATCAAGTAACACCTTATAAGGTGTTTCCCTTATAAAATTTTAATGTAATTCCATCTAAAAAAACTTGTATTGTGATATCTAAATAAATGATCAATGATTAAAACTTGAAATTTTGATAAAAATGAAAAGTTTTTAAAAATGTGAATCCTTGGGTTCAAACTGTAGATATTTTTAATAAATTGAAATGAGAAATGGTGGTACCTTAGGGATATTTATGATGAGTATCCCTTGTATTATGACTCAATCCTATGTGTGAGTAGTTGGATTGTTGAGAACACCCTAGTTTTGAGGCCCTTGGATTTGGGTTATGCAACACTTGGATTTGGGTTATGAGACCCTTGGATTTGGGACATGAGAGATTTATGGGTTGGGTGTACTAGATAGAGGTGGGTTCAAATTGTGGATATTTTTAAATAATTGAAATGAGAAATTGTGGTACCTTAGGGATATTTACGATGAGTATCCTTTGTACTGTGACTAAGTCCTATGTGTGGGTAGTTGGATTGTTGAGAGCACCCTAGTTTTAAGACCCCTGGATTTGTGTTATGAGACCCTTGGATTTGGGTCATGATACATTGATGGGTTGGTTGTACCAAATAGCAGAACATTTCCTATTGTGCCTTCAGCTGGATTGTAATGTTGAGGATGTGTGATGTTACCTTGTATCATGGGTTCTTATGAATTTAGTGGGTTTGTGACCCTTTTGGGATGTGTAACACCCTATAATGGGTATCTTGGCTTAAAGTTATGATGATAATGGGTGTGTGTGACCTAGAGTATGTGGTTGTCCTTGATGTGTTAGATGAAATGTGTTTTGGAATGGTGGTATGAGAGTTAGCCATGAATAGTGGATTTTTTGTGATACAACCTAAGGGGATATGTGTGGGATCCCAACAATATTTAGAATATGGATCAGAGTAGTGTTGAGTTGGAATGATCAGTAACTGAGGGTAACTATGATATGGGTTATAATAATATATTTAATGTTTTAGATAAGAAAAATGTGATTAGATAATTTAGTATATGGAACTAGTGCATAGATATTGCTATTGAGTTCTGGAAAAGGTATAGATATGACTTGGTCCTTTTTTAAGCGAATAAACTTGAGTGCTAATGTCTTGGTGTGAAGGACAAATTCAAAGGGGAAGGATCATTTGGATTCAAGACCCTACTAATCCTTGACATGTTATTTGATGAGGACGTTGATGATAAACCTAAGTATCGGTCTAGGGATATTATAGTATGGGTGGAGCTTTTGATCTTGGAGAAATTCTTAATATAATGGTTGGTTATTTTGTTAGACTTGAATCAAAATAAATGTCAGGATTATTTGATGCATGAATTAAGGTTTCCTCTATCTTGATGGGACTAATGTTCCATGAGAGAAGTTCAAATTCTTTAGTAGGGATGTGATCCTAGAAAAAATGAAATATAACTCATGGGATCATGATTTATGTTGGTAAATGGTCATAAGGGAGTGTATGACCCATAGGTTTTGATGCGATCAAGGTAGTAGACACGTTCCAAAGATGCGCGATGCCGTCAAGTTATGTGATCAGGTGGATCGAGAGTAAGCACCCATTGATTTTTATAAGGTTAAGTTGATGCATAATAACTACGAATGAAATTTTTTGAGTTTTATATTGGTAAGAAAGACTATCATAAAACCTTTTGAAAAATAATTTGAGTCTCTGTGAAGATCTAGCAACACGGTGGTGGTAGTAACACGATGAACTGGGTTCACAGTTGCTTGGTAGAGAGTCATGAGAATATGTTGGATTATTATTGATAAGTATCTATTGAAGAGATATGGTTGATAATTTATATGTAATTTATGGTAGGGTAATCCTTGGGACTTTTAATGGGGGTTGATATTCCCTTATAGTGAGGGGTGAAATTTTAGAGGGATCATAGTGTGGTGCCACAGATACTTGGGTTAACCAAGATTGAGGTGTCAGGGGTTGTTGGATGCATTGAGTATGGTTTGGAATAGATACATGTGAATTTTTATTCTATAACCATGTATGTTGTGATCAAGAAGTGGTATACATGAAACCATATGGTGGGGAGTGAACCATTAGCTATTCGAGGGAAAACCCTAATTATGGACCAGATATCAGTGAATTCCACAAGCAACGTTATTAGAAGGTGGGAATGAGATGTAGATGATATTTGTACTAACTATTAAGTGAGAGTATTAAAATCACTTCTAATATTTATTTTGGTGATGAATAGAGTGTGATACATGGTGGTTGGGAGTTTCTCAAGTGAAGTGATGACAATGACACTCTAATGGTGGGGAGTGATGTATCAATTTCAAGATTACGTACCTTATGCTGGAAGGGTCACAAGCATGTGGTACTAATCATGGAATGGTCATGATGTAATAAAGATTATATTGAGGAACAAATGATATGCGTAATGGTATTCCTTAGAGAATTTCCGATGGGAAATCAAATTTGATGGTAGATCAAGACCGAGCATTGGATTCATGCCCAAGATAGTTTTAAGGTGAATCATGGGTACTTGGTTTGGTGGTGAATCAATGTACGACTGTATACAATGGTGATTTGGTTAGTTAAGGACATAACCATGGGTACTAACTAGGATACATGTCTTGAAAGGTGATCATAGGATGAATCTTGGAATGAAGGCATCATAACAAAGTATGTTGGTAATGCACTGGCAGTTGGAATTGGGTGTTTTTAAAGAGAGTCAGATGAGGATGACCCAAATTGAATTCATGAGTGGGGTTGGATACAATAAGTAAAAAATAAAATCTAGGGTATATTTTTGGCCATGAAAGTTTTGTTTTGGTAATTTAACCAAGCTTCTGAAATAAATCTAGTATATTCCTAGCTTATACGAAAACGATAGCTAAGTATCCATCCATGTTGGAATTTGATGAAAAAGATGGGTGTGGAAATTTAACCATCATTATCATGTGTTTTTAGGTGTAGTAAGTTAAAAACCATTCTGTTCACATCATTGGAACATGGGAGTGGTGTTTAATGGGTTTTCCAATGGCTGAGTCACCACAACATCAGAAGTTGGTTCTTGTTAGCTAAATCTTATTGTAGGGTGTATGACAAGATTATTAGGTATTTGGATGATATCACCATAAATTTTTGGGATAAATAATATCAAGTGAGTTTCATATTGGTTTTTTGGTTTTGATTATGGGAATTCAATTGGGTTTTTGGCGGTCTAAGAACCATAAATTCAAAGTTGTGCCTTGGATGTGTTTTAGGCATTCGAGAAAGGAATGAGAACATTCAACTTTAAATCGAATTTTGGTGTAGAATGGGTGATGTGGTTGGATGAAAAATGGGAATTCTCAAGGATGATAAGTATTATGATAGGGGATTCTGTAATATCCCATGTCCGTATGAGTGTTTGGAATTCAATGAGGGTTTTGATTTTTTTTTGTGGATGGTTTTTTTGAGAAACACGATTCATATTGATGATATAAGAGTTTGAGAAACTTCTGAGGATGTTTTTGGATAATGTTTGAGAAATAAGAGGTACCTTGGGTGTTAGGAAAAGTTTTGGGAGTGTTAGATTGAATTTTATAGTTTTTTGGATAACTCTGATGAGGGTTCATGTTTTGGGTTCCACTATTTAGAGAAAACTGTGAGTGTACCCTTATACAAGAGGAATTTTAAGTTCAATTTATATAGGACATGGTTTCTTGGAATGGTTAACACATGGTTTAAAGGAATCCATGTTTATCTTAGAGTAAAACACATATCTTGGGTTTGACTTGGGGCTTAGTGTATGTATTTTTTATGGTTTTAGATAAACCATAGAGAATATTGAAGAACAAGACAATACCAATCCACACAGATGGTGCATAGTTTGGTAACCATATAGACCAACCAATATAAAGTAATTTTATTGGGTAGATCCTAACAAATATTTTAGAAAAAAATGTATAAAAACTATACTAATCATTAAAAATTGAATTTAATGGTTATAATCAATGATTCATTAAAACTCAGCCCCCTTCCTCCTCCCTCATGCACTCACCCCCTATCCAACAAATCTCTTCTCCCTACCCCTCAAAACCCTTTGTTTTTAGGTGGTTCCCACTATGTTTTTCATTTTTTAAGGTAAAGTTTCACCCCTGAAAATATATTTTATTCTTCTCACTCATCCTCTCTAAATTCGTAGTTATTTTTTAGGGTTTTCGATACCGATTCAACCAAAGAATAGTGGAATAAGCCAATTTTTTTTAGAAATTTCACTTGTCTTGAATTGGGGACATCCTGAGTTTGATGTTTGTTTTATGCTTCTAATTTAAACATTTAAATGGTTACAATTGTAAATTTTCTTATTGAACACTACTACATCCACTTTTTATAGACTGGTTTTATTTAGGGACACTTTTGGTGGATGCCTACTGAGTTGTACTCACACCATTCATGGGACATCTTAGAACTTGTATACCTAGGAAGACATAATTTTTGTTTGTAGGTCTAGGTTTAGGATAAGGCCTATCATTGATGCATGCTGTAGGATTACTAGAATGGAGTTGGATGATGGGATCAAGCAATAATTAAAACTATTTTGAAATAGATTTTTAGACTCAATTTATTTTATTTATTTTTTTAATATTATGAATGATCCACCCACATGGGATCCAGTTTTGTATGCATGAAGTATTCATTATTATTTCATCTAATATTGTATTATATTATTGAAAATTTCCCTAGGTGTAAAATATATCTATATTATGTTTCTGATTTATTTTATTTACTTATGTTGATCACTCTGATGATGGTGGAAAAATCTCCCCACGATATCCTCTCGGGAACTTTCCGTTATTCGAAAGCCTCTAGCACATAGGGAGGCATTCCTAAGGTCATGTGGCTGTTCGATCTAGTTACTATTCATGGATTGGGATAGGCCTAGATGCTACAAACATAGTCAGATTTCTATCACTAATTAACTATCATGTGAACCATTATATCATATAATTATGGTAGAAATAATATCTCTAATTTATATAATATATTGTAAACTTGTTTTTCCTTAACTAGGAACTACACTAGTTTCATAAATTTTCAATATATAACTAGAAAAAAATGATTGGTTTGGTTAGAGTATAGTAAAATGGAAATAGGTAGGGGGAGGGGGGAATTTACCTTTTAAAAATTAAAGGAAATAAATCCATGTTTAAAAAAATATTTAAAATATATTGAAGAAATTATAAAATTTTGAAGAAAAAAACAAAAGATTAAAAGTTGAAATCACAATAATATAATTAAACATAATAATATTAATGGAAGAAAAAAAAGGATAAATTTAAAAATAAATAGATTAAAAACATTTGATGGATTAAATAACTGATTTATATAATGAAAGAAAGTGATAAATAAAATAAATTATAGAAAGTAAATAAAACACAATATTATTTAGGAGGTACAAAAAAAACTGTAAAAGAGACCCTATGTCAACCACTCCAATTTCTTCATGATTTAATACATTAGTCCCTTGTCTTTAATGATATCAAAGACACAAAAAATTTCTCTTTATTTTATGTTGTATCAAGAAGCTGAAAGTATAGTAGGAATTATCTCTTTAATTGAAAATATAAAAACCACAAGAAGAATATTACCTTATCATTTTAAAGGGAATGGAATGAAAACGAATATCCCTCACTTTAATTATATTTAGCACTAAATTTAGAATAAATGAGGGAGATAAGAGAATTTATAGTAAGTAGTAACCTTGTATATTGGAATAAATTATCTTAAATAACATGAAAAATACAAGGAGATAATGATAATAAAATTAGAGAGTGAAATGATATACATTTTGGTACACACTTTAGAAAGGATAAATAATATTTAGAAAGAGAGAACTTTGAGAGTAATTAAATATTGTAGAGGGTTGTTTGGAAGATTGGATGATAAAGTAAGTTTCTAAGGCCACTAAAGATATAATTTATTGGATTTAAAACCTTTAGTGATGTTATGTAATTATTTAAGGGTATTTTTGTTGTGGAACTCCATGTTCAATGAATATTGACCACCATAAATAATGGACTTTGATCTAATAGCTCGATGCCACCGGGTTGCTGGTGGGGTTTCTATTACTTGATCCTCAATATAAGACACAACCGGTTAGATGATAAACCTTTATCATCTAGAATAAGTTCTCTTGTAGACTTCACTAGTTCTATCCATCAATACCAGCTAGTCAGGGATCCTCCACTAGGTAGCCTATAGGCTATTCCTAGCTTAGGAAAATCCCAGGCATACCACTGGCTAGCTGGTGGCACTGTACTGGCAGTTCGATGGCACTGCACCAGCTGGCTAGGACTTCCTAAATATTTGGGATTCATGAAGTGTGTAACACCATGATATGTTTATGAAATATATTTTTAAATAATTTTATTTCTTTGATATCTTACACTGTACACAATATCATGTTTAAATGAACTGTGAAATATTATTGAAATATCATATGTTCGTTATATCTTAGAATCTAAATTAGAGGGAATGAATAGTAATGAATAATTTATGAAATAAATATCCAACTCAATATTAATTTATTGGTAATTTCTTAGAAAATGACCACACAATATTTTAGTAGTCATTTTATTCTTCAAAAATACGTTTTCTTCAAAAATTATTTTTTATTATTTTTATGGGGGAATATTAATTTCTAGAAGTTATAGAAAATTTATTTGAATAAATTAATTTCATTTTTAAATTTTTAATTTTAAAATTATCTTAAAATGTTTTTTTATAATTTTATGAAATCATTTATTTTTTATGGAATAGTGAACAATACTGATTTTTATTGAAAACTGTGTTTTCTTTTAAAGTTTTTATCAGGTAAAATTATCTTTTGTATTTTTTTTAAATTTTAATTAGTTCATTATTAATTAAAATAATCCAATTATGATTCATGACATGTATTTTTTTCTTGAATTTTGTATAAAAACATTTTATGTTTAAAAAGAAATTTTTTATGAAAAAATGTTTCTCGTGGCATTTTGATGCTTTAATTTTACAATAAATGCTACAAATTATATTTTTTAAATTTTAAAAAATGTATTATATATTTTTAATCATGATGTTTTTATTTTTTTTAATTAATCCTTCTTTATTTTAGCCAATATGAATTGTAAATGTGGTAAACTTTATTACCACAGTAAAGGGTAAAACAGGTTATTATGGATGAATGATAAGTGATAAGACCATAAGTTTTCATTCTATTTCATATTGTATGAATTTAATTTGGACCTTAACACTTAAGGTTATAAATTTAGGTGTTTAATGGACACTTTTCCCTAAAAATGGATTATATATTATTTAAATCAAAGAAATTCACAAAATGTCACTTTCTTTGTCTTAAATATATCTTATGTGTCCACATGGGGATAAAATTAGTTTTTGAAAGAATCTAAGTATCCATTTTGAACTTAATAATTTTAGTTTCATGATATAAATTTATTTATGACTTTTTAGCACCACTTGTATGATATTATAACCTTCATAATATTTTATTTAAATAAAAGTCAAAGATGTCACATTCATGTTTTTAATAAATATAACATTTTTAATATGGGTTCATCTATAAGATATGTTCAACTATAAATAGTATTATGAAATATAAAAGTTTTATCTTCATAATGATAACTTATTTGTAATTTTTAGGAATTAAATAATTTCCCTAAATTCTTACACAACGCTGATGCAGTAATTATTCAATTAACATAAAAATTTAAACATAATATAATTTGAGATATTTAAGTTGATCAACAAATTATTTAGTTGAACTTGACATGTTAGGGATATAATATATTTTTTTAATTTTAATTGTTTTATTTATATTTTTAAGAGTTAAAATAGTTAATAGTATCAAAATCGATAATAAAGATATTTTATGAGATTAATATTCTACTAAATTTTTTAAAAATCATATTTAAAAAAAATAAAAAGTTATTATTATATGGTCTAAAATTTCATAAATTTTCAATTTAAGGTCCAATTGATACCATAAAAGTAAAAATTCCAACATTTTAAGATAAAAAAATTTGTTACCATTATTAAAATTAAAATAGGTTAACTAAGGGTTAATCAAAATGATAAGGTTTAAAATAACAAAAAAACTTTTCTAAAATATATTAGATAATGATATTACAACTTTATATTATCCTATATTTTAATCCAAGGCCATTCAACGGTATTTGGATAAAAAATTAATTTATTAAAATTTAATGTTTTGAGAAATTCCAAAAGTGCCCCTCACCTCAATTATAAAAGGGCACCACATCCCTCACTTTATAAACCAAATTTTGCCTTCTATATCGACCATACCCTACTAATTTCTATTCAAAAATTTTCTAGTCACATTCTAGATGTTCTTTTCTTTTCAAAATACTAACCTTATATCTCTTCATAGGAGATATAAACGATATATTTCAAAGAAGAGGTAATCATTATAACTAATCACATTATTTTTCTACTCTTCATTAAATCATCTAATTATATTATTTTTATCATAAAATAATAAGTTCAGTATAATAAATATTCTGAAATTTTATTACGATTATGAAAATACAATTATACACCCTCTTTCCCATCAAGCAAAAAGTGAATGTATCACTCGTGCGTACATATGACTTACCATCTCCACATAGCGATACAATTCATTTTTCATCACTATATTTTATAGATGAGTACCATGAACAGTTTTATGAATATATATGATATAATAATTATTATGGAAATATGAATTATTATTTACCTTTCTTTCACTACATCAGTTGAAAAATGCAAACAATGTTCATGAGTACGTACGACCTACCATCTCCATGAATGATGTAATTCTTTTATATATATATATATATATATAAATTCTATGAATGATTATAAATATGTATATAACTATTATATATTATTTTTATAAAATTATTAAAATTCTATAAATGATGATACCAAGATCAAAGTAGAAGGACCAAGACTACTAAACCGAAACATGCATGGAAAACGAAGCAGTTTCCACTCAGAACAATGATTTTAATAACAAACTATTAATAAAAAGGTGATAATATGTTTTAAATAAATAATAAATGGTATTATATAATTAAGTTTATGCAATAATTGTATAATAAATCCATATTTATTATACATGAGTTTTTAATTTGAATAAAGAAAGGAAAGACTTGAGGTAAGTGTTTATTTTACAATCTCATCACTATCTTGGATTGTTTACATTCAAGTATACACTAGGGAATATTTATCTTCCATTCCCATGTTTTCTAAAAATGTTTTAAATATCCCAATATGAATTGTTAAATTAATTTTTACCCATGTTTTACTTTTTTACAAAAAGTTTCAACGGAATATTTTTACCATTTTCCAAACAAGGTTCTTTGTGAATTTTCCAACAAAAATATAGAAGGAATGTTTTTTTAACTTATATAGAATGAAAAAATATTCCCTATATCATGATGAATTAATTATTTTAATATTACTATACAATATTATAAGGTTATTTTAAAATAAAATTTATTTTTATTTTCATGTTGTTTTAAAAAAATGTTTTCAAAATTGAAAAGATATTTTTTCTAAAGAATTATTTGAAGTGATATTTCAAAATAATTTTCCATCTAAGACAATATTATTGGATGTTAATTATTATTTAATGGGGATATTATCCAAGAATACCATACTTATTATTTATTATGATTTTTTATACTTATTATGGAATGATATTTTTGCAACCTCTTTATTTTCCATGGGTTGTGCAATGATGAAATGTTTATGAAAACCATTTATTTTAATGGGTTTTGACATGATGAATGATTTATTATCTTGTGGAACACATAAGTATGGTATTTATTATATTATTGGTGGGACCTATATCTCCCTCCAATGCATTGGGTAAAGCTTTATATCTTATGACATAACAATGGGAAACAAGTCAATGGGATTAATCCACTATAGGGAAAAAGTGCGTTTTGATTCAGTATTAGAAACAGCTATGTTATGATCCACTATGGGAAATAGCTGTGTCCTAATCCACTATGTTGATGGTATTCATAGTTAGACTTGAAAAATGAAATTTATTTCTATATTTATAATTTTTCCACAATTTTACGACCTGAGATTATGGTTTATAATTGATTTATAATTATTTATCTCTCTTAAAGTCTATGTTTTCTGAGATGATAATGTTTATGCCATGAATCATGTTTATGATCAATGATAGGTTGGGTATGAAAATAATAATTTATTTTAAAGATGAAATTAAAGTATTCTTATATTATTCCTTCATATTATCATTGATTTTTTACTGTAAATTACTATAATTGAATCATAAAAAAATTACAACAGTCTGAAAGAAGGAATTTTAAGAAAATATCTTTAAAAGAGAGGTGTTAAATACTTAGGGAGGGTCATAGAGGAGATAAGGTTTTCATATCTCACCCCTTTGTTTGCAATTCCATTATCAAGAAATCTATATTTATGGAAAATATGAGTGATGAAGTGACTCATGATTGAGAGAGCTTACAAACATTTCATCCAAAGAGAAGTCACTTTCAAAGATAAATGCGAGGTACCAGACTGAACTGCTTACTCTATTATAGTAGATTCACATTCAAACCATACATTATTACATCCTATTTACTGTACCATATCAACCAATTTAATAAGTCAAAACATATCTGCTTCAATAGATGAGGCTATGGTGCATGGACCATAAAGACATCTCATAATTTGCCTATTATGGTCTCTAAAGAAAACCCCAAGCCCCACATAACCAAGATTACCTCTAAAAGAACCATCAAGGTTACATATAATCTATATAATGTGATGATAAGTCCATAAAACTTCAAGTGTTTTTTTGGAGGAAAATATTTACCTATAATATTAAATTATTTTAGTATAAAAAAACCATGAATTGAATTATTATACTGGTCATTTTAAATCAAGTTGGCCTCCCGAACAACCATTAAGATTGAGATATAGAAGAATTCATGTTGATAATAGAGTGACCATGATTTATTTTATTTCTACAACACAAGCTAACAAAAATATCCTCATCACAATACACTATGAAAGTATTGTGAATTTTCTAAGAGAGTTGTAGGTTACAACAAGCCTCAATGAAGTTCTGAAGAGAAGAAGCATGTAGTAGACATATTTCCAAACAATCGAAGATCATTTTACAAAGTGTCTAGGCAGTATTATTATTGAGAAAAATATGGTTTACATACTATTTATGTTGATTAAATAGATGAAATTTAGAATATAAGAAAATTCTAACTTCTTGAATAGAATCATTAATTGGTAGTTTAGATAAAGAAATACACGAAATTCAACTGAATCTATTTAGCCTCATCCATATCTTGTTAAAAGAGTTGATCTACTTATGATCCTATTTATGATTCAAATGGTTATAATAAATTTGTAAGTTAAACATACCATTCATATTAGGTTTTAAAATCATAAAATAATCCTATTTGATGAAATTTTGGTGCATTAAAATATGTCTAACCTTTTCTGATAGGTTTTCCAAGTAGGTCGTTTGATATTTAATATATATGTTGAGATTGATTTCTTGATTAGGAAAATTAATGACATCAAAAGAGGCATACCTGTCCTAGTTCTCAAGACAAAACTTCAAAGAAGAGTTTTAATTAACAAGACAATGAGAGTTTAAATCAATACTGGAAAATACGTTTAGGTAGGGTATGCTTAATAAGAGTTCCATATGAGAAGATCATTGTGAAATATGTTGAAGATCTTTAAAAAAAATTAAGATTATATATCTAATCTCTAAATACTATAATACTTTATGATTTTGGAATGAAGTGTGTTTTTATTTATTGATTACTAATCTAAATAGATGTAATATTTGAGTATGAAAACCTCAAGTCATTATAGTTGGTATTATAACAGATTTTATACAATATTTAGAGATTGGGATGGAAAAGTTTTATTAAAAGCCTAGTGATATGACTAAGAATATGATAAAATCATAAAGTTTTGATAATGATCATGAATGACCTAAGGTAAACCTAATGTTTCATTTATTAAAAATTTTATGTCATAATTTAGACATCATATATCATGATTATGTGGTTTCCCACTCTGATTATTGTTGCTCACACTATGATCACACTATGACTATTGTTGCTTGCACTATACTTTTTGGTTTTTATCAATGCTAAAAAAGTGATGACAATCAGGGAACTATTAGGGGGGGCTTTATCAGTGCAAAAAAAACATTGTTAAATAGGTCTTTTATCAGTGATAAAAAATCACTGATAAAAGGGTCCTTTATCATTGTTTTTTAGCATTGATAAAATACCCTTTTTATCAACGATAAAAGTCAAAAAATATTTTTTTTTAATTTTTTTCCTTCTGAAAATCGGTGGGTGGAACACCCCATTTTAATAGCACTTGATCCCCTTTTAATAGTGATCATACAACCTCTCCTCCCCCCTTTAACATCTCTAGGTGGACCCTCCATCCTTTAACAATGCTAGGTAGCCCCTCCCCCCTTTAACAGTGATATGCACTTGCTTCACTTGCCCGCCTACACGTTTGCCTTTACTGGGTTTTGAACATGAGACCTCCCCCTCATACTCCAACACCTTTTCCACTCCATATTGTTTTATTCTATATTTTATGATACATCTATATGTTTTTATATATATTTTTTTACATTTTTATGCACACACACACACACAGATATATATATATATATATTTATTTAAATACATTTATAAAATATGTTTTTTTTGTGTGTGTGTGGGAGCACACACATGTGCGTACATATAGAAACACACACACAGACACATACGTGTGAATATATAAATATAAATATACATATATTATATATCAACATTTACATAAATATATTAGAATATATATATATATATATTAATTATATATATATATAAATATTCATACATTTTTATTTTAAATAAAATGGATATAATTTTTTATTTAGATAAGGTTTATATATAGAGAAATGTGTTTTATATGTAAATATGTTTAAATATTTATTTATAAAATTAATTTTTTATGTGGGAATATATAAAGAATATGTATATATTATTATATATTTGATTATAAATAACATTACATTATAAAAAATGATAAAATTTAAAATTCATAATATAAATATGAATGTAATCTTCTAAAGTAAATTTATTCCCCATTGAAAAGGACACAAAGACCCCCTTAAACGAGGTTGAAAATCAATCGAATGTTAAAAAATTGGGGTATCTCGATTAAAAAACTATTTTTGAGGCCTTATGTGACTTTTTTGGCATAAATAATTTGATATAGGGTTTCCCTATATCATTAGGGCATAGAGATCATCACATGATTCAATTTGATATGTGGTATATCCCAAACAGACACCCGGATCAAAAGTTATGGCCGTTTGAAGTTCAAATTACTTTTTCAACTTATTTTAAATATTTTATTAATTTTTTGATTTTTTATATTCAAATTGTTATTAAATGAATTTTAATAGATAATAATTAGAAAATTGTTAATTTAATTTTTTTTAATTATTTTATAATCCATTTTCACTAATTATATTATATATTAACTGTAAATGTATATTTAACCTTATCTAAAACATATTTAATATATATATATTATATTTATATCAATATAAATATATTTATATATTAATATATTATTTTTAATGAAATATATTATTTGAAATACACCCTTTATCAGTGCTAGTAAAAAAGAACTTATAAAGGGGGTCTTTATCAGTGCTTATATAAAAGAATTAATAAAGTGGGTCCCTTTAACAATGCTAAAAAAGCACCGATAAAGGGGGTACCTTTATCAGTGCTAAAAAATTGCTTATAAAGGGGTAATTTTAACAGTTATTTTTATAGTGATGTTATAATTACCCTTTATCAATGATTTTTTAGCACTGATAAAGGTACCCCTTTATCAGCACTTTTTTAAGCATTGTTAAAGGGTGGCGCTGTGAAAAGACATATTTGTAGTAGTGAATATCAACTTTAGTGAGTTTACTAACCCATATAATAAGAGAATTATAGAATTTCATGTTGAACATAGAGGAAATAAAGTTTAATTTTCCTCTGGTAATAGCGTGGGAAGAGGCATCAAGGAGAATATTTCGAAGGAACTAGAATATACTTGAGGTGTGAAAAAAATGGCATATTTTGAATTTTTAACAACTTTAAATTATATTTGTATTGTGGACATAACTTATTCTATATTGAAAAAAATTATGAAATTATTTCTTTTTTATATTTAAAAACATCTTGATATTCATTTAATCATTCTAGACCTAAAGATTAATTGACCATATGGAATCTCAAAACAAGATCACATGTGGGGCCTCAAAAACTATTTACCGATCTGTCTATTTTTTTTGTATTGGATACACAACTCATTCATGGTGATCCCAATTAATTTGAAATATTATGGGTGAACATACAAGATGGTTTGGAACATATTTATTGAAGCATATGATGTTTTAATCATTCGTTTTAATCTTAATTAAGGCATGATAATATGAAGGTTTGAAATTTGGAGAGTCTGACTAGATAGACTAAATGCTTAGAGTAAAACAAGAATAACTCACAGATTTCATGTCCAAATATGCTGAAATTTTGATTAGATACAGAAACTATATTTATGAATGACATTCATGAAGGGTGTAATGATTTAGTTGGTCATTTATTGGGGCTAAAACATGTCAAATTGTTGAGGACAAATTATGCCTATAAAAGGAGGGGAGCTCCTCCCTCCCAAAGAATCTCATTCTATTCCATTCCTTCCAAGAAACCTAGAAAGAATTTTTTTTTATATTTTTATCATTTATTTATTTTCTTTTCCATATATTTTTAATGTATTATTCTTCCCCATGCATCTCCGTTACCCTTCTAACAGAGGGTTAAATATTTTGAGTGATCGGGGAAGGGGGAGTTTCCATTTTGTAATGTTAAAGTTCTATCTTTAATGTAAAAGTCTCTTTTGTATTTAATGATCTATATTTTTAGTGGATTGAAATTATATTAATAAAATTTTATTTTGGGTTTTTTCAATCATTGATTATATATTTGGTGGAAGAAAATTAAACTCCCTCTACCCAGTGCAGTTTGTCTTGATCAAGAAAATTGGGTTAGATGGTGAGTGTCTAGCGATCATTGGCACATTTGTGAAATAAGTGAATTTTCTCCAGATTTATTTGGGTAAAAAATTTCCAATCAGGACTTTCCTTAATTTTTTGGGAATATTTTATGAACTTTCATACACATAAGAGTGATTTTCATTGCTTCTTTCAACCAAGGGTTATTGATAACTCGATAGAGGATTCATTCATTTATCATTAAATTTAAAGATACGAGAACTATTTTTTATGACCATTATGACATTGAAAAAAGAGATCCCACCCTGACCCCATCACTCTCTCCATCACTTGTTTTCAAACAATATTTTAAATTTCCTTATTCTTTTTATTAAAACCCAAACAATTTCATAAATGTCTTATACTTATTTATCAAATGAAAGTGAAAAATTGTTTTGTGTGAACTCATCTTTGATAGACTACCTAGGTTATCCACTAGAATATACTTAGTTAATATTAAATATTTTTTTTCACTCCCCATGATATGCATGCGTAAAACTTGGCCCCGTTTCCAGGGATCCAATTCCTAAAAACCCCATAAAAATATTTTCTTTTGAATTACCCGTAGTTCGAATGAAAATTTTACCGAGTTTGATCCTGAAATTGAATACGCAATAACAAAATTGAGGAAGAAAATTTTAAAATATATTTTGAGGAAATAAATATCATATATTCAAGTGACACATCTAGTGATCACTCTGAACCCAAAATAATGGCTGATAATCCCAACTATACTCTCTATGGTCTCTGCGCACCTCAATTCGCTAACCAAAAAAATCAACTAGCTATCCCTACTTTAGAAAATTATTTTGAGTTACGTATTAACACGATTAAAATTATTCCTAAATTTCATGTTTTTTCAATAGAAGACCCCAATAGACACATTCAGAAATTTAAAAATGTGTGATCAAGTTGCAGACTCCAAGGTGTTGCGGAAGAACAAGTGAAGTGAGGGGAATTCCTCTTATCACTTAAGGAAGAATCAAAGGAATGGTTTTATAGCCTACAAATTGGAGAAGTACAAGACTGGGAAGATATTAAAAGATGATTCATGTAAATGTTTTTTCTTACATCCAAGAGCACGACTATTTAGAAAGAGATCTATGTTATTATCCAATCAATCGGTGAGACACTTTATGAGTTTTGGGAGAGATTTAAGAATCTTTGCACCAGCTGCCCACATCATATTGTGGATGAACACCAGTTACATGTTTTATTCTATCAAACACTTCTAAAAAATGATTACAACTTGATATAGATTCCATCTAGAGGATCCTTTATTAACAATTCACTAGAATATGTCTAATGAATGATTGAAAAGATTACACAAAACACATATTAATTCCGAACTAGAGGTACAAACACCAGAGGAATTTATGAGGTAAATACTTAAGATACTTCATCACACTTACTTGAAGTAACACTTAAGTAAATGACCGGTTTAATGAGACAAATTTCTGTGAACCAATTGAAGGAACAAAAAAACCCAAATCAGGTATGCGGTTTATACTCTTCTATTTATCATTACACTGATCAATGTCCAGAAGTGTAGTGGACATAACTTTGTGCTACAACCTATCAGAAAAGAAACTTTCAACCAAACAAGCCAATTTATCCCCAAATCCAACCAGGATATAGATTTGAGCATATCCAGGGCATACCTCTTTTCCAAAATCGATACAAAAATCAACCTCTATTCCAACATCAGCAATACCAGAACCCTCCACAATTCCAAAAACCCTATAAACATCCATACCAGCAGAAAATATTTGAATAAACCTCCACAATATCTCAGAAGAACCACCAATAAATGGATATTGAAGATCTAATGAAGATATTAAAAAAATCTAGATAATAATTTTGATAGCCTTATGGACCTTCTAACCAAGAATCAAAAAAAAAAATACCACTACAAACAGTTCCAAATACAAAATATAAAATTAGTGAAATCACTACCGAAAGTAGGAAGGAGCTCACACCACCTCAACAAAGTGAGGATTCCAAGAAACCACCTGAAGCTCAAATCCTCTATCCAGAATAAGGATAATATAATAATAAAGGATAAAGAACAAGGTTCAAGAAAGAAAGTCTAGAAACACCATTGAAAAAAACTACCAATGGAGACAAAGGATATCCTAACACCATTCTTATATGCATTAGTTGAATCTAATAAGGGTGAAGAATAAAAAATTCAATGGGATATTCATGAAACATTCAAAAAAGTGGAGATCAACATCCCACTACTAGAGGAAATATGACAAATCCCTAATTATGAAAAATTCTTGAAGGGTTTAAGCACTAAAAAAGACGGTTGGATTAAAATGAGAGAATAATCTTAGGAAAAACCATCTCAACACTGATCACACCACCAATACCACAAAAATTTCAAGATCTAAGGACATTATCTATTTTCTGAACCATTGGATCTTTAAATTTTATTGATGCACTATGTGATCTAGGAGCTTCAATAAATGTTATGTTGCACTCTGTATTTACATATTTTCATATTGGAAAATTGAATCCTACTATAGTGGTGGTCCAACGCACAAACAGATCCATATTTTTCCTAGAAGTTGTTTTAGAAGACATTCTTGTAAAGTTCAATGATTTACTATTCCCATTTGACTTTTACTTAATGAAAATAGAAGAAGATAGGAGTTCATCACACTCACCCATCATCATAGGGAGACCGCTCTTAAAGAATGAAAAGACCATAATCCACGTTCATTAGGGAACAATCTCAGTTGAGCTCAAATATAGTCATGTGAATTTCAATATACTTGAATAAATTAAGAATCTGTTAAGAGTTCATTCACTAAATGAAATATACCACAAAAAAGGAGAAGGACCAACTTAAAATTCAGAGGAGACAACCTCATAATTATTGGATAGTTTGATAGAATAGGATGGAGAATCAAAATAAAGAGAAGATGATGAGATCAAGAAGTATAAACTCAAAGAGGTTGAACATTAAAAGATTATCACAAATCTTTGGAAGGAACTTCTTATGAAGAAAGAATAACTATTTTAGAATCATTCTATATGACTTCTTATCAAACATGAGATAAACAGTGTTAGATAAAATCCCATTAACATTGAAGAGGTATGTAAAGGATATTCTCAAAATAATGGTAAGAATGGATCATAAGAAAAATGTAAATCTATACTTAATAAATTTCAAAAGAGACCTGTTTTATTTAATTATGCATTGGTAAAAACCAAAACCAAGTTCATGTGGGTAAAAAAAATTGAGGGTCAATCTCCCACATCAAGAGAAGAGAGGACTTTTCAAAGGACACCACGACCCCTAAAAAAGAGTGAGGTTAATATTGTAATAAAGAAGCAATAAATATCAAAAAATATTAAAAACCATCCCAGAATAAAAAAATATCAAGGGTTTTGCTGGTGTTGTGGTATCCATGAAGACAAATCATACTCTTGCAGGTACAATATAATAGGAAAGAGCCAGTGTAGAAGATCAGACTCCTCCAACCTGTTTATCAATAAAATCCATCAATTCATACCTCTATTTTACATTTTCTTTCTTACAACGATTAATTTTCAAATATTATTACATGTTAAATACATTTGAATTAATTTAGGATACTGTATGATTTATGTGTAGGGGATATAACCTTTTTAGTTTATGATTTCCATTTGTTGTTTATTTTAATGTTTTATATTTTTTTTCAAAATTTTGTGTGTTTATTTTTCAGTTTATTTTTGTGTTTTATGAAACTTTTGAGCTGAAATGATTATAATTGAAATTTTTTGAAACCCATTTCTATGAGTGAAAAAATTTATTCCATGAAACTAATCTTAAATGAATACTGATAATTACTTTATCTCATGTTCAAATCTTTGGGTATTTTTTGAAAATTGCTCTAATTTTTGAATCCCATTCCACATATCACTATCTTTATTTTTAAAATCACTTTCTTGTGAGGATTCTAAACTATTATTTTTATATTATTTAAATTCACCTAAATTTTTGAGAGAACCTGACTATGATTTCTTTAACCATAATTTGATTTATTCCTGTAAAAACGTGAGGGTTTGAGGTAGTTTTGTTTTAAATGATTGAGGAATTTATTTGTTATTAAAGACCCATTTTCAAGAAAATCCTTTTCATTATGTCATACATTGTACATTTAATTCTTGTATCCTTTAGAATCCACGAACAACCTATTAGGTTAGCCACATTACAATCTAATTTTCCATATTCAACCTTCTCTTGAAGTGAAATTACATGATCTAGTTGAACTTAAATGTGGGGAAGCTATTTTGTGGTGTGATAACTCATTTAGTTATACTTTGGGTGGAAAATGAAATTTTTAAGAGATGATATTGCTACTAAAGAATTAATTTTATTAAAATATGTGCTTTTCTGAAGCTTTCATGATAAAAGAATTTGTTCCTTTCTCGAGCTTCCAAAGGAGAAAGAAAACTATACCTATCTAGAGCTTTCAAGAAAAACTATGTTTTATAAGATTGAAATTTGTGCTAGTGAAATGATAAATGGCATGAAAATTCCTTGATTTGTTATTATTATAAAGATAATTTTATATAAATGTGAGTGAGGTGGATACCATACTTGAGTGAAAATTAGAATATTGTAATTTTACTTCAAAAAGAGTTGATCCCTCCTTATTCGACCCTATAATTTTTAACATCTAAATCCTAACAAATATATACCACAAAATAAACCTACAAATTCCTCATGATAATCAAATTTCCTTGACTCACAAAGAGTGGAGATGTAGGAATTTTTCAAACATATTATGACTCTTTCATGAGTTTGGATGATAAAACCTTTGTTGAAAATTCATATTTGTGAGATGAGAGAAAATTCATGTGAGGTAGGTTTTTTTGTGTGCATGGGATAATAAATAAAGTTTAAATATATTAAATAAGGTAAATAGATAACTTTAAATAATGTTTTTAATAAGTCATGATATCTTTTTGTTTCTTGGTGTGGATTTAGTGAATTTTATGGGTATGTGTTTTAAATTTTCTTTGATTTTTGATGTTTAATTGTTTATGAGTCCAAGTGATAAGTGTCAGAGAATTTATATAGAATACATTTTCAATTTATTTTATTTTATTTAAATGTTTTTAATTATTACAAAGTTTTATTTTAATATAAATTTCTACATTTTATGATTTTAGCTATATTTTGAGATTTGTTGTCAAAATAGCATATTTTGAATTTTTAACAGCTTTAAATTATTTCTATATTCTAGCCAAAACATTCCCTATATTGATCAAATTTTTTAAATTTTTTATTTTTAGGTTTCCAAACATCTTTTTATTCATTTCATCCTTCTGGACCTAAAGCTTAATCGACCGTATGGAAGCTTAATACAAGCTCAAAAGTGTGGCCTCAAAAACTATTTAAAGATCGATCTATTTTTTGTGTTGGGTACCTAAATCGTTCATGGTGGGCCCAATTACTCTGAAATTTGGTGGGTAGAAGTTTGAGAAATTTTTTAACATCTTTCTTGTATTATATGATGTGTGAATAATCCATTTACATGTTCATTAATTCATGATAATCCAGAGGTTTGAAATTTGGAGAGTCTGACTAGACAGAATAAATGCTCAGAGTAAAATAGACATAATTCTAAGAATAAATGTCCACATATGATGAAATTTGGAGGTTATAAGACCAATATATTTATAAAAAATATTAATTAACAGTGAAACATGTGACGAGGTTATTTATTGGTGCTATAACACGTCATATTTCAGACGAAGAATTATACCTATAAAAGGAGGGGAGCTCCTCCCTCTCAAAGCATCTCATTCCATCCTATTCCATCCGAGACACCAAGGAGGATAACTTTTCAGATTTCTATCTTTTATTTATTTTATTTTTCATAGATTTATAATGTATTATTCTTCCCCATTAATCTCTATTACCCTTATCATAGAGGGGTAATGATTTTGAGTGATTCGGGAAGGGAGAGTTTCCTTTTTTGTAATGTCGGAGTCTTATTTTTTTAATTTAAAACTCTCTTTTCAATTGAATAATCTATATTTTTAGTGGTGTAAAATTCTATTAATTCAATTGTATTTTGGGTTTTTTTCATTCATTGATTATATATTTGGTGTAAGAACATTAAAATTCCTATGCCTAATGTAGTTTGTCTCGATCGAGAAAATTGTGTTAGGTGATGCGTGTCTAGCGATAATTAGCATGTGGGTAAAATAAGTGAATTGTTTTTAGATTTCTAAGTTTCATATATTATTGATCAGAAATTTCATTAATTTTTTGGGAATTATTTATGAACTTTCATTAACATAGGAGTGATTTTCATTGTTTCCTTCAGCTGAGGGTGATTGATAACTCGATAAATGAGTCATTCATTTATCATTCAATAAGAAGAAATGAGAACTAATTTTTATGACCATGATGAAATTGAAAAAGGAGATACTACCCAAAATATATCACTATCTCCATCACCTATTTTTAAACATTATTTTCAATCGAGTTCTTATTTTTATTAAAACTCAAACAATTTCAAAAACATCCTCTACTTATGTATCAAATAAAAGTGAAAAACTATTTTGTTTGCACTCCTATTCAGTAGAATACCTAATTTATCCACTAAAATATACTTTGGTAATATTAAATATTTTTCCCACTCCCCATGATAGGCGTGCGTCAAACTTGGCTCCATTGCTGGGGAGGTAGTGCCTCAAAACCCCATATTTTTTTTATTTTGAATGACCAGTAGTGATTATCCACTAAATGAGGCTAATATTCATTGTTAATATACATAATATTCATGTTATTTATTATTCATAAACACTATTTTAGTTCATTTTACACTTTGAACATCATTTCACATTATGATTGTAATACCTTCTTAAAATGCACTATTATGTGGTACATTTTTTGAAGTGACCAATGATTCATCTGATTATACATATTTTAATTTGATATTTTTTGAAATTTATCTACACTCCAATATGAACATGTTTCATTTAGGGATCAATGGAGAATTCATGGAAGAAGATGGGGATATTTTGTGATGAAAGGAAGCAATTCTAGAGAAGGCAGATTGGACACCATCCCACTGATGAGATGGTGGGGCCCAACATAAAGGCCCAATGAATCCTAAATTTAGTGGGATGATAGAAGACATGTAGAGGAACAACTCACTATTCATGATCCAATGCTAATTCGGCCTCTAGGGTATCCATTTAGGCGGCCCAATTTAGAGATAAAATTATGGACCAGATTCTGCGGCCCAGAAAAATAGACCACCACTTAAACCATATCTCAAAAACCATAACTCCTTTTCGTTTGATATTTTACAAGCTGTTAGGGTACATCCGGATATTAATTTACGTCTTCTATGGCCCACCCAAATTCTCCCATCTAGAAGGTTTTTCATGCACCTCTGTTTGGTTGATGCAAGCAGGATGTCTTTTCGGGTCAAGGGTGGAAAGTCTTCTTTCCAAAACCTTTCCACCACCCTAGGCCTTCCATAATAAAGTGGAATGCTTTTTACTGTTAGAGGCTAGACCCAAGGCTTCCAAAATTCCTATTTAAGGCAGTGGTGGTGGATGAGTTGATAATCTTTGGTGTTTTTTTCAATTGTAATGTTATGCTGCAATTTTGTTGTCTCAAATTTGTCTTTCACATGTAAGTTGTTCAATTCACTTTAGTTTCTTAATAAAAGTTCTTATACTCTTATTCTATTGTTCTTCATTTCACTTTGATACCATTGGTTCAAGGTGTGAATTTATTCACACCAAACCTTGTGAAATTATTCACACAACGGTGGAGTGATCATTTTATTTTTGTTGTTTTCTTTACTTCTCCATTTCCTCCCTCATGAGTCTACTTTCCGCTTCCATTGAAACCATAGAATCAATGGAGGGATAAACCACTTATGGGTTGATACAAGGGAGTATCAAGGTGCTGTATTTGATGTTATTTATCACCCCATTAATGTATAATCACTTCTTAAATTGAGATTTTTATTTGATGATTTTTAAACTCCATCGTCCTTGTTGAACTTAAGGCCACACACTTCATATGCTAATACAAACCTTTACCTTGAAGTTCTAAAAACATTGATCCTTCAAGTGTAAAGGTTATTAGTATTAAATGGTGTAGGCATTGAACCAGTAAGTGATGATGTTGTTTTATCTTCTTAAATGAACCCATCTCAAATATAAGAAATTGAAATCTTTGAAAAGGAAATACATCCAATCCACCCCGAGCGATAACCTAGGATCAACTCATTTTTTTAAATTGAATTCACTTAAATCTGTTATATATCCTCTAATATAATCTAAAATAAATCCAAGTTGGCCACTTGATAGCCTAAAATAGTCCATATAATGTACGTGTCTATAGGTTTCTTATTAGGTCTCTGAGGATTCGATAACCCAAGCTAAACTACAAGGATCGTTTTACCTTCATCTCTTGGGTAAATTTGAGCGAGAAACAAATTTTGGCGCCATTGCTGGGGACCCAAGTAATTCATCTAAACACCCATTCTATTCTCCCCCATTTATTCTTTTCTCATCCAAATTCTCTTATCTTGTCCCTTTCTCATTTTTTTTCTTTTGGTGCATGTCCGCCTACACCCGCGATCAATCAAACCGTCTAGTTAGGGTGGATATTCCCGGGGTTGGGGAGTCAAGTACACCAAGGGAACTCATTCAATTAGATCCTAATCTTCATAATACACTAGAGTCCCAAATTGTGCCCATTTCAATGGAAGGTCTTCAAAGAAACCAACTCATAAACCCGGGTGGAAACCAAAATGGAAACCCAAATGAGGCAGCCCCAAACTTGGGGAATGCAATTGATCAAACCATGAATGAATACCTCACACCTTCTTAGACCAATTCCCCCTCATGCATTAGACACAATTCCATAGGAGATTCCAACTACATCTTTAAACCCCATGTCCTAAACCATCTTCCCACATTCCATGGAATGGAGTCCGAGATGCCCTACCTTCACATTAAGGAGTTCAATGACATTGTAGAAACCATGTGCCCCCCACATCAACTAGAATCAGCTAAGATGAGGCTATTTTTTTCGTTAAATGATCGAGCTAAAAATTGGCTAAAAAATTTGAGACCATCATCCATAAACTCTTGGTACCAACTACAAAGATAATTCTACAAAAAATTCTTTTCGCACCATAAAACAATTTCACTTAAAAAGATATCCATTTTTTTTTTGAAAAAGAGGGAGATTCATTCTATGAAACATGGGAGAGGTTCGAAGACACTCTAAACATGGTTCCACACCATGGTTTTTCTATACCTTAACAAGTGAGAATTTTCTATGAAGGGTTGGGTCCAAAGAATAAACAATTTATTGACATGATGTGTAATTGAACCTTTAAAAACAAAGCCCCAAATGATGCTTACGAGTATCTAGAAATCCTTTCTGAACAAAACCAAACATGGGGAACTTCACCTTATTCTGAAAAGCCACAATGAAATACTGGAATTCATACACATAGAGAAGAAAAAATCGTTAGGGCTAAACTCGCAACACTCTCTAGGAAGGTTGAAGAAATAGACCTTAGGAAAGTCCATGAAATCCAAACTGTAGACCCTGTTTGCACAATTTGTGACAAACATGACCATAATATGGACAACTACCCAACCATTCCATCTATCAAGGATGTTCTTTTATGAGGACCCCTAGCGGAAGTAAATGCTTTGAGCTTTCAAAAGCCTCAATACCAAAACAACTTCAACCCAAGGTATAATGACCACCCAGACTTCTGCAGGAAAGATAACCAACAACCTAGCCAACCACAGGGACAAAATCCTTACCCCCATCAGAACTACCAAACCCATAACCAGTTCCAAACCCAAGCTATCCAATACCAACAGCCACTGGTCCATTTTCAACAAACTACCCCACCTCCAAAATACCCCCTGGGATAAACCTATCTACTCAAGAACCAACCCAAACTGTTCCACAAAGCCTACTAGAACAACTGTGCAAACAAATGGAGAGGATGAACTCGGAAGTATCTTCCCTAAAACAAGAACTTCAAACCATCAAAACTGGAAAGGCACCCATGCCTACTCAGGCGGTGACATCCTCAACTTCAAGGGGAGAGTCAAGTTGTACTCAAACAACTCATGAAAAACTAAAGGATGTGACTATTTTAAGAAGTGGGAAATCAATTGAGAAACCTGAACAACTAATTCAGAACCCACATGAGGATTAAAACTTGGATGAAAATTCAAATGAACCACAAGATCAAACTCAGGAAACTGATAACAATGTGAAAGAAACAACTCTTCAACAAACAACCCCACAAACTATACCATTTCCTCAACGCATGAGGGGGAAACCCAAGCCTGAACTGAGTGAAACATTAAGGGAAATATTCTCACAAGTCAAGTTGAACATTCCCCCTCTCAATTCCATCCAAACCATACCTTCCTACTCAAAGTACCTTAAGGACTTACACACTTTTAAAAGAAAATTTTCACATAAAAACCAAGTCCTTTTGGATGCTAATGTGAGTACCACCATTCAAGGGACCATTCCTCCTAAGTTGAAAGACCCAGGTTGCCCTTACATTAATGTTGAACTAGGAGAGAGAAAAGTTTTCAAAACCTTGTGTGACCTAGGTTCTAGTGTCAATCTCATTCCCTATGCTGTGTACTTCCAGTTAGGCCCAGAAGAACTCCAACCCACATCTGTCACACTTCAACTTGCTGATCATAACATTATGGTTCCAAAGGGTATTTTAAAGGATGTTATGGTAAAGGTTGAAAACTTCATCTAACTTTCTGACTTCATTGTCCTTGAAAACCATCCAAACTTAGGAAATAAGGAACAAACCCCAATCATCCTTGGTCGTCCTTTACTTGGAACAATCAACTCTATTATCCAAGTTTGAAATGGGAACATGACCATCACCTTTGGGAACATGAGTCTAGACTTGAACATCTATAATGCAAGCTCAAAAATAGGGGATGACGAGGACATTCATGAAGTACACATGATAGGAATCATTGATAATGAATCTATGGAACATCAAGGAATATTTGATGAATGTTTAAGTCAGGATGATATTGATTTCTTTTGTTCATATGAAGGAAGTTTATCTCATTGTCTTGAATCATTTTAAAATTTCTCTTATGATGAAGTCTTAGGTCCAACAATCAGTGAAAACTTTCAAGAAAGAACTTTCATGGAGACCACTCTAAATTCCTTCCCTAAATCTGATCAAGCCAATCTAGTAGCTGAAACTTCTAAATATGGGGAATCAATCCTATCTGAAACTCTAAAAAAATAAATTTAAATTGATCCAATGTCCCAATATTATAATTAAATTCTGAACCAAACTGATCTTGAATTGAAGGAACTTCCTCCTACACTCAAGTATGCTTTCCTAGGGGACAATAAAACACATCCTATTGTCATTTATTCTTCTCTTGAAGCCAATCATGAGAGTATGCTTCTAGATGTCCTTAAGAAGCATAAGAAGGCCATTGGTTGGACCCTTTCTGATATTCCTGGGATTATCCCACTTATCGGGACTCATAGGATTGTTCTGGAATCTGATTCAAAACCTTGTCGTCAACCTCAATGGAGACTCAATCCTAATCTCATGGAGGTAGTAAGGAAAGAACTTCTGAAATTGTTAAAAGCTGGTATTATCTATCCCATAGCTGAGAGTGAGTGGGTGAGCCCAATTCAAGTGGTTCCAAAAAAGGTTGGAATCACAGTGATAACCAATGAGGATGGAGAGATTATTCCAACAAGGGTTAGTAGTGGATGGAGGGTCTGCGTTGACTATAAGAAGCTCAACTCATTCACCAAGAAGGACCATTTCCCCTTACCATTCATTGAAAAAGTCCTTGAGAGAGTGGTAGGTCATGACTTCTACTGTTTCTTAGATGGGTACTCAGGGTATAATCAAATTGAGGTCTCCCTAGAGGATCAAGGGAAGACTACATTCACATGTCCATTTGGAACCTTTTCCTTCAAACACATGCCCTTTGGTTTATGCAATGCTCCTGGAACCTTCCAGCGGTGCATGATGGGAATCTTCTCAGACATGGTAGGGGATTTTCTAGAGGTCTTCAAGGATGAATTATCTGTGTTTGGGGATACATTTGAGGGATATCTATAGAATGTGGAGAGAGTCTTTTCAAGATGTGAAGAAAAGAATTTGGTCCTAAACTGGGAAAAATGCCATTTCATGGTTAAATAGGGACTAGTTCTAGTCCATCTGGTCCCAGGTAGGGGGATTGAAGTTGATAAAGCCAAGGTTGACATCATTCGTCACCTTCCATCACCAAAAACTGTCAAGTAAGTGAGGTATTTCTTAGGATATGCTGGTTTTTATAGAGGATACATCAAGGACTTTAGTTCAATCTCCCATCCCCTTTGTTCTCTCCTAGTAAATGATGCTCCATTTGTTTGGACAGAAAGTTGTGAGGGTTCATTCTCAACCCTCAAATCCTCTCTCACCTCTCCTCCCATTATGAAATCTCCAAATTGGAACCTTCCTTTCAAACTTATGTGTGATGCCAATGACTTTAATGTAGGAGCCGTGTTAGGACAATGTTGTGATAAAACTCCTTATGTTATTGATTATGCAATCAAATCCTTAAATGATGCCCAAATCAACTACACCACCACTGAAAAGGAGTTACTTGATATTGTGTTTGCATTAGAGAAGTTTAGGTCCTACCTCTTAGGATCCCCCATCAATGTGTTCACTAACCATTCTGCACTAAAATACTTCTTCCAAAAACAAGATGATAAGGATAGAATGATTAGGTGGGTCCTTCTCTTAAAAGAATTTTACCTCATAATCAAGGATAAAAAGGGCGTTGAAAATGATGTAGCTGATCACCTCTCTAGGATAGAATTCAAAGACAAATCAAATCACCTTTCTGTGTCTAATTCGTTTCCTGATGAACACCTATACTCTGTGAGTGACTGCCCTTGGTATGCTGACGTAGCCAATTTTTTAGTTATAGGAGTCATTCCAAAATTATTAGGGACTCAAGCTCGAAGGAAATTCCTTTATGAAGTTAGACACTATGTGTTTGATGATCCATACCTCTATAAGTTCTTCCCTGACCAAGTCATTAGGAGGTGTGTCCCAGAATCTGAATAAGAGTCCATCCTTAAATTCTGTCATAGTGAGGCATGTGGAGGTCACTTTTCCTCTAAGAAAACATCTGCTAAGATTCTTCAATGTGGTCTCTTCTGGCCCACCCTCTTAAGGGAGTCTTACACATTTTGTTAAAGTTGTCCTAGGTGTCAACAAGTAGGGCCCATCACAAAAAGGAATCAAATGCCACTCACTCCCATCTTAGTGGTTGAAATATTTGACTGTTGGGGAATTGATTTCATGGGTCCCTTCCCAAACTCTAGGGGATACCTCTACATACTCTTAGCTATTTATTATGTCTCAATTTGGGTTGAGGTCATTCCCACTAAGTCCAACGATCATAAAGTTGTGATTCGATTTCTAAAAGAGAACATATTTTCTCTATTTGGAATTCCTAGGGCTATAATCAGTGATCAAGGAGCCCATTTCTGCAACCGTCCATTATCTTCACTCATGTCTAAGTATGGGATTTATCAAAAAGTGTCTACTGCTTACCACCCACATACCAATGGTCAAGCTGAGTTAGCCAATCATGAAATCAAGAAAATTCTTGAAAAAACATTCAACCCCTCTAGGAAATATTGGTCTGAGAAACTCTTAGATGCTCTTTGGGCCTATCAAACCGCATATAAAAACATTTTAGGAATGTACCCATATAGGTTGGTTTATTGAAAAGCATGCCATTTACCTATTGAAATTGAGCATAAGGCCATTTGGGCTATTAAGAAAATGGATTATGACCTCTCATTGGCTGGAACAAAAAGGAAATTAGATCTCAACGAACTGGAAGAACTAAGGATGGAGGCTTATAAAAATTCAAGGATCAATAAAGCTAGAGTTAAAGCCTACCAATCTAGGAATATCAAGGTCAAACATTTTGAACCGGGAAAACTAGTGCTCTGGTATAGTTCAAAATTTAATTTACATCCGGGAAAGTTAAGGTCTAGATGGTCAGGACCTTTCATAGTGCATCATGTATTCCCCCATGGGGCAGTAGAGATTCAAGATCTCACAAGTGGTTACATTTTCCAGGTCAATGGTCAAAGTTTAAAACCATTCAATGAATCATTCAATAAACAGAAAATATAGGTTGAGTTAACTGAGCCAACCTATGAACCAGGAAAAAATTGATATATTTAGGGTCCATGTCGGTCTAACGACATTAAACAAAGTGCTGCATGGGAGGCAACCTGTGGTTTTCAAGTTTCCTATCATTTTTTTGTTTTAATAAAATTTATATTTTAAATAGGATTAATTAATAATTTTTATATTAAAAAAAAGACTGTTGACCTGTTCTTCTATTATGAGTATGGATGAGTATGAAAGGGGAGAACCGTATTCATCCGTGTCATGCGGTGTGATCCCTGAGTAATACCTTACCCACAAAATTAAAAGAAGACAATGTATCATTAGTTTGATTAAAAAAAACAGAAAAAAAGGAAAAACCATAAAAATGATGATACTTGGAATTAAATAAGTCATTGTGTTGTTTTTTTCTTGTTTTTTCTTATTTTTATGGTTCAGGTACTATTTTGGGTGATACATGTTCAATCAACGAGGTTTCTACATCCCCCAAGAGATCAAAGGACTAATTTGGAGCAGTAAGAACTTCAACTTCAACCACCAGGTGATTTCATTCCATGATCCTCAGTTTCAATTTCCTTTTTGAACTTCCATTATCTGCCTCTACTTCTTCTAAATTTTCATTTCTTCAAACATTGGGGACAATGTTGTTTTAATTTGGGGGGGGGGGAGATAAAATAAAAAAATGCTTTTGTGTAAAAAAATGAATAATTTGAAAAAAAAGTGTAAATGGAAGGAAAAATTCCTTTAACTTTGAACATGGTAATACACATTGCACACTTTGAAACTGAATATAAAATAATTTAGCATGCCCTAATTCTGATTTTAATCCTTTTATAATTTAATGAGCATATATTTTGGAAAGTGTGGCTATCCAATGTGATATTTCATCGTTTATATTTTCATCCAAATAAAAAAAAGATCACAATGCACGTCCCTTGGATAGTGGGGTATTAGTTTAAGTTCATGGGGTCCCCTAAATAACTAGCATAACTTTGGTGACCATTTTAGTTTAATATGAGTATTAAAAAAAATTAAAAACAAAAAAATTAAAAAACAATTGCACGTAGAGAAATGAAATGACCTAATGCGTGGCTTTTGGCACTTGGGGATCATGACTCCATAGTTGTCTGGCCCAGAGTTAGTAATTTTATCTCTATTTTTGGTAATTTAAATTTGTTTTTGATTGAGTTAACATGAGATGATTCCCTAGTAAGTGGGCTTCACATGGTGCCCTAAGGTCTTTGAGCCTGGGAGTCATCGGCAAAGTCTCGCTACAGGGGTTGACTCTTTTGAGTGCAATTTCAATTACCATGTCAAAACTGCAAAAAAAAAAACAAAACAGAAAAAAACAAAAAAATAATACAATAAAAAAATTGAATACTCATCTTAATATTGAAATGTGATTCCACCTAGCGCTTCCGTCATTTTCCCCGTGAATAAAGATGAACCCCCATGTCTATTGTGATGCACAACACATCCTCATACTTAATTGATATTGGATGAAATATGGAAATGAATTTGAACAAAGGAATGGGCTTGGGATTGGGATCTGCTTATGAAACTATCTTGTATTAAAATATTTTTATGGGTTTCATGATTGTTTGGTATAAGGGTTTCTGGTGATCATTGTATATTAAAATGTTTTTGGAAAAGGGAATTTGAATTTCATATTGTTGAGATATATTTTACTCAGGACTAGCAAAACTCAAGTTGGGGGGTGTGATTAGCCACTAAATGAGGCTAATATTCACTGTTAATATACATAATATTCGTGTTCTTTATTATTAATAAACACCATTTTAGTGCATTTTACACTTTGAACATCATTTCACATTATGACTGTAATACCTTCTTAAAATGCACTATTATGTGGTACATTTTTTGAAGTACCCAATGATTCATCTGATTATACATATTTTAATTTGATATTTTTGGAAATTTATCTACACTCCAATATGATCATGTTTCATTCTGGGATCAATGGAGAATTCATGGAAGAAGATGGGGATATTTTGTGATGAAAGGAAGCAATTCTAGAGAAGGCAGATTGGACACCATCCCACTGATAATACGGTGGGGCCCAACATACAAGCCCAATGAATCCCAAATTTAGTGGGATGATAGAATAAATGTTTAGGAAAAACTAACTCTTCATGATCCAATGCTAATTTGGCCTCCAGGGTATCCATTTAGGCGGCCCAAATTAGAGATAAAATTCTGGGTCAGATTCTGCGGCCCAGAAAAACAGACCACCAATTAAACCATATCTCAAAAACCATAACTCCTTTTGGGTTTAGATTTTACAGGCCGTTAGGGGACATATGGATCTTAATTTAAGTCTTCCATGGCCCACCCAAATTAGGCAATAGAGAAGGTTTTTCATGCGCCTCTGTTTGGTGGATGCAAGCAGGATGTCTTTTCGGGTCAAGGGTGGAAAGTCTTCTTTCCAAAAACATTCCACCACCCTAGGACTACCATAATAAATTGGGATGATTTTTACTGTTATAGGCTAGACCCAAGGCTTCCAAAATGCCTATTTAAGGCAGTGGTGGTGGAGGAGTTGATAATCTTTGGTGCTTTGTTCAATTGTAATGTTATGCTGCAATTTTGTTGTCTCAAATTTTTCTTTCACATGTAAGTTGTTCAATTCACTTTAGTTTCTTAATAAAAGTTATTATTACACTCTTATTCTGTTATTATTAATATCACTTTGATACCATAGGATCAAGGTGTGAATTTATTCACACCAAACCTTGTGAAATTATTCACACAATGGTGGAGTGATCATTTTATTTTTGTTGTTTTCTTTACTTGTCCATTTCCTCCCTCATGAGTCTACTTTCCCCTTCCATTGAAACCATAGAATCAATGGAGGGATAACCCACTTATGGTTTGATCCAAAGGAGTATCAAGGGGCTGTATTGGATGTTATTTATCACCCCATTAATGTATAATCACTTCTTAAATTGAGATTTTTATTTGATGACTTTTAAACTCCATCGTCCTTGTTGAATTTAAGGCCACACACTTCATGTGCTAATACGAACCTTTACCTTGAAGTGATCAAAAATTTTATCCTTCAAGTGTAAAGGTTATTAGTATTAAAGGGTGTAGGCATTGAACCGGTAAGTGATGATGTTGTTTTATCTTCTTAAATGAACCCATCTCAAATATAAGAAATTGAAATCTTTGAAAAGGAAATACGTCTAATCCACCCCGAGTGATAACCTAGGATCAACTCATTATTTTAAATTGAATTCACTTAAATCTGTTAGATACCCTCTAAACTCATCTAAAATCAATCCAATTTGGCCACTTCATAGCTGAAAATAGTCCATATAATGTACGTGTATATAGGTTTCTTCTTAGGTCTCTGAGGATTCGATAACCCAAGCTAAACTACAAGGACCGTTTTACCTTCATCTCTTGGGTAAATTTGAGCGAGAATCAAGTAGTTTGAACAAAAATTTAATTGAATTTGATCGTGAAATTGAACAAAAAGTAACGAAATTGAGGAAGAAAAATTTTCAAATAGAGTTTGAAGAAATAAATCTCACAGATTCAACTAACACATCCAGTGATCGTTCTAAGCCCAAAATAGTAGTTTGCAATCCCAACTAAACTCTACAAAATCTCTACACACCTCAATTTTCTAACCAAAAAAATGAATTGGCTATCTCTACATTAGAAAATGATTTTGAGTTGTGGATTGACATGATTAAAATTCTTTCTAAATTCCTAGTTCTTGTAGGAGAAGACCCCAAAAGACACATTTAGGAATTTACAAACGTGCTCTCAAGTTGCAAAACCCGAGGTGTTGCGTAAGAATAGGTGAAGTAGAGGGAATTACCCTTCTCACTTGAGGGAGAAACAAAGGAATGGTTGTATAGCTGTTGACGCTCCTTTCCGTCACAGAGTCTAACGACTGAAAAAAAGGAAATACCTTAGTCCAAAGTGATTCATCCTTTGAAGATACATCAAAAATAGAGAAAGGGATGAACAAGGAGAACATTGCTCATAGGTCGCGCAAATTCCCTCAGGGTCGCGCAAGTACACTTGCACGCCGCCCAGTGGTCGTGCAAGTCTACTTGCGCGATGCCTTATGGTCATGCAAGTGACTTGCGCGACCTAAATGATAACCGCCCGATAACCGCCCAGGGTCTTCTCCTGCCTATAAATAGACCCTGTGGGCCCCCCATTCGGGAAGATCTTTTTCCAGAAACTCGGATTGAAGCTCCCGACGCCCAAGTCTCTTCTCAAAGCTTCCGGAACACTTCTAAGGTAATTTCTTACCTAGAACATAAGATCTAAAGTGAAGGAGGAAGGCCTAAGTGTTGAAACTCATCAACACTTGCGTGCCTGAGTGGTCAGCCCTTAAGGGAAGTGACCACACTTGCGCGCCTCCTTATTACTTCAATAGAATTTGCGCGTCCCTTTTCTGGAAGAACCTCAAGAAGATTCTAAAGGGTTTAACAAAGAGTCTCTCAAGTATGTTAATGCTGGTTGAAAATCGCGCAAGTACCCCACATGCCGCGCAGGTATACCTGCGCGACCAATACTTGCGCGCCCACGCAAGACTTGCGCGCCTTTCAAGACTTGTGCACCCCTACCTTTTTGGGTGCCCATCTTGCCCATTTTACCCCTATTAAGCCATTTCACCTTTCCTATTCAAGATTTAGTCTTCAAGATACTCTTCAAATCCATTTATGGTATGATTTCTTGATTTGACTTCCTTATTTGAAAGGAATTCTGTGGAATATCTCTCAAAACATAGTGATTTATACATCTTTATGTCACCAAAGATTGAGAGTTCATTCATTCAAACTCATCCTTTAAGATGAGAGAATCCTTAACCTGGGTCTCCTTTTTAGGAATAATCCCAAGTTATAAGTCCTTTAATCTGGGCATCTTCCTCAAGAGTAAGCCCCAAATTCTTAATGTTCCCAAATATGGGCATCCTCCTCAGGAGTAAGACCCAAACCTTAATTCCTTAACTTGGTCATCCTCCTCAAGAGTAAGCCCCAATCATAATCCTTTAATATGAGCATCCTTCTTAGGAGTACGCCCCAAGTCCCTTAATTTGAGCATCTTTCCTAGGAGTAAACCCCAATCCTTAATCCATAACCTGGGTCTCCTTTTCAGGAATAAGACTCAGTTATAATCTTGGGCTTCCTTTTTAGGAGTAAGCCCCAAGTCCCCTAACCTGGGCCTCCTTTTCAGGAATAAGTCCCAGTCATAATCTTGGGCTTCCTTTTCAGGAGTAAGCCCCAAGTCCCTTAATTTCTCTTAACCAGTCCTAAATTACGTTTGATATGGGATTCCTTCTCAGGAATAAAACCCAATTATCAATCCTCTCCTAATTTGGGTTTCCTTTTTAGGAATAAGTCCCAAGTTAGAGTATTCAAAATCTCCATGAAGCACATATACCTTTATGGACCCTATTCCTGGATTTTCTCCCTAAAAGTAAATCCTAAACCTTCATCTATCTGGGCAGTCATACATACATAAACCCCAAACAATTTCTTATGATTGCATCTTTCATGGCACAATTGTTTAATTTTTACCAATACCTCTTGTTTCTCACACCGAGCATGAATCACGTGAGCTTAGAGTGTAAAAGTAATTATGACATCCTTCTTTGAGCCATCAATCATAAACGTCATACTCCCTTACTCGAACTACGTGGGTTCTGATTCCTTTTCCAAAACAAAGGATACGTAGGTAGCCCATTTATGGGTTTGATCCCAACTCTGAAATAATCTATGTCCTTCTAAATGATGATAAACTTCAAGTGCCCCACTGAGTGGCTTTAAAACCAGCCTGGTCATCATAATGACCAAGAGACTTTTATAAATGTTTCGAAGGATACCATTGACCAAGAATATCTAAATAGATACAGATGATTCTCTATTGATGAAGAACCTCAAATACATATAAAAGATTCTCTAAATTTCTTACATATTTAATCATTGATTGTTAAAACTAAAGGAAAGCTCATTTTTATACTTGGTAATGTAATAAGGATTCACGAACATAACTTAAATCTATAAAGAGAGTCCCGGAGTAGACAATAATTCCCCTCAAAAAGGTGTGATGAGTCCGACCTCCCATCCTCTCGACCAATGCAAATTCCTAAGCCTCATTAGTCCACAAGCTAATGAGCGCCTACCTTTGGAAAGTAGGTCCAAATGGATGTGGAATCATTGGATGTTTCCGGTTCTACGAACAAACCCGTTAGAAACCGATCAGAACGTTTGAATCTCCCATCCAGGAGGTCATCCCCGAATTCCGTGCGAAACAAAAATGGTGAACCCGACGTGAATCCTTAACCAAGTTAAAATGATGTGTTAACTATTTGTTAAGCCCCTATTTAAAACTGAATAATAGGGCTAACAAAAACAATCATTTGACATGTGTGCTCATCTAAAGGATGAAGTGGCTGAATTTCATCTTGATTATGTCTATTATATCAAACAGGCACTCTTTTCCAAGATCTTCTGTATTTCCATAATGGCTACTCTCAAATTCACATCTGTGAATACTGCTGCTGCAAATACCACTGCTGCTATTCCTACTGGATCTTCATCCGCTCTGAGGATGACATCACCTACTCAGCATCTTCAACGCTGGGTATCAAATGCGCTGGTTAAGGAGTACCGTCAACATGGTACCATCCCAACTCTGGAGGCTGCCCGACAGGCCCTCCAAGTAAACAACTCACACAGGTCATCCGGACAACGACAACCAGTGATCAAGAGGCAGGCGGTGCTGACTACCGTCTCCAACCGTTTTGGGTCGTTATCCCCGGAATGCAATTTCCATTCACTCCCTTACTCTGAGGAAGTGAATGAGCAGGTACCTCAGGGCCTTAATTCAAAAAGACAGGAGTCCTTCCCGAGGGCTCCCATCAACAATCGCTGCCAGACTCGTGCGGTAGTGCGCCCTCAACATGATGAGGGTACCGACTCCAGGCGTTCGGCTCAGGTTCTTCGAACCCGAGTAGGCAAGACGAACCGCCAGAGGCGGAATCCGGTTAACAATGGGCAGGTTGTCATCCCTGCCATCTCCGGAGAAGTCCACCAACCTAACTTGGTGGCAAACAACGAGCAGGCACACACACCTGTCCGTTTTAATTCCGCTGTCCAGCAGACTCGTCTGGAAGCATCAAGCCAATCCCGCCAGGCAATTCCGGCGGAGTACTATAGGCAGGAAAATACACCTGCTTATACATCACCAGTTATTCAGCAGGCTCGTCTGACTACATATGATGGATGTCTTCAACCGCGTTTGGCGAAGTGTAATCAGCAGGCACATACACCTACTAATACTAATCAAGCCTACCAACAGTCTCGCTTGGTAGTGCATGGAGAAGTCAGTCGGAAAGCCCCGACGACAAACAGGAGGCAGAATCAACTCTCTGCCCCCACACTTGAGTACTGTCAGGATTCACTGACAGGAAAAGGAGGACAGGAGCAGGCACATACACCTACTCCAAACCCGGAATGGACGTATATTCCCGTTCTGGCGGCTGAAGTCACCAAGCATATTTTGTCAATGGTGAAAGAGCAGAAGCAAATTCCTGCTCATATTCTGGATGATTTCCAGGATATCATAACAGCTTCAGCATCATCTCAGGGACAGACACATAAATCTATCCCTAGCAGTGGAGTGACACATCAACGATTCACTCCGGAACAGACACACACATCTGTTCTAGTCCAAGAGGGTTATGGGGCATACTCCCCCATATCATACGGACAACCAAGTTAGGCACATACACCTGATTTGAGTGGAGATCGTCAGCCTAACCTGACCATCTTTCCTGATCAGGCACATACACCTACTCAGAGTAACCACTTTCGTCAACAAGTGGTTTCCAAAGCGAGTAAGAAGGCATCTAAGAAAAAGATCCAACCAGCACAGTCAGGAGATCAAAGGCCAATCTGCAACATGGCTTTGCTTGATGCTGGAGTTCTTGAAGCCCTCAGACATTTATCTGTTGGAATTCAAGGTTCTACTCCCTCAGTTCCCAATAATGGGAACATTAATTCCGAAGGTCTTCAACAGACACTTCCTCATGAAGGCTTGCTTCATGAAAATTCGGTCAATCTTGAAGTTTCTTCTTCAGATGAGAGCCACAGGAACCCTCTGTGGTGTCAGAAGACCAAGGAGCAAGAGATCTCATCTTTTGCTGTAACCCATTATGGTGGTCCTCCCCATGATGATGAACTTCGCTGTGAAAGTCCTCTCCACAGTAGTGATTCACATTGCCTGGCAAATACTCCAGTGGACAATGTAGTGCCGAGAAAGCCCTCTTATCTTGAGGCACTTGCAAATGCGAAACCAGTCATGTCTGATGCTTTATCGCTAACAAGTGAAATGCTTTCTCAATCAGAAGATAGCCCAGGGTGTAGGTCATTCTACGAACCACCCCTAAGTCATGCATCTTCTAGTTTGATCAATGATCTCTCTACTAATCTTGTTGAATCCGATGAAGCAACAAGGAAACACCAACTCTGGTCAAAACAGGTAGAATAATCTTTATTTAATGATAAAGAGGAAATGCTAAACATGAGGAAAAAACTGGCAAAAGGTGAGGTACCAGTCATGTTTTGGCCTTTGGCTGACTCGCAGTACGACATTCCAAAGATGTTGACGGATGATGGAATCCATGATATTCGTCTCAACATATGGAAAACTCTTTGTCAATTGAAGAATAAGGCATTATCTTATGATGAATATGAAAATCATCTTAAGATAATTGAAGGGCTACAACGTCAGATTGATTTGGCATCTCTATCAGTCTCTCGGTATCCGAAGGCTGAAAAGCAACAGAGAACCCTTCAACGTTCATGCCTTGGTTCACTAAGAAAATTGTGTCATTTAATTGCCAATGCTCCATCTGGTGTTCATATCAGAGGATGGGGTGTTCATGGAGCACTACGTTTCACAGTGCTTTCCAGTCAGCAAAGCCCACCGAAAATGGTCTCATGCAATGTTATTGCCCATGGCCGGCCACAGTCAATGGGCTTTGTTCATAATCAAAAGCCTGCTCAAGAACAAGCTTCAACTAGTTCCTCTCAAAATCAAGCATATAGAGAACAAGTTGTTGAATTGCTCCTACATCAAGTAGGCGAGAATATTTCACAAGTCTCTCGTATGGAGAAAACAAATCATCAAATGACAGAAGTCTCGGAAATCATCCAACGGTCTGTTGAACCAGGTGATAAAAGTGGATACAGGCTAATGCATCCAGCTAATTTCCGAACTAAGATTCGCAAGATCAAGAGTTCTTTTAAGAAGATCTCAGACGTAGCATTTCAAGAGACACCCTAGCTTGTTAGACTGGGGACTTCTCCGACCCAACCCTCAGAGTCAACAAATGGGATTCGAGGAGTTGAGCGGAAGCAGCAGGAATATCCCCAGTTCTCGAGACTGGGGACTCTTTCAAATCATCAATCCCCTCCTCAAAGAATATCGGTCTTTTCTCGATTGGGGAAGAAGACACAAGAGGAACGAAGAGCCAAATTATCAGGAGATTCCCTCTAAGTTATAGCTTGTCAAGAAGTTCCTAAAAGATTGAATCAACAAAAGGAAATGTCTCATCAAAGACATGAAAGAAGACAATATCACAGAAATGATGATAGAAGGGATGCGATGCATTATGCATCAATCAATGTCATAAATGCCGTTGTTGCTAATCCATCAGAGGAGGTTCACTCAGGGGACTCAGATGAAGAGTGTCCTGCTCAAGAAAATGTACGCACCGATACAAATGAAGAAGGTGTACGTACACTAAGTCAAAGGATTACTCAGAACCTAGGTAATCCACTTCCCTCCCTCCAAAAGGTATCCAACAAAGGGAAGGGAAAGAATTAGGTTACATATCCTTCCTCTGGATAAGGTCAATCGCTCTCATTAGAGCAAAGGTTTGCACAACAGGAGGAATAAATGAAAGAATTAAGAAGGTTGAATGCATAAGTAGTTCAGAGTAGTCTTCTTCTTAAGAATGCTGAAGTCCGACAGCCGAAGGAATTTGTTGTAACTACTGAGATGAATCAGGAATATCGTCCTTTATCAGTACACCCTCAGAGGTCTAATCCTACGGGTCAAGTGCAACAATGTTTGGCAGCACTACCATCAGTTGCAGCACCAACCACCACGTCTGTCCAAGCTCCATTCATTGCACCTACCCAAAACCAAGTTCAACCTGATGTTTCTCAATATTTAATAACTACTATTGAGTCATTAACAGCTCGATTAGAAACTATGGAAGGGAAAAGGGTGCAAGTTCAACCAGAAAAGAAAGTTTACCCTGAATGGGTAGATTCAATTTCTCCTCCATCCAGTTTTAGAAACCCTGTTTTCCCTACTTTCAATGGATCAGGCGACCCTGAACAACATTTGACGCATTACGTGTCTTGTTGTGATCCTATGATGGGAACTCCAGAGCAGCAAGAAGTAGTGAAACTCAGATGCTTCGTGCGAACCTTGCAAGGACCAGCTTTTGTCTGGTATACAAGCTTGCAATCCCGGTCAATCATCGGATGGGAGGATCTTCAACAAAAATTCCTTCTTCAGTTCAGCTCAACTTTTCCAAAAAATGACAGTTTTCGATCTTACAAACTGCAAGAAAAGAGAGAATGAAAGAGTCTCTGATTTCATTGCACGCTGGAAGGGATTAACATATTCTCTGAGTTTAGCACTTCCTCAGGAAGAGCTGTTTCCAATCTGTGTGGAAAATTTGCGTGACGAATTACGCACGACATTGATCCCTATGAAATACACAGGAGGGTTTCGAGACCTTACTTCAATCTCTCAGCATATTGAAGATTCCCTTATATAGGCTAAGGTTAAATCTCATGTAATTCCATCAGCTCTAGGAAGAATAATGGGTAAAGCCGAAACTACTACAGTTATGCTTAAACAAGCACCTGTACCTATTTTTACTTCAAAACCTTCACCTTCTCGAAGGGCTCCAACTCCTGAACACCAACAACAAAGGCCTTTTCATCCAAATGATCAAAAAGATCAATGACGAAAAAAATTTGAGGATTTGAAGAGTAAAACATACTCTTTCCGAAGTGAGCAAGTTCCTGGTTACTTCATTTCAGCTCTGGAAAATAATTTGGTTCAATTACCAGTTCCCAAGAGGCCAAACAAGGAAGGATATGAAGACCGTCCCAATTATTGTCCCTTTCATCAAATGTTGGGGCATCCCATCCAGGAGTGTTTTGTCTTTAAAGACCTCCTACAAAAGATGGTTGACTTGGGACAAGTCAAATTGAAGGGTTCTTCAGCTCATGTAGCGTGTGTTACCGCTACAGATCCAGAGGAAAGAGGTGAGTGGCAGGAAGTCAAAAGCAAAACTGCGCAAAACTATGATGATTGGATGGTCAGAAATACAATCAATTGGACCCATGCCATTTTGCGAACACAATTGAAGAATCCAATTGTGTCTCCTACAAAAGCTGCAGTGAAGCCTCCAACAAAAGACAAATCCTCAAAAGGGCAGCGCAATTCAAAGAAGAAAGAGGAATCAGAAGAAGATGAGTATGTATCGAGGCCTAAGTTGTCTTTGACTCTGGAAGAATTTATGCCATCTACTTCAAAGCTACGGGCACCGCCCCATAAAATGGAACAGCCTAAACAGGCTAATCAGGCAGAGTCTTTATCAGACGAAGAGTTAATCTTTGGTTCTATTAATATGATTCAATTAACAGATCCATATTCCAGTCTAGATGATCCTGAATTACCTGTATCAAATAAGGGAATCCGAGGAAGTTCTAGAGGTTCAGGATACAAGGGAAGACATGGATCTTTTCGAAGCCACTACTCCAATTCTACCCCTGCTAGCACTGTGTATGCAGCAGAAACCTGTGGTAGAGCCCTTCAGCGAGCTCAAAAAGAAAAAGCAAGTTCTTCTGCCAATGGCCAACTCAGTTTTGGCACAATTATTTTGGAAGACCGATTAAAGGTTTCATATTATTTATCTCAGCAAGTAAATGGATCTAATAGGTCTAATCTTCCAAAATCAAGGATATTGCCAACTTCTATCCCAATACAAGATGCATCAGCTTCCAAAGCGTCTGCTTCCGAGGTACCTGCTAAACCACATATTCCTGTTGGGAAACGCAGAACTTTAGATCAAAAGTATGATATATTGAAACACTTGGCCCAAGTACCATCCAAGTTATGAATTTTGGATGCTTTGAATCTGTCAAAAGATCTTCGGGAAGCACTCATCGAAGCTTTGTCAAGTCCTCAGGAGTTTGAAGCTGAAATTGCTGCAGCTGAAGTCTACCACATAGAGAATAATCCTGCAGAATGTCATGCAGTGATATATTTTACTGATAAAGATGAAGATGATGTTGTGCATGGGCACATAAAACCTTTGTACTTATCTGGCAAAGTCAATGGTGTAGATATCCGAAGAGCTTTCATTGACAATGGTTCAAGAGTCAACCTCATGCCCATTCGTACACTTCGTCGATTGGGCCTCACGGAATCTGATTTATCTCCTTCTAACATGATGTTACAAGGATATGATAAAAATGAACAAGAACCACTGGGAGAAGTTACACTCAGAACTCAGTTTGGAGATCTTGTATCCAATTCGGATTTCATGATTGTTGATCAAGACTCAGCTTTCAATGTCTTGCTTGGAAGACCCTGGCTACATCAGCATGCAGCTATCCCTTCATCGTACCATCAATGTCTCAAATACTGTTTCAATGGTCAAGTTGGAACATTGTATGGTGATAAGGCCCCGTTCAAGACATGTGAGTCTCAATACATTGAGGCATAATTTTATCACATGAAGGGAAGAGAAAAATCTACAATGAAGGAAGTTACCAAAGTTAATGCTCCATATGGTTTGGAGAAAATTCCAATAAATCTATTTACACATGTGAGTACAGATTATGTGTTACCTATCAGTCAAATTGAAAAAATAGGCCAAAATCAAAATACTCTTATGGAAAGATCCATAATGTCAATTACGAAAATTGAGCCAGACAACATGGGAGAAATTGGTAACCTACCAAACAATGATGAAAGCATAAGTGGTGACGTTTTCATTTCATCTGCTGAAGTCCAACAAGTCTATACTTTTCCAATCAGGCCAGAAGAAGTTATAGCAACATCAGAGGTGAATAATGATGTCGATTCTCAATCCATCATCTCCTCTTTATTTCCCAAAGAAGGCCCTTTATTATCAATATGGTCGGAAATGGAAGCTTCTTCTTCAAAATGTGAAAATTTTTACATCTCTTATGATCATGAGAATTTCGTTTTGTCATCCACTATGCAAGTTGAAACGGAAGAAATAGCATATAATGAAGAGGAAGAGGAAGGTCTTAGAGATGCTCCTCCAGCATTTGAAGAGGGTATCTCTGCCACTGTGGATGAACTCAGAGAAGTAAATCTGGGTACAGAGAAAGATCCACGCCCCACTTTAATTAGTACGTCCATGACCCTTGAAGAGAAAGAGATGTATATTTCTTTTCTAAAGCAAAATAAAGATATTTTTGCTTGGAATTATACAGAAATGCCTGGGCTTGATCCTGATGTTGCTACTCATCATTTGGGTTTACCAAAAGAACATCGAGGATTTAAACAAGCCGCGAGAAGAACACACCCAACTTATGCTTCCAAAATTGAAGTTGAAGTGGATAAGATGATCAAAGCTAACTTCGTCAGAAAAGTTCATTATCCCAAGTGGTTGGATAATATTTTCCCTGTAAAGAAGAAGAACGGACAAATTAGGGTTTGCATCGATTTCAGAGATCTTAATCGGTATTGTCCTAAAGATGATTTCCCAGTTTCGATTACAGAACTCTTAATTGATGCAACCGCTGGCTATGAAGTACTTTCCTTCATGGATGGATATTCTGGATATAATCAAATCCGAATAGCCCCAGAAGATGAGGAATCTACAGCCTTCAGAGCCCCTCAAGGTGTGTTTTGTTACAGGGTGATGCCCTTTGGTTTAAAGAATGCAGGTGCAACATATCAACGCGCCATGAATCGTATCTTCAAACCTTTCTTAGGAAAGTTTGTTGAGTGCTATGTGGATGATTTGGTGGTTAAATCCAAACAATGTTCTAATCACTTGGCTGATTTGGAAGTCATATTCCACAAGCTTCGACAACATAATTTGAAGATGAACCCCTTAAAATGTGCTTTTGGGGTAACCTCAGGAAAATTCCTCGGCTTTTTTGTATGCCATCGTGGTATTGAAGTTGATCCTGAGAAGACCAAATCAATCCTTGGTATGTCACCTCCTCAAAATTTGAATGAATTAAGAGGACTTCAAGGACACTTAGTCTATATTCGGCGTTTCATCGCCAATTTGGCAGGAAAAAGTTTACCCTTTACCAAATTATTGAAGAAAGGAGTCACTTACCAGTGGACTGAAGAATGTCAAGAAGCGTTTGATGTTCTCAAGAAATACCTCTTGAGTCCACCAGTACTCATGCCACCCGTTGAAGTTAGACCACTTATCCTCTATGTGACAGCTCTAGAGCGATCATTGGGTGCCTTTCTCGCTCAAAAGAATGATGCTGGGAATGAAAATAGCCTCTACTATCTCAGTAGAACTATACTTGAAGCAGAAACCCGGTATTCAAGTATTGAGAAGTGCTGCCTGACATTAATCTTTGCAGTTCAGAAACTGAGACACTACCTGCAACATCACGAGGTCCAATTGGTATCTCGCAATAATCCGCTCAAATTCATCCTTAGTCGTCCAATGCTTACAGGACGTCTAGCAAGGTGGGAAGTTATTTTGCAGCAGTTCAACATTCAGTATGTGTCTCAAAAGGCAATAAAGGGCCAAGCTCTGGCTGATTTCCTGGCTGAACATCCTTCAGTGGAAGACACGTCTTCAGATATTGAACTCCCTGATGAGGAAGTTTTCTCTATTCAAGAGAATCCTCAAACATGGGAAATGTATTTTGATGGTGCTTCCAGAAGTCCAACAGGGAAGAAAATGGAAAATACTAAATTTAACAAAGTTGGTTTAGGAATTGTGCTCATTTATCCAGATAAGGTAGTGTTACCTTATTCCTTTTTATTGTGGGAAGGTGGTACCAATAATGGAGCTGAATACCAAGCTCTCATTACAGGCTTGGAGTTAGCGCTCCAAGCACAAGTGAATCACTTAAAGGTGAAAGGTGATTCAGACCTGGTAATCAAACAAGTCAATGGGGATTATTCCATCAGAAAAGAAGAATTAATCCCTTTGTATGATTACATCAGAGAGTTAATGGCGGAATTCCCTTCAGAACCGAAATTTTCTTATGTCCCAAGATCACAAAATGCTCAAGCTGATGCACTGGCTAATATTGCCACAGCTTTAGCAGATCCAAATCGGGACGAGACAACCATCAGTATTTCCCACCGTCATGCAATTTCACCTTATGTTCAAGCCAGAACAGAAGAAATTAATGAAATTAGTCCCATTATTGAACTGTATGGTCATACTACAGGATGGATGTCACCTATCAGGGAATACCTTCAAAATGGAACACTTCCACCTGATAGAGACGAGAAAGAACAAATCCGGCAACGTGTGGTCAATTTCACTCTTTATGATGGCCCAAACCACCTGGAGAAAATTCTTTACAAACGTGGTTTTGATGGAGTTATCTTTATATGCATTGATGGTGAAGAGACAATGGCTGTCATAAAAGAAGTACATACAGGAGTCTGTGGTGCCCACCAGTCTGGACATAGACTGTCTGATCAGATTCGAAGGCTTGGATATTTTTGGCCTTCAATGATACAATATTGTGTTAATTTCACAAAGAAGTGTCATTCATGCCAAGTATATGCCAAATTCATTCATCAACCTCCAGAGTTGCTTCATACAGCTAAATACTCGTGGCCATTTGCCACATGGGGAATAGATGTGGTGGGACCTTACCCTTCAGCTACGGCCAAGCAGTTTAAGTACATTCTTACTGCTACTGATTTCTTTTCCAAATGGGTAGAGGTAGTACCTCTCAAAGAAGTCAGTTCTAAATGCATTGTTAGCTTCATCAAGTCTAACATCATTACTAGATTTGGTGTCCCTCATACCATATTGACGGATAACGGCACCAACTTCTGTTCTTCTGAGGTGAAGAAATTGTATCAAGAATACAATATTAAATCCAACCATTCATCTCAGTATCATGCGGCGGCCAACGGCCAAATAGAAGCCTTTAACAAGACTCTTTCAAATATACTGCAAAATATGGTGGATAAAGATAAGAGGTCATGGCTTGATAAACTCTTTCATGCTTTATGGGCTTATCGAACTACCACCCGCAATGCAACGCGGTCAACTCCATATTCGTTGGTATATGGAACAGAAGAAGTCTTACCAATTGAAGTTCAATTGCCCTCACTCAGAGTAGCCATTTGTGGTCAGTTATCTACAGATGAGAAATCCCAAAAGTGATTAAATGAATTGGAATGGTTAGATGAGAAAAGATTGTGCACTTTGCACCACATAAAAATCTATCAGAATCGAATAGCACGAGCTTTTAACAAAAAAGTTCGTCTTCGTTCATTCAATCAGGGAGAATTGGTATTGGTTCTCAGAACACCAATGATACCAGGAAAGAAGCCTCCCAATCTTGAACCAAAATGGGAAGGACCTTATTCAATACATAAGGTCTACTCTAATAGAGCTTATTCATTAATCTCAATGGATGGAGAACTCATCACGACTCCAACCAATGCCAGATTTTTGAAGAAATATTTTGTATAAACACAAAATATGGTCCCCAGAACCAAGATTATTACAATTGGTTCATACAGCAATGGTCCAGTATGACCTTAAACTGCAACTTCGTCCAACATGACGTTAAACTGTAGAAAAGAACTTGTCCCTGCAATATGACACTAAACTGTGCAGCACCAATTCATCCTTGCTATATGACGTTAAACTATACAGCAATGGTCCAGTATGACCTTAAACTGCAACTTTGTCCCACACGATGTTAAACTGTGAAAAAGTTCCCTAAACCGTCCAACATGACCTTAAACTGCATCATCCCTGGTCCATGCATATGACCATAAACTATTTGAAAATCCCTTACGTCTAGCAAGACGTTAAACTGTGACTTCCTAACTACATGACTCTAAACTGTATAAAAGTCCCTTACGTCCGGAAAGGCGTTAAACTACATAACCATCCACAGTCCATGCATATGACCTTAAACTATTCTCCCTTTCGTCCAACATGACGTTAAACTGTGGGAAAAAAAATCCCCAATGCGTCCAACATGACGTAAATGGTGTGTTATTTTGTCCTTACTGTATGACATTAAACTGTGAAGTCCCCCTTTCATCCTTGCTATATGACATTAAACTATACAAAAATGGTCTAGTATGACCTTAAACTGCGAATTCGTCCAACATGATGTTAAACTGTAGAAAAGAACTTGTCCCTGCAACATGACACTAAACTGTGCAGCACCTGTTCGTCCTTGCTATATGGCATTAAACTATACAGAAATGGTCCAGTATGACCTTAAACTGCAAGTTCGTCCCACACGACGTTAAACTGTGAAAAAGTTCCCTAAACCATCCAACATGACCTTAAACTGCATCATCCCTGGTCCATGCATATGACCATAAACTATTTGCAAGTCCCTTACATTCAGCAAGACGTTAAACTGTGACGTCCTAACTACATGACGCTAAACTGTATAAAAGTCCCTTACGTCCGGAAAGACATTAAACTATATAATCATAAAAGGTCCTGTATGACCTTAAACTATTCACACTTTTGTCCAACATGACACTAAACTGTAGAAAAAAATCCCCAATGCATCCAACATGACGTTAAAATGATGCACTCTTCTGTCCTAACTACATGACGCTAAACTGTACAGAAAGTCCTTGATATGTCCTACATGACATTAAACTGTATTTTTTCCCTGCTACATGACACTAAACTGTGCAGCACCAATAGTCCTAACTACAAGACTTTAAACCGCATAGTCCCTTGATATGTCCTACATGACATTAAACTGTGCATCGTTAAGGTTGTTGTTACCTCTTGTTTCTCACACCGAGTATGACTCACGTGAGCTTAGAGCAAACCTCAACCATAACACTCTCTTTGGGCCGCTAACCATGTGTAAGTCCCAACAACATTTTTTATTAGATCATTTTCCCTAAGAACAACTTGATCATTAATTCATTCTTTAATTAAAATACACGGACTTTGATCCTTGCCCTCCAGGCTGGGTATGTAGGCAACCTCCCAGGGTTCAAGCCCAAAAACAATCTCTTCACATCGGTTCACCACCATCTCATATGATGTTGATTCATGAAACCGCCCCTGGAATCAATATCTTTTCATTGGTTCACTTTCGTCCTTGTTATATGACGTTAAACTATGAAACACTTTTGTCCAGTACGACAATAAACTACAATACTCTTTGATTTCATCATTTGAGAGAGAACTATTATTGACATTGATTTTTTCAATCATGTTTCATTTCAAAAGACTACGTGCATACATGGTAATGCCTAAACTTTTTTATCTCGGGTTAAACCATCATTGCACTAAAGTCCCCTTTCACCCTTCACATGTACAAACCAAATTTGTACAAAGGGTAGTTCTAGAACTACGTGGGCTTGATTCCCATCCTTATGGGATACGTAGGAACGTTCAAGTATCCCTCAAATCTAGCCCCAAGTCTTTTGGTCCTAACCCCAAATTTCACTTTCAGTCCCTTAGCTGAAAAGTCCTCATGAAAACACACACTGTGTATTCATTATTATGGTCCGAACTCTATGACCCTAAACTAAGATCTCTCATATTTTCGTCCTGCATGACGTTAAACTGCATTTCAAGAACTATGTATGGCTTGATTCTCATTCTTATGAGATACGTAGTGAAGTCCAAAATTTCAATTCAGGACCCAGCCACAACATGATTATGGTTATCATTGACCTATGTATCTCTATATACATTGGAAAATACCCATATTTATGTGTTATAATCCTAACCTTAAATACTTTCAGATCTTCATAACACTTTTCATGACTTTTAGTCACAAAAATGTCAAACTTCTGAGAATTCTTTTGCCTGACTATGCAGCACGTGCCCATAGGTGGCCTTGCATAAACAGTCCACATAACAGACTTGTTAGCCAAAAGATACTATTTTATTTAACTATGTAGCCAATGCCCTTAGGTGGCCCTGCATAATTCAACCCCCTAACAGGTTTGTTAAATGATGGTAACTTCATTCTTGGGAAGAATGCCTCTTTTGTCCTTATTTGTCTTAAACAACAGTATGTAGGGATCCGAAAAAAATAGCCATCCTTAACATATTTGTCTCATATCCTTTTTCATGATCTGAAAGTATTCAAGTCTATGGTTTATTCTTCTTCCCTACGTTTGGGTCAGACCTTAGTAGGAGTGATATTCTTCCAGTTCTTCTATAATCTTGTCTGAAAATATCTTCTCCATATTCAAGTATCTCTTTCCATACAAAAAACTCTATACTTTCGAAAATTTGAATCTCCATAAACTTTCACTAGCTTTTAGCACTAGGAAAGTAAATTTCTGAGAGTTCTTTTGCCTGACTATGCAGCACGTGCCCATAGGTGGCCTTGCATAAACAGTCCACATAACAGACTTGTCATCCGAAAGATGCTATTTATTTAACCATGCAGCCAATGCCCTTAGGTGGCCCTGCATAATTCAACCCCCTAACGGGTTTTGTTAAATAATAGTAACTTCATTCTTGGAAACTATTTCTTCTAATGCATTTTAGCTCTTTTTCATATCATTCATCAGATTCAAATATTCTTAAGCCATAGTTTACATATTTTCTCTCATACTTGAGTATGGTAATATGTTTTCAGATAAATTGTCAAGGAATTGAATCAATTTTAATCCATTTCGGTCAAAGCTATTTCAACCTTAAACATTAGCCTTTGTATGTCCGACATGCATGACTTTAAACTGCCAGATTTCTTGTTTTTCTTTTCACCTCAGAGTCAAATCCTCTTTTCTCTCCGGATCCAACTCTGAGGGGGGACTTTTGTTGACGCACCTTTCCGTCACAGAGTCTAACGACTAAAAAAAAGGAAATACCTTAGTCCAAAGTGATTCATCCTTTGAAGAAACATCAAAAATCGACAAAGGGATGAACAAGGAGAACATTGCCCATAGGTCGCGCAAATTCCCTCATGGTCGCGCAAGTACACTTGCGCGCCGCCTAGTGGTCGTGAAAGTCTACTTGCGTGACGCCTTATGGTCATGCAAGTGACTTGCGCGACCTAAATGATAACCGCCCGGTAACCGCCCAGGGTCTTCTCCTGCCTATAAATAGACCCTGTGGGCCCCCCATTCGGGAGGATCTTTTTCCAGAAACTCAGATTGAAGCTCCCGACGCCCAAGTCTCTTCTCAAAGCTTCCGAAACACTTCTAAGGTAATTTCTTACCTAGAACGGAAGATCTAAAGTGAAGGGGGAAGACCTAAGTGTTGAAACTCATCAACACTTGCGCGCCTGAGTGGTCATCCCTTAAGGGAAGTGACCACACTTGCGCGCCTCCATATTCCTTCAATAGAATTTGCGCGTCCCTTTTCTGGAAGAACCTCAAGAATATTCTAAAGGGTTTAATAAAGAGTCGCTCAAGTATGTTAATGCTGGTTGAAAATCGCGCAAGTACCCCACATGCCACGCAGGTATACCTACGCGACCAATACTTGCGCGCCCACGCAAGACTTGTGCACCTTTCAAGACTTGCGCGCCCCTACCTTTTTGGGTTCCCATCTTGCCCATTTTACCCATATTAAGCCATTTCACCTTTCCTATTCAAGATTTAGTCTTCAAGATACTCTTCAAAGCCATTTATGGCATGATTTCTTGATTTGACTTCCTTATTTGAAAGGAATTCTGTGGAATATCTCTCAAAACATAGTGATTTATACATCTTTATGTCACCAAAGATTGAGAGTTCATTCATTCAACCTCATCCTTTAAGATGAGAGAATCCTTAACCTGGGTCTCCTTTTTAGGAATAATCCCCAGTTATAAGTCCTTTAATCTGAGCATCTTCCTCAGGAGTAAGCCCCAAATTCTTAAAGTTCCCAAATATGGGCATCCTCCTCAGGAGTAAGCCCCAAACCTTAATTCCTTAACTTGGGCATCCTCCTCAGGAGTAAGCCCCAATCTTAATCCTTTAATATGGGCATCCTTCTTAGGAGTAAGCCCCAAGTACCTTAATTTGAGCATCCTTCTTAGGAGTAAGCCCCAATCCTTAATCCATAACCTGGGTCTCTTTTTCAGGAATAAGACTCAGATATAATCTTGGGCTTCCTTTTCAGGAGTAAGCCCCAAGTACCCTAACCTGGGCCTCCTTTTCAGGAATAAGTCCCAGTCATAATCTTGGGCTTCCTTTTCAGGAGTAAGCCCCAAGTCCCTTAATTTCTCTTAACCAGTCCTAAATTACGTTTGATATGGGATTTATTCTCAAGAATAAAACCCAATTATCAATCCTCTCCTAATTTGGGTTTCCTATTCAGGAATAAGTCCCAAGTTAGAGTATTCAAAATCTCCATGAAGCACATATACCTTTATGGACCCTGTTCCTGGATTTTCTCCCTAAAAGTAAATCCTAAACCTTCATCTATCTGGGCAGTCATACATACATAAGCCCCAAACAATTTCTTATGATTGCATATTTCATGGCACAATTGTCTAATTTTTACCAATACCTCTTGTTTCTCACACCGAGCATGACTCACGTGAGCTTAGAGTGTAAAAGTAATTATGACATCCTTCTTTGATCCATAAATCATAAACGTCATACTCCCTTACTCGAACTACGTGGGTTCTGATTCCTTTTTCAAAACAAAGGATACGTAGGTAGCCCATTTATGGGTTCGATCCCAAATATGAAATAATCCATGTCCTTATGAATGACGATAAACTTCAAGTGCCCCATTGAGTGGCTTTAAAACCATCCTGGTCATCATAATGACCAATAGACTTTTATAAATGTTTCGAAGGATACCATTGACCAAGAATCTCTAAATAGATACAGATGATTCTTTATTGATGAAGAATCTCGAATATATATAAAAGATTCTCTAAATTTCTTACATATTTAATCATTGATTGTTAAAACTAAAGGAAAGCTCATTTTTATACTTGGTAATGTAATAATGATTCACGAACATAACTTAAATCTATAAAGATAGTCCCGGAGTAGACAATAATTCCCCTCAAAAAGGTGTGATGTGTCCGACCTCCCATCCTCTCGACCAATGCAAATTCCTAAGCCTCATCAGTCCACAAGCTAATGAGCGCCTACCTTTGGAAAGTAGGTCCAAACGGATGTGGAATCATTGGATGTTTCCGGTTCTATGAACAAACCCATTAGAAACAGATCAGAACGTTTGAATCACCCATCCAGGAGGTCATCCCCGAATTCCGTGCGAAACAATAGCCTATAGCTCAGATAATTCTAAGAATAAGAAGATCTTAAAAGAAACTACACGCAAAGGTCTTTTCCTTCATCTAGGAGCTCGACTATTAAGAAATAGATCTATGTTATTCTCCAATCAAACGATGAGACACTTTATGAGTACTGAGAGGGATTTAAGAAGATCTGCGCAAATTTACCACATCGGATTGTGGAAGAACACCATTTACTTGTTTTCTTCTATCAAGGACTGCTTTAAAATGATAAAAAATTGATAGATGCGTCATCAGAAGGAGTCTTTATTGACAAGTCACTAGAGGATTCCAGAAGACTGATTGAAAAGATTGCACAAAACTCATAGCAATTTGAAACTGGAGCTACATATCCCAGAGGAATCCATGAGGTAAAGGATTCATATTCATCCTCACCCTTAATTAAAGCATCACTTAATCAAATGACCAGTTTAATGAGACAACTTGCTATGAACCAATTAATGGAAAAAAACTCAACTCAGGTATGTGTTTTATGCTCTTATACTTATCATTACACTAATCAATGTTCAGAAGTGAAAGGGGATATAAATTTGTGTTACAACTGATTAGTAAAAGAAATTGCAACCAAACCCGCCTTGTCACCCCCAAAACCAACCAAGATATGGATTTCATCAGAGCTAGGGTAGAAATACTTTTCAAAATCAATACCAAAATCAACCTCCTTTCCAATAACAGTAATACCATAACCCTACACCATTCCAACAACCTTATAAACACCCATACCTGTAGAAAACATTTGAACAACCCTTCATAATCACTCATAAGGACTTCCAAGAAATAGAGATTCAAGAGATAAAGAATATAGTGAATTTTTTTGACAATAAGTTTGATATCCTTATAGACCTTATAACAAAGAATCAAGGAAAACTCTCAGAATACACGATTCCGAATCAAAATGAGAATGTCAATGCAATCAAAACCCAAAGTGGGAATGATCTCACACCACCTAAAGATTATGAGGATTCCAAAAAACCACCTGAACCTCAACTCTTCCATCCATAATAAGGAGACCATAACAAAAAATGAGAAATAATAAGGTTTAGTAACGAATGACCAGAAACACCATTGTAAAAACAACAAAGGGATAAAAAGGATATCCCATCACTATTCACTTATTCATTTGTTGAGTTGAAGATGGGTGAAGAAGAACGACTTCAACTGGAGATTCATGAAACCTTCTAGAAAGTGGAGATCAACATCCCACTACTAGAGGTAATATGATAAATACATAAGTATGAAAAATTATTGAAGGATTTATGCACTAAAAGAAGGCGGTTGGATGGTAATGAGAGAATAAACTTAAGAACAAGTGTCTCATCAGTGATCATACCACTGACACCGCAAAAATGTCAAGATCTAGGGATATTCTCTATTCCCTACACCATTGGTTCTTAAAAGTTTACTAATACACTATGTGATCTGGGAAATTCAACAAATGTTATGCCCACTATGTATTTACATATTTCTAGATTAGAAAATTAAAGCCTACTATAGTGGTGGTCCAACTCAAAAATAGATCCACATTTTTCCTAGGAAGTGTTCTAGAAGATGTTATTATAAAGGTCAAAGATATAACATTCCTAGCTGACTTTAATGTGCTGAAAATGGATGAAGATATGAGTTCATCACACCACCCATAATAATGAGGAGACCACTCTTAAAGACTACAAAAACCATTATCAATTCTCACAAGGGAACACTCTCAAGGGAGCTTAGAGATAATTGAGTGAATTTCAATATACTTGAATCCATGAAGAATTTGTCAATCATTCATTCACTAAATGAAATCTAAAACAAAGAAGGAGAATAAAAAACTAAGAATTCAGAGGAGACAACCTCAAAATTCTTATATAGTTTGTTAGAAGAGGCTAGAGAATCAAAATTTGAATAATATGATGAGATCGAGAAGTATAAACTCAAAGATACTGAACATAAAAATATTATCATAGATATCAGGAAGGAACTTGCTGCGAATGAAGAAGAACTTGCCAAGAAGCATTCCATATTACTTACTATGCAGCATGAGCTGAACAAGTTTAGAGAAAATCCCATTAACATTGAATAGGTATGTAAAGGATATTCTTAAACCAATAGAAGGAATGGATAAAAAGAAAAAGGTACATATATACTTAATCAATTTAAAAAAAGACCTATTTTATTTAAATATGGAGAGGTAAAAACCAAAACCAAGTTTGTGTGGGTAAAGAAAACTGAGGGTTAATTTCCCGCATCAAGAGAAGAGATAAATTTTCATAGGACCCCAAGAGCCCTTAAAAAGAGTAAGGTTCATATTGCAACAAGGAAGCAAAAAATATTAGGAAAGATTGCAAACAATCCTAGAAGAACAATATTTCATGGGTTTTTTCTAGTGTTGTGGTATCCATGGATACAAATTATACTCTTACTTGTAGAACATGTCTTTACCAGGAAGGAAGAAATATCTAGTGTATGAGATCAGAATCCTCCAACTTGTTTATCAATAAAATCCATAAGGTCTTACCTCTCTTTTAAATTTTATTTGTTGTTGTGATTCATTTTCAACTATAATTACATATTAAATCCATTTGAATGCATTGAGGACACTATATTATTTATGCGTGGGAGATGGAACCTTTTTTAGTTTATTATTTTCATTTGTTGTTCTTTTTAATGTTTTTCATTTTTTTAATATTTGTGTGTTTATTTTTCAGTTTTTTTCTATTTTTGAAACTTTTGAGCTGAAATTATTGTCATTTACATTTTTGAAACCCATTTCTATGAGTGAAACAATTTATTCCATGATAATAAGCTTAAAAAAATTCTAATAATTACATTATTTTAAGTTCAAATCTTTGGGTATTTCATGAAAAGTACTCTGATTTTTAAATTCCATGCCACATCTCACTATATTTATTTTTGAAATCACTTTCATGTGAGGATTCTATGTAATTCCCCGACCCCAGTTACCTAGAGTTGGTGCATTACTTCATAACATTGGCATGATCACAAAAGATCAAGTCTCGAAAGACCGATTAGTTTAGTAGCTTTGTAAACACTAGATACATTCATAAATGTTACATTACATCATAAAGTGAAAAACTACAATAACATAGTCTCCATTTTCCACACTCATATCCCCTTCAGACTATCCCTGCAGGTCATTCATAATATACTTCCTCACATCCTAGAAAAATTAAAACATTGAAAGGGGTGAGCTCAGATGCTCAGTAAGGATAACAATATAGCGGAAGCTTTTATAAATAAACATAAACATTTAAGGCAATGTATAACTAAACAAAAGCCTTTTAAACATGAACTTCAACATAATATGGAAAAAGTAAAATGAAATAATGCCATTTACTTATTCACATGGATATTCTACTGGTCTAATAATCACATGCAATATCAATAACCACTTTCATAATGATGGAATTCATAATTCCAGACTATCATAACCACATATCCAAGGTCTTGTGCCAAGAGTAAAAATAATATTTTGTCAAGGCCTCGTGCCAAGACACTAGTTTGTCTCATGAGACCTGCCGATGCATCGAGGAGCTATAGCGGGCTCCACCTGTCACTTATTAATTCCAATGCATTCCTCATATGAATAGGTTTAAATATATCATAAACCATAACATAATCGTATCACATAAAACATGCATAAAAGAAACATAACATTTCCACATTTCAATCAAAAGATATCAATAAAACACATTGATATAATATAAATACTTTCAAAACCATTTTCAATACCAAAATAAAAGAAAATTAAAACTTGGTATTTATTTTTCATTTAAAAAAAGTTATGGCTTGTAGAGGAAGCCGAAACTCAAATAATGGTCACGGCGGCGGTGAAGTCGTTGTCGCCGCATACGCAAGAAAAAAACATTACTTTTGTCATTTAGTAAAAATGCTTTGTATAAAAATATTCCTTTTGAATAAAAGTCAAAGTCAAAGAGGTTTATACACCGTATAAAAGCAAGTTGTGTATAAAGAAAAATATGCCTCAATGAAAGGAGATTGAGACAAAGTCCCTTACAAAGAATTTTTTTAAATAAAATAGATCTATTATGTGTATTCACTATAAGTACACATAAAGAAAGTACAAATACAAGATAGGACATAATAATATCATGACATAATTTGAAAGTAAGAGATTAACCCAAAGAATGGAAATTGGGTTAAGAAGTTCCCTTACAAAGATCATTTTTTAAATAAAATATATCTATTATGTGTATTCACTATAAGTACACATAAAGAATGTACAAAGACAAAATAGGCCGTAATAATATCATGACATAATTTGAAAGTAGGAGATTAACCCAAAGAATGGAAATTGGGTTAAGAAGTTCCCTTAAAAAGATCATTTTTTAAATAAAATAGATCTATTATGTGTATTCAATATAATTACACATAAAGAATGTACAAAGACAAAATAGGCCATAATAATATCATGAAATAATTTGAAAGTAGGAGATTAACCCAAAGAATGGAAATTGGGTTAAGAAGTTCCCTTACCTTGTGTCCGACTTGACTCGATCGTTCTTTAACCTCCTGAATAATAAACTAGAGTTAATTTCTAATTGATTAAGAACCTTTTTCAAGTTCATTATGCCTTTTATATCACTTATTACCATGTTATGAACATTGTGTAATTATTTAAGTTAATAACAGTCGTTTTGTCGATCTTTGGTACTTGAGTCAAAAATAAACTTCTTATAATTACAAGTTGTTTATGTTGTAGAATATCCATTATCTATAGAATTAAATTCATGATTTAGATATCATATATATCATATATATCCAGTATATACATTCATTCATAATATTACGTGACATTTAGAGGCAAGAAATGAAATGCACCGTTCATGGAGACGGTAAGCCGTACGTACGCATGAATGCTACTTTCATTTATATTTAATATTTAATGGAATGAAATTATAAATATATAAAGGTATACTATAATTAAAGTATAATATCATGTATAATATAATTTACTCAATCCTTTATACATCCCACATATGGCATTAACGATTCAAATCAATTTGAGGGGCGGTAGTCCGCACTTCTTAAAATGAAGATATCGCGTTTACCCATAATGAAAACCATAAAGGTATTCCTTAAATGAAAAATATAGAAGCTTAAGTAAAACATAAAAATATTATATATCATATATAAATATAGTGACATATTAATGGCCACCTTTGAAGGTGTTATATGAGTGTTGAACAATCATCATTTCGTGAGGCAGAAATTCGTCATCCATAGAAACAGTATGTTCTTTGACCATTAGATGTAGGTGTGTGTAAGTGTAGCTCAAATGCTTCTTATAACAACATCCTAGTATATTGAGGATACTGGTTTTCTTACAAAATAAATGAATAAAAAGAGTTTAGGGGGTTGGAGAAGCAAAATAAAACATAAGAACACAAGAGAAAACACTACCTTTAAAACGGGTAACTCTTTTTGATTTGAGCTCAAAGGCTTCCTTGGGAAGACTTCTACCCAAAGTGAGGCTTCTAAGAGCAAGAGTGGGATGTGGAGAGACAAAATGGGCAGAGTTTGGCCGAGCCAAAAGGATTTTAAGGTGTGAATAAGGTGGTAGTGGTGGGGGCCTTTTATAAGAGGAGAGGAGGGGCACTCTTGGAAAGTCATGAAATGTTACTTTATTATATAACGATTTTCAGATTTTAAAGGTACCACACTTATATATTTATAAGATAAGGTGATAAGGGTTCTAAATATACTCATCAAATAGTTTTTTGAAAAGTTTAAATCTTAGATATTACATTATCTTTTAATTTTATTTAAATCGTTAATTAATGAGGTAATCACTGCATCCTCATGGTGTCATAAAATATTTAATTTATTTAATGTCTAAAAATTATAAAAAAAATATCATGATTTAGGAAATATCTTTGGATTTCCAATTAATTTTTATAGTCGAAAGGTTACCTTATATCACCCCATGTAATAATTGTTTTAGTAAAACAACTCATGTTTGTGACAATTTTATTTTTACATTAAATAAAAAGTTATTATTGTCATTTTCTTACCCAAGTGGCTCCATGGGGTCCCAAGTTGACCCATGGATTGTCTTGGTCGGCCATGACTCATCCAATAAGTGTAGGAAAAGTGTAAAGGTATTTTCATATTTTTATAATATCATTTTTACCTTAAATTTCACTAATTACCTTTAATCGCATTTAATTAAACTTAAAAGTTACTATTCACCAAAAAATTATTTTAATCCCATTGAACCACATTTTACTTCATAATTACAACCATGTATGTCAGATTTTCGAAAATAAAATCACAGAAGTGGTAATGTTTCATTTAAACGAAAAATCAGTTTTTTAACTACCACTTAGTGGTTTCACTATTCATCAAAAAATTGGAAGTTCTCTGAAAAATACCAAAAATTCAACATAGGATAATTTCGATATTCTGAATCCAAAAATGAAGTCCATTTTGAAATATAAAATTTATCAAATTTCAAAAAGTAGGTATTACTATTCATGATGGCTACTTTGATTGGTTGTGGGGTGTGTTAGAACTCGAAGTTGCGTACAACACCCGCTACTGTATTTTTCAAAGAGAAGTGTACCATGGAAGCTTGGGGTGTTACATTATCCCTTCCTTCAATAAATTGTGTCCTCACAATTTGAAATTTTACTTTGAAAATAAAAGGTTGAAAATAGAAAATACCTTTGTGGAAAACCCACATTAGAAATAAGGTTAATGAAATTTAGCCTTAATAAGAAGGAAAGGGAAATGAAAAAGTCACCACCAAATTATGATCTCGATAAGGAGAACATTGGTGGAAATTGGAGACATATAATTGGAGGAAAAACGTAAATATTTGTAGGGAGTGATTGAGGTCATCAATCACAAACAAGTGTAAAATTGAGGGCCTCAAAGCCTTCAATCTATGTTGATTTAAAATATTATCAGTTCAACAAGACATAAGGTATTAGGATAACACATTTTTTTGTTTTAATATCCCTTTACTAAAGTTTAAGAATTAATTTATTCATAGAATAAGAGATAGGTATATATATATATTTATGCTTGACAAGTAGAGTTTCAACCATCAATTAATTTCTACCACAAACTCATCTTTCACTCAAAAAGATAATTGAACTCAAAAATATTATATTTATCTTAATCGTACAAGGTTCCAAATATTAACACATACAATTTATATTAGAAAAACTATTTTTTAATAACCAGGGACTTCGTGTAGGCTATTGGTAGGTAATAAAGTCCTGTCACACTATGGTTGTGGGTTCGATTCCTGCAGCTTTGTCTGACGCGACGGGTTATCCCCCAACCTGCAGGTTTTCCTTTTCCTAAAACTATAGTATTATAATATTCCAAAAATAATATTCAGAAATGTTTTAACCTTAAACAATACTATCAAAGGTTCAAATTAATCCATTCCAACCTTTATAGTTATCCAAAATACCTCTGTCTAGACTTTCTCTAAAAGGTCTCTAAATTCCAAAATCAATTGTAACATCAGATTCCCCAAACAAAGTAAAGTTTCTCTTATTGTCACATACTAAAAATATGATTTCCTTCATCATATTAAATCCTTAATGAAAACAACATGTACTGCAGTATAATCCTTATATATATCACATTATTCTTATAACTAGAAAATAATCCTTGAGTCCAAAAGCACAAATACATTAATTATTCCACTTCAATTGTAGTAACAACATAAGATTGTCCTTGATCCCTTGGCCTTTTCTGAGGTACGTTTCCCTGAAGCTTAGGACATTCATTTTCATAATGCCCCATTTCCCTACAATTGTAGCATTCTACATTGATAGCCTCTTTCTTTCCCTTGCAATCACGAGCCTGGTGACCTTTTTCTCCACATTTATAACAAACTCCCATTCCTTTCAGGCAAGTACCGGGGTGATTCTTCCCCCAATTATCACTTAATGGAAAATCCTTCTTTCCCTTTTTCCCTTTATCTGTCTCTTGTTCCACCGTTCTCTTCTTCTCTTGCTTTTCTTTGTTGTTATAAGACTTAGAGAATTCTTTTTCTGTCTTGATAGAACAAGAGACTATATCTTCGTACGACGAGAAGTTTTGTGAGACTAACGCTCGATGGATAAATGGTTTTAACCCATCAAAGAAACGATCAATCTTACTTATTGGGTTACGTATATAATCTGTAGCATGCCTCTCTAACCTTGTAAAGTTAGCCTCATACTTTGCGACATTCTCATCCTCCTTCTGCCTTAGACTCAGAAATTTCATTTCTATATCTGCTCGATGGTCACAAGGAAAATATTTTTCTAAGAAAAGATCTTTGAACTCCCCCCATTCCATATTAGATACTTCTTCATCTTCTTTTGTGTTTTGAATCAATGACCACCATTGCTCAGCATCTCCAGTGAGGCGGTAAACTGGCATGATAACTTTTTCCCTTTCATTACTCCCCAAGGAATGTAATATTTTCTCTTGGGAACTTATCCATTGCTCAGCTACTAATGGATTTGTACTCCCATTGAATGTTGGTGGTTGTTGACTCATGAAGAGGTCTAACATTGATCCTCCATGCTGCAGATCAGGGTGCTCCATACGAGTAAGGTTATTATTCATAACTTGAGTGAGTTGTCCCAAAATGGTGATAAGCTGATCAGCACCAGTTGTATCACCAGCTCCATTATAATTATCTTGAGTAGGAGGGCAATCCATACATGGAGTGCGTTCATTGATACGATTTCCATTCCTTCCACTAGGCGCCATTTCTAAACAATGTCATAAACTAGACTAGTTTATGAATCAAAATACATAATTCCATACTTGTAAAACACTTAACATAAATTGAACAGTTTTTGGATATAATCCATAATCATAAAAATATTTTTCTTTGAGGAAGTATATACTTATAAACCCTTAAAATTGATTTTTAAAGAAAATGAGAATTATCCTAAGCATATCCCCCGGGAGTGTCGTAACCAAGAGTGCAGCAAGGCCCATTGTCGTGCACCAGTTCCCGTTCGAGTCCAGCTCAAAGCGGTGTTTTCAGGTTTTACCCCTAGGTACATCTGTGCCAGATCCACCTCTACCTGATCGTATCTAGACATGGATGTATTGCTCAGAAAACTCACAAAATATATATAATACCAAAATTCTAGGAAGTTCTTCTATACTAATCCTCAAAGTCTATCTTCGGGCTATGTGCTCTAATCAGAGTTTATCTAAATCTAGGTTCTAAGGTTAGTACTAAACAGCCTCTGATACCAACTGTAACGCCCCGACCCTAGTTACCCAGAGTCGGTGCATTACTTTGTAACATTGGAATGATCACAAAAGATCAAGTCTCGAAAGAACGATTAGTTTAGTAGCCTTGGAAACACTAGATACATTCATAAATTTTAATTACATCATAAAGTGCAAAACTACAATAACATAGTCTCCATTTTCCACACTCATATCCCCTTCAGACTATCCCTGTAATTCATTCATAATATACTTCTTCACATCCTGAAAAAATTAAAACATTGAAAGGGGTGAGCTCAGATGCTCAGTAAGGATAACAATATAGCGGAAGCTTTCATAAATATACATAAACATTTAAGGAAATGTATAACTAAACAAAAGCATTTTAAACATGAACTTTAACATAATATGGAAAAAGTAAAATGAAATAATTCCATTTACTTATTCACATGGATATTCTATTGGTTGAATAATCACATGAAATATCAATAACCACTTTTATAATGATGGAATGCATAATGCTAGACTATCATAACCACGTAGCCAAGGCCTCATGCCAAGACTACAAATAATATTTTGTCAAGGGCTCTTGCCAAGACACTAGTTTGTCTCATGAGACCTGCCGATGCATCGAGAAGCTATAGCGGGCTCCACCCGTCACTTATTAATTCCAATGCATTCCTCATATGAATAGGTTTAAACATATCATAAACCATAACATAATAGTATCACATAAAACATGCATAAAAGAAACATAACATTTTCACATTTCAATCAAAAGATATCAATAAAACACAATGATATAATAAAAACACTTTCAAAACCATTTTCAATACCAAAATAAAAGAAAATTAAAACTTGGTATTTATTTTTCATTTTAAAAAAGTTATGGCTTATAGAGGAAGCCGAAACTCAAATAATGGTCACGGCGGCAGTGAAGTCGTTATCGCCGCATACGTAAGAAAAAAACATTCGTTTTGTTGTTTAGTAAAAATGCTTCGTATAAAAAGATTCTTTTTGAATAAAAGTAAAAGTCAAAGCGGTTTATACACCATATAAAAGCAAGTTGTGTATAAAGAAAAATATGCCTCAATGAAAGGATATTGATACAAAGTCCCTTACAAAGATTTTTTTTTAATAAAATAGATCTATTATGTGTATTCACTATAAGTACACATAAAGAAAGTACAAATACAAGATAGGACATAATAATATCATGAAATAATTTGAAAGTAAGAGATTAACCCAAAGAATGGAAATTGGGTTAAGAAGTTCCATTACAAAGATCATTTTTTAAATAAAATAGATCTATTGTGTGTATTCACTATAAGTACACATAAATAATGTACAAATACAAAATAAGCCATAATAATATCATGACATAATTTGAAAGTAGGAGATTAACCCAAAGAATGGAAATTTGGTTAAGAAGTTCCCGTACAAAGATCATTTTTTAAATAAAATAGATCTATTATGTGTATTCACTATTAGTACACATAAATAATGTACAAAGACAAAACATGCCATAATAATATCATGACATAATTTGAAAGTAGGAGATTAACCCAAAGAATGGAAATTGGGTTAAGAAGTTCCCTTACCTTGTGTCCGACTTGACTCGATCATTCTTTAACCTCCTGAATAATAAAATATAGTTAATTTCTAATTGATTAAGAACCTTTTTCAAGTTCATTATTCCTTTTATATCACTTATTACCTTGTTATGAACATTGTGTAATTATTTAAGTTAATAACGGTCGTTTTTTCGATCTTTGGTACATGAGTCAAAAATAAACTTTTTATAATTACAAGTTGTTTATGTGGTAGAATATCCATTATCTATAGAATTATATTCATGATGTAGATTTCATATATATCATATATATCCATTATATACATTCATTCATAATATTACGTAACATTTAGAGGTAATAAATGAAATGCACCGTTCATGGAGACGGTAAGCTGTACGTACGCATGAACGCTACTTTCATTTCTATTTAATATTTAATGGAATAAAATTATAAATATATAAAGGTATACTATAATTCCAGTATAATATCATGTATAATATCATTTACTCCATCCTTTATACACACCACATATGGAATTAACGATTCAAATCACTTTGAGGGGGCGGTAGTCCGCACTTCTTAAAATAAAGATATCACATTTACCCATAATGGAAACCATAAAGGTATGCCATAAATGAAAAATATAGAAGATTAAGTAAAACATAAACATATTATATATCATATATAAATATAGTTACTTCTTAATGGCCACCTTTGAGGTGTTATATGAGTGTTGAACAATCATCGTTTCGTGAGGCAGAAATTCGTCATCCACAGAAACAGTTTGTTCTTTAACCATTAGATGTAGGTGTGTGTAAGTGTAGCTCAAATACTTCTTATAAAAACATCCTAGTATATTTAGGATATTTTTGTTGTTAAAAAATAAATGAATAAAAAGATTTTAGGGGGTTGGAGAAGCAAAATAAAACATAAGAACACAAGAGAAAACACTACCTTTAAAACAGGTAACTCTTTTTGATTTGAGCTCAAAGGCTTCCTTAGGAAGACTTCCTCCCAAAGTTAGGCTTCTAAGAGTAAGAGTGGGATGTGGAGAGACAAAATGGGCAGAGGTTGGCAGAGCCAAAAGGCTTTGATGGTGTGAATAAGGTGGTAGTGGTGGGGGCCTTTTATAAGAGGAGAGGAGGGGCGCTCTTGGAAAGTCATGAAATGTTACTTTATTATATAATGAGTTTCAGATTTTAAAGGTCCCACAATTATATATTTAGAAGATAAGGTGATAAGGGTTAGAAATATACTCATCCAGTAGGTGTTTTACAAGTGTAAGTCTTAGATATTACATTATCTTTTCATTTTATTTAAATCGTTAATTAATGAGGTAATCGCTGCATCATCATGGTGTCATAAAATATTTAATTTATTTAATGTCTAAAAATTATAAAAAAATATCATGATGTTGGAAATATTTTTGTCTTTACAATTAATTTTTATAGTCGAAAGTTTAACTTATATAACCCCATGTAATAATTGTTTTAGTAAAACAACTCATGTTTGTGACAATTTTATTTTCACTTTAAATAAAAAGTTATTATTGTCATTTTCTTACCCAAGTGGCTCCATGGGGTCCCCAAGTTTACCCATGGATTGTCTTGGTCGGCCATGACTCATCCAATAAGTGTAGTACAAGTGTAAAAGTATTTTCATATTTTTATAATATCATTTTTACCTTAAATTTCACTAATTACCTTTAATCGCGTTTAATTAAACTTAAAAGTTACTATTCATCAAAAAATTATTTTAATCCCATTGAACCACATTTTACTTACTAATGAAAACCATGTATGTCAGATTTTTGAAAATCAAATCATAGAAGTGGTAATGTTTCATTTAAATGAAAAATCAGTTTTTTAACTACCACTTAGTGGTTTCACTATTCATCAAAAATTGAAGTTTTTCATAACAATGCCAAAATTTCACCCTAAGCTATAATTGATATTCTGAATTCAAAAATGATGTCTATTTTACGAAATTACAAACATATAATTCACATTAATTAATTTTATAATTAATTACCACTGTCACAACAAATAACGTGTTTTTAAGAAACAATATATATCAAAAGATTGACTATTGTTTATGTCCAATTTCAAAGTGAAATTAATTATAATGACCACCATTGGATAAAATGGTAAAAATATATTCTAATTATACTTTAAAACAACTCAATAGTATAATTTATCACTATAAATTATTTTGATTAAAAAGGTTGTTTTTAAGTATTTTTCACTATTCATAAAAAATTGGAAGCTCTCAGAAAAATACCAAAAATTCAACATAGGTTAATTTCGATATTCTGAATCCAAAAATGAAGTCAATTTTGAAAGATAAAATTTATAAAATTTCAAAAATTAGGTATTACTATTCATGATGGCTACTTTGATTGGTTGTGGTGTGTGTTAGAACTCGAAGTTTCGTACAACACACGCTACTGTATTTTTCAAAGAGAAGTGTACCGTGGAAGCTTGAGGTGTTACATTCTAAACCATTTTTTTCATATTATTTGTATTCACCTCACTTCATGAGAGAACCAGACCATAATTTCTTTAAATATAATTTGATTTTTTCATATCAAAACTTGAGGGTTTGAGGTACTTGTGTTTTAAATGATCGAGTCATTTAGTTGTTTTTAAATCCCCCTTTTCAAGAAAATCCTTTTCATTATGGCCTGTGTTGTATATTTAATAATTATATCCCTTATAATCCATGAACAACCTTTTAGGTTAGCCACATTAATATCAAATTTTCCCTATCCAACCTACTCTTGAAGTGAAATTTTATTATCTAGTTGAACATAAGTGTGGGGGAAACTTTTTTGTAGTGTGATACCTCATTTAGTGATACTTTGGGTGTAAATTTAAAATTTAAAGATCTGATTTTACTGATAAAGAATTCATTATGTTAAAATATGTTTATTTCTAGAGCTTTTATAATAAAATAAGCTATTTTTTTCTGGAGCTTCTAAAGGAGAAAGAAAGTTGTTCCTATCTGGAGCTTTCAAGAAAAACTATGTTTGAGAAGATTGAAATTTTTTATGTTGAAATAATAAATGGAATGAAAATTCCTTGAGTTTTCATGATGATGGATTTTATTTTCTATTAAGGTGAGTGAATAGGATACCATACTTGATTGAAAATTTGAATCTTCAATTTTTCTTCAAAAAGAGCCAAACCCTCCTTATTCGGTCTCATAATTTTTAACATCTTAATCGTACCAACTGTAAGCCACATAAGAAACCTAAAAATTCTTTATGATAAAAACATGTCATTAACTCACATTAGGTAAAGATATATGAATTTTTAAAACCTATTGTGACTCTTTCATGAGTTTGGATGAAAAAACCTTTATTGAAAATTCATATTTGTGAGATGGTAGAAAATTTATGAGATGTAGGTATTTTTGTGTGAATTGGATAAGAAATAAAGTGGAAATATATTAAATTATATAAATGAAGAACTTTAAATAATGGGTTTTCACAAGTCATGAAATCTTTTTTGTTTCTTGGTGTGGATTTGGTGGATCTCATGGGTATGTGTTTTGAATTTTCTTTGATTTTTGATGTTTACTTGTTCATTAGTCCAAGTGATAAGTATGAGGGAATTGATAGAGAAAATATTTTAAATTAATTTTATTAAATTTAAATGTTTTTAATCCTTAAAAGGGTTATTTTAATATAAATTACTACATTTTATGGTTTTAGTGGTATTTTGATCTTAATCATCGAAATGACATATTTTGAATTTTTACATCTTTAAATTATTTCTGTATTGTGGACCTAAATATTTCTATATTTAACCAAATAATTAAATTATTTCTTTTTAGATTTTAGAATATATTGGGATTCATTTTATCCTTCTGGACCTAAAGCTTAATTGACTATATAGAAGCTCAAACCAAGCTCATAATTGGGGACTCAAAAACTGTTTACATATTTGTCTAATTTCGGTGTTGGGTCCCTAACTCATTCATGGTGGTACCAATTACTCTTAAATTAGTAAGGTGGACATGAAAGAAAATCTGTAACATCTTATTGAAGTCTCTAATGCATGAATCATCCATTTTCATGTTTATTATGTCATAATAATCTAGTGGTTTGAAATTTAGAGAGTTTGATTGGATAGAATAAATGCTTAGAGTAAAATAGAAATAAATCTCAGAATACATGTCCAAATATGCTGAACTTTAGAAGATATACTTACAAGATATTTATAAACAACATTAATGAATGTAGACATGTGTGAAAATGTTTGTTATTGGGGCTAAAACATGTCAAATTTCAAAGGAAAAATTATTACTATAAAAGGAGGGGGGCTCCTCCCTCTCAAAGCATCTCATTCCATACAATTACTTCTAGCACACCAAGGGGGATAAATTTTCATATTTCTCTATTTTATTTATTTTATTATATATATATTTTAATTCATTCTTCTTCCCCATTCATCTCAATTACCCTTCTCATGGAGGGGTCAAGATTTTGGGTGATCAAAGAAGGAGGAGTTACCCTTTTATAATGTTGGAGTCTTGTTCTTTAATGTAAATATATCTTTTTAATTGAATGATCTATATTTTTAGTGGTGTTAAATTTTATTAATTAGATTGTATTTTGGGTTTTTTTTAATTAATTGATTATATCTTCAGTGGAAGAACATTAAAATACTTCTTCCTAGTGCAGTTTTTCTCGATTAAGAAAATTGTGTTAGGTGGTAAGTGTCTAGCGATCGTTGGAATGTGCATGAAATAAGTGAATTGTTTCTGGATTTATAAGTGTAAAAAATTCAAGATCAGTAATTTCTTTAATTTTTTTTTGGAATGGTTTGTGAACTTTCATACACATAGAAGTTATTTTCATTGCTTCCTTCAACAAAGGGTGATTGATAACTCGATAGAGGAGTCATTCATTTATCATTCCATGGGAAGAGATGAGAAATGATTTTTATGACCACAATGACATTGAAAAAGGAGATCCTACCCTAACCCCATCACTCTCTCCATCACTTGTTTTAAATCATTATTTTCATTTTCCTTCTTATTCTTATTAAAACTCAAATAATTTCAAAAACATCCTCTACTTATTTATCAAATAAAAATGAAAAACTATTTTTTCTGCACTTCTTTTTGAGATACTAACTAGGTTATCCACTAAAATATAATTAGGTGATATTAAATATTTGTTTTTCCAGGACCCATAATAGGTGTGTGTCAAAATTGGTGATGTTTTCGGCGAGGAATTTCCTAAAAACCCCATAAATATTTTTTATTTTGAATGACCCGTAGTTCGAATAACAATTTAATTAAGTTTGATATTGAAATTGAACACACAATAAAAAAATTAAGGAATAAAAAATTTAAAAATATAGTTTGTAGAAATAAATATCATAGATTCAGGTGAAACATCCAGTGATTGCTTTGAACCCACAATAATGGCTGGAAATCCCAACCAAAATCTACACGATCTCTGCGCACCTCAATTCTCTAACCAACAAAATCAACTAGATATCCCTTCATTAGAAAATGATTTTTAGTTTCACAATAACATGATTCAAATTCTTCCTAAATTACATGGTCTTATAGGAGAATAACCCAACAGACACATTCAGTAATTTACAAATATGTGCTCAAGTTGAAAACCTCTAGGTGTTGTGAAAGAACATGTGAAGTGGAGGGCATTCCCTTTCTCACTTGAGGGAGAAACAAAGGAATGTTTGCATAGCCTAGAACCTGAGGAAGTCCAAGACTGGGAAGATCTTAAAACATTATTCATGAAAAGGTTTTTCCCGCATCTGAGAGAATGACTATTCGAAAATAGATCTATGATATTCTCCAATAAACTAGTGAGAGAGTTTATGTTTACTGGGAGAGATTTAAGAAGATTTGCGCCATCTGCCCACATCAAATTGTGGAAGAACACTATTTACTTGTTTTCTTATATCAAGGACTGCTTGTCAATGATTGTAACTTACTAGACTTTTCATCTGGAGGAGCCTTGATTAACAAGTCACCAGTAGATTCTTGAAGACTGAAATAAAATATTTCACAAAACTGACAGTAATTTAGAACTATAGGTACAAACACTAGAGGCATCCATGAGGTAAAGACTTTAGATTATTCCTCACACTTACTTGAAGAAACAATTAAATAAATGACCAGTTTAATGAGAAAACTTGATGTGAAACAATTTAAGGAACAAAAAAACCTAACTCAAGTACGTGGTTTATGCTCTTCTACTTATCATTACAATAATCAATTTCTAGAAGTGTATGGGACAAAAAGTTGTGTTGCATCCTATCAACAAAGGAAATTCCAACCAAAATAGCCACATCAGCCACAAAGTCAACTAGGATATAGATTCCAACATAGCCAAGATATACATCATTTTTAAAATCAATACCCAAATGAAACTTCATTCCAAAAACATTAATAATAGAACCCTACACCACTCCAACAACCCTATAAAACTTCATACCAGTAGAAAAAATTTGAACAAACATCCATAATATCTCGGAATAACTACAAAGAAATGTATATTGAATAGATAAAGATGATAGTGAAAAATTTGGACAATAAGTTTGATATCCTTATGGACCTTCTAACCAAGAATCAAGGAAAACTACCAGTATAGATGGTTCCAAATATAAAGAAGAATGTGAGTGCAATCACAGCCCGAAGTAGGAAGGAGCTCACACCACCTGAATAATGTGAGGATTCCAAGAAACCACCTGAAACTCAACTCATCCATCAAAAATAAGGAGACTATAAAAAAATGATAAATAACATGGTTCAGTAAATAAATTCTAGAAAAACCATTTCAAAAAAAAAGTGAGAAAAAGGATATCCTGACACCATTCTAACCTGCATTAGTTGAGTCGAAGAAGGTTTAATAAGAATGAATTCAATAAAATATCCATTAAATTTTCCAGAAAGTGGAGATAAACATCCAAATACTAGAGGAAATCTGAAATATCCTTATGCATTCAAAATTAATGAAGGATTTATGGACTAAAAGAAAACAGTTGGATGGAAATGAGAGAATCGTTTAGGAAGAAGCATCTCAGCACTGATCACACTACTGATACCAAAAGAATGTCAATATCCAGGGAAATTATTTATTCGCTACACCAATGGTTCTTTAAATTTTACTGATACACTATGTGATCTCGAAGATTCAATAAATTTTATGCCTGACTCTTCATTTACATCTTTGTAGATTGGAAAATAAAATCCTACTATAGTGGTGGTCCAGATCGCAAACAAATCCACAGTTTTCCCAGTAGGTGTTCTAGAAGATGTTCTTGTAATGTTCTAATATCTACTATTCCCAGCTGATTTTTATGTGCTGAAAATGGCATAATATAAGAGTTCATCACACTCACCCATCATCCTGGGGAAACCGTTCTTAAATACTGCAAAGAACATCATCAACATTCCTAAGGGAACACTCTCAATAGAGCTCAAATATAGTCGAGTGAATTTAAATATAATTGAATCCATGAATAATATATCATGAATTAATTAACTAAATGAAATCTACCACAAATAATGATAATAACCAACTAAAAATTCAGAGGATACAACCTTAAAATTATTGTATAGTTTGTTAGAAGAGGCTGGAAAATAAAAAATTAGGAGAAGATGATGATATCAAGAAGTATAAACTCAAAGATGTTGAGCATTAAACTATTACCATAGATCTACAGAAGGAACATGATGCAAAGGAAGGAGAACTTGCAAAGAAGAATTCCATATTACTTAATATGCAACATTAGATAAACAAGGTTAGATAAAATTTCATTAACATTGAAGAGAAATGTAAAAGATATTCTCAAAACAATGGGAAGAATAAATCACATGAAATAGGTAAATCTGTACTCAATAAATTTCAAAGGAGACATATTTTATTTAAATGTGGAGAGGTAAAAAACAAAACCAAGTTCATATGGGTAATGAAAATTGAGGGACAATCTCCCACATTAATAGAATAGATGAATTTTAAATGACACCACGACCCCTTAAAAAGAGTGAGGTTTATATTGGAACAAGGAAGCAAAAACTACCGGGAAAAATTAAAATCCATCACGGAGGAACAAAATGTCAAGGGATTTTCTGGTTTTGTGGTATCCATGGAGCCAAATCATACTCTTGCTGGTACAAAATGTCTTTACTATGAAAGAGGAAAGATCTAGTGTAGGATATCAGACTCCTCCAACCTGTTTATCAATAAAATCTATCAGTTCGTACCTCTCCTTTACATTTTCTTTCTTGTTGTGATTCGTTTTCAAATTTTCTTACATGTTATATTCGTTTTAACTCATTGAAGACACTACATTGTTTATGTGTGGGGGAGGGAACCTTTTTAGTTTATTTTTTTCATTTTTTGATTGTTTTAATTCTTTTTTAATTTTTTTTCAATTTTTTTGTTTGTTTTTTTTTCAATTTTTTGTGTTTTTTAAACTTTTGAGATGAAATGATTATCAATGACCTTTTTGAAACCCATTTCTATGACTGAAAAAATTTATTCCATGACACCGATCTTAAATTAATCCTGATAATTACTTTTTTTCAAGTTCAAATATTTGGGTATTTCATGAAAATTACTATGATTTTTGAATCCCATGCCACATCTCACTATATTTATTTTTCAAATCAATTTCTTGTGAGGCTTCTAAAACATTTTTTTCATATTATTTACATTTAACTCACTTATTGAGAGAACCATACAATGATTTCTTTAACCAAAATTTGATTTATTCCTATCAAAACTTGAGGGTTTTAGGTACTTGTGTTTTAAATGATTAAGGCATTTATTTGTTTTCAAATCCCCATTTTCAAGAAACTACTTTTCATTATCGAATACCTTGTAAATTTAATCCTTTTATCACTTATAATCTATGAACATCCTTTTAGGTTAGACACATTACAATCCAATTTTCCCTATCGAACCTAATCTCGAAGTAAAATTGCATGATCTAGTTGAACTTAAGTGTGAGATAAGCTGTCTCGTGGTGTGATACCTCATTTGGTGATTATTTTGTTAAAAAAATAAATTTTTAAGAGAATTTTTTTTTCTAAAGAACTAATTCTATTAAAAGCAGTTCCTTTCTAGAGCTTTCATGATAAAAGAAGGTGTGCCTTTCTGGATCTTCCAAAGGAGAAAGAAAGTTGTGGCTATCTGGAGCTTTCAAGAAAAAATATGTTTGAGAAGATCGATTTTTTTTTGGTAAAATTCTAAATGGTGTTGAAATTCCATAATTTTTTATGATTATGGAACTAATTTTCCACTAAGGTGTGTGAGGAGGATACTATACTTGAGTGAAAATTAGAATCTTTTAATTTTGATTAAAAAATATCCAAAATCTTTTAATTCGGACTTAGAATTTTTAACATATAAATTATACCAATCAGAAACCACATAATAACCATGAAAATTATTCATGATAAACACATGTCCTTGACTCACATCGGGAGTAGATATATGAAGTTTTCATAACTATTGTCACTCTTGCATGATTTTGGATTAGAAAACCTTTTATGAAAATTAACATTTTTGAGATGAGAGAAAATTCATGTGAGGTAGGTGATTTTTGTGAATTAATAGATAACTTTAAATAATGGTTTTTGATTATTCATGATATATTTTTTGTTTCTTGGTGTGGATTTGGTGGATTTCATGGGTATTTGTTTTAAATTTTCATTGATTTTTGATGTTTACTTGTTCAGGAGTCCAAATGATAAGTGTAGGGGAATTGATAGAGTAAATATTTTCAATTAATTTTATTGAATTAAATTTTTTTATTCCTATAAAAGTGTTATTTTAATATAAATTTCCACATTTTATGTTTTAGTGGTATTTTGAGCTTAATCGTCAAAATGACCTATTTTAAATTTTTAACAGCTCTAAATTATTTTTGTATTTTGGACATAACATTTTTTATATTGATCCAAATCATTAAATTATTTATCTTTTGATTTCCAAACATATTGCGATTAATTTAATCCTTATTTACCTAAAGATTAATTGACCATATAGAAGCTCAAAACAAGCTCACAAGTGGGGCCTTGAAAACTATATATAGATTTGTCTATTTTTGGTGTTGGGTCCCTAACTCATTCATTATGGGCCCAATTACTCTGAAATTTAATGGGTGGATGATAAATAAGTTTTTAAACATCTTTACTGAAGTTTATGAGGAATGAATCAGCCATTTGTATGTTCATTAAGTCTTGCTAATCCAGAGGTTTGGAATTTGAAGAGTCTGAATGGAAAAAATAAATGTTCAGAGTAAAACAAGCATAACTCATGGAATACACGTCCAAATATGATGAAATTTTGAGTAGAGATTGAAAATATATTTATTAACAACATTAATTAAAGGATAAACGCATTAATAGATAATTTATTGGAGATACAATGTGTTAACATTTGGAAAAATTTTTTTTTCTATAAAGGGGGGGGGGGGAACTCCTCCCTCTCAAAGCATCTCATTCCATCCCATTCCTTCTGGGAAACCAAGAAGGATAAATTTTAGGATTTATCCCTTTTAGTTATTTTATTTTCCATATATTTATAATTCATTATTCTAAATCATTCAACTTTATTACCCTTCTCAACGAGGGGTAAATAATTTGAGTGATTACAGAAGGGGGAGTTTCCCTTTTGTAATGTCAAAGTCTTGTTCTTTAATGTAAAACTCTATTTCTATTGAATTATATATATTTTTAGTGGTGTTAAATTACCTTAATGCTATTTTATTTTGGTTTTTCTTTTCATTAATTTATTATAGCTTTGGTGGAAGAATATTAAACTCCCTCCGCCTAGTGCAGTTTGTCTCGATCTAGCAAATTGTGTTAAGTGGTGAGTGTCTAATGATCATTGACACATGTGTGAAGTAAGTTAATTTTTTCTAGATTTATAAGGGTCAAAAATTTATGATAGGGAATTAACTTAATTTTCCGGGAATGGTTTATGAATATTCATACACATATGAGTTATTTTCATTACTTCTTTCAACCAAGGGTGATTGAAAACTCGATAGTGGATTCATTCATTTATCATTTAATAGGAAGAGACAAGAAAAAATTTTTATGACCATGATGACATTGAAAAAAGAGATCCTACCCTAAACCCATAACTATATCCATAACTTTTTTTCAAACATTATTTTCAATTTCCAGATTCTTTTTATTAAAACTCAAACAATTTCAAAAACATCCTCTACTTCTTTATCAAATAAAAGTGACAAAATTTTTCTTGTGCACTCCTCTTCGAGAGACTGTAAAGACCGGGAATTTATATTCAAAATTCTTTCCTAAATACATGGGAACTTTATGAGTCCGCTAAAATTGACGGCACATGATTCCGAGGCGTGGTGTGCCTAAAATCAATTTCTGAAGTTTTGTTTGGGTACATTCAGTAAACGCACGAGCGGGTTTTTATAACTTTTGAACTAGTGCTCGGAATTAAAATCCGAGGGCACCGTTGAACTCGCAGCGCCGATATTCACATAAGGAGACTTTTACTTTGACATCAGTGAGTTGAGAATAAAAGTTAGATTTTGGGGTTTTTAGAAATTGAAATAAATAAAAATAAAGTTTGTGGCTTTATTTTTATTTGACGGTTAAAATCTCCTCATGGAAGTTGGAGGTGGGACCGCCACACCTTAACCTCCCATGAGAGGTTACAGAGGTGGGTCCCACCCAAACCTAACCCCCCACTTCATATCTATTATAGTGGGGACCACCCGAGGTTAAAACCTCTTGAACTCCCCATTAAGTGGGGAGAAACCTCTTGAGCTCCCCACTTTATGGTTCCAAATCCATTCCATTAATTTATTGAGCATCAATTAATTAATTTGAATCTTTTTGAAATTTGGGCCAACAACTAAATAATAGATAAATCTATTAGTTTTTTGGGGGACTCACCTTTTTCTTTTCGGTGGAGCTTGGGAGAGGGAATCACTTAGAGATACTTATTCTCTCCAATGAAGAACGCTCCTCCCAACAAAGAGCGACCATCGTATAATGAAGAACACATCATCCGCCAATGAAAAAAAATCTTCTTCTTTGATCTTCAACTAGAACAAGGGAGGAAACATAGTCCTTGAAGAACGCTGACAATGTCATCCTTGACTTCTTCATCTTCTTTCCCAACATCAACAAATCAACGTCCGCCTTTCCGCGACTTCGTCAACAATCAACAATAAAAAGTAGGGGTTAAGGCTTTGTTAATTGTTGCATGTTCTTCATTTTCTGTTGAGGATTATAATTCGAAGCTGCTGGATATCACCATAACGCAGAGGGCATGAGCCAAACAAACACGGCCCTACCCGTCCGCCTTCTCTGTGGAATTTGACGCTAAACGATGCATGAGTCCAGGATGAGAGTTACTTGTCAACAATGGTTCCGAATCAAAGGCGATGTCCCGAGGAGTGAGCAGATACTTACGGCATGAGAAACGCACCACTATAACTCATCCGGTGACCCGTGAAAAGTTCACCGACAGATGGAATGATGAATGTCATCGCGTGATGGCGGTGGTACAACCGCGCCACTGGAGGAGTTACCCGTGGACGACTCGTCGCGGTGGTGCAAGCCAGCCGCGAAGAAAATCGGCGTCCCGAGCCACCGAGTCGCCAGAGAAGGCGCGACACAATTGCGCCGTGTGGTGGAGAAAAAGAGGGGCTATGGTGGTGCAGTGGCGACCAGCGCAAGGCTGACCGTGAGGAAGACCGACAACCCGAACCGCCGGGTCGACAGAGGTGGGGCGGTGCAACAGCGCCGCGCGGGAGGCGGCTGGCCGCTCGGCCAGCTGGGAGGAGTGGGACCCCTTGTTGGGTCCCGCATGACGCGGACCAGTGCCATGTGGCACCAGTTGACTTCTACCCGAACGACTATGCCGTTCGGGTTTTCCAGCCGCGTGGGCCGTCAGGCTGGACCCAGCGCGGGCCGAACCCAGCGGGGGATGCCCCCACAGACCGGGTCAGATCCATGGACCAGGTTGGACCCATGGACCAGGTCGGAACCATGGACTGGGTCAGACTCACAGATTGGGTCGGACCCCAGTCCGACTGGACCAGATCAGACCCAGACCCATTTGACCAGTTTCCACTCTTTCGCCCGTAACTTGAGCTACGGGCGTCCGATTGATGAACCATACGTGGAGATGAAAACCTTAGAAGGATTAGGTTATTTTGGCATACCCCAATCAATTTTTGGATATAGTTGAGGTATATCTGGGTTGGATCAAACGTAAATCTAACCGGGCCCTCGGAACGAAAATGCCAATAACTCTCAGACCAGACATCCGATTGACGCATCATCTGCCATGTTGGGTTTCTTATGGAAAGATGGATCTTTTGGATACATAAACTTGGGAATTAGTTCCAGTTGATGTATCGACAGTTGGATTGAGTAGCTGACCTTTCCAGAATCAAGTATGCTTTGTGCGGAACCCTATGGCTGGCTGTGCACTGACGACTGTTCCTGGATCATGTGTGGGTTCGGCAACATTGACGACTGTTCCTGGATCCTGTGTGGGTTCGAAAACACTAAAGAATGTTCTTGGATTCTATGTGGGTTCAAAAGCTCTGTTTACTATTCTTGTATCCTATGTGGGTTCGACATTTTTGATTTCTGTTCCTGGATCCTGTGTGGGTTAGACAAAATAGATGATTCAGTGGATACATTTGATCATCTTTATCTCTCTAAAAAAGTTGTATACCTATGTGAGCTGAGTCAGTGACTTCTATGTTTTCCTCATGATTGAGATGGGTTACTTGATAACTTAGGTATATTTATGAGAATATACCTAGTTAATGTCTATCCGTTGATTTCATACCTTGTGGTTTATCCTTTTTGGATTTTGTGAGACCTTGAGGGTCTCAGAGTTCCTACTAAGTATCGTTATACTCACCCTGAACGAGCTATGCCCACACCTTGTTGTGTTGGATGCAGACAACAAACAACACTGACCAAGGCTGAGTGTACGAGGAATGGAAAGTACCTGGAGGTGGACCTCACGATGAGTCGGTACCCAGTGGAGACTGACGGACGTGGAGTACTGAGGAGGCTATCTATACCTACCCATCAGGTAGGATCCATGGTGGACGATCCATGAGATTCTTTCCACCTTTCAGCTATTTTGTCCTATTCAGTTGTACTTTTACTTTATATTTGGGCTTGTATTTCTGGCCCCCTTAACTTTTCATCACTCTCTTGTTATAGAGTTTTAGTTTGTGTTTTGTATTCAGATGTGTGCTCTGTTGTGTGTGTTAATAGTTATAAGGAAATGCCTTCCCAGTTTAGGGGTTTACGTCTTTGGTTCTAGTCTCCATCCCCTGGCCTATAGAAGGCGATCTTGGGGTAGTCATGGCACGGGCCCCAGGGGAAGGGTCGTGACAAATTGGTATCATAGGATTCAGTTCTACCACAAAACATAGGACTCTGATCTTTTCTGTGAAGCAATAGTGTTAAGTGTATTGAGTGTGGTTTTTAGTTCAGGGAGTTCAGTGTTGGTGCGGCGACCGACATATCCATACAGCAGGACCCTGACTTCTAATTTCGGACTCAGTGCACGGAAACACTAATTGTGTGTGTGTTTCAAGAGTATTATTAGTGATCTATTTGAGTCAGCTCACCAGGTATAACTTATTGACCACAGCACACATGTTACTTTATAGGATGCCTCCACACAGACTACTAGCTAGGGTTCTAGGCTTTGTACGAGATGAAAGCCCATCAAGTGATGAGGCCTCGGTGTAGGGCCCTATTACAGCGGAGGCTCCAGCAGTACCACTACCCGTTGGGCCACCGATGCCACTATCCCCAACAACAGAGAGTGCACGCTTCCTGAGTGCATTGCATGAGTTTCATCACCAGAGGCTACCCAATTTTAGGGGTGAGACGGACCCACAGGCAGCTGAGGATTGGCTGGTGGTTGTGGTGAGAGTCTTCAGACTAGTAGGGACACCAACAGACCTTATGGTGATCCTTGCCATGAGTCTCCTTCAGGCAGCAGCAGACAGATGGTGGAGCCTGATGCTCTAGGTGCATGATGAGGCAACACTTATCTAGGCAAACTTCAAGAGCCTGTTTCGGGCGAAGTTTTTCCCAGCCACCCTACGTGCGATGTGGATACAATAGCTACTGTATCTACAACATGGTAGTATGATGGGGGCATAGTACTCAGCGAGGTTCACCAACCTCTCGTGCTACTCAAAAAATATGGCCCGAGACCCATTCTTCAGGGCCTGGAGCTTCGAGCAGGGGATCAGGTGAGATATCAGGGCTTCGATGATCTTCCTTAGAATCCCAACGCAGGCAGTGGTGTTGGGGTAATTCCTCTTAGTGGAGAGTTTCCTTGCCAAGCAATCACCAGCAGTGAGACCCACCACCGGGCGTCACATAGCGGAGTCTTCTGCAGTAGGCACCAGAAACATGTCTTAGAGGTCCAAGCGGACCAGACCATCTGGTGGAAGACCTCAGGACATGAGTTCATTTGTGTGAGGCACATGAGACATAGCCAATCATTCAAGGAACAAATAGTGTTTCACATGCGACGGGTAGGGTCACATGGCTCGTGATTGTCTGACCCACCGTTCAGATGATCAGAAGACAGTTGAGGGACCTCCTAGGTAGAGGCATATGTTAAATCGAGGTGATACGCAGGGCACATACAGATGTGGTAGAGGAGCTGGTCATGCAGCTGGTAGTGGACGACGTTACGAGGTGTTACCACCACCACCACCAGGAATTCCACCCCGACCATAGGGAGCAGGTGGATAGGGGAGAGGTCATCTCCAGGTAGTTGATGCATACGATCATGGAGCTATGGAGATGATTCGAGGTATGATCTGTGTCTACTCCACCTTAGCTATAGTTCTTATAGACAAAGGTTCCAATCACTCTTTCATTTCCACTGCCCTCTTTCGGAGTTCGGAGATTTCGATGGTGCTGTTGGCTCAATCCTTACAGCTAGAGACTCTTATGAGAGCAGAATCGACGATAACGCACTGGTGACGACAGTGTGAGCTTACTCTAGGAGGTGAGAGCTTCAGCTGAGATCTCTTCGTAGCGGCGTCGAGGCCTTACGACATCATCTTGGTTATGGACTGGTTATCTAGAATCCATGCTCAGATCGACTGTATTAGGTTAAAATTGTGGTGTGTCTGCATGGATGGTACTAGGTTCACCTTCACCGGTGAGAAGGGAGCCTTTGCAGCGCAGGATGGAATTACTCAGAGGAGGGTGCAGCTGATCACTCATTAGTTGGCTTGTCTTACCCTTAGAGTAGTTGATATGGAGAGTCCGAGCTATCCTGTAGTGGTGGACCAGTATGCAGATGTTTTCCATAATGATGTTCCAAGTCTACCTCCTCATAGAGAGGTGGACTTTTACATTGACTTGTACCTCAAGACAACACTGATATCTATGCCAGTATATCAGATGGCTCCCGCTGAGCCTCAAGAGCTACGGGTATAGCTGGAGGAATTGCAGGGGAAGAGATTCATCTAGCCTAGTGTTTCTCCCTGGGTAGCCCCGATTCTGTTCAAAAAGAAGGTAGATGGAAGCTTGAGGATTTTTGTCGACTACCATCGCCTGAACCAGGTGAACGTAAAGAACAAGTACCCACTCTCGAGGATTGATGACCTCTTTGATCAGCTGAAGGGAGAACGATGGTTCTCAAAGATAGACCTCAGATCAGGCTGTCACCAGCTCATAGTTCGAGATGAGGATGTGTAGAAGATGGACTTCAGATGTCGGTACGACCACTATGAGTTCTTGGTTATGACTTTTGGTATAACCAATGCTCCAACAGTGTTCATGGGATCCTAAACCGGATCTTCCAGCCATAACTCGATCAAATTTTCATAGTCTTCATTGATGATATTATAATCTACTCGACTACTGAGGAGAAGCATGCCTACAATTTTCAGTTAGTACAGGACACACTCCAAGAGCACCAGCTTTATGGTAAGCTCTCGAAGTTCCAGTTCTGGATTCGAGAGGTTCACTTTTTGGGACATGTCATCTCGAAGGCTGTAGTTTTAGTAGATCCAGTGGATATTGAGGCGATACTTGCTTGAGATCCACCCAGGAGTGTGAAAGAGGTAGGAAGTTTTTTGTGTTTGGCTGGTTATTATTGAAGGTTCATAATAGACTTCTACAGAGTTGAATCACCACTATCAGCCTTAACAAAAAAGGGGAAACACTTTGTGTGGTCAGATATATGCCATCATATCTTTTAGGAGCTGAGGCGGAGGCTAACTAGTGCCCCCATCTTGAGGCATCTAGAGGAAGGCGTAGGGTATGTAGTTTACTGTGACACATCAGGGACTGGACTCAGGTGTGTCCTTATGCAGGAGAGAGCAGTGATCGCTTATGGTTCTCATCAGTTGAGACAACATGAGTAGAACTATGCCACCCATGACATGGAGTTAGCAGCAGTGGTTTTTCCTTGAAGATGTGGTGGCACTATCTGATGGGCAAGCATTTAACATTCTACTCTGATCACAAGAGTCTTAGGTATATCTTCTCTCAGAAGGACCTGAACATGAGACAACGACGTTGGATTAAGTTGTTCCAGGACTATGACTTCGAGATAGTCTATACTATCGGGAAGGGGAACATTGTAACCGATGTACTTAGTAGGAGATCTGGTATACAGATGCTAGGAGAGGCGACAGAGTAGCTGGCTGCTTTACAAATATCCTTTGTAGACTGAGATGGAGCAGTTTTCCTTTAGTCTCTTACAGTAACTCCTACAATTCTTCAGCGAGTCAGGGAGGCGCAATGTGGAGAAACTGACTACGAGACACAATGTGATTATATATCCACTAGGCAGGAACCTGATGTATTTTCTGAAGGTGGGGAGCACATCATCCTCTTCAGAGGATGTACTATGGTGCCAATGTCACTTCAAGAGGAAGTGTTGAGAGAGTTCCACACTTCCCCTCTAGCAGTACATCCAAGAGTGGAAAAGATGTATCTGGACCTCAGACAATAGCACTGGTGGCCAGGTATGAAGAAATCAGTAGCCAAATATGTCTCACGGTGCCTCACTTGTCAGCAAGTGAAGGCGGAGCATCAGGTACCAGCAGGCTTGGTTCAGCCTTTAGAGGTTCCAAAGTGGAAGTGAGATGGGATATCCATAGACTTTATGACAGGACTTCCACGTACATCCAGGGGTCACGACTCAATTTGGGTGATCGTTGAACGAATCACCAAGTCGGACCACTTCCTACCGATCAGAGATCATGGTTCTGTAGAGAGATTAGAACGCCTCTAAGTGTAAGAGATTGTGCGGATGCATAGAGTACCCTCAATGATTGTCTCCGATTGTGATGAAAAATTTACTTCTTGACTATGGAAGGTGTTGCCGGAGGCTTTCGGGACACCTCTTCATCTGAGAACCACCTTCCATCCTCATATGGATGGTCAGACTGAGCGGACCATTCTGACCCTCGAGGACATGCTACGTGCTTGTGTCCTCAAATTCAGTCACAGCTGGTAGGATCACTTACCTTTGGTGGAGTTTTCAAACAACAATAGATATCACTCCACCATCAGGATAAAACCTTATGAGGCCTTGTATAGTCGACCTTGCAGATTTCCACTGTGCTGGGCTGACCCTGGGGAGTCAGCACTAGTGGGACTAGAGATAGTATGAGCTACCACAAAGAAGGTGTAGATCATCCAGGAGCAGATGAAGACTATAAAGAGTAGATAGAAGTCGTATGCTGACAGAATATGGAGACCTCTAAAGTTCCAGGATAGAGACCACGTCTTTCTACGGGTCTCATCCCGAGAAGGTTTACGAAGATTTGGAAAGGCAACAAGTTATCTCCGTATTTCATCAGACCTTTTCAAGTCCTCAACAGAGTTGGAGAGGTGGCATACCACTTAGTTTTTCCACCTCAGTTGCACCGTGTGCATGATGTCTTCCACATATCCCAGCTGAGGAGATATGTACATGACCCTTCTCACATCATCAACCATGGGAGATGGACGTCGACAATGGGGCAAATTTTACTGAGGTTCCAGTGGAGATTGAGGTTCGACAGGAGTGGGTCCTTCGTGGATGGTCGATACCTCAAGTGTGCGTTCGTTGGCAGCACGAGAACCTCTAGGAGAGCACATGAGAGCGGTAGGCTCAGATGCGTACTCAGTACCCCCATTTGTTCCCTTAGTTTGAGTTGTAGTTTACAAGGATGTAAATCCTTGGGGGGGGGGGGAGAATGTAAAGACCTTGAATTTTCGTGGAATTTTTTTTCTTAAATACATGGGATTTTTACGAGTCCGCAAAAACTGATGGCACAGGATTCTAAGGTTCGGTGTGCCCGGAATAAATTTCTGAAGTTTTGTTCGGGTATGTTCAGTAAACGTACGAGAATGTTTTTATAATTTTTGAACCAGTGCTCGGAATTGAAATCCGAGGGCACCGTTGAACTTGCAGTTCCAGTATTTTCTTAAGGATACTTTTACTTCGACGACAGTGAGTCGATAATAAAAGTTGGATTTTGGGGTTTTTAGAGACGAAATAAATAAAAATAAAGTGTGTGGATTTATTTTTATTTGACAATTAAAATATCCTCAGGGAAGTTGGAGGTGGGACCTCCACACCTTAAACTCCCATGAGAGGTTATGGAGGTGGATCCCACCCAAACCAAACCTCCCACTTCATATTTATTATGGTGGGGACCACCTGAGGATAAAACCTCTTGAACTCCCTATTAAGTGGGGAGAAACCTCTTGAGCTCCCTACTTTATGGTGCCAAATCAATTCCATTAATTAATTGAGAATCAATTGATTAATTTGAATCCTTTTGAAATTTGTGCCAATAACTAAATAATAGATTAATCTATTATTTTTGTAGGGGGACTCACCTTTTTCTTTTTGGTGGATCTTGGGAGAGGGAAGAACTTGGAGAAACTTATTCTCTCCAATGAATAATGCTCCTCCCAACAAAGTGCAACCATCGAAAAATGAAGAAAACATCATCCGCCAACGACAGACATATTCTTATTTGATCTTCAACTAGAACAAGGGAGGAAACACCATCTTTGAAGAATTCCGCTGACATCATCCTCGACTTCTTCATCTTCTTTCTCGACATCAACAAATCGAAGTCCGGCTTTCCGCGACTTCATCAATGATCAACAATCAAAAGTAGGGGTTCAGGCTTTGTTATGGTTGCATGTTATTCGTTTTCCGTTGAGGATTATAATTCAAAGCCGCTTGATATCATCCTAAGACGGAGGGAACGGGTCAAATAAACAGGACCCAACCCCTCCTCCTTCTCTATGGAATTTGACGCTAAATGCGGCATGATTCCAGGATGAGATTTACTCCTCAAAAATGGTTGCGGATTGAAGGCGACGTCCTGAGGAGTGCGTGGCTACTTCCAGAATGAGAAACGGGCCACCGAAACTCATCCAGTGACCCATGGAAAGTTCGCTAATAGATGTAACGATTAACTTCACCACGTGATGGAGGCGGCGTAACCGCGCCACTGGAGGAGTAACCTGTGGCCGACTGGCCGCGGCAGTGCAAGACGACCACGAAGAAAACCGGCGGCCCGAGCCACTGGGTCATTGGAGAAGGCGTGACGCGGCGCGACGCGGTATAGAGAAAGTGGGGCCACAGTAGTGCAGCAGCGGCCGACACAAGGCTGGCCTCGAGGAAGACTAGCGACCCGAACCACCAGGTCGCTAGAGGCGGTAGGGTGCAATAGCGCCGCGTGGGAGGCGGCTGGCCGCTCGGCCAACTGGGAGGAGCAGGACCCCTCGCTTGCTCCCGTGTGATGCGGACCGGCGCCACGTGGCACCGGTTGACTTCCACCCGAATGGCCTAGACATTCGGGTTTTCTAGGGGGCGTGGCCTCCCCCTAGATGTGACTAGGGTGGACCCCACGGGCCACCGGGCTGGACCCAGCGTGGGCCAGACCCAGCACGGGCCGAACCTAGCGCGGGCCAGACCCAGCGTGGTCCGGACCCAGCGTAAGCCGAACCCAGTGTGGGCTGCCCACACGGGATGGGCCTCCCCTGAGAACCAGGTCGGACCCGCAGACTGGGGTCGGACCCACGGACCAGGTCGGACCCTCTGACCGGGTCGGTCCGACTGGACCAGACCGGACCCAGACCCATTTGACCAGTTTCCACTCTTTTGCTCGTAACTTGAGCTATGGGCGTCCGATTAAAGAACCGTCTACAGTGACAGAAACCTTAGAAGGAGACAGTTATTTTTGTATACCACACTAAATATTTGGACATAGTTGGTGTATGGCCTCATTGGATCGAGTGTAAATCTTACCGGGCCATTGGAACGAAAATGCCAATAACTCTTAGATCGGGCGTCTGATTGAGGCACCGTCTACCGCATTGGGTTTCTTATGGAAAGACAGATCATTTAGATACATCAACATGGGACTTAATGGTAGTTGATGTATCAAAACTTGGCTTGAAGAGCGGACCCTCCTGGAATCAAGCATGCTTTGTGCGGAACCCTGTGGCTGGCTGTGCACTGACGATTGTTCCTAGATCCTGTGTGGGTTCGACAGCACTAAAGACTGTTCCTGAATCCTATGTGGGTTTGACAACACTGACGACTGTTCCTAGATCCTGTGTGGGTTCGACAACACTGATGACTATTCCTGGATCCTATTTGGGTTCGACAACTCTGTTTACTATTCCTAGATCTTGTGTGGGTTTGACAGCTCTGATTTCTGTTCCTGGATCCTGTGTGGGTTTGACAAAATAGATGATTCAGTGGCTACATATGATCATCTCTATATCTCTACAAAAGTTTTATACCTGTGTGATCTGAGTCAGTGACTTATATGTTTTCCTCATAATTGAGACGAGTTACTTGATAACTTAGGTATATGTATGGTAATTTACCTAAGTAATGTATATTCGTCGATTTCATACCTTGTGGTTTTTCCTTGTTTGATTTTGTGATACCTTAAGGATCTCGAGGTCCCTACTGAGTGTCTTTATACTCACCCCTACACGGGCTATACCCGCACATTGTTGTGTAGGATGCAGACGACAGACTGCACTGACCAAGGCTGAATGTATGAGGACTGGACGGTACCCGGATGTGGACCTCACAACGAGTCGGTACCCGGTGGAGACTGACAGACATGGAGTACTGAGGAGGCTATCTATACCTAACCTTTAGGTAGGATCCGTGGTGGATGATCCAGGAGATGATTTCTACCTTTCATCTATTTTGTCCTTTTTAGTTGTACTTGTACTTTACAGTTGGGCTTGTATTTCCGACCCCCTTTACTTTTCAGCACTCTCTTGTTATACAGTTTTACTTTGTGTTTTGTATCCAGCTGTGTGCTCTGTTGTGTGTGTTTATAGTTATAAGTCAATGCCTTCCCAGTTTAGGGATTTATGCCTTTGGTTCTAGTCGCCAGACCCTAGCCTATGGAAGGCGAGCTTGGGGTAGCCACGACACGGGCCCCGGGGGAGGGCCGTGATAGAGACTACCTAGGTTATTCACTAGAACATACTTAGATAATATTAAATATTTTTTCTTACACACCCCACGATAGGAGTGTATCAATCTTATTTAATCATTTTAAATTAAAATGTTATCCTATTATCATTAATTCGGATGATATCAATAACCTTTTTCAGACTAATTTGGTCCATGGTTATGTGGTCATTAACTCTATGTGGACCATGTTCTATATCACTATATAGTAGTTCTTGGGGATTAATGTTCCCTTAAAAACAAATCTCTTAATTTTCCACCAATTTTTTCTCCATGTGGAAACCTAGTTATGCATTACTTCAGGTAACCTTAATGGTTCAAACTTTCCCTTCTTAAGGGAAGTTTTTTTATTCATTTGTATAATGTGGGTTCATATGAATGAATTATTAAATGTTAAACCTTTGATAAACGATAATTTTTAAGGATAAATTCATTTTAATAGGGGGAGGGGGTGAAAATAACACCACAATATTTTTATGAAATATATTTTATAATAATTTTATCTCTTTGATAGTTTGTGTTGCATGCAATAACAAGTTTAGAGGAACAAAAAATATTAATAAAAAACTATATGTCTGTTAAAACCTAGTTGTTAAATTGGAGGGAATGAACAGAAATAAATAATTTATTAATAAAATATACAAATAAATATTAATGTATTGTTAAGTTCATAGAAAATGATCCCATAATGTTTTAGTTAAGTCATTTTATAGTTCAAAAATTTTTTTCTTCAAAAATGAGTTTTTATTCTTTTTGTGAGTGAATATTAAATTCAAGAAGTTATAGAAAATTTAATTTACAAAATAATATTTATTTTTTAATTTATAATTTCAAAATTATCTTAAGTTTTTTTTGAGAATTTTCTGAAAACATTTATTTTTCAAAGAATAGTGAAAAATACTATTTTTATTGAAAACTATATTTTCATTTAATATTTTTACAAGGTAAAATTATTATTTGGATTTGTTTTAAATTAAAATTAATTAATTTAAATTTAGTATAATCCAATTATTATTTTTTAAGTTTATTTTATACTTAAATTTAGTATAAAAACAATTTATGTTTAAAATGTTATTTTTATGAAAAAATATTTCTCGTTGCGTTTTTTCAATTTAATTTTAAATTTAATGTTGAAACTTTTGTGTTTTAAATTTTGAAAAATATATTATATATTTATAATCATGGGGTTAAAATTTGGTAATTAAACCCCTTTTATTTTAGTCATTATGAATAATAACTTTAGTAAAATTTATTACCTCAATAAAGGGTAAAACGATTTAATTTGAATTAAAAAACGTGATAATGCCATATTTATTATTATTATTTATTTATTGATGGATTTAATTATACAATTAACACATAAGGTTATAAATTTAGTTTTTTAATGTATTATTTTACAAGAAAATGACTTATACATTATTTAAACCAAGGAAAGTCAAAATATCAATTTCTTTGTCATAAATATATCTTATGTGTCCATATGGATATAAGAGTAGGTTATTCTCAAATATAGGTGTCCATTTTTAACTTAATAAACATATTTTCATGATATATATCTATTTATGACTTTTTGGGGCCACTTGGATGAGATTATAATCTTTATAATAATTTATTTAAAGAAAATTCAAAGATGACACATTCATGTTTTTAATAACTATAAAAATTTTAATAGAAGTTTATTCAGATGATATGTTTGAATATGAATATTATTTTTAAATATAATATATTTATCTTCATCATGGTAATTTATTTAATTTTTTTATAAATTAAATTATTTCTCTAAATGCTTACACAACACTGATAAAATAATTATTCAATTAACAAAAAATTGAATAAATTATATTAGAACATTAAAAGTAATATAATTTGAGATATTTAAGGTGATACATATATTATATAGGTTAAATTTACATTTTAGGGATATAATAAAATTTTATTTTTTAATTTACATGTTATATTTATATTTTTAAAAGTAAAAGTAGAGAATAGTATCAAAATTGACGATAATGATATTTTATGAGAATAATATTTTGTTAAATTATTTAAAATCATAAAAATATTTAAAAAATATAAAGTGATTATTATATGGTCTAAAATGTCATAAATTTTACATTGAAGGTCCAATTAATATCAATTAAGTAAAAATTAAAACCTTTTAATATTTAAAAAGTTGTTATTGTAATTAAAACTAAAATAGGTTAACTAAGGGTTAATCAAAATGATAAGGTTTAAAATAACACCATTTTTTTTAAAATATATTGGATGGTGTTATTAAAAACTTATATTTTATTATCTTCTAATACATTTTAATTATATGGTATTTTGATAGAAAATAAATTTATTAGAATTTAACATTTTTGAGAAATTCCAAAAATGCCCCATTGCTTAATTATAAAAGGTCACCTTCCCTCACTTATTTACACTATAATGAACATTATATGTAACATCCCTTGTAAATAATGAAGATTAAATGTTCATATATATTAATATTTGTAAATAAAATATTAATATTACTTTAAAGGGGATGCTATGTTTGATGGCATACCCAATACACAATAATGAGTTTTTTTGAAATCTTACGTTGGACACTAATAATATAATAATATTATTTTAAATAGTAGTTAACGCCTAGCTATTGTAATGGTGGGAATTAACAAAACTAACTAAAAAATGATTATATATTTTTGTTAAATATTTTTACATTTATCCAATAAAAGTTAGAGGCTTAAAATAAGGAAATAATTTGATTTTAGGGATAAATATTCTAATGTTATTTAAAAGGATGATTAACCAACTTTTGTTGGAGAACCATTTTTAAAATTACATTTTGTCAAATTTATATGTTATATTTGACATAATAAAATCCTTCTTTATAATCAGGACATCAAAATTTACATTGTGTAAATTTTTGTTATTTTTCGAATAAAGTTCATTTTTTAATGAATAGTGAAAATGCTGTATTTTAATTCAAAACCTCATTGTAATATAATTTATTTATATGGTTAGATTATATTTTTAATTGGGTTTAAATTTTAGTTGAAATATATTTTTACCATTTAATCCAATGGTGGTTATTGGTATTAATTTCACTTTGAAATTGGACATAAACATGTGTCAATCTTTTGATAGATATTATTTCATAAAAACACGCTATTTGTTTTGAAAACAGGAATTAATTATCAAATTAATTAATGAAACTTCTATGTTTTGAATTTGGTAAAATGGAAATCATTTTTGAATTTGGAATATGAAATTTAATTTGGATAAATTTTTGGTATTTTTCTGACAAATGTTCATTTTTAATGAATAGTGAAAAATACTGCATTTTACTTCACAACTACTTTTTCATAAAATTTAATTATATGGTTTTATGATACTTTTAATTGATTTAAAAGGGTAATTGAATTATGTTTTTATCACTTAATACAATTTTGTTCATTTGAAGTAATTTCACTTTTCAATTGGATGTAAAAACAATTCAATCTTTTGATAAATTTTACTTCTTAAAAACCCGTCTTTGGTTGTGACAAAGAGAATTATTTTTTAAATTAATTAATGCAATTTATGTGTTTGGAATTTCGTAAAATGTATTCCATATTTGTAATCAGAAGTTCCAAATTATGTAATTAATACTATTTTGTTTTTGGACATTACGAATAGTAACGACGATAATTATCTTTAATTATCGTGATTAATTAGTAATCTGGTAGTTAAGGGTAATAAAATAATATCATAATAATATAAAATGACCCCAAAATGTGTCCAAATACTCTTTTTTGAGATATTTCTGATCATGAGAAGCTTTTTAGCAAACTTGAGGGCCCATGGAGTCACATGGGTGTAGTAGTGACATTTATGACATTATTTTTTTTAAAAGAAGAGAAATATAACAAAGGTTTGTATATCATAAGTAAAACAATTTTAATTTTGTTTACATAAATTATATAATAGAATATAAATATTAATTTTAAAGAAAAAAATATTTCATACATCATGGTATTTTTTTATAATTTTTAGACATTAAATAAATAAATTTATTTATGACACCATGATGATGCAGTGATTACCTCATTAATGAACGATTTAAATAAAATGAAATGATAAGGTAAAATCTAAGACATACACTTGTCAAAAACCTATTGGATGGGTGGATTTAGAACCCTTATCACCTTATCCTTTAAATATATCATTTTGGGACCTTTAAAATATGAAAACCATTATATAATAAAGTAACATTTCAAGACTTTCCAAAAGTGACCCTCCTCCCTCTTATAAAAGGACCCCACATCTACCCCCTTACCCACACCTATAAAGACCTTGTATAATCCAAACTCTACTCATATTATCTTCCACATCTCTCTCTTACTCCTAGAAGCCTCACTTTGGGCAGATGTCTTTCCAATGAGGGCTTTGGCTCAAATAAAAAAGAGTTACCCGATTTAGAGGTAATGTCTTCTCTCGAGTTTCTTTCTTTTATTTTCCTTCTTCACTAACCACTATCTTATTATTATTTGATCCCATAATAACACCAGTATCCTCAATATACTAGTATGTTGTTATAATAAGTATTCTACCAACACTTACACACACCTCCTTCTAGTGGTTAAAGAACATACTGTTTCTGTGGGTGGCGAATTACTGCCTCACAAAATGATGATTGTTCAATCTTCTTTTAACACCTTTCATGGTTACCATTATGATGTAACTGTATATATATATGATATATATGGTATTTTTTTCTATATTCTTCTTATTTTTTTTTAAATCACATCGTTATGCTTTTCATGTTGTGGAACTGCGATAATTTCATCTGAGGAAGTGTGGACTACCGCCCCCTCAAGTGATGTGACTCGTTCTTGACAAACATGGAATTAATAAATAATGCAATTAATGAAATTATGTTACCTATATAAAATATATATTATACTGTAATTATAATATATATATGTCTCATTTATTTTTAATTCCACTAATATGAAATAAAAATGAAAGTAGCGTTCATGCGTATGTACCAGTTACCGTCTCAATGAACGGTGCATTTCATTTCATACCTCCAAATGTTATGTACTATTATAAGTACATATATATAATGTATATATATGATATATATTAAATCTAAATGATGAATATAATTCTGGAGATAAGGGAATCTTTACCACATGGACAATTTATAATTATAACAAGTTCATTTTTGGCTCAAGTTCCAAACATCGACAAAATGTCCATTATGAACTCAAATAATTAAATAATTGTTATAAAAATGTAAAAAGTGATGTAAAAAGAATAATAAAATTGAAAACTATTATTAAAAAAATTATAAATTAATTTAAGTTTATCATTCAAGAATAACAAGGAACATACGAGCGAGTCAAGTCGGACACATGATAAGGGGATTTCTTATATCACTTTTAATTCTGTAAGATTTATATTTTTGGCCACTTATTTATTGCATGTGGTGTATTGTGCACTTCCATTTGATATATATTATCATGTTTCTATTTATATTCATGGTATTTTCTGATTCATTTGGTTCTTGTTATATTTTGGTCACACGACTTGATTGATTACAACGAGGTAAGGGGTTTTTATATCACTTTTTATTCCCGTGAGATTCATGCTACATTTGCCACTACTTCCTTTTGTGTGGTGTGTGTACTTCCCATGATTGTATTCATTGTGTAATATAATTTAATATATGGGTATTTACATCTTCATTGTATGATCCTTCTTTCATGGGGTGTACGTTTTGAAAGTTACCCAAATCGGTAAGGGAACTTTTCACCCTCCTCTTTTTAAAAGAATTATTTTTGTTATGTCATGTAATTTACATCTTATTGTTATGGGATAAGTTCTTCTATATCCTTATTGATGTAAATTTTATGTCCAAGTGATGATATACCATTTTTTCTCTCATCAACTCATTTTCTGAATTTTAAAGTGACACCGTTAGGATGTCAAATGTTTGCAAGGGAACTTTTTAACTCAATTTCAATTCTTTGGGTTAATCTTGTACTTATTGAATATGTTGTCCTATGAATATGTATGAATGAACTATTATTTTTTTTCACTTAATATCCATTTATATTGGGTGTATTCTTATTTTTCACACATATTTATGTAATTCATTTATCCTTAATCAAAGGATACCGTCTTTATAAGGGATTCCCTCTCAATTTACATTCCATTGAGACTTCATTCTTGTTATGTGCCAATTCACTTTGATATGGTGTATATACTATCCTTTAGAATATTATATCATTAATACCTTTATTCTCATGATATTATAATGTTTTGATTAAATGTTATTCCTTTAAAAGCTTCAAAGTGGTATGGGACACTTTGATTCACAAATATATTTATTAAATGGTTTTGAAACTAGTTTGAGAAATCATTGATTTTGTCAATATCTTGAAATGATATATTGTGATTTAAAATGAAATGTTAATAGTGAAATGTTAATATTTTCAATATTTTATGTGCTATGACTTTTTAATGGTACTTGGACATTTGACGGGTGGTTACGTGATTAACCAAATGACGGGTGGTGCCCTGAAAACTAGGATGAGTGGTTACGTTATAACCTCCAATGAATTGGGTATGGAATTCGTCCATATAGATATTCAATTTAGTGACATGTGTGGAAGTCGACCGTATGGTTATTCCATTTAAGTACGTTTATGTCACAAGTTACCTTTATATGTTATGTGCTATTCATATGGGTTTTATGGTGATTTTTGGTTACAAAAGGGGTAAGCAATGATATTTTTTTCAGTGAAGAGTATTTAATATTTCATAAAGGTGAAAAGTATTAATTATGATTAAGTATTCATGGTTTACTTGTTGTTTTGAAAAAACTAACAGTTTTCTTCTTTGTGTATCACTTACTGAGCTTTTTATACTCATCCCAAGTTTTTGAAATGTTTTTTACAGGTCAAGGGAAAGGTACATGATGTGATTATAGTGTCAAGGAAGTGTCAAGAAATTATCCATTTTTTACTTTAAATATGCATCCTTTGATGGAAAAAAATGAATACTGTCTTTGATGTAACCACCTTGTTTAATTTTGGAATGCAAAGCATGATTTATGATCTAATTCTCTAAAAATCTAAACCTGAAAAGATCCTCACTGTGTATTCTTGAAATACCTCAAGAATAAGTAATGTTTAAGGATGGAGTCTTATAGTTGGTATCAAATGTTGGTTTAGATAACTTTAGAGGTAAGGGTATTCTTTAATCATAAGTGACACTACCATAATGGTTAGGATTTCAGAAAGAGTCATAGTTTTTTTAGATAAAGTGAATAAGTTTAAGATAACATGAATGATTAAATCTTAGTATTATATGATTATTTTACTAATATAGTCACACTAACCATTTTGGTTTTAGTAAATGGATGGATCTAGCAGGCACCAAAGTAACAGTGGATGTGATGAAAACTGTGACGGTTTTCTGAAGGAACAACGAAATGATATGGGAGCTGCAATGAGAACTTTTGTGGTTATTCTCAACAAACTATCATGAGTCATGATTAACCACTTGAAACATGGTGAGTTCTCTAATTCATCATGTACAAGATAACCAACTTGATGTGGATGTTTAGGTAATAATTATAAAGGTAACCATTAGGGTTTATATGATCCTTACTTTTGAGGTAATTATGGGTTACTATATGTTATGATGGAAAATAAAATGCATGAGATAAACTTGAGGTTAAATTATGTTATGGTTATTTTTTATGATGTTATCTCTTTTTGGGGAATATTTTAAGAATTATACAGTATTGGAAAAGACAACACATAGACCGTGTGACAACCCGTCGCGTCAGACGAAGCTGTAGGAATCAAACCCACAACCAAAGTGCGACTGGGATTTATCACCTACCACTAGACTACGTGATGTCCCTGGTTAGTAAGACTAATTATTTTTAGTTATATGATCTTATGAATCAGGAATAAGTTGATTTTGGGTTATCTATGGTAATGATTAACCTATCATGGAGTATATGTGATTAGGTTAATTACTTTTCAGTATGAGACTTTAAGTGTAACTGATGTTATTTGGAGATAAATTTTAAGATTTACCTTGGAAGACTATGTGATTAAATCATTCATAGATTTGGGTTTCAATATTAGTTTAGAGTAATTTGACGAATTTTATGGATAACTGTTTATTGAATGGTTTTTGATGAACTTTGGGTTTTGTTGGACAAATTTTGGAGATTAAGAGTAGTTTTTCTTTTTGTAAAAGATTATCCTTTTTGTAAATTATCTGATCTTGTACTAACCATTTTGGTTTTGTTTAAGTTCTTAAGAAATTGGGAAATATATAGTTCTCTTTTGTGGATTAGGTGATTCTTTAGAAGTTGATTATAGCGCTCTTAATGTGAACAAGTCATCCTAAATACTCATCTTTTGGAGAAAATATGAGTTTGTATTAGAAATATAGTAAGAGATGAAATTCAACATGACAAGTAAGTATGTTTTCTTATGTTTTAGTTAAGCCCATAAATAAATTCCTCAATGAAAAGTAACTTAAAACAAAAACACTGTTTGTTATCTTTTCCTACCGAGGAATCAAATACTGTTTAACCCATCAAAAGTTTGTGATTTTCTGGTGGTCAACTTTCTCCTAAACATGTTTTCTATCACTATCCATCAGATCTTGATGGTTTGTTTTCTACTCCATATCCATGCTTTCGTGGAATCCTAGTATCTTTTGTCTCGGGTGACCTGTGTACTTCGCTTTTTTTTTAAATTGATAGTTTCATTGACTACTTTTCTGATGTGGGGCTTTCAATAAAGTTTCCGAGACCAATTTTAAAATTGCGAGGACACAATTCCCAAAAAGGGGGAAGTATGTAACATCCCAGGTAAATAATAAATATGAAATGTTCATATATATTAATATTTGTAAATAAAATATTAATATTACTTTAAAGGGGATGCTATTTTTGATGGCGTACCCAATACACAACAATGAGTTTCTTTAAAGTCTTACGTTGCACACTAATAATATAATAATATTTTTTTAAATATTAGTTAATGCCTAGCCGTTTTAATGGCGAGAATGAACAAAAATAACTAAAAAATGATTATATATGTTTGTTAAATATTTTTACATTTATCCAATAAAAGTTAGAGGCTTAAAATAAGGGAATAATTCAATTTTAGGCATAAATATTCTAATGTTTTTTAAAAGGTCGATTAACCACCTTTTGATGGAGAACCCTTTTTAAAACTACTTTTTGTTAATTTTATATGTTATATTTGACAAAATAAATCCCTTCTTTAGAATCATGACATCAAAATTTACTTTGTGTAAATTTTTGTTATTTTCCAAATAAAGTCCATTTTTAATGAATAGTGAAAATGATGTATTTTAATTCAAAACCTCATATTAATCTAATTTATTTATATTGATAGATTATATTTTTAATTGGGTTTAAAGTTTAGCTGAAATATATTTTTACAATTTAATCCAATGGTGGTCGTTGGAATTAATTTCACTTTGAAATTGGACATAAACAAGTGTCAATCTTTTGATAGATATTGTTTCATAAAAACACGCTATTTTTTTGACAGCGGGAATTAATTATGAAATTAATTAATGAAAATTATATGTTTTGAAATTGGTAAAATAGAAATAATTTTTGAATTTGGAATATCAAATTTACTTTGGATAATTTTTTGGTATTTTTCTGACAAATGTTCATTTTTAATGAATAGTGAAAAATACGGCATTTTACAGCAAAACTGATTTTTCATATAATTTTATTATATAGTTAGATAGTCCTTTTAATTGGTTTTAAAGTGTAATTGAATTATTTTTTTATCACTTAATACAATGTTGTTCATTAGAAGTAATTTCACTTTTCAATTGGATGTAAAAACATGTCAATCTTTTGATAAATTTTACTTTTTAAAAACCCGTCTTTGGTTGTGACAACATGAATAATTTTTTAAATTAATTACTGAATTTTTTGTGTTTGGAATTTGGTAAAATGGATTTCATATTTGTAATCAGAAGGTCCAAATTATGTAATTAAGACTCTTTTGTTTTTGGACATTACGAATAGTAACGATGATAATTATCTTTAATTATCATGATTAATTAGTAATAGGGTAGTTAAGGGTAATAAAATAATATCATAATAATATAAAATGACCCCAACATGTGTCCAAATATTCTTTTTTGAGTCATGTACTACCATGGTAAGCTTTTTAACGAACTTGAGGGCCCATGGAGTCACATGAGTGTAATAGTGACATTTATGACATTATTTTTTTTAAAAGAGAAATATAACAAAGGTTTGTATATCCTAAGTAAAACAATTTTAATTTTGTTTACATAAATGATCTCTTAGGATATAATTATTAATTGGAAATTTAAATATATTTCCTACATCATGGTATTTTTTTATAATTTTTAGACATTAAATAAATAAATTTATTTATGACACCATGATGATGCAGTGATTACCTCATTAATGAACGATTTAAATAAAATGAAATGATAAGGTAAAATATAAGCCATAAAATTGTCTAAAACCTATTTTATGGGTGGATTTCGAACTCTTATCACCTTATCCTCGAAATATATCATCGTGTGACCTTTAAAATCTGAAAACCGTTTTATAATAATGTAACATTTCATGCTTTCCAAAAGTGACCCTCCTCCCTCTTATAAAAGGCCCCCACCTCTACCCATTACCCACACCTCTCAAGCCCTTGGATCATCCAAACTATGCTCATATTATCTCTCAAAATCTCTCTCTTACTCCTAGAAGTCTCACTTTGGGCAGAAGTCTTTCCAAGGAAGCCTTTGGCTCAAGTCAAAAAGAGTTATCCGATTTAGAGGTAATGTATTTTCTCGAGTTTCTTTATTTTATTTTCCTTATTCACTCACCAATATATTCTTATTATTTGATCCCATAATAACACCAGTATTATAAATATACTAGGATGTTGTTATGATAAGTATTATACCTACACTTACACACACCTCCGTCTAATGGTTAAAGAACATACTATTTCTGTGGGTGACGAATTACTGCCTCACGAAACGATGATTGTTCAATCTTCTTTTAACACCTTTCATGGTGGCCATTATGATGTCACTGTATTTATATATGATATATATGGTATTAATTTTTTTTCTATATGCTTCTGAATTTTATTTTTAAATCACATTGTTATGCTTTTCATGTTGTGGAACTGCGATAATTTCATCTGAGGAATTGTGGACTACCGCCCCCTCAAGTGATGTGACTCATTCATGCCAAACATGGAATTTATAAAGAATGTAATGAATGAAATTATTTTACCTATATAAAATATATATTATACTATAATTATAATATATATATGTCTCATTTAGTTTTAATTCCTTTAATATGAAATAAAAATGAAAGTAGCGTTCATGCGTACGTACGGCTTACCGTCTCCATGAACGGTGCATTTCATTTCTTACCTCCAAATGTTATATACCATTATAAGTACATATATATAATGGATATAATGGATATATATTACATCTAAATTATGAATATAATTCTGGAGATAATGGACTCTTGACCACATGGACAATTTATAGTTATAACAAGTTCATTTTTGACTCAAGTTCCGAACATCGACAAAATGTCAATTATGAACTCAAATAATTAAATAATTGTTATAGAAAAGTAATAAGTGATATAAAAGGAATAATAAAATGGAAAAATATTATTAATCAAGTAGAAATTAATTTAATTTTATCATTCAGGAATAACAAAGAACATACGAGCGAGTCAAGTTGGACACGTGGTAAGGGGATTTATTATCTCACTTTTAATTCTGTGAGATTTCTATTGTTCACCACTTATTTATTTCATATGGTGTATTGTGTACTTACATTTGATATAAATTATCATGATTCTATTTATATTCATGGTTTCTACGATTCATTTGGTTCTTATTATCTTTTGGTCATACGACTTGATTGATTACAATGAGGTAAGGGGTTTTTATCTCACTTTTTATTCCCGTGAGATTCACGCTATATTTGCCACTATTTACTTTTGTGTGGTGTGTGTACTTCACATGATTTTATTATTTGTGTAATTTAATTTAATTTATGGGTATTTACATCTTCATTGTATGATCCTTCCTTCATGGGGTGTACGTTTCGAAAGTTTCCCAAATCGGTAAGGGAACCTTTCACCCTCCTCTTTTTAAAATACTTATTTTTGTTATATCTTTTAATTTACATATTATTATGATGGGATATGTTATTATATATCCTTATTGATGTAAATTATATGTCTATGTGATGATATATCATTTTTTCTCTCATCAACTCATTTTATGAATTTTAAAGTTACATCGTTAGGCTGTCGACTTTTTGCAAGGGAACTTCTTAACTCAATTTCAATTCTTTGGGTTAATCTTGTACTTATTGAATATGTCGTCCTATGAATATGTGTGAATGAACTCTGATTTTTTTTCAATTAATATCCATTTATATTGTGTATAGTCTTATTTTTCACATATAATTATGTAATTGATTTATCCTTAATCAAAGGATATCGTCTTTATAAGGGATTTCGTCTCAATTTACATTCCATTGAGATTTCATTGTTGTTATGCACCAATTCAATTTGATGTGGTGTATATACTATCCTTCTACATATTATATCATGAATACCTTTATTCTCATGATATTATAAAGTTTCTATTGAATGTTATTCCTTTAAAAGCATCAAAGTGGTATGGGACACTTTGATTCAAAAATATCTTTATTAAATGGTTTTGAAAATAGTTTGATAAATCATCGATTTTGTCAATATATTGAAATGATATATTGTGATTTCAAATGAAATGTTAATATTGAAATGTTTATATTTTCAATATTTTATGTGCTATGATTTTATTTAATGGTACTTGGACATTTGATTGGTGGTTACATGATTAACCAAATGATGGGTGGTGCTGTGAAAACCAGGACAGATGGTTATGTTACAACCTCCATTTCATTGGGTATGGAATTCGGCCGTATGGCTATTCCATTTAGTGACATGTGTGAAAGTCGACCGTATGGTAATTCCATTTTAGTACGTTTATGTCCCAAGTTAACTTTATATGTTATGTGTTATTCATATGTGTTTTATGGTGATTTTTGATTACAAAAGGGGTAAGCAATGATATTTTTTTCAGTGAAGAGTATTTATTATTTCATAAAGGTGAAAAGTATTAATTATGATTAAGTATTCATGGTTTACTTGTTGTTTTGAAAAACTAACAGTTTCATTCTTTGTGTATCACTTACTGAGATTTTTATGCTCATCCCAAGATTTTGAAATGTTTTTCACAGGTCAAGGGAAAGGTACATGATGTGATGATAATGTCGAGGAAGTGTCAAGAAATAATCCATGTTTTACTTTAAATATGTTTCCTTTGATGGAAAAAATGAATACTATCTTGTATATAACCACCTTGTTTAATTGTTGAATTTAAAGCACGATTTATGATCTAATTCTATAAAACTCTAAACCTGAAAAGATCCTCAATGTGTATTATTGAAATAACTCAAGAATAAGTACTGTTTAAGGCTGGGGTCTTATAGTTGGTATCAAAGGTCGGTTTATGTAATGTCCCGGATCTGGGTGCCACTCCATGGGTGCCCCAAACCTGGTTGGTCACATGACCTCAAGTGCATTTCCCCAAATTCCAGAGGCTGTCGACTAGCAGCGAGAGCCTAGGTATGATAGTGGGGAAACTATGCTCTCATTTGTCAAAGTGTAGCGCAACGGTATATAAGAACAAACATACAACAACATCAGAAGAAGTAAAAAATATACAACTGAGATGAACAACTTCAATAAAAGAGAACCAATAGTTATATTGATAATGATTCAATATGTATATAGTTATAAGAAAACATCCAGAACATGTTATAAAACAATACAATACACTGAAAGTACAGGTACAACAAAACAACACAAAGAAGAATAAACAAAACGCAACAGCATCGCAAGCCTAAGCTCAGTCCCATGCTCTCATACTCCTCTGCTACAATCAAGTACATGTATAGGGACCCTTTCCCTTATCCATACCTATAGAAATGTAATCTGTTTGGGGATGAAGACATGACCCCAAATAGGGTGTGAAAAATAAATCCCAGTAGGCACCCACCAAAGGCCCGTACCCAACTGTCTATGAAATGTGAAACAATAGTGTGCAGTAGTAAATGCAATAAACTAAGAAATACTAAAAGGTATCCAAATTTACCATTTTCATTGCCATTTTAATTATTACTTATCACCTCCAAGCTTGTGCTTCGGCTTGGAAGTCATTCATAGAAAATTACCTTAGTGGATATTTTAAATTACCATGTCCTCAAACATACTATCCTTACCTTCATGTAATCAGATTACCAAACTGTAGGTAATTTCCCTCAGGAATAATAGATATTTCCCTTAGGCATACGAAGTGTCACCCTCAGGCATAGAATCTACTGTCCTCAGGCATGAAAGAAGTTTCCCTCAGGCAAAACAGAACACTGCACTCAGGCTAAATAGAACACTGCCTTCAGGCGCAAGTAACCACGTCGAGCCCAACAGATAAGCAAGCCATTATATAAAATTCCTCTCAAGGAAAATTAAATCATGATAAATTTTATAGTATACCCTCGGGTAACTTGGCCAAATTGCTAAATAGAGGAACACACCCCAGGGGTGGTCTTGGATCCAACCAGTGATCCCAAATAGTAGTTTAAACTTGTCATTAAATTATCTATACAATTCTAGATATCTTTTCAGAAAAGGCCTCAGCCACACGACACCCCAAACTTGGGTTTGCAGCACAACGGTATACAAAAACTCACAACAGTTAGAATTTAAACACCAGACCACCTACCTCAATCGCCCCTGATCGATATACGTGAACGACACTCCTTGAAACGACCAAGAATGACGTAGATATGAGGTAAAAGAATTCCCGTTCAAACATAAATAGCTTTCCTTCAGGAAATAATTGGTAAGAACAGTTCAAGGAGAGGGGAGTGCTTACCTGTACGGTTCCAACGAGATCGACGGAGGTAGAATCGGATTCTCGATGCTCGATCGGGTGATCTCCAAAGTTTCGACCATATCTCCCAATCCCTTCTCCAGTTCTAAGACATCCCTATGAATAGGGGAGGCTAATTCCCATTTTAAGCAAAAAAACAGACTACACGACATGTACTATTGGGTACACGACATGAAATTTTCATTTCTTAACTGTTCCTTCGGTGGATCCTCACCAGCGTGGCATTGTTCATCTGTCGACATGAGTACATGACATGTAATACCTGAGTACACGGTGTGTACTATCGCTCAGTTGGACACCGCCTTACTGTTTTCCTGTCGACTGACTACACGACGTGTAAATACCCACTACATGGTGTGTAGTTAGTTTTTACACCCATCATCATCGATCAGCCTACACGCCCTATGTACTCATTCCATATGGACAAAGTACATGGTGTGTAGTCACATAATTTATAATTTTCTCCCATTTTCCTTATTTTATCAAACATACTTAAGGAAAAAAGAAAAGAAGAAACCCATACCTCAAGAATAAGAACCGGGTTCTTCTAAACATCCCCCCTTAAAGAAATTCGTCCCCGAATTTCCCTTCCAAGGGTGGCGAAGATAAAGATTAGAACAACTCTGGCAACTGAGCACGTACGTTGGTCTCCCACTCCCTTGTTTTGTCCTGCACTCGACCATGCTGCCATAGCACCCATATGAGAGGAACTGACTGGCCTCGGAGAACCTTCATGCTCCTATCACCAATATGAATCAGACACTCCTCAAAGGATGCATCTATCTGAAGCTCAACCACCTCTGGATGAAAGACGTGAGACAGGTCTGAATGGTAGCAGCGCTACTGAGATACATGGAAGATGTCATGCATGGCCCGATACCTCTGTGGTAACTGCAACCGATAGGTAACCAGCCCGAATCTCTCTAGAATCTCAAATGGCCCCACATACCTCGGTGAATGTTTAACCTGTCTCTTAATCTGCCTGTGTCCCAACCTTAGTAAAACACGCACGAAAACCTGATCCCTGATCACGAACTCTAAGGGTCGTCTACAATGATCAATATAAGATTTCTGACAAGACTGTGCAGTAGCCATCAGCTTCTAAATCAACTGGACCTGCTCAGAAGTCTCCTGCACGAGACGTGGTCCCAGTAAAGATGCCTCACCTACCTCCATCCAGCACAAAGGTGATCAGTATGTCATACTATATAAATCCTCGTAAGGTGCCATCTCAATAGTTTCCGAAAAACTATTATTATAGGAAAACTTGACCAGGGGTATATGCTTCTCCCAGGAGACCCCAAAGTCTAGGACGCATGCACACAGCATGTCCTCTAACACCTGTATCGTATGATATGACTGACCATCAGTCTGAGGGTGGTAAGATATGCTCAAAAGCACCTGTATACCCGGTGCCCTCTAAAAACTCTTCCAGAAACAAGATGTAAAATGGGAATCCCTATCTGAAACGATAGAACGAGGAACCCCATGAAGACGTATAACCTCTCAGATATACAGATTTCTGAGCTCATCAACACCGAAGGTCTCCTTGATCAGAAAGAAGTGAGCTACCTTTGTGAGTCTATACACAACAAACCACTCAACATCATTTTCTCAAGGTGACCTCGGAAACCTAGTCACGAAGTCCATCGCGACATCATCTCATTTCCACTCTAGAATGGGTAACTGATGTAATCGTCTGACTGGCCTCTGATGCTCTGCCTTCACCTACTGACATGTGGAACATCTCGTAACAAAACCAGCTACTTCTCTCTTCATACCCGGCCACCAGTACTGATGTCTCAAGTCACGGTACATCTTGGTAACTCCGGGATGAACTGCCCAAGATGAAGCCTGAAACTCCCACATCAAATCCTCACATATATCCCATGTAACCCACACTCGTCCATTGAAATATAGTACCTCATCATCGCCTATCGTCCACCCAGGAGGAGGGTCCTCACTTGACACCGAATCCCGTAGAACTAGGCCTTCTGAACCAGATAGCTGTCTCATCATCACTCTATCCAGGAGGGTAGAAGTCACAGCTAAAGATGAAAGATAGGTTTGCCCCTGACTGTCGTGCACCTAAAAATTCATATCAGAGAACAAAGCCATAAGCTGCCACTCACCACTGGGCTCACGAACCACCTGTGTTTGAGTCTTCCTACTCAGTGCATCAGCAACTGCATTACCCTTACCAGGTGTATAGGAAATCTCAAAATCGAAGGACTGAAATTATTCGACCCAACTTTGCTGCCTCAGATTAAAGTCACACTGAGTAATGATATACTTGATACTTTTGTGGTCGGTGAAAACCAAAAAATGCTCTCCCAAGAGCTAATGTCTCCAACAGTGTAACACATGAACAACTTCAGCCAACTCAAGATCATGCGTCGGGAAATTCCTCTCTTGTGGCCTCAACTGCTGAGACCTGTACGCAACAACTTGATCACCCTTCATCAACCCAGATCCCAACCCAATACCTGATGCATCATAGTAAACTGTATATCTCTTCCCCTGCTCTGGGAGTATCAGGATTTGTGCTGATGTCAACCTTCCCTTCAGCTCCTAAAAGGCTGTCTCACAAGCTTCTGACCAAACGAACTTCACACCCTTCTTAGTCAAACCCATCAAAGATGCTACTAAGTGGGAGAATTACTATATAAAACTCCTGTTGTAACCAGCCATCCCTAAGAAACACCGTATCTCAAACACATTCTTAGGATGCTCCCAGGAAACTACTGCTCTCACCTTCTCTGGGTCTACTACAACTCCTGCCTCTGAGATGATATGACCCAGGAAGTGAATTTGGTCCATCCAAAAGTGGAACTTCGGGAGCTTAGCATATAGCCGATTCTCTCTCAGTGTACTCAATACGATCTCAAGATGGGTGGCATGGTCATGTAGAGTGTGGAAGTACACCAAGATATCATCCACTAAGACTACTACAAAAGAGTCCAGATAAGAGTGGAACACACGATTCATCAGAGCCATGAAAACTGCTAGCATGTTCGTGAGTCCGAACAGCATGACCAAGTACTCGTATAGACCATATCTGCTCCGAAAATATGTGAGAGGTATATCAGATGGTCTAACATGAAACTAATGATATCTGGATCTCAAGTCAATCTTTGAGAACACTCGTGCTCCTCGAAGTTGATAAAAAAATCATCAATCCTCAGTAAGGGATATCAGTTCTTAACCATCAGCTGGTTCAGCTTCCGATTTGCCACACATAGTCTGAGGGTACCGTCCTCCTTCTTCGCAAAAGGATCTTCAAACCCCTTGGAGAAGTGCTGGGTCAGATGAAACCCTTTGAATGAAAATCCTCTAACTGTCTCTTGAGCTCCTACAACTCAGGTGTAGCCATTCTATAAGGAGGAATGGACACCGATGCCACTCCTGGAACAATATCGATAGAGAAATCTACCTCTATCTCCGGAGGTAGACCTGAAAAGTCATCTAGTAAGAAATCCCTGAAATGATCAACTACTTGAGAGAAATATTTCTGACAAGTCCCTCTGATCATCCAGATAAAAACTCCCAATATGTGCTGTGACTCCACCTCACCCACGATGCTCTGGTCCAGCTCAAATCGCTTGAACATTCCACTCGCCTTTGTATAGAAACTCTCTTCCCTCTAGTGATTTGAAACACACCCTATGATGATAGCAGTCTACAAAGGCTAGAAATGGAACCAACCAGTGCATCCCGAGTATGGAATCATAGCTCATCATCTCTAAGACATAGAGGTCCGAAAGGAAGTGACACCCACCAACCTCAAAGGGGCACTCCCTGAACTAACGCACACCAGCCGTTCTAGTCCCCAACAGAGTGTGTAACATCATAACATCAGAAGAAGAAGAAAAACAGAGCCCGATGATCTCCACAACAGGAAAAAATACAAATCTATGTGTAGAATTTGTATCGAAAAGTAATGATGATAAGACAGAAGCTACTAGAATAATACCTCTGACAATAGAAGGTCTGGGATCCTGCTCATGTTGGGTCTGTTGCACTGCATATGCCTGCCCAGTGCTGTCGCCCTGTGACACAACCTGGCTACCCTGAGCTGTCCCGCCCTACTGCCTCTAGGATTCTGGTGTTTGGCTACCATGACCACATCCAAAATCTCTTCCTACACACCCTAAAGTATTCCAGTTTCTCGACTGGTAAGAAGCTTCTGATCCTGCTCCCGCATGCGAAGTCTGCACAGAACCCCTCTCACTAGCCACTGGTAGAAACGCCCTTCAAAAGAACTGCAGATTCCCCATACTGCCGCAAGATCGACATTCCACTGGGTCACATGGACACTGCGGTCTCTTGTTCCCCTCCTTACCACACTAGTAGCACCTAATCTGGCCACCTGAAACATTCTTCTGGCTGGTACTACCACCGTGAGAGAATTCCATCTGTCTCTTCCTCTTGCCAGTAGAAATAGTACCAGAAACAGGTGTCAAACCACCCTGGCCCACACCACTAGATTTCCGTAGATTCTGCTCAGTAATCAGTGCCTGGTTCACAATAGATTTTACAGTAGGAAACCTAAAAACATTCAGCAATGTGTGGATGTCATATCGAAGACCATCCTCAAAGTGTCTAGCCCCCAATGTCTCATCAACCACCAGAACGGGTGAAAAATGTTGGAGCTCGGTGAAACAAGTAGAATAATGAATCACCGTCATAGCACCCTACTGTAGATTCATGAACTCTCGAGCTATATCCTCCCTTAGCGTCTCTAGGAAGAAGAAGTCATAGAAAGCTGTCTGAAAATATTCCCACGCCATGTCTCTGTGATGCTTTGACTGGGTGGTAACATCCCAACACCTCTTGGAGGAATCACACATCATATAAGTCGCGAGCTTGACCATCCGCCTTGGAGGCGTATCTAGATGCTCAATAATCATCTGCAATGATTCCAGCCAAGACTCTGTAGCTTGTGGCCCACCATCCTTGGAAAACGCAGGCAGATGCTACTTATGGAAGATATGTGTCAGCTTAGCAATAGATGTGGCAGTCGGTGGTGCTCTCTGAAAGGTCTGCATGATCCACATGAAGCCTTCACAAAACTGCACATCCGTGCCTGTGTTCGGTATAACGGCTAGCACCGCATCTGGCTCTACTGGAGGATCCACTGGTAGCCCCTGGCCTACCATCTCTGGATTATAATCGTCTCTGCTATCTTGGCGAACAACCCATGGTTGTCTCGGCGGCATGACTCTACAAGGTCAAATGCACACCTTAGATCAAGATTATCAAAGACCGAAAACTAGGAGATAGAGAAGGAAAGTTTTCCAAAATTACAAAACTTGACTACATGGTGTGTATAAATACTACATGGCTTGTTCTCACAACCATTCACATGGGCATTTACTCCAGCTTAAACTGGACATGTAACACCCCAAACACACGGAGTGCCATCTAAATACACGGTGTGTATTCCATGACCGAGTCCTTCTACATGGCTAAGACACACAACATACTTACAACAAGACTACATGGCGTGTATGGAATCTACACGACATGTATGGTTTAATTTCCAACTGCTCGTGTCATTCATGACACGACCGAGTACTCGGCTGACACCACACAACATGTGACACCCGCACACGGCGTGTACACCACACCGTTTCCCCAGCCACACGGACAAGTCCACACGGTCTCCCATCGGTAAAGACCACACTATGTGTCCCTTAGGTACACGACGTGTTCAAGAAGAGGTAAAATAGACCTGTGTTTGGTAGATACATGGCCGAGTCCCCAGGTAAGATTACATGGCGTGTTCCAAGGTGGACACGACATGTATGTCTCGAGGTAACTTCAGTCCGTGTTGTTAGTTACACGGGCGGACTCCGTGTCAACACTATACTATGTGTACATCTGGTACACGACGTGTTTTTCTCCCAAGCCTTTCCCTACCCTGTGTCCCTGCCCACACGGTCTATGAAATGGGATGTGACTACACAACATGTACTGATGGTACACGACATGTACTCAAAAAGTTTTCATTTCTTCCCAAACAGAAGAACACACAACATGTGTCCATAGAACTACACGAAATGTATCTTGGGTTTTCCAGACAGTAAACCTCAGATACTTCTCTGGAACCAAGAAAATACTGAAAAAAAACCTAACTTCCAAATTCCGATCTGTGAGGGCCCATACTCCCTGCGAATCAAAGCTTGACATCTTATACATGTTATAAACAAGTAAAAAAGTCAATGATCCACCAAATTCTGGTAATTGAGGGCCCATAATACCCAAAAACCATAGTTTTGCATCCATCTTATCAACATGCTCACACAAAAATACCCTATCACATAGAAGGTATTTGTCAAATCAGCTATCACAATAGCATGATTTTCTAGCACAACGACTATCACAACAACATGCAATTTCTAATGCACCTACACGGCATGAAACTATGCATGGAATGTGATTTCAATCAGGTTCCTAAATGATTAATGAGATGTCATACCCTCATCTCATTAGGTTGCAACTAAATAAAACCCAAGGATAATATATAAACAACACAATCACAAGTGCATCACCCAATGGTGAAAATCGGATCAACTGTAAATTGAAAAATCAGAATAATTTAAAAAACATGAGGTATGCTAGATTTTCCCTATGGACAGGTTAGCTACTCCTGGGAACAACTTATTACCAACTACAATTTCTTCCCTATACTTCCCTAAGGCTCCAAATAGTATGTCAAAGAAAATAAAACCCTTTGATACCACTTTGTAATGTCCCGGATCCGGGTGCCACTCCACGGGTGCCTCGAACCCAGTTGGTCACATGACCTCAAGCACATTTACCCAAATGCCAGAGGCTGCTGACTAGCAGTGAGGGCCCAGGTTTGATGGTGGGGAAACTATGCCCTCATTTGTCAAAGTGTAGCGCAGCGGTATACAAGAACAAACATACAACAACAGCGGAAGAAGTAAAAAATATACAATGGAGATGAATAACTATAGTAAAAGAGAACCAACAGTTATATTGATAATGATGCAACATGTCTCTAGTTCTAAGAAAACAGCTAGAACATGTTATACAATAATACAATACACTATAAAGTACAAGTACAACAAAACAACACAAAGCAGAATAAACAAAACGCAACAGCATCACAAGCCTAAGCTCGATCTCATGCTCTCCTACTCCTCTACTACAATCAAGTACCTATATAGGGACCCTTTCCCTTATCTATACCTATAGAAATTTAATCTGTTTGGGGCCAAAGACATGAACCCAAATAGGGTGTGAGAAATAAATCCCAGTAGGTACCCACCAAAGGCTCGTACCCAACTATCTATGAAATGTGCAACAATAGTGTGCAGTAGTAAATGAAATAAACTAAGCAGTACTCAAAAGTAACTAACTTTACCATTTTCATTGCCATTTTAATCATTACTTATCACCTCCAAGCTTGTGCTTCAGCTTGGTAGGTATTCATAGAAAATCACCTCAGTGAATATTCTAAATTGTCGTGTCCTCAGACATACTATCCTTACCCTAAGGTAATCAGAGTCTTAATCCGCAGGTAATTTCCCCCAGGCATAATATATATTTCCCTTAGGCGTACGAATTTTCACCCTTAGGCACAGAATCTACTGCCCTCAGGCATGAAAGGAGTTTCCCTCAGGCGAAACAAAACACTTCCCTTAGGCTAAATAGAACACTGCCCTTAGGCGCAAGTAACCGGGCTGAGCCCAAAAAATAAGTAAGAAATTATATAAAATTCCTCTCAAGGAAATTTAAAGCATGCTAAATTTTACTGTATACCCTCAGGTAACCTGGCCAAACAGCTAAACAGAGGAATGCACCCCAAGGGTGGTCCTAGATCCAAGAAGTGATCCCAAATTTTTTTTTTAAACTTGTCATTAAATTATCTATACAATTCTATATATCTTCTCAGAAAAGGCCTCAGCCATAAGACACCCCAAACATGGGTTCGTAGCACAACGATACACAAAAAAATCCGTGCTGTATGATTTCATCCCACTATTTCAAAGTTAGGTTTAATAATAATAATTTTCATAAGCATTTGATATTTTGCTCCCCACCATTGGATATTTCTTATCCATGATTCCATTGTCAAGTTATATCAAATATTCTTAATTAAAAAACTATAATCCCAACAGATAAGTTCCATAGTTAGTGACAACACTCGAAACCATGAAACATTTGTGTTCTAGTTTACTACAAACACCGTATTATCCCAATGATCCTTGGATCACACCAAATAAATTGGTTGAACACCCTAAAAAAAATTTATATGTATCTCACATGAAGTACTATTGGTTCCTTCCTTTATAAATACACCTAAGAAAATATATAAGCATGAACCCATTACATAATCAAAAAATTTCTCTAGTGTCATTCCTTTTACACAAAAAATTTCCCTATGCCACTAATCACTAGAAGAAACTATATTGCTTTCCCGATCCTTTTAAGTACATCATGTCTCATGTAAAAATAATAAAATAACTATTGCACTAAACTAATAGATGGTATGATTTTCCATAGTCAATTTTCTAAAATCTTCAAAAAGATTTTATAAATGACATTAGAAAGACTTGTCATTCTAAAATTCTTAACTGAACTCATATTAGTAACCTCTAGAATCAAAGTGATGAGAGTATAATTATAAGTCTTAAGATAATTATTACCTCTCAAAAACTCATTCATGAGGTTTACAACATCAAGTCCCAAAATAGTCAAGAAAATTTTAAAGAAAATTTCATAAATAAAATCTTGGTTTGGTACCTTTGATGGATGCATAAACCTAAATTCCATGACCACTTCATAACATTGAATATAAATGGTTAAGAATTCATTCATATAATTTGTTAAAGTTTTAATAAAATAATAATTTATACATTTAGATATATAATTATGCTAATAAGAAAATATGATTTGATAATCACTTGAATTATATCATTTTTACTTTGATGGGATTCACCATAAAGTGATTGCAGGTGGAAGGATTCATTACATGTGTTGTTATGGTTATTAGACTAGGGTGTCCATAAAGTGTCTCATGTAGTTTTGGATAGGTAGGTCTAATCAAAGGTATACTTACCTTATAACTCAATTTATACCTTAATAAAAATATCAACATATTCCTCTATGAAGTAGGATTGTAATCCAAATAACAAAAATTTCATGTGGTGTGATTATTCCATTTATGTCATGCTCTATTGCTCATTTTCATCTAGGGGAGGTATTTTCAAAAAACATTCCAATGACATAAAAAACTATTCATATCACCTCTAAAAATCCTTCACTGAAACAACCCCTTTTTATCCATGTATAACACATTCCAAAATAAAATCAACCCACTTTATATAACCATCAGAATAAAAATATAATATAGATAAAATGTTTACAAATAAAAAATGATTTTTATATAGTTCCAACCAAGACATTGAGAATTTATTGATAACCAAAACATGAAATTATTTTTAAGAATTTTATAAATGATCCTTAAATATTTTACCCAAGTTGAACACATAAAATCCTTTTTTATAGAAAAAAATGATTCAAAAATTAATGAACAACTCCTTTAAATAATAAATGAATTAAATTCCAAAATAAATATATCAAATATACATAATGGGGTGTCCAGAAATCATATAAGATATAATTAAATATTATTAAATAAAATTAATATATAAGATTTATAAAATGATAACAAAATAAAACCAATGTTAAATAACAATCAAATCCCCTTAAAAAAGTCGCATTTAATTAGGAAATAAAGTAAAATGATTAATTTATCACTTATAGAAAATTTTTCAATGTAATTAGGTGGATTGAACAACTATTTAAAAATATAAGTGCATAAAAAGGGCCTATAAGAAATTTACACAAACACTTAGAGTGAATTAGAAAGTAGTTTTAATAATATACAGATAAATAAACTCTTAGAAACCCATTTAAGTTATGTTGAAGGTCACCTTGATAAGGAATCATTATTCCATCATCAAAAATAGCATAATTCAATATAATTTAGATGAAGAAGGGTTTTAAAATACTCAAGCACCCAAGGCAGGTCAATTAAAAATAGTTTCATAGAAACAACTACCTAAACAAAGTTCAGATGATAAGAAACATTTGAGGAAGTGAAGAGAGTGTTGGTATTATGGATATCTTATGATAAACCCAAAAAATGATTAGATAACATTTAAAAAGTTTATAAAAAGGTATAATTGAAAACCATATGAGAAACCCATAAACATTATCATTACAATACATTCATACTTGCCATAATCTTTCCCATGTTCACACACACACACACACACACATTCAGGGTATACGATCATGTTTCACTAGAGGACCACCAATTTGTTTTCAAAAATCAACCAACATGCAACTAATTTAGTAAAAAAACAAGGAAAACCAATGAACATAATTTTTAGTAGACCGTTTAGCCCATATAATTCACAACATCACCATTAAACAAAGACAAATAGGATAAAACTCACTGTGGATGTGTCGTTTAGCGCGCAATGGAGGTGTGTTCTTGGTGGAGGAGTGGAAAGCAATAGAGGAGTCCTCCGGTGGAGGAGAGGAGCCCAACAGATGAGAGGCACACAATAGAGGAGAGGCACACGATGTAGGTGTGGCGCACGGCGGAGGTGCTACATGCGATGGAGGTGTGGCGCATGATGGAGAAGAGGCGTACGGTGGTCTAGTTCACACACGACGGAGGTGTGGAGCACGATGGAGGAGAGGTGCATGACAGTCTAGTTCATGGTGGAGGAGAGGCTCATGACAGAGGTGTGGTTTGCGTCAGAGAAGAGGTGACAGGAGAGGAGGAGGAGGAGGTGTGACAGTAGCGATCGGCTTCTGCGAGAGCTTGAGGGGTGCGAGTAAGGAGGAGAAAGATAGAGTTTTGTTATAAAATCTAGTAAACCTTTTATCATTGCTAGCTAAAAAGTGCTGATAAAGGTATGTTTTACCAGAGCTAAAATAGAAAGTACTAATAAAAATGTCTTTATCATCACTTTTTTAGCACTGATAAAGATATAATGTTAATAATTTATTTCTATAGTTATATATATTATAAAATTATATACATGATAAATATATATTTATATTTATAAAATTATAATTTATATAATTATAAAATTATAAAAAATATACTTATTATATTTATAATCTTTGAAATATATATAAAAAATATATTAATTATATATATTTATAAGATTATAGATTTATATAATTATATTTATTTTAATTATATAATTATTTATATGAATATATATATATATATATAATTATAATTATAAATGAATATATATATTTATTTAAATAATTATAAAATTATAACAAATTTATATTTCTAATATTTATATTTAATATATTGATTATAATTTTATAATTATTGAAATATATTTTTATTTATTTATAACTATAAATATAAATATTTTTATTTATTTATCAATATTTATATATATTTATTTAATTATATATAATATTATATATGAAAATAATAAATATATTTTTTATAAATTAATAATTATTTAAATAAGTAAATATTTATTTATATTTATAACTAATAAATAAAAAATATTTATTTGTAATTATGAATTATAATAAATAAATTATTTATAGTTGTAATTATAAATAAATAAATAAATAAATATATAAATAATTAAAAATTATAACAAATATATTTATAATTTTATAAATATATATAACTAATATATTTATTATAATTTTTTAATTATTTAAATATATCTACATTTATTTAGAATTATATTTATAACTATTTGTATTTATTTATATATATTTGTATATAAATATATATAATTAATATATTAATTAATTTTTTAATTATTTAAATATATCAATATTTATTTAATAATTATAATTATAAATATTTTTATTTATTTATAAATATTTGTAAATATTTATAAATATATATATTTAATTATATATTTATAATGTTCTTTTCAAGCAGCATAATTAATATTTTTTTTATAATTTTATAATTTTTTACATATATATATATATATATTTATAGTTATAATTATAACTATAAATAAATATATTTATAAATACTTGTATATATTTATAATTAAATTAATATATATATTTATATTTATAAAATTATAATATATGTATTTATTATAATTTTATAATTATTTATGTATATATATAGTTATAATTACAAATAAATATATTTAAAATGTATTTATATATACTTAAAATTTAATAATTATAAATATAATAAATATATGTATTCTTAAAATATATTTAAGGTAATTTTATAAGTATCGAGAACATAATATAGTTTATATATGGGTAACAAGAATTAATCATATACACCTATAGTAACATATACATAATAAAAAACAAGTCATCAATGGAAAAATGAATAATAAGAAGAATGTAATGTTTAAATGAACATTCATAATGATACATAACATATATTCACGCGTGATTAATATATTAATTGACTAAATTCATTGGAAACACACATATATTTAATTATAATCTTATACTATTTTTAAAACATTTGAATTATTAAAAAATATATATTGATTATAAACATGCGTTTTTATTTAATATATAAAAATAAACATTATTTTTGAATATAAATATAATAATTGTATATAAATTATTATTAAAAACTTTTATCAGCGTTAAAACTAGCACTGATAAATCTACCCTTTATCATCACTTTTTTCAGTATGGATATAGGGTAGATTTATCAGTGCTTTTAGCTAGCACTAATAAAGGCCCCCCTTTATCAGCGCTTTCTATTTAGCACTGATAAATCAAGGCTCTTCCCTTGCCCCATTTTGTGGTATTGTGAGAATTTTGAAACTTTTGAGCCATCATTCGGGTGGGATCAAGCTTGACCATAATAATGGTAAGCCTATTTATATTAATTTTCTATTTAATCATGAAACTGTGAATATCGTATGCTTTGTCAATTCCACTTGACCCAATTAAGGTAGTGTCAAAATGTAAGTAATTAATTCAAATGATATTATATAAAGAATACTTAATCATGACTTGGGATTATTAAATGTAAAGGAATTTGTGGTTGTACGTCTGTAGCACACCTTTCCATGTTCAGGGAAGGCATTGGAGTAAACCTTATTAATTGAACTTGACTCACATGGTTTTAATTAAATAGTTGCATGCTACTTGGCCTTGTCAAACTAATGGAAGATAAAGCATGAACCAAATGGAATTATTGATTACTTATGACATGATTAAATTGTTTCATGCCTAATTATCCTTGTCACACTAATTAAAGGTAATGAATTGAACCTTATAAATTATATATGACTTCATTATAAAAATGGGAGTCGCCTGACTCATGATTTCTTTGGATTTCTGGGAGAATGATTTGACCACTCGAAGAACCCATTCAGAATTCAAGGATACAACTTACTTAAGTTGAGACCAACCTAGAACCTGATCCTTATCTAACCTTGAATGCCTGATATGACACTATATAATCCCTCATATAGAACTACAGGATGTCTTGGATATACTTCTTGGATCCAACACTGACAAGTAGGTGCCATGGTTAAATCCCATCAGACCCGGTCACTTCTTAGCCCTGTTTTACCTTGGTTGAACACACTGGACTCTATAGGCATCTTATTTTGGAATTAATTGGATGATTCTAATTGAGTTACAATCTTACTCCTCTACTAGATGCCTTGGATACACTCTTTAGACTCATCATTAACAAGTAGGTTCCATGGTTAAAGTCTATCAGGCCCATTCATTTCTTAGCCTTTTTTACCATGGATGAACTCATTGGACTCAATAGGCATATTATTGTGGAATTCCTTGGTAGATTCTAATTTTATTACACTATTACCTTTTTATCTATATTCAGTTACTACTGAGTTAGCAGCCCATGAGGTCTAGGTTTCTGTGGTGATTACCTCGAAACCACTTCTTATTTAGTCATCAATCATAGTTTCCTGGTTACATCTTGGAACCTTCACTATTTTTTCTATAATGATTTTATGTTAGTATTGACTATGCATCGTGTGAATTATTAATATAAATTTGTATTTAATTAATAAATGAAATTGTTACACATTTATACACCATCTGAGGGCTCAAGAAGTTACTTGGTATTTAGTTACACTTTATTACTTTACTTAATTTATGTATACCTACATACTATTTAATTTATGTTGCATTGGTGGGATTGGGACATACATCATGGGTTTCGGCCTAATGAGATTGTATCTCACACCCTAGTTAGGTACCTTTGGTACCTGAGTAGACCTTATATTTGTAGGATCTATGTTGATTGATGTATGTCTTGTACTTGGGAGTTAGGAACAAAGGAATGAGCTGGAGCTTGGGATACTCATAGAGATCACCCTTGGGTCTTGGTTTATATTATTAATTTTTGTATTGTACTATAAAACATGTTTCTTATTTATTGATTTATATTATGTATCATCCATCATCCACACATTTATAAATTGGTGTTGGCCAAATTGAATATATTATTCTTCCACTACTCTGTTATATATTTATTTACTTCTTCCGCTATTGTCTTAATTTATAAACTATTATACCATTATGAAATATCTAATATGAGGGTATAGTCTTTTCACTATCACCTCTTGAGACCCTCGTTTCTAGTTGGTAGACTATGACATATAGGGATACATGCTTGAGGTTAGGTGACCCACCAGTTCAGTTACTGATTTAGTGGTAATCCAGGTTATGACATTACCAACATTTCCTAGTTGGTTTTAAATGCACAATTAATTTATAAAAATGATAATTATATCAAGATTTTTATTCAAGAGATGATTTAACAATTACATATTTTGACCACAGTCAACATACCAAAGTCATTTTGAAGTTATGAACCGAACATCTTCAAAACACCTGACACAGACATAACTAATTCAGAAGTTAAATGTTCCATTAAAATAAATGAAATAAATTATTTAAGTATAAGTTATTAATCTTGTAATATTTTTTTGAGAATAAAAATAAGTAATATAAGTTTGTTATGCATTATTTAAAGGACATGCATGGAATGTATGGACTCAGGGTAAGGTATTTTGTATCAATTTTTGTTTACTTAGGCATATTATAATAACATGAAACTAATTTATTTTATATGGTATATATACTATCCCTTTTAATTAATCCTTCATAATTCATGGTATTTTATGTTGAAATCACAAATATTTCATCCATGGGGATTTAAACTGAATATTACGAAGTGGTAAGAGGTTTTTAACTCAATTTTCATTCATTGGATTATAATTCTACTTCATTGAATATTTATGATTATGTATAAATTTATATATAAATTTTGTTAATAGATATTTAAACATTTTTATGTGAATTTTATAAGTTTACATAATTACTTCATGGATTAATTATCACTTCAAATTTGATGATATTTTCAATGTAATTTCTTTGTCTCAATCACATTTTTTAAGACATGTTTTATGTCGTGAACCATGATAACTTAGTATGGTATACTTAATATCTCCTGAAATAATTTTTAAATATTAATTCATTTAATTATTGATATTTAAAAATCTATATAATACACTTTTTTTCAATGATTTTTGATTCAAAAGATTCAAAAGTGGTAAAGGATTTATGTAACAATCTATTTTTTTAAGATTGTTTAGGTCCAAGGTTACTTTGGGGAAATTTTATGATCTTAATTTTTTAATTAAAATATATTTGTATCTATTATTTTTATTAATTTGGTTTACATTCCTATATTTAATTTACACCCTTATTTTTTAAAGAAACATCAAGAAATTTATTTGTAATTATAGTAATCTTTTATATTCTTTTAGAACAAAAATCTTTCTCTTCCATATCCATGTTTTCTAAAATGTTTTCAAGAATGTTATTTTATAAAAATAAATTATTTCCTAAAGTTATTTTACATAATATTTATATTCTCTTAAAAGGTATTAAAATGGAATTTCATAACATTTTTCGTATGGGTCACTTTTGACTCTCTTTACAAAAGATTGAAAAGAATGTTTATTTTTAACATTTACACCATGAATATATTTTTCTTATTTTTGAATGTTATTTTTATTGAATTTTTATTTATAATTATAAATTTTTTTTTCAATAAAAATTATTTTCACAAAATTTTGTGAATTCTTAGTTTTTAAAAGTGAAAAAGGTATTTTCCCAAATTATATTTTTAATGATCTTTTTATGATATTTATATTCATCAACAAAAACAACCATTCATTTTACATATGATCTACCGGGGATATATATTAATGATACCATACTTATTATCTCTATGTATATATTATGATTATTTCAAATATATTTTCATGGAACCCGTTTATTTTCCATGGGTAAATCATGTTGTGAAAGAACAGTAGTTATTATTATATTAAAAATTAATGATTTTAAGTATTATGAATATGTCATGGTTATTGGGATTTTTTTTATAATAATTGGTGAGCATGATATAACTCATGATGATGTGTGATACTGATATAGATCTCCAATGCATTGGGTAAAGGGATAGAGATAACCGGTTATAGATTTATCCTAAAAGATTATTGGAATTTATGAGGTATATTATTCCATTTGTAAGAGTTATATAAAAATGATGTTTTATTTTACTAACACATTATATTTATGAATTCATCAAGTTTTAATGAATCATTTACTCAATAAATATTTTCATATGGCTCATTATTGTTGACTTATATGACTCTAATATTATATTAAAGATTTATCCTATGTTTCATGATTTATGATCCATGTTTTGAGAGGTATTAATTATTTTATGTTATCCTCATGAAATTTAATTATTTAATAATACCCTTATTCTCATATTATGCTCATTGATGACATTTAATTACTAATGTTTATGTTTACCCTTACTAAGCATTTCAGCTCACCCTTCTTATATTTTCATTTTTTACCTAGGTTATAGAGAATGATGATAAATGAATTATGTCTAGAAAGATTTCATGTGTGAAGAATATTTTAGGAGAAATGGAAAACTCATTGTGGAATCAAAAATTCTTGGGTAGAGTGGAAAAAATACTCATTTGAAGTCATGTTTACTATTATGTAAGTATTTTTCCTAGTTATACAAGAATATAAAAATCAAATGTTCTTTGGTTTATAATTGATCCAATATTTTATTTTTATATTGTAAGTTTGGAGGGTTGAAATTGGGTCACATTTATTAGTATCAAATCTAAAAATATAAATATTATACTTTCAGCAGTATATTCTATTAGTGTGGGTTCAAGGATGTTATGTTGGCATCAGGGGAAAAGTTTATAAAAATTTAGTGATTTGGATGTTTTCATGTGTGGTTAACTTAAGAGTTATGGATACTAACATGGGTTTATAAGTTTAAGGTTGATAATATGTTCAAAGTCATCGAAACCCATTTTTAGGTTTTATGTGATGGGATTTTAAATTGATTAATGATATATTGAGAGATGTTTTATTGGGTTGAGGTATAATTAACTATAAGTCCCCATCCTTAAACCTTACTTAATCTTGAGTTATTACAAGATCACACATTGAGGATCTTTTCAGGTTTAGAGTTTTAGAGAATTAGATCGTAAAACATGCATTACATTCCACATTTAAACAAAGTGGTTACATAAAAGATAGTATTCATTTTTCCCATCAACGGAAACATATTTAAAATAAAACATGGATTCTTTCTTGACACTTCCTTGACACTATCATCATATCATGTACCCTTCCCTTGACCTGTGAAAAACATTTCAAAAACTTGGGATGAGCATAAAAAGCTCAGTAAGGGATATAAAAATATGGAAAGGAAACATGAGTACATGTATACATAAGAATGAAATCATACTTTACCCATAAAACATAAGCACTTTAACATACCTCATAAAATCATTAATAAATTATATAAATTATAATACAAAAAAGGTAACTTGAGGCATTCATAACCTTCTTACGTAGGGAGTAACCCTCTTGGCTACGTTTGAAATACCCACCACAGTATATTCCCTAAATCTCTTCGGAGAAACCTTAACATTTCACTCCTTCACGTTACCCAATGAATTGGAGAGCTATATCGGGCTCACCCACCCTTATTTTATCACGGAACCACCCGTCTTCATAACAATGCCCAAGAACCATAACATAATCTTATCACATAAAACATGCATAAAGGAAACATAACATTTCCACCTTTCAATAACAAGATATAAATACAACACATTGATAAAAATACATTATGAAAACCATTTTCAATACCAAAATAAAAGAAAAGTAAAACATGGTATTCATTTTTCTTTTAAAAAGAAGGTATGGATTGTAGAGGAAGCCGAAACTCAAATAATGGTCACGGTGGCGGAGAAGTCGTTGTCGCCTCATACGTACGACAAAAACATTCCCTTTTGTCGTTTAGTAAAACGTTTCATATAAAAAGATTCCTTTTGGATAAACGTAAAAGTCAAAGGGGTTTATACATCGTATAAAAGAAAGTTGTGTATAAAACAAAATATGCCTCAATGAAAGGAGATTGAGACGAAGTCCCATACAAAGACGGTATCCTTGGATTAAGGATAAATCAATTACATAATTATGTGTGGAAAAAAAATAGACCAAATATAAGTGGATATTAATTTTAAAATAATCAAATGTCATTCACACATATTCAAAGGATGAAATATTCAATAACTACATGTTGAACCCAAAGAAATCAAAATTGGGTTAAGAAGTTCCCTTGACAGCCTAACGGCGTCACATCAAAATGAGTTGATGAGAGATAAAAAGTGTATCTCATCACTTTGACATAAAATTTACATCAATAAGGATATATGAGAACATATCCCAACATAACAATATGTAAATTAAAATACCCAAAAAAATAAGTCTTTTAAAAAGAGGAGGGTGAAAGGTTCCCTTACCGACATGGGTATCTTTTGAAACATACGACCCGTGAAAGAAGAACAATATAACATTGATGTAAATACTCATAAATGAAATAATATTACAAAATGAGTAAAATAATGGTCAGTACATACACCACTCAAAGGAAATTGTGGCAAATGTAGCATAAATCTCACAGGAATAAAAGTGAGATGAAAAATCCCTTACGAAAACTCGGCAGCCTAACGACGCCACTTAAAACTTACAAAAAATGGATTGATGAGATCAAATAGGGTATCTCATCACATTACAATAAAATTTATAGCAATAGGAATATAAAATAACATCCCCCATCATAACAAAGAGGAGCTTAAAAGAAGTGACATAAAGGAGAGTACTTAAAGAGAATGAGAGAGGTTAGATCTCTTACGAAAATTCAGCAGCCTAACGGCGCCACTCAAAACTTCCAAAATGGATTGATGAGAGAGAATAGGGTCTCTCATCATATGAACATAAAAATTACAGTAAGAGTAATATAAAAGAACATCGCAATAACAAGAAATATGAGCTTAGAAGGAATGACATAAAAGAGTGTACTTAAAAAGAAAGAGAGGAGTAGGATCCCTTACCTCGGGTCCAACTTGTCTTGTTCGTTTGTTTATATTCCTGAATAATAAACTTTGGTCAATTAATAATTGCCTAAGTAACTCCTTTAGAGATTATTATTCAGTTAATATCACATATTATAATGTTATAATAATTGTTTAATAATGTTAGTTCATATCTGACGTTTTTGTCGATGTTTGGTACATGAGTCAAAAATGAACTTGTTTGGAAAAATATTGCCCATGTAGTTATAAGTAAATAATTTCCAGAATAGTATTAATGATTAAAATATAATATATATCCAGTAAATATTCATTTTATACTATTCCATATCATTTGGAGATAAAAAACTAAAAGCACCGTTCATGGAGACGGTAGGCCGTACGTACGCATGAACGCTACTTTCATTTTTTGTCATATCAATGAAATTAAAACAAAATGAGAGAGATATATATATGTTATAAATCCAGAATGATATCCATAATTTAGATGTAATATATTACATATATATCCATTATATATATGTACTTATAATATTACATAACATTTTGAGATAAGAAATGAAATGTACCGTTCATGGAGATGGTAAGCCGTACGTACGCATGAACGCTACTTCCATTTCTATTTAATATTTAATGGAATTAAAACATAATGATACATAATAGTATTTTAATTCCAGTATGGTATCATATATAATATCATTAAATATATCCTTTATACATGCCGCATATGGTATTAACGAATCAAATCACTTTGAGGGGGCGATAGTCCGCACTTCCTTAAATGAAGATATCACGTATACCCATAATGGAAGCTATAAAGGTATGCCATAAATGAAAAATACAGAATCTTAAGGAAAAAATAAACATATTATATATCATATATAAATATAGTGACATCTTAATGGCCACCTTTTAAGGTGTTAAAAGAATGTTGAACAATCATCGTTTCGAGAGGCAGAAATTCACCATCCACAGAAACAGTATGTTCTTTAACCATTATATGTAGGTGTGTGTAAGTGTAGCTCGAATAATTCTTATAAAAACATCCTAGTATATTGAAGATACTGTATTTGTTACAAAATAAATGAATAAAAAGAGTTTATGGGGTTGGAGAAGCAAAATAAAACAAAAGGACACAAGTTAAGACATTACCTTAAAATCGGGTAACTCCCTTTGGTTTGAGCTCAAAGGCTTCCTTGGGAAGACTTCTTCCCAATGTGAGGATTCAAGGAGTAAGAGAGGGAAGTGGAGAGACAAAATGGGCAGGGGTTGTCCGAGAAAAAGCCTTTTAGAGTGTCGGTAAGGAGGTAGAGGTGGCAGCCTTTTATAAGAGGAGAGGAGGGGCACTCTTGTAAAGTTACAAAATGTTACTTTATTTTCAAAAGCGTTTCGGATTTTAAAGGTACCACATTGATTTATTTCTAGTATAAGGTGATATGGGTTCTAAATCCACTCATACAATAGGTTTTGGACATGTTTAGGTCTTAGATATTACATTATCTTTACATTTTATTTAAATCGTTATATAATGAGGTCATCGCTGCATCATCATGATGTCATAAATAATTTAATTTATTTAATGTCTAAAAATTATAAAAAAATACTATGATTTAGGAAATCGTTTTAGCTTTCCAATTACTATTTATAGTAAAAAATATGACTTCTATAACCCCATGTAAAAGTTGTTTTAGTAAATCATTTCATGTTTGTGTCATTTTTACTTTAACATTAAATAAAAAGATATTTATGTCATTTTCCAACCAAAGTGGCTTCCTGGGGTCCCCAAGTTGACCCATGGATTTTCTTGGTCGGAAATGACACATCCAATAAGGGTAGGACATGTTTCTAGGTCATTTAATTTTATTAAAACATTATTCTTACAAAAAACTACACTAATTACCTCTAATCGCGATTAAAAACATAATAAGTTACTATTCACCAAAAAAATATTTTTATCCCATTGAACAACATTTTACTTCTTAATGAAAACCATGTATGTCGGATTTTTGAAATTCAAAACACAAAGATGGAAAAATTTCATTTAGACGGAAAAATTAGTTTTTATAAGTACCACTTAGTGGTTTCACTATTCATCAAAATTGAAGTTTTTCAGAAAAATCCCAAAAATTCACCCTAAGCTATATTTGATATTCTGAATTCAAAAATGAAGTATATTTTACAAAATTCAAAACATATAAGTCACATTAATTAATTTAATAATTAATTCCCACTGTCAGAGCAAATAGCGTGTTTTTATGAAACAATAAGTATCAAAAGATTGACACTAGTTTAAGTCTGATTTCAAAGTGAAATTAATTCCAAAGAACACTATTGGATATAATGGTAAAAATATATTATAATTTAACTTTAAAACAAATTCAAAATACTATCTAATCATATAAATAAATTAGATTAAAAAGAGGTTTTGAATTAAAATACAACATTTTACACTATTCATTAAAAAATGAACTTTATCGGGAAGATACCAAAAATTTACACAAAGTAAATTTTAATGTCCCGATTCTTAAGAAGAGTTTTATTTGGTCCAATAGAATGTAGAAGAGTGAACAAAAATATATTTAATGATGGTTCTCCATCAAAAGGCGATAAGTGAACCTTTAGTGAAAACTAGGACAAATACGCCTAAAATTGAATTCTTTCCGTATTTGAAGCCTTTATCTTTTATTGGATAAATGTAAAAACATTTAAAAACATATATAATCATATTTTAGTTATTTCTATCCATTCTTTCCAATACAATGACTACATGTTAACTACCATTTAAAATAATATTATTTTATTATTAGATTGCAATGTATGATTCCCAAGAAACTCGTTATTGCGTATTGGATACGCCATCGAGCATAGCGTCCCCTTTAAAGTCATATTAATATTTTATTCAAAAATATGGATAAATATAAAAATTTCATATTCTTTATTTACTTGGGGTGTTAAATTAACCCTTAGGTTTAATATGACGTATTATTTTATAAGAATGATATTATATTTTTGGTGATTTATGATGAAAGGTATGTGAAAATTTTTTAGGTTAAAACATTATTTAATGTTGAGGTTATTGAGTTTAATCTTGATATAGGTTTAATTATTTATATATTGATTTAATTTGAAATTTGAGTGTTATTTTTCAATCTTAGAGATTAATGTATTATTTTTCATGTGAAGTTTTAAATAATTTGGGTATTATCTTATCATGTGATAACTTTTTTTGTTTTAGTAAATATAGTAAGAATATATTTAAATCCTTTTATATACCCCATGGTCAATTCAAAGTTGATTATAATGATTTATAAATTTAATATCCCTGCTCATTATTTGGAGTAAAATATGATATAAAGTTGAAGACTGGTTGAAACATGAAATCAAAGGATGAAATTGTGTTTATGGATTTAGAGAAGATCATGTAATGATATTTCATTATATTCTTTGTCCATATGGTAAAGGAATTCCTCAAATTTTGGAAAATTATATTGACATAAAATTTTTATCTTGTTACCTTCATTTATGATGAATTGATGGAATTTTTCACACTACATTGGTTTATAGTTTTTTGGTCATTGAATTTATCATATCCATTCATTTTTTATAGGTTTTATATATCACTCCCCATCATTATTTGGAAACTAATTTTTTTTTCTATATGTCAAAATTTTCACTTCCTTAAAATGTTTTCCAATTTAGAAACCTAGATATGTGTTATTATAGATGACCTTTATATATCCCATTTCCACTTTCAAAAAGTAATTTTTATTATCCTAGTTTATTATTTGGGTATTCAAAAAAAGTTTTTTAAATAATAAAAAGGTTTTCCTTTTATGCACATTCATTTTATCTTCAATTCCCTGGAATTGATTTTGAAAATTTTTTAAACCCTTTCTATAGGGCACAAGATAAAATTATGATGATTAAATTTCCAAAATGGGAGATGAATTTAAAAACCCAGCTACTATTAATATTAAATCAATTACATACCTTACTAATATCAATGAATTATTCTTTTTATATTTATATTCATTATAATAATATTAGGTAATTTTTTAGTCAAAATGAATTTTTTTCTAACCAAATTGGGTTTTCATGCATTATATGGGTTTATATAAAAATATAATATATAAATTTTATTATTTTAATTTGATAAAAATGATATCATTTATAAATTTAAAATATCAAAACTATTTTAGGGAAATGTTTTGGTATTTTTATGAAAAGATTGATTTTTCTGTGAATAGTGAAAAATACCATTTTTTATAAAACTATCATTTCTTTTCATTACATAAAGTAATTTAAAATTCCAATTTTATCTTAAAGTAACATAGTTATATTTTAATTATAAGTAATCTAATTAATTACATAGGATTTATTATTATTTCTGATTTTTGTATAAGTTTATTTTTGGGCTTAAAAATACATTTTTCTAAAAACTCTTTTTCTTTTCATTTTAAGTATTTATATTAAAATTTATTTTTTTCACTTATATAAATTTAATATTGAAAAAATTACTCCCTATTTGTAATAATTAGGTCTATTTTTTTTTAATTTTTCCTTTTATTCTTTATCATTATGAATAAAAATCGGGGTAAATATTTCTCAGCTCAGTAAGGGTAAATCTGGGAATTAAGATTAAAAATAATATGATAAGGAGTAGAAATGACCCAAAACTTGACTTTAATATTTTTATGAATGTGTTTTTACCATAATTATCCAATTATTTAATTTATGTAAAATTATTGTCCTTTTTATTTAAAAATGACTTATATATATTTTTATATAAAGAAAAATACAAAATATACTCACTTTCTTTTAAATTTATATTATATGTTTAATAGTAATAAAATTAAGTTTTAAATTATTATTATAGGTTATTTTTAGTATAATGATATTAATTTTATTATTGGAATTTATTTTTAATATTTTTTGATGAAATAATGACCTTAAATGATTATGTAACGCTAACACAATGCTTGTGCAAGCAGTAAAACTTTAATGTAAATGATTTTAAAAAACATAAAAATTAATATTTTATTGGTTAATTATGGAATTAGATTAATTTTATAGTTAATAATAATTTATTATTTATTTTTAAATTCATTAAATTGTAATTTCATTACATTCATGTTCTTTTCAAATAAAAATTATATGAATGGTTCTTAAAATGAAATTAAATGTATTTTATGTTAAAATTAAATTATTAAATAATTTAAAAATCATAATAATATTAAAAAGTACTATTATTATGGGAAATAGTTTTAAATTCGTATTTTTTATATTTATAATACAATTTTTAATTTAGAAGTAAATTTATAACATGATTATATTGAAAAATATTTTACTGCGATTAAGGTTAAAATTGATTAATAGAAGGGATAATCCAAAATATAAGGTTTAATATGACATATAAACCTATATAAAATTTAATTTTATGATTTTTATGACCATATCCTCATTATATATGAATAAATTTCATTTTTGAACCATTTTAAATGAGTTAGAAATATATTATATATTTATATTTTATCTATTTCCAAAAGTGTCCCTCCCCCCACTTTTAAAAGGAAACCTACTTGCCTCTCTTCCTAACACATTTTGAGATATTTATATCAGAAAATACATAAAATAACTTTAATATAATCTCTTCCCATTTCCTAGATATATTATTTTTTTAATAATACGAGCCTTAGAGGGATTAATGTGTAATGAAAAGTAGGTTTTCTAAAGAAGATGAGCATTTTTGTTTTATTTCTCCTTCTACCTTCTTTAAATATTATTAAAACCTGTTTAAATAATAAAATAATTTTCTTAAATATAATTATATGTTATTATGTTAATTTAATATCCCATATCTATCCCCTTCTTCAATTAAATGTGAAATTAATCCTTAGTTCTTGTGTACAATGAACTACTGCCTCACGAACCAATGCATTTAATTTTCTATCACAACCTATTATATATGGTTATAATGATGGATTTAATGTATATAAATTATATTCATGACATAATTATCATTATTTAATGAAAATATATCATCAGGTTTCTTATCTTTACATCCTCTAAAAAATGATAACATCATTCTTGCGTATGTGTGGGTTACCACCTCCATAAAGCTATGCAATTCCTTTTTTGTCACTACATAACATGGATGGTATATATAATATATTTAAAGAGATAATATGATATTTATAATATAATAATAATTATAGATATATAAAATAATAATTACCTTATTTTTTCATTTTCATTGAAAAAAGGAAACGTTAATCATGCGAACGTATGACCTACCGTCTCTGTGATTGTAACATAATTAATTTTTCATAAAAATCATTCATGGTTGGTTTTGAATGTAAAATTAATTTATAAAAATTATAATTATTTAATTATTATTATTCTATATATGATTTAACAATTACCTTTTTTGACCATGGTCAACATATCAAAGTTATTTTGAAGTTATGAACTATACATCCTCAAAACACCCGATATTGACTTAACTGATTATGTAATTAAAAATGAAACTAAAATAAAAGAAATAAATGGTTTAAGGATAGTTGATAAATCATGGAAAATTTTATTAGAAGGTAAAAATAATTTTTATAAGTTTTTTTATATGGGAGTTAAAGGACAAACCTTTAAAATTTGGAATTGAGTAAGGTATTTCATCTCAATTTCTTTTCATTGAGCCATATTTTAATTTTATGAATCTAATTTATTTTATATGGTGAATATACTTCATATTTTACATTTTATATCATTAATAATTCAAAATTTATTATATCTCATTTTGAAAAAATTATTTTATTCAAGGGGATTTGAATTGAAAGTTACCAATTGGAAAGGAGGTTTTTAACTCAATTTCCATTCATTGGGTTATACTTCTAATTCATTGAATTTTTTATTCCATTATTATGTGTGAATTTATCTAAAAATTGTTTTATTATATATTTTTAATTATTTTATATGGATTTACATATGTTCACATAATCACTTTATGGATTAATTATCACTTCCAAAGTTATGATCTTTGAAAGGGGTTTTCATTGTCTTAATATTAATTTTATCAGACATGTTAGATACCATAAAAATTGATTTACATGTATGGTATACATACTACCTCATGAATTAATTTTTACACATTACTTCATTAAATTAATGGGATTTATATATCTATATCATACTCTAGTTTTCAGTTACCTTTGATTAGAAAGTTAACAAAGTGGTAAAGTCTTTATGTAATAATCCCATTTTTTTCCAGATTTTTTTTGTTTAAGGTTCCTTTGTAAAAATTATATGATATTAATTTCTTGAACCACAAATATTTCCTTCTCCTATGGTTATATATGGACCCATCCTTAAATAATCTATAAAATGAATCCTTTGAAAATAATTAACTTCCTTTTATTTCGAAGATCTTTTCAGTTTAGAGTTTTATATAATTAATCCATAAATCTTATATAATAAACCCATATTTTAAAAATTTGACACTTCGACTTAGTATCCATTTTTACATAATATAAAACATTTTTGATAAACTATTTTTTATTTTAATGAAAAACCTTCATGAATTTAATCTTGACATATTATTTTCTCTCACTCACCCATAAAACTTATAAAAAAAATTTAAAAACATTAGATGAGAAAAATAATCATAGTAAGAGACATAAAATGAATAAAAAAGAAACTCTTTAGTACATTTTAAAACCATTAGATCAAAAAATATAATTTAACTTCAAGATAATAAATTTTTTTCTAAAATAATCATTTACTTAAACATGAAATTAGCTTCACTGATCAAAGGTTTTCATTAAACACTTTATCATAAAGCATAAAATAAAAATAAAAAATAATGAGGGTCTATTAGAAAAACTGAGAACCCAAATTTTGTTTTCCATAAAAACATAAATTTTTATATTAAAATAAAATAATATTTCCTAAAAAATAAAGTTTCACTATCTTACCTTTTTTAAATAAAAAAATTTCAATGAAAACACATTAGTAATAATAGAAAAGTTATGTAGGTTCATTGGGACATCATCTTCATAGAAAAATTACAAGAAACCTTATCATTAAAATTTCCATTATTTTATAATTATAATATAATTATTTTTATAACATAATATTTAACCAATGCACTGAAGAGATAAATCAGGATCACTCATCATTATGAGCTATATCGAGCTAACCCCTCATCATAAGCTATATTATGATCATCCATAATCACGAGCTATATCCGGTGCACCCATGACCATAAAAAAATTATAAATACCACATCATTAATAATAAATTTTAATCTTTCACCTTTTCATCATAAATCACTTAATAAACTCTTTTGAACTTATATGAAAAATACTTTAGAATATTCAAATACAATTTTATTCTAAAAACCCATTTTTCAAACTAAAATAACCATAACAAAGGGAAATAGGGTTTTTATTTGAAGTAAACATGGAATCTTATAAAATAAAAGGAATATAAATATTATGGTTTTTATCATGGTAAAATTCATTGATGTTGTATAAATAATAATATAACATTCCATTTTACTTCTCTTAAGAAAGTAAAAAACTTACATAAAAATATTATTTATGATAAACTTTGAAAAATGTAAAAAGAGACACAAAATGTCTATTTTAACTCATTTATGTTCATATAAATAAATCCATAAGATAATTTTAATAATATTTATATAGAATAAAATGATTTAAAAAATAAATCCTGAAAATATTTTAAATGAGGTTTTTAATGTAAAGTGTATCTTTTCTCGAGTCCAACTCATCATATACATTTATTATTTTCCAGAATAATAAAATCATGTTAAATATTTAGATTATTAAGAAACAATTTCATGTTTATTAATCATATTATTTTATTTATTACCATGTTATATATAAATACTTAACCAATTTAGTTCACACAAGATGTTTTGACGATATTCGGCTCATGTGTCCAAAATGACATTGGTAAGTTGAAAATGGTCAAAAAAGTAATTTTTTAATCTGTAGAATAATAATCATTTCATAATATTAATTTATATATATAAATTATACTTTTAAAACTTTTCATGAAAGTTGGTTATGAAAAACTAACTGGGTTATAATCTTGGAGATGATAGGCTGTATGTATATATGAGTAACATTTCAATTTTTCAATGAACATAAAGGGAAGAAGGTAATTAATATATTATATTTATATAATTATTAATATATCATAAATATCATATTTTTTTAAAATACACATATATATAGTATATATGTGATGCTATCATGAAAAAATGAATCACATTGTTTCATAGAGCTGACAATCCACACGTATGTACGAATGATGTTTTAATTTTTCAATGGATTGAAATGTAATAAACTAGATTCTATATTATCTTTATATAATTATAATTATGTAATTAATATCATATATATACATTAAATATATCATTATAACCATCCTTTATAGGAGGTGATGGGAAAAAATTACATTGGTTCGCGAGGCCGAAGTCCACCATGCACACGAATGACGATTTTGTATCCAATTTTATGGAATAATAGATGGATATAGGTTATGAAATTAATATAATAAAATCTCACTATTATTAGATAATTATTTCATTATATAATCATGTTTTAAGAATATTTTATAGAGGTTGAAGAATAAATAAAACTAAAATATTTGGTAAAAAGCTATACCTCTTTTTTAGACAATCCCCGTTTTCTTTTCACCTTAAGTACTATAAGGTTGGAATTATACCAAAAATAATACCTATATAATGTGGTAATTAATTTTATTTTGTTAGTTATTGACCAAAATAAATGGATATTTAAGTATGGATAGTATAGGAGAGGGGGTTCCCTTTTATAAATGAGGGGAGGGGTATTTTTGGAATTTATGAAAGTATTAAATTAATATAAAATAATTTTCATGGAAAAATATATCAAAATTGATTTAATTTTAATATTGTATAAGAATGTGTCTAAATCTCATTATAAAATAAATTTAGAACAATATTAGGTGATGTTATCACCCTTATCTCTTTGTTTTAACCGTTGTCAACCCTTTTGACAATTTTTGTGATATGAATGTTTTTTACCCTTAAAGGATAAATAAAATTACTATAAAAAATTGAACCATAAAAAAACATGGTGTATATTTTTACCATATGTAATTCATTTTTCTAAATATAGTATTTTTATTAATTTTTAATATTTATTTAAATATTGTTTATTATAAAATTTCATTAACATCATTTTTGGAAACACATGAAATATTATAATATAATATTTTTATAAATCATGTAAGATGGTTCCAAAATAACATGTATTCATGTAAATACCCCGAACTCACACTCCCATATCTATTTTTAAAAAACAAACCTTACATTTCTGGCTTTAATACCAAATAATGCGACCTAATTTTTTCAATCCAAAACAAACAATATCAAAAGGAAACATTGAATCAATTATATACCCAAGGTATGGTTTGTTTATAGTTTTAGATAATTAGGGTAAAATATAACATAATAAATACTCATTAATTCAATAGATTATTTCTTCTACTATACTCAGCTTTTAATATTCTATATTAAGTCTTTAACATCTCCCAAAAATTACTTCTAATATGAAACCTTTCCAGACTCAAACCATTTATCATCGTTCTTAATAACCTGGGGAAAAGGAAATATGATAATGGTGAGGCAAAATACTCATTAATGGTAAACATAATCATTATAAATTGAATGGAATTAATGAGAGGAAGTTGAATATAAGGGTATGATGACACAATCAAAGTAAATGAGAATAATATAAGAGAATTCATACCCATCAATACCTGGATCATAAATAATGAAACATGTCATAAGTCTTTAACAAAGATAATAATCATATGATTTAATAATCATGAGCCATGATATGTCAATATTGATAAAAGGAATCATTAAAAACCCATAAAAAGAAAATAAAAACCCTTATAGAAAACATAGAGCATCATATTCACAACCCATTTTAAACCTGTTTTAGAAATAATTCGATCCTAGATAAATATTTAAAGGAAAATAGACTATTTAGCTCCCTTCTTACTTTTGATGATAAGGAACATAACCCAATACATTGAGAAGATATAATGGGGATCACCCTTCATATAAGATATATCGAGCTCACCTAGTCTTCATGAGCTATAATAGGACTCAAACCATCATATAATTAATATCAGGCTCACTCATTTATCATATATAATTATCAAGTATGATATCATGAATAAAAAAGTATAAAAATCATGAAAAACTATTTTTAACCCATATGAAAAATGCTTCCAGAAATAAAACACCCTTTTATGTTAAAAAACCTTTTTAAATACATAAATCTTCAAGAACAAGTGAATGTGGGTTTTTATTTAAAAAAACATTAAATATTATAATGGAATACAAAAATAAAATAAAGGTTATGGTGGTAGTAAAATTCATTGTCATTGTATAAGTTAAAATAAATAATTACTCTCATAACATGATTAACCCATGGAAAAGAAATGAGTTCCAAAAAATTATCTTTTAAATAATAATAATCTATCCATAGAAATAATTAAGATTGTATCATTAAAAAATATCCAAAGTGTATCATAGGAAACATAAAGGGTTTCTGAAATTGATGAATGAAAATACTATTAAATGATCATGAAAAAAACTCTTGATAATAATAACCTTTTTACATTAAAGATAAATTATAAAAAATAAAAATTCATAATGTATTTTAAATAAAATTTTCTTTGAAAATAAACTTGGAAAATCATAAAGTAACATTAAAATAAAATATTTTTCATGATGATGGGAAATTATATTCATGTTGTAAACATTAAAAATAAATATTATTTTTAAATATTTTGTAAATGGGAATAAAAAGTGACCCATTTTGAAAACATCCAGAAAATTTCTTTTAAAGACTTTTAATAGAAGGTAAAATTTTAAGTAAAATAGTTTTATGAAATAATTTATGTTTATAAAATAAATTTTTTCGAAAACATTATATAAAACATTTATATTGAAGAGAAATACTCCTAATCTAAAAAAAGATACAAGATGAGTATCAATTTTGAAAAAAACTCCTTGATTTTCATTAATAAATAAGTGTAGAAATGGGAAATGAAAATTTTAAAAACATTTATAACCATTGGAGAATAAAATATATCTAGTTTTAGAATATAAGAGCACATTATTTTCTCCAAAGTAACCTTGGACATAAACAATCCCAGAAAGGAATGAAATTGTAACATAAATCTTTTATCTATCTGGTTACTTTTAAATCAAAATTAATTGAAAGTAATAATATGAGATGGATCTATAAATATATATAATTAATGAATTAATATGTAAAATTTAATTCATGAGGTAGCAATCACACCATACAAGGAAATCATGGTGTACAACATGAAACATGTCCCAAAAAATGATATCAATATAAAGAAAAACCTTGCAATGTTCATATTGAATTGAGAAATGATCAATATAGAGATTATGTGTAAAAAATTTAAATAAAAAAACATGTGGAAATAAATAATAAAATAATTTATATATCTACTCATACATAATCATGGCATAACAATTCCATTTAATAAGAGTAATATACAAACGAAAGGAAATTGAGTTAATAACCTCTGTACCACTTTGTAAGATTTATTTAAAATACATCTGAAAAAAGTAATTCAAATATCATCATAAATAAAATTAATTATGTATTATTCATGATATAACATGTGAAATGGATGTTATATAAGTCTTATAAAATAAATTATGTTCATAACATTAAAATACGGAAATTGAGATGAAATCCCTTACCTCGAGTCCATATTTTCCATGTATATACATTAAAACCAATAAAATAAAATTATATTAATAATTTAATGTTTATGAAAATTTTATTGTTTTATTAATTATTAATTAAACATTTTTTCATTTATTATAATGACATATTTAATTACTTATTTAGTTCAGTCCATATTGGGTATTTTGAGGATGTTCACTTCATAATTTCATAACAGATTCAGTGTCTCGACCATGGTCAAAGGGGTAATTATTTCATCATCTATAGATTATTAATAATAATTAAATAATAATATTTTTTATATATAAATTATACATTTAAAACTAAATATGAAATATGGTTATGAAAAACGAGCTATGTTACTATCATGAAGATGGTAAGTCGTACGTTTGCATGACTAAAGTTTCCATTTTTCAATGAAAATTATGGAAAGAATGTAGGTATTATTTTATATTTATATAATGTTTATAATAGAAAAAATACCATATTATTTATTTTGATACAAACAAACACACACATATATATATATATATATGTGATCTATGTGATGGGATGATGAAAAAATAATAACATCGCTTCATTGAGGTGGTAGTCCACACGTACGCACGACAGATGCTATCATTTTCAGCGAATGTAAAGGTAAGAAATTAAATGATATATTATATTTTCACAATAATAAATATATAATTAATATAAAATAAATCCATAATTATAACCATCAGTGATAGGGGTGATGGATAATGAATTAAATCGGTTTGCGATGCGGTAGTCTTCCAAACACACAAATAACAGATTCATTTCCCATTTAATAGAGGTTTGATGTTTATGTGAGTTATTAAATTATAATAAAAAAATATTATTATATGTAATATAATTTTTTTATTTCATTATGTTTGAACAAGATTTAATAGAGGTGGAAGAATAAATAAAACAAAAACTCTTGGTTAAGAACAATACATCCTCTTCGAACATCCTCTTAAGAATTACACCAAAAGCTTTCCTAAGTTGGTTTTATGATAAAACATGCCACTAGGATGTTTTTGGGGATTTAAGGAAAGTAATTTTATAGGTATTAGGTGATACATATAGTTATTTAATTGTAAATAAATGAGAAGAAGATGTTCCCTTTTATAAAAGAGGGGAGGTGAACTCTTGAAATTTGTTAAAATATTAAAGTAATATAAATTTATTTTGATGTAAAAATGGATCCAAATTGTTAGTATTAGAATAAGAGATGATTATGACTCGAAATTATTTTATAAAATAATATTTTACATGTTATTATTACATTATTACCATTATCTTTTTTGTTTCAACCCTTTATTAACCCTTTTGACAATTACGATGATATTAATGTTTTTTAATATTAAGGGGTCAATATAGTTACTATAAAAAGAAAAGTGGACCATAAATAGACCATGGGTGATTTAATAAACCATATCACATTAAATTTTATAAATATAATTTTTTTAGAAATTATAAATCATTAAATAAATTATTTTTCACTATAAAATAACATTAATATTAATTTTGGAACAATTAATTTAATTTTAATTTTAAAACTACAAGACAAAAATGAAATTTGAATAAAATTAATCAAAACCTCTATAATATTTCATTATTTTCCAAAAAATATTTTAATAAAAAATCACTCAAATAATACTATTTTTAGGGTTTTCAGAAACATTTTATTGATTTTGTACTACTTGCACAAGCATTGTGTCGGTGTTGTATACAACATTAAAGAAAATATTTATTAAATTTAAATTAAAAATAAATTACTATACTAATAAAATTATATTTAAACTTTATATTTAAAATTGAAAATATCCTATTTTTATCCCTATGTCAAAAATGTAAATCAAATAAAACAAAGAGAATGCCATTTTTAACTTTTCATTAAATAAAATAATATAAAGGGTCAAAATCATTGACAATTTGAATGAAAATGCCATATATTTAAATTTTAGATTATTATTTATGAGATAAAGTCATGAAAAAAAATTAATCTAAATTTTAGGTTTATTCTTCAGTCCTTATAATTTTATTTTTAACCTCAATTACCTAATTTACACTTTACCATGTTAACAAAAATTTCTGTTGTTATTATAAATAATGTCCAAAAATAAAATATAACTTTTTTAAAAATTTGGACCCACTTATTAAAAATACAAAATAATTTTTTTAAAATTCAATTTTTATAAGTTTCATAAATTATATTTAATACAATTGCATAATACGCAACAAAATCCATTTTTAGAAAAATGCATTTTTAAGTCAAAAAATACAATTTTAACAAAATCAGGTATAATGATTATTAAAATGAATTTAATATAAATATATAAATCTTATGTTACATAGATATAAAATTCAAATAAAAATGATTGTTTTTAATGAAAATAAAATGATAGTTGTACCAAATTGGTACTTTGCACTATTCACTGAAAAATCAATAATTTATGAAAAATACTAAAATGTCACCCAAAGATAATTTTGATATGATAATTTAAATAATTATATATATCTTATCAAATAAAATATCTAAAACATTAATAAATTAATTATAATTAATTTTTTAGAAAATGAAATAAAAACCATTTTTGAAGAGAATGTGTTTTTGATGAATAAAATGACTTCAATAAAAATCAAGTGCTCATTTACTAAGAATTAATAAATAAATTTAAATTGAGTAGGAATGTTATATTTATTTCATAATTCAATCATTCCAATTAATACCCTACAACTTTATGGTTATGTTATAAGGGCCATATTTAAATATTAATATTTTAGGGTTTGTTTAAGCTCCGTGTTTTGTATCTTGTACACTATCGATCATAGTATTTATTTAAAAATACTGCGATATTAAATTCTCACCAAATTTAATAAAATTTTTCCTCAAAATTTGAACTTCATATTAGAAATAAATGATCATCCATCGAAAAATAAATTTTTTAAATTAATCTTTGTAAAAATGTTAATAAAACATCCTATTGAAAATAGAGAAAGAGAACACAGAGGTTATCTATAAATAACACATAATATGTTTAAAAATAAGAAAACATTATTGGGAAGTTAAAATATGGATGTGTATGAAAATCATAATATCCAAATAATGTTGGATAGTTACATAGATCATTGATTTAAAGAAAGTGAATGATCACAAAAAAGTAAATGAACACAAAACCATAAACCCAAGAGACATGAAAAAGACTATATATTTATTAGAAATGAAGGTAATAAGATATTTTTTTTCAAGATCATTTTACTAGTGTTGAGGAATTAAATTACCATATAGACTAAAAATATAATAAAATATACTTACTTGAAAAGTATAATTTATCCTTTAAAAATTTTCCATTACAAAATCATCTTTTTATCTAAACAATGAGTATTAAAGAAGAAATTTTCATGTCAAAAGAAAAAAAATCACTTCTAATAGATCAAATAATTACACAAAAGGATAAAAATATATTCCTACCATATTTATACATTAACAAAAACTAAAATATTTAGCACAATTTAATATTATTCCAAAATGAATAAAACTTTTTTTGATGAAATAATATATTAATCTCTAAAATTTAATAGTATTACCCAATATTCAAACTAAATCATTATGTAAATAACTATCCATAAAATTATTCAATATATCCTTGAATAAAATTGAAATAAAAAGTTTAAAATGATTTGATAACATATTATTCAATTATTTATCTTTAATTTCAATCACTATTAAAGTCTCATACACAAAATGTATATTCTCTAATAATATAATTTCTAAGATATGTTAATTATTTCCATAAATAAATAACACTATATCCAAAATAATAACATTAAGGAAAGTTGTAAACACAAAGGTTATCTCTCAAATTTTATCTTACATCCTAAAAAGTGTAATATAATTCTTCAAAAATAATACTTTATGTTAAACTTAAGGGTTACATATACCTCAATCGAGTAGAACATCAACCAAAATATAATTAATCACCTCAAAATTAAATCATTTGAAACCACAAAATGGGTGTATAAGAATTTTAACTTATGATCAAACTTAAACTTATAAACCTAATAGGGTATAAATAACTATTAAGTTGAAATCAAGTGAAAAAATAATATTCTTCAAAGTTGCTTAAACCCTACTCTAATACAAATTATAAAGACCTAAACCCAAACCCCTAGATCCGGTTATTAAAACATAAAATTTACATTTTTGGATTTGATAAAAAATAATGTGACCCATTTTTTACATCCAAAACTTATAGTATAAAATAAAAACATTGAATCACTTACACACCCAAGGACCTTTTAGGTTTATATTTTTAGATAATAAGGAAATAATCTGACATAAACAACACTCACGAATTCAAGAAAGTATTTCTCCTAATATACCCACCTTTTCATATTCAATATTATGTCTTCAACATATCCCAAAAATATCTTAAGATATGAAACCATTCTAGACTCACATAATTTATCATCATTATTTATAACCTAGGGGATAGGAAACATGAGAAGGGTGAGCTCAAATTCTCAGTAAGGGTAAGTATAAACATTAGAAATTGAATTTCATCAATGGGAGTAATATGATAAAAAGTTTATAATGACATAATCAAAGTGCATGATCATAACATAAGATAATTAATACCCATAAATATCTATATAATAAATAATATAACATGTAATGTGTCTTTAACAAATAAAATAGTCATAGGATCTAATAATCACGAGCCATACAATTTAAATATTGATCAAAGGAATTATTAAAAACCCAGATAAAGAAAATAAAAACTCATTTATCTGACTTAGATAATCATATTCACAACCCATTTTGAACCCATGTAAAAATAATTAGAGCCTAGTTAAATCTATAGGAGAAACCACACCGGTTAACTCCCTCCCTATCACTTATGATAAAAAAGAATAAAACCCAATGCATTGGGGAGATATAATGAGACTCACACTTCATATAACCTATATTGAGATCAACCATTTTTTCATGATCTATAATTTGGATCAAATCATCATATAATCTATATTTTTTTCACACATTTCTCAAATATAAGGATCAAGTACCATATCATGAGTAAAACATTAAAAAAATCTTTTAAAACCATTTTCAAAACACTTACCAATATCAAAATATACTTTCCTTTTAAAAAACCATTTTCCAAACATAAATCACTTAGAACTAGTAAAGGAGGTATTTTATTTAAATAAAACATGAAATATTATATGTTAATCTAAAAATAAAATAATGTTTATGGTGGTGGTAAAAGTTATTGTCACCATATACGTTAAAATATATAATTCCTTTCATAACTTGAGTAACACGTGGAAAAGAAATGTATTCCAAGAAAATATATTTTAAACAATAATAATCCATATAGATAAGTAATAAGGATAGTATCATTACAAAATATCCCAAGTGGAGAATAATTAGTATCAGGGTTACTAGAGTTTATGAATTGAAATACCATTAAAATATACATAAAAAAATTATTGAGAAAAATGAACTTTTCACATTAAAAATCAATTTATAAATGAAAAATTAATAAAATATTTTGAAAACCATTTTATTTGAAAATAAACTTTGAAAATAATAAATAAAATTCAAGTAAAATATTTTTTATGGTGGCAGAAAAATCTATCTATGTTGAAAATGTTAAAAATAAACATTCTTTTAAAATATTTTTTAAAAGGGAATCAAAAGTGAACCATTTCAAAATATCAAGAAAAATACTTTTAAAACATTTTAATAAATGGTAAAAAATCATGTAAAATATCTTTAGGAAAAAATTTAAGTTTAAAAAAGAATATTTTTTGAATTTTTTTAGAAAACATTGATATGGAAGAGAAGGATTCCTAAGGAGACAGAATATACAATATCAGTATCAGTTACAAAAAACCTCCTTGATGATTCTTTAATCAAAAAGGGAGGAAATGAGAACTTAAAATGTAAATAAAATTTATAACTAGTAAATAATAAAATATATTTGGTTCATGAAAATAGTATTACATGATTTTATTCAAGGTAACCTTGGATATAAATAATCCCAAAAATAAAGTATATTGTAACATAAATCCATTACTGCTTTTGAAAACTTTTCCATAAAATGTCTTTGAATGTAAGAATATGACACAGATTTTTTAATTCTCATGAATTCATTAATTAATATGTTAAAATTAATTCATGAGTCATTAGTCACAACATTCAAGGAAATCATAGTGTACAACATGAAAGATGTCTCAAGAAAATGAGATTGAGATAAAGAATACCCTTGCAATGCTCATATCATTGAATTGAGAATTGATTAATCTGGAGACTATTTTTAACAAATGTAAATGAAAAGAAGTGGAAATATAGAATAAAAAAACTGAGATATCTATTCATATGTAATCATGGCATAATAAATTTGATGAAGAAAAGTTACAACCCAACAATTTTTTTTTTGTTAAAAAACCCTTTACCACTATGTAACTTTCATGTCAAATCCATTTGGATAAAATAATTCAAATATAAACATAAAATATAATTAATTATTTATTATTAATGATATAATATATAAAAGAAAAATTATATCAACCTCATAAAATAAATTAAGTCCATACCATTAAAATACACCCCAATGAATAGAAATTAAGATGAAATCCCTTACCTTGAGTCCATACATTCCATTTATGTCATTTAAATCTTAAAAAATAGAATTATTTTAATTATTTAATTGTTTTATAACCTTTTATAGGATTATTAATTTATAATTAAACCATTTTTTTCATTTATTACAATGTAAAATTTAATACTCAATCAATTAAGTCCACATTGGGTATTTTGAGGATGTTCGGTTCATAATTTCAAAACAGATTCTATGTCTCAACTGTGGTTAAAGAGGTCATTATTACATCATATTAATAATAAAAAATAATAATAATCATTTTTATACATCAACTATACTTTTAAAACCAACCATAAATTTTTTTTTTGAAAAAATTAACCACTTTACAATCATGATAATGGTAGGCTGTGCGTACGCATGCGTAAAGTTTCCATTTTTCGTTGATCATTATGGAAAGAAATAAAATGTTATTTTATATTTTAATATTTTTCATGATATCATAAATACCATGTTATTTATTTAAATATAATTATATATACAATCCATGTGATTGGATGATTGAAAAAGAATCATATCGCTTCATACAGGTGGTAGTCCACACGTAAAAACGAATAACGTTATCATTTTTCAATGAATTCAAAGGTAAGACATGAAATGATATTTTATATTTTAATAATAATAAATATTTCATGAATATAATATATATAAATTAAATTCATCATTATAACAATTCATTAGAGGTAGTGATGGAGAATTAATTACACCGGTTTATGAGGTAGTAGTCTTTCACACACGTGATTGATGGATTTATTTTCCATTTGACGGAGGTTAGAGATGGATATGGGATATTAAATTAAAATAATAAAAGATAAGTATATTTATTATAATTGTGTTAATATTTAATCATGTTTGAATAAAATTTAAATTAGGTGGAATAAGAAACAAAATAAAAATAGTCAGTTTAGAATGATATCTCTTCATCGAACAACCTCTTAAAGTTTAAACCAAAATTCTTCATAAGCTTGTTTTATGATGAAAAATAGGTATATAGGATTTTGGGAGGTATTTAATTAATGTATTTTTTCTAGGTTTGTTCTAATAAAATGGTTTGTTAAGGGTAAATAAATGAGAAAAAGAGGTGCCCTTTTAAAACATAGAGGAGGGACACTCTTGGAATTTTTTAAAATATTAAATTAATATAAATTGTTTTTTATATCAAAATAGACCCAAATTGATAATATTAAAATATAATATGATTATGAGTCTAAATAATCTCATTAAATAATTTTTTTAATGTTTTTATTACTTTTTCCCCTTATATTTTTGTTTTAACCCTTTATTAATCCGTTTGACAATTAGAATGATATTAATGTTTTTTACCCTTAAAAGGTTAATATAGTTACTATAAAAGAATAAATTTCCCATAAATAGATAATGGCTTATGTAATAAACCATAAAAAATTAAATTGGTTGAAGCTAATATTTTTAGTAATTTCATGTCATTTGATAAATTATTATTTATTATAAAATAACATTAATGTCAATATTGCAATAATTTTTTTTAATTTGAATTTTAAAACTATAATACAACAATATAATTTTAATAAAATGAATAAAAACCTCTATAATATGTCCTTTTTATATTAAACAATCATTTATCATAAAAAATAACTAAAATAATATTATTCCTAGAGTTTTTTAAAATCATTTAATTGGGTTTTTTACTGCTTGCACAAGCATCATGTACATGTTTCATAAGCAATTAAGGAAATTATTTATTCACTATGAAATAAAAAACCAAGCCTGATAAAAAAATTAATATATATTTAAAATAAATATTTATAACCAAACATATCATCTGTTAATCCCTATATCAAAAATGTTTATGCTAATTAAACATAGAGAATGACTTTTTTGAATTTTCTTTAAATAAAATTATTTAAACAGTCGAAACATGTATAAATGGAAATAAAAGACCACATATTAGTATTTTTGATGATTATATACGATATAAAATCATAAAATAAAATTAATTCATGTTTTAGGATCATTATTTAGTCCTTATCATTTTATTTTAACCATAATTACCCAATTTACCCTTTACCACGACAACAAAAATTACTAAGGTTACTATTCATAATTTCCTAAAATAAAAGGGTTATTTTTACAAAATTTGGATCCAATTATCCCAAATATATAATAAAATTTTCAATATTCAATTTTTAGAAGTTGTAAAAATTACACTTAATATAAATTCATAAACCGCAACAAAAAATGGTTTTTCAAAAAATGCATTTTAAGCCCAAAAATCTATTTATACTAAAATCAGGTATAATGATAATTTAAATGAATTTAATATAATTAAATAACACTTATGTTAAATATATATACAATTAAAATAATTATTATAGTTTTTAATGAAAATAAAATGTCAGTTTAACTAAAATTCATATTCTTCTCTATTCACTGAAAAATAAATATTTTCAGAAAAATTGAAAAATTTCACCCAAAGATAAATTTTGATATGATAAATTAAAAAATTATTTCCTTTATATCTAATAAAATTTATCAAATTTAGAGAAATTAATTATAATTATTTTCTCACAAAAATAAATTAAAACCATTTTTTAAGAAAATGTGTTTTTGATGAATAAAATGGATTTAATAAAAAATGAGCACCTGTTTCATAAGAATTAATAAATATAATTATATTATATAGGAACTTTATATGTATTTCATAATTTATTTATTCCTATTTATATATTATATTTTAACAAGTATGGTATAACTATCATATTTAAATAATAATATTTCAGGACTAATTTAAGCATAGTGTTTCCTATCTGGTGTGCTATCAATCATGGTATCTATTTAAAATTTTGAGAATATTACATTCTCCCCAGTTTTAAAAAATTGAATCATCTAAATTTTAACATGATATTGGTAATTGAATATTTCCCATATGAATATACCTTTTAAAAAATCTGACATCTTAAAAAGGTTTAATAAAACATCCTCTTAAAAAGAGAGAAAGGGAAGTATGAAGGTCATCTAGAAATAACACATACTATATTTATAAATAGGAAAACATTGGTCAGAATTGAAAATATGGAAATGGAATAAAATAATAATGTCTAAATAATGATGAAGAGTGATATAGATCATTGATCACAATAAATAGAATGATAATGAGAAATTCAATGATAAAAAAACTATAAACCAAAGAGGTGAGAAAAAGACTATCGATTCATTGGAAATAAAGGTAATAGGATAAATTTTTTGTTCTAATATACAATTTATAGTGTTGGGGAATTCCATTAACATCTAGACTAAGGATAAAAGGAAATTTACTTAATTGATAAGTAAAATTTCATCCTTGAATCAACCTCTACTACAAAATCATGTTTTTCTCCAAACAATGAGAATTTAAGATGAATTTTTCATGTCTGAAGCACTAAAATCAACTTATAATAGATCAAATAATTATATAAAAGGATAAAATAATATTTATCATATCTTTAGACATTAAAAAAACTAAAATAGTTATGATAAGTTAATACAATTCCAAAAATTAATTAACCTTTATATGAATAAATAATATATTAATCTCCAAAATTCAATAGTAATACTCAATATTAAAAATAAATAACCCTATAATAACCATAATTAAAATTATTTTATATATCCTTAAATAATATTGAAACTTAAATATTAAAATTACTTGATCACATATACTTCCAAAATTTATCTTCAAATAAATTCAGTCACTCTTAAAGTCTCATAACCAAAATGCATATAACCTAATCATATAATCTCTAAGGTTTTTAAATTATTTCTATAAATAAATAACCCTATATCTTAAATAATTACATTAATTTAAGGTTCAATGTCAATGTTTATCTCATAAATTTTATTTTACATCCCCAGAAGTGTAATAGCATTATTTTTAAATAATACTTTACATTTAACTTATGGGTTACATATACCTCAACCTAATAAAACATCTCCCAAAATTTCATTAATCACATCAAAATACCATCACTTAAAACCCTGAAAGGGGTGTATAAGACTTTGAACTTATGATCAAACTTAAACTTATAAAACGAAGATGGTATATATAAATATTAAGTTAACAACATGTGGAAACAACCAAATATCATTGTTTTCTAAACCCCACACTGATACCAACTATAAAGAACATGAACCTGTAGTCCTGGATTTAATTCTAAAAATATAAACTTTACATTTTTAGATTTGATACCAAATATAGTTACACAATTTTTTTCCATCAAAAAAATAATATATCAAAAAGAAATATTAAATCACTTATACAATGAATGACCTTTTGGGTTTATAATTTTAGAGAATTAGGACAAATTCTTATATAAACAAAACTCATGACTTCAAGAGAGTATTTATTTTACTATACCCAGCTTTTAATATTCCACATTAATTCTTAAATATATACCATAAATCACTTATGATATGAAAAATTTCTACACTTAAAAAATTTATAATCATTCTTCATAACCTAGGGAAAAAGAGATATGAGAAAGGTGAGCTTAAATGCTCAGTAAGGGAAAACATAATCATTTTTAATTGAATGTCATTAGTGAGAGTAATATTAGAACAATGGTATGCTGAAATAATCAAATTGAATGAGAATAATATAATAACATCATACCCATCTACACTTGTATCATCAATTATGAAACATGAAATATGTATTTAACAAATAAAAGAGTCATATGATTCAATAATCAAGATTATGGAGATGTGAATATTGATACAAGGTATAATTAAAAACCCATAGTAGGAAAATAAAAACCATTATAGATAACTTAGAGTATCATATTCATAACCTTTTTTAAACTCATGTCAAAAATAACTAGGGCCTAGATAAATCTATAAGAGAAACTACAGCAGTTTACTCCCTTCTTATTGCCTTTGATGATAAGGAACATAACCCAATGCATTGATGAGCTATAATGGGGCTCACCCTTCGTATAATCTATATCATGCTCACCCATTTTTTACGATCTATAATGGGTCTCAACCCATTATATAAGCTATATTAGGCTCATCCATTTCTCATATATAATTATGAAATACCATATCATGAATAAAAAATCCTAAAAATCCTAAAAAACTCTTTTAAACCCACATGAAAAACACTTCTAGATATCGACATACCCTTTCCTTTTAAAAACCCATTTTCAAAACATAAATAACTTAGTACAAGGGAAGTGTGGTTTTTATATAAAGAAAACATGAAATATTATAAGGGAATACAAAAATAAAATAAAAGGTTACAGTGGTGGGAAAATTCATTATCACTATATAAGTTAAATAGAGAAATCCCTTCATAACTTTATTAACCCATGGAAAAGAAATGGGTTCTATGAAAATATACTTTAAATAACAATAATATATATAAATAAAGAATTTATATGATACCATTAAAAAATATCCCCATTAGACCATAAGTAACATCATGGGTTTTGGTGTTACTGAATGGAAATACCATTAAAAGATCATGAAAAACATTCTTGAGGAAAATACCCATTTCAATTTGAGAATCACTTTTAAAAACTAAGAATTCATAAAATAATATGAAAACCATTATCTTTGAATATAATATAGAAAACTCATAAAGGAATATCCAATGTAAATATTTTATTGGATGGTGGGAAAATCTGTTCATGTTGTAAATGTTAAATATAAACATTTTCTCAAATAATTTTTAAAAGGGAATCAAAAGTGACCCATTAAGAAAATGTTAAGAAATTTCTTTTTAAATCCTTTTAAAAGAAGGTAAAATATCATTTAAAATATATTTAGTAAATCAGTTATGTTTAGAAATGAATATTTAATGATTTTTTTAAAAAACTTGGATATGGAAGAGAAAGATTATAGATCTAAATATGATTCAAGATCAGTATAAATTATGAATAACTTCCTCATTGTTTATTTAATTAATAAGTTAAGAAATATAAATTGAACATGTAAACCAAATTCATAACCAACGGATAATAAAACATATTTTGTTTTAGAAAATAATATCACATGATTTCCTTTAAAGGAACCTTGAACATAAATAATATCAGAAAGGAAATAGATTGTAAAGTAAAGCCTTTATGTAATGACCCGTACCCAGAATCCCAGAGTCGGTGCATTATTACATATCAATGGCATGATCACAAAAGAACAAGTCTAGAAAGAACGATTAGTTTAGTAGACTTAGAAGTACTAGATACATTCATAAGGTTTACAATACATCATAAAATGGAAAACTAAAACAATATTGTTTTCATAGATAACACTGAGATCCCATAGATTATCCCTATAGGTCAGTCATAATATACTTCTTCACATCCTAGGAAAAATAAAACATAGAAAGGGGTGAGATCAGATGCTCAGTAAGGATAACAATATAGTGGAAACTTCCATAAATAAGTATAAACATTTAATGCAATGTATAGAACTAAAACAAAAGCCTTTTCAACATAAAATTCATCATAATTTGGAAAATATAAATCAAAATAATTCCATATGCTCACTCACATGGATATTCTACTAGTCAAATAATTACATGAAATATCAATATCCAATTTCATAATAATGGAATGCATAATTACAGACTTTCATAACCATATAGTAATGGCCTTGTGCCAAGACTACAAATAAGATTTTGTCAAGGCCTTGTGACAAGACACTATATTTTCTCATGAGACCTACCGATGAATCGAGAAACTATAGTGGGCTCCACCCGTCACTTACTAAGTCCAATGCATTCCTCATATGAAAAGGTTTAAACATAACATGAAAATTCATATTAAAAATAGCATATTAAATGTAAATACTTTATCCATAAACTCTTTATGATATAAAAATAACACATCCATAGTCAAACATATCACAAAACCTTCAATACAATATGGAAGATTTGTATCATAATAAATGGACATCAAACAAGTTTAAAATCCTTCAAGGGATGTTGATATAGATAAAAATGATTTGTAAAAATCTTTGAGAGAAATATCCCTTTTTCATAAAAACATTTAAAAGTTACAAAATTTTGAAAGGAAGACATTTAAATAAATTTCTGAATCAAATTGTCCCATACCACTTTGAAACTTTTTAAAGGAATTAACATTTTAAAAACATTCATGTCCATATAAATAAATCCTAAAAAACTATTTTGAAAACATGGGTATTAATGAGAATGATTTATAAGAATAAATATTTAAAACATTTAAAATTAGTTTTTAGTAAATAATTCCCTTAAAAATAATCCCTTTGAAAAATCTTTTATGAAACATGGAAATGGATAATAAATATGTCCCAGTAAAAACCTACACAAAAACAATATCAGATAAGAATGAGATTAAGGAATTAATCCTTACCTTGTAATTTTCCTTGGTCAAGGGTAGGTTCAACTCCTGTATAATGGTGAAATAATTGTTATCAAATTATACAAGAATCATATACAATAATATGATATCATATATGATATTTTAACATTTAATTACTAATAATATCTTAGTATTATCGTCATTTCAGGTGTTAACTGATTAATTTTCCTTTATATGATTTGTTACATAAGTAATTTTTGTTATGGATAGGATATATATTAGTCATATTCAGAATGATATTAAGTCTTTAAACATTATTTTTAATCATATAATCAAAATTACTCTTGAATGGATACGATGAGGAATGAATCTCATCGTTTTTGTGGAGACGGTAATCCGTACGTACGCACAAGTGAAAATATCATTGTTTTGATATTAAAATAATATAATTGAATGGTATATAATATATTACTAATAATTATCATGTTATATTTATTATTTAAATAAATTACACATCGTTATTATGCCCATTCAAGTAATAATGTATTAAATACCAACTACTCCACGACGTGGAGACGGTAAGCCGTACGTACGCACATATGGTGACATGTCATTAAAAAGTAGGATAGAATAATGAATATGGTTGTACCATATTTATAATAACATCACAATATATAGAAGATATTGGATTTTATTATTTTATAATTGAAAAAACAAATAAAGAGGAAGTGGAAGAAGAAAGAAACTTGAAATAGGTGATGGAATATTTACCTCTTCTTCAAGTTCTTCCTTTTTATTTGATCAAAGGGGATCTTTAGGTTAGATTTATAACTAAATTAAGGCCTCTGTGTTGAAGGGATGACAGTTTAGAGGGTATTTTGGTAGGGGTTGGTAGAGCCAAATGGATTTGAAGGTGTGAATTAGAGAGAAGGGGTAGTACCCTTTTATAAGAGGGGTGATGGGCACCTTAGGAAAAGCTAGAAATATTATTTTATAATAAAATAATTTTCTATTTCTAATGGCAAAAAAATGAATTATTTAAATTATAAGGTGGGGATGGGTAGAAAATCAGTCTAAAAATAGGTTTTAGACAGTTTTGGGTCACAATATTAACTTTATCTTTTAGATTTAACTCTTAGTTAAATAGTTTGACATTTACCATGTCTCTTTGTATTTTTATATTATATGGTTAATAAACTTACTATAAACATCTAAGAGAACCAAAATTGGTTAATTAATGACACACCTATCATTATATATGCCTTTTTTCCAAACCCTATATTTTTAAGAATATAATATAAATTAATAATATAATATATGTTTTAAAAACTCTTTTATGTCAATTTTGACACTATTTAGTATTTTGTTTTTGATAAATTAATAACAACATTATTACTTCAAAAAAAAATTATATAACCAACCCTAAAATGTCATATTAACCTATAAAATTAGTGTAATTTATAAAAAGTCTCAAATTACGTTTATTTGGATATATATATTGTCAATTATAATAATCTTTCATTAATACGGTAATTAAAACATCCTCATTGTGTCATATATAAATTTAATTATTTAATGTCTAAAAATTATAAGTAAAATACCATTATGTAGGAAATATTTTTATCTTTTGAATTAATATTTATAGTCAAATTTATCTTATTTATAACCCTATACTAAAAATGTTTTAGTTATTAAACTTTGAATTAAACACTTTTAACTCTTCTTTGAAATAATTAATAATAAATGTCCTAATCTAATCCACATGGACCAAATAGGTTCATATTTAATTTCTAAGACTGTTTTTGGTATAATTATACTTATCCAATAGAATTAGGACATGTTTTATGGTCATAATAATATCATTTTTACGCTTAATTACCCTATTTACTTTTAATCGTGGTAAATAAAAGTAAAAAGTTACTATTAAACAAAAATTATTTTCATCTTATTGAACCACATTTTACTTAATAATATCCACCATGTCTCTAAGATTTTTAAAATTCAACTCACAGAAGTGGTAAAATTAAGTTTTATGTAAATTTGCCAATGCTCCTAGGAGGTGGGTAAAATGCGATAAAAAGTTCGATAAAATTTTTATATATCTAATTTTTTTATAAAATGACACCAATGAATTACATTGAATTTATATAGGTATTATGTATATATTTTGACCTAAAATAAATTTAAATAAAATAAATAATTATTTAAATAAAAAGTCTATTTTAAACAATAACTCCGTGTTTTTCAATATTCATCAAAAATTGAAAGTTTTCAGAAAAATACCAAAAATTCACCCTAAGATAATTTTGATATTCAAAATTTAAAACTGAATTCTACTTTACCAATTTCAAGATATAGAAGTTTCATTAATTAATTTAATATTAATTCCCGTTGTCAAAACCAAAAAGTGTATTTTTAAGAAATAATAACAATCAAAAGATTTACACTTGTTTATGTCCAATTTCAAAGTGAAATTACTTACAATGACCATAATTGGATTTAATGGTAAAAATATAATCTAATTATTCATAAAAACCATTAATTTTTATAATTCAACACTATAAATTATTTTGATTAAAAAAGTTGTTTTCAATTAAAATATAGTATTTTTCACTATTCACCCAAATATGAAAGTTATCAGAAAAAACCAAAAAATTTATTGAAACTAAATTATTATATCCCTATTCTAAATAAGAAGTTTATTTTGTAAAATTGAATATATAAAAGTTTCAATTGTTGGATTTAAAAAAATATTCACCATTAAAAGTCAGTAAAAGTTCATTTTTTGAAAAATACTTCTTTCATATAAAACAAATGAATTTGTTCTTACATTATGTCTAAGAAACTCATAATATGGATTCTAAAATTATAATGATTATATAAAGTTCAAAATTCAGTAAATACTATTCATAACTTCTTTTGAACAGGTAGTTTGGTAAGTCGTGGCACGCTTGAACTCAGTGTTGCATGTAGTGCAAGTTAATGAATTACTTTGAAGAAATAACGTACTATGAAATCTTGGGGTGATAAATTATTCCATATTTCAATAAATGTAATCCTTGCAATTTGAATTTTTTTTCGAAAATAAAAGCTTGAAAATAGAAAATACTTTTGTGGGAAAACCCACATTGGAAATTGGTTTAATAAAATTTAGTCCTAATTAGAGGAAAAGGGGAATGAAAAAGTCACTACCAAATTATGATATCAATTATAAGAACATTGGTGGAAATTTGAGAAACATAATTGGAGGGAAAAATTAAATATTTATAGGGAGTGATTTAGGTCATCAGTCACAAACAATTGTAGAATTGAGGGCCTCAAAGCCATCAATCTATGATGATTTAAAATATCATCGGTTCATAAGGTATTAGGATAACACATTTTTAGTTTTAATATCCATTACCTAAAGTTTAAGAATTAATTTCTTCATAGAATAAGAGAAGAAAAAAAATATACTTGACAAGTAGAGTTCCATCCTTTAAATAATTTCCACCACAAACTCATCTTTCACTTTAAAAGATAATAGAACTTAAAAAATATATTTTATTTATCCTATTCAAATAGGGTTCCAAAAAAAATGAATTTATAATTCATCTACCGGACCTTTTAAAAAAACTAAATTATTCAATCTAGGATATCACATGGTCCAATGGTAGGTGATACACTCTTGTCGCCCTTCGGTTACGGGTTCAAGTCTCGCGGCCTTGCCGGGCACGATGGGTTGCCACCCTACCTCCGGGTTATCCTTTTTATGGAAATCAAAAAATAATCTCAAACTAGAATTATCCAAAATACTCATGTCCAAACTTAGAGTCTAAAATTTATAAGGAAGGTAAACACAATGAAGATCCTTTTTTCCATGTAATAACATGTGAACACCTTCATCATGTATTCTTTTAAAACACTACAACATCTTGAATTACCATAAAACCTTATTGAGTACATTCATGCTCCCTTATTCCTTATAGAATACTGGATATAATCCTTCTATCCCAAAATGTTTTAAACTCCAAAAATGATGGAATATACAAATAATTTATCAGTTTCAAGGTAGTCAAGAATATTCAATATAATTTATCCAAATCAATCATTTATTATTCCAAAATCACTACCTTAGTATCAAAACCATATTATGGTATATCTTTCTGTCAACCATATATTTTCCAAAAATTTAACCTTTTATTGATTCACTTTTCTTGGTTCCACACAATATCAAGTCCTTAATGAAATAGTACTATAGTACAATCCTTATATACTCTATAATTTTTATAACATGTACATCATTAATACAATACTCAAATGACACAATACTTTAATAACAACATAATAAATCTAATCATTCCTCTTCATCTTCGGTATTATCATAACTTTATTATTACCCAATAGCATAATTTGGGGTATACTCTAATGATTTTGACTTTGATTCGCATAGTGTCCCAACTCCTTGCACATGAAGCATTGTACATTTGAAACTTTTTTCTTACCCTTGCAATCACGTACATGGTGTCCTTTTTCTCCAAACTTATAAAAAACTCCCATTCCCTTCAAGCATTTACCAAGTTGATTATTTCCACAGTTATCACATATAGGAAAATACTTCTTTTCCCTCTTCCCTTTATCCATCTTTTCCTCTTCCATAATTTTCTTCTCCTGCTTCCGTTCAAAGCCATAGGACTCAGATAATTATTTACTTATCTTATTAACACATGATACTATTTCTTCATGTGTTGAGAATACATGGGAGAATATTTCACTTCTAAATGTTGGCTTAATACCATGAAAGATATGATCCTTTTTACTCTTTGGATCATATGTATTTCTGGAGTTCACATTACTTCTACTGGGTGCCATTTCTATACAATGGCATACACTAGGCCAATTTATGAATTGCAATGAATAAATAAAAACTTGTAAAATACCTAACATAAATTGAACAGTTTATGTATATAATTCATAATGATAAAAAATGTTTTCATTGAGGAAGTATATACTCATAATCCCTTAATAATGGTTTGTAAAGAAAATGAGAATTATCATAAGCATATCCCTCGGGAGTGTCGTAACCAAGAGTGCAGAAAGACCCGTTATAGTGCACCAGTTTCTATTCGAGTATAGCTCAAAGTGGTGTTTTTGGGTTTTACCCCTAGGTACATCTGTGCCAGAGCCAACTCTACCTGATCATATCGAGACAGGGATGTATTTTCTTGGAAAACTCACAAAATCTCTACAGTACCAAAATTCTAGGAAGTTATTTTTTAATAATCCTCAAATTCTATCTTAGGGCTATGTGCTCGAATCAAAGTTTATCTAAATATAGTTTCCAAGGTTTGCACTAAACTTCATCTGATACCAACTATAACACTCCGACCCCAGAATCCCAGAGACTGTGCATTATTACATATTATTGGCATGATCACAAAAGATCAAGTCTCTAAAAACCAATTAGTTTAGTAGCCTTGGATGTACTAGATACATTCATAAGGTTTACATTACATCATAAAATGGAAAACTATGACAACATTGTTTCCATAGACAACAATGATATCCCATAGACTATCCCTCAGGTCAGTAATTATATACTTCTTCACAACTTGGGAAAAATAAAACATAGAAAGGGGTGAGATCAGATTCTCAATAAGGATAACAATATAGTGGAAACTTTCATAAATAAGTATAAAAATTTAAGGAAATGTATAGAACTAAAAAAATCCTTTTCAACATAAAATTCATCAGAATATGGAAAATATAAATCAAAATAATTCCATTTACTCACTCATATGGATATTCTACTAGTCGAATAATCACATGAAATATCAATAGCCACTTTCATAAAGATGGAATACATAATTCCAGACTTTCATAACCACATAGTCAAGGCCTTTTTCCAAGACTACAAATAAGATTTTGTCAAGGGCTTATGCCAAGACACTATTTTGTCTCATGAGACCTACCGATTCATCTAGGAGCTATAGCGGTCTCCACCCATCACTTACTAAGTCTAATGCATTCCTCATATGAAAAGAATTAAACATAACTTAAAAATTCGTATTAAAAATAGCATACGAAATGTCAATACTTTATCTATATACCATGAATGGTATAAAAATAACAAATCCATAGTCAAACATATCACAAAACCTTCAATAGAATATGAAGATTTGTATCATAATTAATCAACATCAAACAAGTATAAAATCCTTCAAGGGATGTTGATATAGATGAAAATGATTTGTAAAAATCTTTGAGACAAATATCCCATTTTCATAAAAACATTTAAAAGTTAAATAATTTATAAAGGATGACATTTAAAGAAATTTTTGAGTCAAAGTATCCCATACCACTTTGAAACTTTTGAAAGGAATTAACATTTTAAAAGCATTCATATCCATATAAATAAATCCTTAAAAACCATTTTGAAAACATGGAAATTAATGAGAATGATTTATAAGAATAAATATTTAAAACATTTAAAATGATGTTTTAGTAAATAATTCCCTTAAAAATAATCCCTTTTAAAACTCTTTTATAAAACATGGACATCGATAATAAATATGTCCCAGTAAAAACCTACACATAAACAATCTCGGATTACAATGAGATTGAGGAATTAACCCTTAGCTTGTACTTTTCCTTGGTCAAGGGTAGGTTAAAGTCTTGTATAATGGTGAAATAATTGTTATTAAATTATACAATAATCATATACATTAATATGATATCATATTTGATCTTTTAACATTGCTTTGGTAATAATATATTAGTGTTATCGTCGTTTCGGGTGTTAACTGATTCGTTTTTCTTTTATATGATTTGTTACATAAGTAATGTTTATTATGGATAGGATTTATCTTATTCATATTCATAATTATATTAAGTCTTTAACCATTATTTTTAATCCTCTAATGAAAATTAGTCTTGAATGGATATGATGGGGAATGAATCTCATCGTGTCTGTCGAGACGGTAATCCGTACGTACTCCCGAGCAACAATATCATTATTTTGATATTAAAATAATATATAATTGGATGGTATATCATACATACAGAATAATTATCATGTAATATTTATTATTTACATATATTACACATCATTATTATACCTATCCAAATAATAATGTATTGAATAACAATTACACCACGACGTGGAGACGGTAAGCCGTACGTACGCACGTATGGTGACATTTCATTCAAAGGATAGATAGAATAATGAATATGGTTGTACCATATTTATAATAAAATCAAAATATATATAATATACTAAAGTTATTATTTTATAATGGAAACAACAAAGAATGTGGAAGTGAAAGAAGAAAGGAACTTGAAAGAGGTGATGAAATATTTACCTCTTCTTCGGGTTCTTCCTTTTGATTGGATCAAAAGGGATATTTAGGTTGCCTTTATGACTAAAGGAAGGCCTCTAGAATGAAAGGAGTACAGTTTATATAGTATTTGGGAAGGTTTTGGATGAGCGAAATGTCTTTTAAGGTGTCAATTAGAGAGAAGGGGGAGTGCCCTTTTATAAGAGGGGTGAGGGGCAGCTTAAGAAAATCTAGAAATATTATTTTATAATAAAATACTTTTCAGTTTATAATGGCTCCACAATGAATTATTTAGAGGATAAGGTGGGGATCGGTCGAAAAACACTCAAACAATAGGTTTTATATAGCTTTGGGTTACTATATTAACTTCATCTTTTCGATTTAACTCTTAGTTAAATAGTTTGACATTTACCATGTCTCTTTGTATTTTTATATTATATGGTTAATAAACATACTATAAACTTGTAAGAGAACCCCAAGTGGTTCATTATTGATACACCTATCATTATATACATCTTTTTTATGAACCTTAGATTTTTAGGAATAGAATATAAATTAATAATATAATATATGTTTTAAAAACTCTTTTATGTCAATTTTGACACTATTTGGTATTTTGTTTTTTCTTAATTTATAACAACATTATTACTTAAAAAAAATCATGTAACCAACCCTAACATTTCATATTATCCTATAAAATTATTTTAATTCATAAAATGCCTCAAATTATATTTATTTGGATATATATAATGTCAATTAGTTGAATCTTTCTTTAATACGGTAATTACTGCATCATCTTTGTGTGCTAAATAAATTTAATTATTTAATGTCTAAAAATTATAATTAAAATACCATTATATAGGAAATATTTGTATCTTTCTTATTAATATTTATAGTATAATTTATCTTTTAAAATACCCTATATTAAAAATGTTTTAGTTATTAAACTCTAAATTTAACACTTTTAACTCTTCTTTGAATTAATTAATAATAAATGTCCTAATCTAATCCAAGTGGACCAATGAGGTTAATATTTTATTAATAAGGTTTTTTTGGTCGAATTATACTTATCTAATAGAATTAGGACATGTGTTAGGGTAATAATAATATCATTTTTACCCTTAAGTACCCTATTTACTTTTACCCGTGGTAAATAAAAGTAAAAAGTTACTATTCACCATAAATTATTTATATCTTATTGAACCACATTTTACTTACAGATATCAACCATGTCTCTCAGATTTTTTAAATTCAACTCATAGAAGTGGTAAAATTATGTTTTATGTAAATTCGCAAATGCTCCTAGGAGGTGGGTAAAAGACAGTAAAAATTTCGATAAAATTTATATATATATATATAAAATTATTATAAACTGACTCCAATGAATTAAATTGAATTTATATAGGTATTATGTATCTATTTTGACCTAAAATAAATTTAAATAAAATAAATAATTATTTAAATAAAAAGTCAATTTTAAACAATAACTCAGTGTTTTTCACTTTTCATCCAAAATTGAAAGTTTTTAGAAAAATACCAAAAATTCACCCTAAGCTAATTTTGATATTCCGAATTCAAAAATGAATTCTATTTTACCAATTTAAAAACATAGAAGTTTCATTAATTAATTTAAAATTAATTCCTGTTTTCAAAACCAAAAAGCATATTTTTAAGAAATAATTACTATCAAAAGATTGACACTTGTTTATGTCCAATTTCAAAGTGAAATTACTTACAATGACCATCATTGGATTAAATAGTAAAAATATAATATAATTATACTTCCAAACCATTAAAATTTATAAATCAACACTATAAATTATTTTTATTAAAAAAGTTGTTTTCAGTTAAAATATAGTATTTTTCACTATTCACCCAAATATAAAACTTATCAGAAAAACACCAAAAATTTATTAAAATTAAATTCATATGTTCTGATTCTAAAGAACTTTATTTTTTCAAATTGAATATATAAAAGTTTGAAATGTTGGATTTAAAAAATGTTCTCTATTAAAAGGTGGTAAAATTGCATTATTTGAAAAATACATCTTTCATCTGAAAAAAATGAATTTGTTCTTACATTATGTCTAAAAAACTCATAATATGGATTCTAAAATTATAAGGATTTTATAAAGTTCAAAATTCAGTTAATAATATTCATAACCACTTTTGAACTGCTAGTTTGGTAAGTCGTGGTGCGCTTGAACTCAGTGTTGCGTGTAGTGCAAGTTATTTAATTACTTTGAATAAATAACGTACTACGAAATCTTGGGGTGTTACACTTTACCACTTGGGTAAATTTTCAATAAAAAGTCATTGAAAGTAATAATATGATTTGGACCTATAAATCTTATGAATTAATTAATTAATATTTCAAAATTAATTCATGTAGAATTAATAACACCCTATGAGGAAATCATGGTGTACAACATGAAACATGTCTCAAGAATATAAAATTGAGACAAAGAAATCCCTTAAAAATTTCGTGTCATTGAATTAATAATTTATCAATAGAGAGATTACGCGTAAAAAGTTTACATCTATAAATAAATTTTAAATATGAAATAAATCAAATTAGATGTCATGTCACACAAAATTATGGTCTAACAATGTCAATAAAGAAGAGTTATAACCCAATGAAAGGAAATTGAGTTAAGAAACCCTTGTTATCTTTCAAGTCAAATTTCCATGGAAACAATAATTAAAATATAAATATAAAATATCATGAAATATATATTATAAATGATATAACATGAAAAAAAGGAAGTATATAAACATTATATAATAAATTAGGTGCATAACATTAAAATATACCTCAATGAATGGAAATTGAGACTAAATCCCTTACCGCGAGTCCAGATTTTCCATATTTGTCCTTTAACTATGATATACTAAACTTATATAAATTATTTACTTATTTAAGAACCATTTATAGGTTTATTAGTTTATCATTTATCCATATTTTTCATTTATTACAATGAAATATTTAATTACTTAATTAGTTAAGTACACATTGGGTATTTTGAGGATGCTCAGTTCATAATTTAAAAATAGTTTATGTTTGCCTACCGTAGTCAAATGGGTAATTGTTCCACCATATAAAAAATAATAATAATTAAATTACCATAGTTTTTATACATAAATTATAATTTTAAAATAAACAATGAAATACATTTATGACAAATGAACTACGTTACAATCATTGAGATGATAGGTCATATGTACAATGAGTAACATTTCCATTTTTTAATGATCATTATGGAAATAAATTAAGTATTATTTTACCCTTAAATAATTTTAATATTATCATAAATAACATATTATTTCTTTAAATATACTTATATATATAATCCATGTAATGTGGTGATGAAAAAATCACATGACTTGGTGGTGGTGGTAGTCCACACATACACACAAACAACATTATCATTTTTCAGTGAATGAAAAGGTAAGAGAGTAAATGATATATTATCAATTAATTATTATACATATTTTAATAATATCATATAAATACATTAAATCCATTAGTATAACCATATGTGAGAGGTGGTGGTGGAAAAAAACTACATTGGTTCGTATGACAGTAGTTCGTTGTGCACACGAACAATTGATTCCTTTCCCATTTGATGGAGGTTGGAGATAGATTTGGTTTATTTCATAATAATAATAATATATAAATATATATAATAAAATAGTTTTATGTTTTTTAATTAGTCAAAAATATTTTAATTATGTGGAATAATAAATAAATAAAAAACACTCAGTTTAGAACAATACCTTATCTTCGAACGACCTATTATGGTTTACAACAAAAGCTTTCCTAAGTTGGTTTTATGGTCAAACAAACGCATGTAGGATTTTGGTATGGATGAAATAATATTATTTTGGTTGGTATTTACTAAACCAATTGATTATTTAAGTGTGAATAAATGAGAAGAAAATGTCCCCATTTATAAGAGAGGGGAGGAACAGTCTTGGGATTTCATAAAATATTAAATTAATATAAATTAATATTGATTTAAAAATGTATGAAAATGTATAATAATATAATGTAAAATTATTATGAGTTTAAATAATATCATACAATAAAATTTTGGTATTTTCTGTTGACATTTTCACCTTTATCTTTTTTGTCTTAACCCTTCATTAACCCTTTTGACAATCATGGTGATATCGATGTTTTTTACTCTTAAGGTGTTAATATAGTTATTATAAAAGATAAAAGGCCCATAAATGGACGATGGATTATTTAATAAACAATATCAAACACATGTGGATGAATATAATATTTTTAGGAATTTTAAATCAATTAATTAAATATTATTTATTATAAAATATCATTTGTGTTAATTTTTCACATATTCATTTAATTTTTATTTTAAAATTATAGGAAAATAATTTAATTTGAATATTAATACACACATATATAATATTTAATTTTTATATAAAAAAATTAAGGAACTTAAAAAATCATTCAAATAATATTACTTTAGAGTTTTTAAAATATTTGTATTTAATTTTTTACGGCTTACACAAAAATTATGTCAATGTTGCATAAGCATTGAAGAAAATTATTTCTATACTAAAAATAAAATATAAATTATCATGATGAAAAAATTAATTTAAATTTTAAATTAATATTTATAATTTAAGAGATCCTCTATTCATCTCTATGTCAAAAATGTAATGCTAATAAAACAAAGAGAATGACATTTTTGACATTTATTTAAATAAAATAATATAAAGGGTAATAATCCTAGCCATATGGAAACAAAAGACCACGTATTTGAATTTTGAATGATTATTGATGATATAAAATCAACAAATAATATTAATTCAATTGTTAGGGTCATTATTTTTTCTTTATCATTTTATTTTTAACATTAATTACCCGATTTACCGTTTATTGTGACAATAAAAATTACAAAGGAAATTATTCACAATGTACATAAATGAAAGGGAATTTTTTACCAAATTTGGAACCACTGATTCAAAATATGGAATATATTTTTTAATATTCAATTTCTAAAATTTTAAGGATGAAATTTTAATATAAAAAATTAAAATGCTATGAAAACAGTTTTTTAAAAAATGCGTTTTAATCCAAAAAATATACTTATAACAAAGTCCAGTATAATGATGATTTAAATTAATTTAACATAATTAATTAATATTTATTTTAATTAAATATCAAATTAAAATCATAATTATATATTTTGATGAAAGGAAAAAGATAGTTTTATAAAATTGGTATTTTCACTATTCACAAAAAATCCATCTTTTTAGAAAAATACCAAAATTTCACCCAAAGATAATTTTTATATGTTGATTTGAAAAATTATATACATTTTATCAAATAAAATATCTAAAATTTCAAGAAATTAATTATAATTATTTTCTCACAAGCAAAAAATAAAATCTATTTTCAAAGAAAACATGTTTTTAAAAATAAAGAGTATATAATAAAAATTGAGTTATTATTTCCTAATAATTAATAAATAAATTTATATTTAATAGGAAATTTATATGTATTTCATAATTTAGTTATTACTATTCATTCACACCAATTTAATGAGGTGGTTTTAATGGTTTTATTTAAATAATAATATTTTTGGGTTCATTTAAGCTTGGTGTTGCATATCTTGTACACTATCGATCATAATATTTCTTTTAAAATATCTGGTTATTAAATTAAAATATATAGATAATATATTATTAAAATAATTATGAAGTAATTTTTTATTGGTTTTGATATGATTTTGAGCTTTATCTTTTAGATTAACTCCTCCATTAATTGTTTTGACCTTAACATCAGTAACAAAATTTTCAATATTAAAGGGGTATAAATTTACTTATAAGTTTAAAATTGGATCACTAATGGGCAAGGGATGAAATTGAAAAACATTTATCATCCTAATTTTTATATTTTTATATTTTTATGATCTTAAAATAATATAATAAAATATATATATCATAAAATATTATTAATGTAATTTTATAAACAAATCACATAATTTTAATTTTTAAAACAACATGATAAAAAATAAATTATAATATAATACATTTAACCCTTAAAAATACATTTATATTAACCATAAAATTCATGTGATACCATAATTTATCCAATAAAATATTACTTTGATGTTTTTAGTATCATTTACTTTGTTTTTTTATTACTTCAACAAGCACTGTGTTAGGTTGTGTAACCATTTATGATAATTATTTCAGTACTAAATTTTTTAAAAAATTACCTTGATAAAAAAACCATTTTTATTTAAAATAAATATTTATAATTTATCATAATTTTTCGTATCCATTTAACAAAACAATAAAAATATTTAAAGTAAGAGAGTGTCTTTTTGACTTTATCGTTTTATTAATTTATTATAAAGCAAACTATAAAAGTTAAATTATAAAAAAGGTTATATTTTGTATTTTTGGATGGTTATGGATGAAATAGACTTATAAAATTAAATTAAGGTAAATGTGTAAATGAATTTAAGGCCTTATTACATTAGTTTTAACACCAATTAACCCATTTTACCTTTACTATGATACCAAAAAGTTAATTTGGTTACTATTCATATTGATAAAAAAATTTAGTTGATCTTATTAACTATATCTATTATTATGAATATAAATATTAATTAAATTTTATAAAAATCAATTTATATAAGTGGAATAATTTAATTTAAGATAAATCCTGCCAAACACGATAAAAATGGTTTTTAGAAAAATTTCTATTTTAAGTATAAATTTTTTTAAAACAAATTCACATATAAAATTAATTCCAAAGACCATTATTGGATTTTTTAATAAAAAATATCTAATTAAATATTATAAATAATCCAAAATAGACTTTTACTTTGTAAATACATAAAAATAAAATACAATTTACCTTGAAAATATGTATTTTCACTATTTATTAAATATAAAACTATTTAGAAAATTATAAAATATTCACCTAAGGTAATATTATCATGATGAATTAAAAAATGATATATTTTTTGATAATAATTTTATTAAAATTTCTAGATATTATTTATAATATTCTCTCAGAAAAAGAAATACAAACTAATTTTAAAGAAAACATATTTTTGAATCCTAATATCACATTACTAAAAAATGAAATTCTTATTTCCTAAGAATTAACCAATAAATTTATATTTAATATGAAATTTATATATATATTTCAAAATTTGGTTCATCATATTGACACTTTCCAATGTAACAGTTAGGTTATGACTATAATATTAAAATAATAATATTTCATAGTTCATTTAAGGCCAGTGTTAAGATTTGTATATGCTATCAAATATAGTATTATTTTTAATTTTTTTGATATTAAACTCTCCCTAATTAATTTCATCATATTAATTTTAACTTGAGATCAAAAATCAAGGGTTTACTATATTAAAATTCCACTATTGAATACCCATATTTTAAAAATGATTAAAAAATTTTTATTTTGAATATAGGGAAAAGAAAATACAATGGTTATCTTGAATAACACATACCAGGTTTCCAAATAGGATAACATTAGTGGGATGTGAAAATTTGGATATAGATGAAAAAGTAATGTCTAAATAATGATAGAGAGTGACTGAGAATATTGATCACAAGAAAGTGAATGATCATAAGAAAGTTAATGAACAAAAAACTATAAATCAATAATATGTGAAAAGACCATCTATTCAACAGAAATAAAGGTAATAAAATATTGTTTTTTAATTTTAAGATATTTTTCCTAGAGTTAAGTAATTTCTTTAGCATATAGACTAAGAAAATTATGAAATATACTTACTTGATAAGTACAATTTCATCCTTAATCAAATCAGACTACAATCTCTTCTTTTTCCAAAAATGATGAGTATTGAAGATAAATTTTTCATTTCTGAAGCACAAAAATTAACTTATAACAGACCAAATAATCAACAAAAATATAATAATAAATTCTTCTTATTTTATACATTAATGAAAAAATGGTCAGAATAAGGTAGTATAATTCCCAAAATTAATAATCCTTCATACAAAGAAATAATAAATTAGTCTCCAAATTTTAAAAGTAATACCCAAATGTCAAACTAAATCATTCAATAAATAAATATCCTTAAAATTATTCAAAATATTCTTGACAAATTTTAAAACCCAAATATTAGAAATATTTGATCACATATTTTTTCGAGATAAATTTAATATTTATCTTCAATCAGAATTATTCACTCATAAATTCATATAAATAAAATGTATATTCCCTAGTCATATATTCTCTAAAATATGCTAATAATTTATATCAAAATCCAAAATCAGCATAAATACACATTAAAATTTTATATAAATCATAAATATAATTCAATATTTATTCCTCAAATAAAATCCAATAATATTCTATTTACCTTAATCATATAATTTTCCAAAAAATTATAATGATCTTCTTCCAAAATAAAATCAACCACTTAATCACTAAATCACTTTTCAATCCCATGGTTATCTATGAAATAAAACATATGTTCCTAAAATCTACTAAATCCTTATCTATCGAATCATTTGAGTAGAAAAACTAATGTTATACTAACCCAAACATCATGTAGGCCAGTAGGATGAGCCACACCATTTTTTATCTTTGGTTGTGGGTTTAAGCCTCGTCACCTTTCCATATGAGATGGGTTATCTCCCAGACCATGGTTTGTCCATTTACTAAAACTATATTAATATAATCCTAATAACATTCATAAGAATATGATTAACATACTCAAATATAACCTTAATCATCAAAATAATTTTTTACCTCTATAGTTTCTTATACAACTTATTTTATTTTTTACAAAAAATATATTTATTGACTATTATTACCATAACATCAAGCACATATTAACCCAAATGTATTTTTTATTCTTTAATACTATGTATTTAAATGAATATATCCAAACAATTATCACATTTTTGCAACATCACTTTTCAGAGATATCATTTCCATATAAATTATACTTCCAAATACTAAAAAAAACTCCATTATTTAATAATATTTTGGGTTTTCATGATTCTAAAAACACATAGAATATATCAGATTATCATTAATAAAATTCCACTACATCCTAATTAACCTTAATAACATGAAAATTAAACAATGTTTCAACCTAAAAGGTTATATAATGCCATTCATCTTACATCCCCAAAAATATAATATCATTATTTTGAGATAATACTTCATGATTAACCTATGGTTTACATCACTGGTAGAAATCCCACCTATACCAACACTTCTTTCCCAACGGTTTAGAAAAACCATTGGGAAATATAATCTATACCAACAGTTCTGTGAAACCGTTGGTGTAGACTAATATATGTTTTGTTTTCCCAACGGTTATAGTAAACTGTTGGAAAAAAGAATATCAATACCAACGGTTCATATGAACTGTTGGGATAGAGACACTATAAAAACCCAGACATTGGGATCCTTCTCCCATCCGGTCACACCCCACTTCTCCATCCCTATAGCACAACACTCCTGACCTCCCCTCTCTACCGCTCCCATTCCGTCCCCCCCTCACCGCTTCTATCATTCCCCTCATACTCCCTTCCTCCCTTTCCAACTTCCCCTCACCACTCGTCGCTCGCCGCTCACCGCTCACTGCTCCCTGCTCACCGCTCCCTACTCGTTATAGCCCACCTCTCCTCTCCCTCCAATCCCGAGCCCTAGTATCCATCACTCTCCCCTCCCCCATAAATTCTTCACTCTGCGTGTCATTTGTGATGTGCACAGAGGTAGAATTTCTGATTTCAGAAGTGTCTGTTTTAGGGTTATTTATCGGTTTCACTGAAGTATGGTGAAATCAATAATTTATGATAGATATTTTTCTATAATTAGTAATAGTGGAACCCTAAATCAATGTTTCATATTATTTTTTTGGGTTATTCAATGTTTCACATTCTGTTTTTTCTATAATTATGATTAGGAAGGGTTATTCATAGATTTTGCTATAATTAAGATGTGTTATTCATCCCTTCCTATTTTTGCACATCGATCCATTAATGTATTCACTTTTTCATATTCTTACAAGGGTTTTTACCAAAATCAATTTTATTATTTATTGAATAGGTATTTTCAATTGGGGCTTTGTGCAGCCGAGATTCATGGATGCATTGAGAGTGACGTAGAAGAATAACAACACTATATGAAGGATTCATTATTCAAAATTATTTTCCTTTACAAAAAAATATATATGTGAAGTGCGTGTTATGTGAAATTTCCATTAGATTGTTTTTTTATTTCAAAAAGTATGGAAATAAGGTGGGTTTATCAACTTCTAAGTTATAATACCGACTAAGGGTTTTTTATGAACACTAGAGCACATTTTTATAGCTCAAAAGTGTTTTATTTTCTTTTCACTTTCTTACTTCTCACATTATAAACATGTTTTTATTGAGGAAATATGGCTTTATCTTCTTTCATATGTTTATTATTTTTTGAAAATTTCATATTCACTTGAAAAATTACAGAACTCTTAATGTCTTTCATTTTTTTAGTTTATCCTTTTATAACTCATCAGAACATATGATCAAACATTATTTCTTATCATGTTCAATATTTTTCATAGGTGTGGATCCATTTGTAGCAACTGATTCAGAACATGATAACATTGGCTCTTTTCCCTTACCACTAATCAAATTCTTTTGACACTAGAATCAAAGTCATATATATGATAGCTTCATGAGCAACATAATTATAATTTCAAAAAACATCTTCAACTGCTTTTGATTTTCCTTAGGAAATCTTTTAGGATCTTCTTTAAAAATTTCAAATACTAATCCAATTCTAGAATCTCTTTCTTAGATGGTTTCCATTTTCAGTTCAAATTTTCTATCATAAACATTATAGATATTTCTTGGTATAATTTCCTCTTATCTAACTTTGATCCTTGTTTCTAGGGTGTATCATGGTTCTTTCAGGTCCACCTCAAACGTGATTTGGCATCCGCTGCTGAAGGTTAAAAAGTATAGATCATCTTGGTTCATCTACCACCATTTGAGGTTGGTTTATTCTACCCTCTTTGTTTGGCCCAATTTAATTTGGGGCTTTTGGTGATTTATGTGTCCATGAAAAATCTATATTAGGTATAAATACTATGAATAATACTACTTTACATCTTTCCCCTCTTATTATTTTCCTTATATGATATCATTCATTTCTATATATTTTTTACTCTAGATATAGAACTGATGGATATAATTATTAATATGGATTGATTGATTATGATTAATTTTATGATTGACTAGAACCCAAATGAATGAAATTGTCCAAGATAATATAAACAAAAACAAGGAAAGCTAAATCTAATAGAAATGTCACAAAAAAACTTGTATCGAACAAAACTAAACTAAGCTCAAACTCGATCCAAAATGATTATATACCATTAATATGAAGATTAATTGTTAAATAATAGGAATTTACTATTTTATAGTATCATTTTGAAACATGGATTTGTTTCCCGTTTGCTGGAAAGAACATGATTTGGCCCATGGGGAATTGTGGTTCTTATTTGTTGGGCGGTGATGTGTATAGTCACAGAAGACATGTATGTTTTAGTTTAGTTTTTATTTTATTTTCTTTATCACTTTGGCCACTTAGGTCTTTTACTAATTTATATGAATAGATGGTAGTTATATTTTTCTAAGGGGTTCAGATTGATTCAATTCGTCGGCTTTGATCTGGGGTAATATTTTATGGTTACTACTTGTCTCACACCTCATGTATTTGGGGATTTCGGTGTTTTTGACTCTATATTATGGTTTCAGTAGTGTGTTGGATTGTTTTATGTTGGTTTGGGTGGATTTGGTTCTCTGATTCCAATCAAGGTAAGGCTTTAATGCCGTTGATTGGTTTCCCACTGGTTATTTAGCATCCTTTATGTGTTTTAAGGTTTCTAATATCCTTTGTGTAGTGTGTTGATCCCTTCTCATTGATTTCAATTTACAAAGTCAAGGGAAACTCACCTGCGTGGGAATAGGTATGCAATTATTTGTATTTAGGTTCCCCTGTTACGTGTATAGTCATCCATGGCAGTGATTATGCACGTATGAGGCTAGGTGTGCCCATGTTTATATATATGAATTCATACGCAGGTGAGTGGGGACTGGTATATGCATATAAGCATATGTAAAAGTATCCCCTTTCACATTCTCATGGCTATAAGGGTGTGTGCATAGGGGTTAAGAGTCCTTGCATGTGTGTGAAGGTATGTATTCCCAGTAGTGGAGCAGTAGTTTTTAGTTAGAAAGCTCCAAGAGCTGAAGTGTACGGCTTAGTTCCACCTTGAGATAGGGTCCTTCTCCTAGCCTCTTTAATTTAATAATGCTTTAAATTGAATTTAACTTCTTTCTTAATTCTTCATAATTATATTTAATTTCATATCTTGAATAATTGTTCTTTAATATAATTTTTTCATTTGATAAATAAATTCATGTTTTTATAATAAAACCACTTCAACGGAGGTGAGATGCCTGCGGCAACTCACAGTGATAGTTATGTTGATCTAGTATCTTAAGTTATCGCATTTGATTTGTGCTGAATGAGTTTTAGAATAAATGTTAAATATAATTAAATGAATTGTGTGATAAAGACATGCAATGATTTTATAATAAAACCCCTCTAATGAAGGTGCATTGTCTTCTAAACCAAAGTGTAGTATTGGTTATTTGTATCATGTTTAGATTTGGTTTGAGTTTTTCATATGTCTCTTTTTGGTGTTTGTTTTATGGAATGTTAGTTTTTGTTTTCTTTGAATAATATAAATTGGCTTATCATACTTGTTTAGTTAAAATGAAACTGTCCGAGTAGGCATATGTATTTACCATGACACTTTCCTTTTCATCTTTTGAATATTATAAATGAAATTTCCCTGTTTAGGTGAAGTGAATGAATTTGTAAATGGTTTGTTTAGGGTTTATGATTATTTTACATCATTTTGTTTCCATTTAGACATTGCGTTATTATACTGCTCACTACAACCTTACGACGATCCCTTGTTATAACATATTAATTAGTTAATTTGCTATATCGTGTCTGTTCTGACCTTATATTATGGAAAAACGCATTTCAGGTGTTTTCCTGGCCTCTTGGAAACCCCTTTGGGTGTTTACCTGAGCCTATATATCTAAAAACACCGATGGTTTCATTGTTTAACAACTATCAGGATTATGGTGATCCCCACCATAAGCTCCATCTTACCACCATTTGGGGTATTTTCCTAGCCTCGATTCACATCTATTTTTTACATATATTAATTCTCCCATAATATTTGGGTTGCATCCTGAGATGTTAAAACATACTCAAATTCTATTATTCTCAAGGTAACTGAAGTTTTATTATTAGAGTTCCAATAAATTCATATACCATTGATTAGTAATACACCTACATAATTTGAATCTTAATAAGTAGTTTCAACTACCTATTACCACTTTTAAAAACAACCAATATAAAATATATATCTTTATCATACCACAATCCTGAATCAAGAGGCTAGTTTTTATAACATAATATTAGTTTCTATAATGTGAATGACAACTACATAAGATTTATTTGGAATCCTGTATAAAGAGTAATCAAAATTTTTATATCTCGTATATACATTGTTAAGTATAATAAAATTTCAATAATACTTAAAAAATCTATATGATCACTAGTCCTCCCCACTTAATTCCATGACCACTTGGTTATATGTTATATATGATTGGAGACCTATCCTGATTTTTCCATTATAGGGATTCATAAATTGCATATGAAATTATATAACATTATTGATAAAAATAAGAATAAAATATTTTCTACTAAAATATGATTAATTAACTTTCCACACTTCAGGTCGTGGTCACGCTATGGTCAAGCTGTGGTCACGCCGCGATCATGCCTCATGGGTAAAAATGACGTTTTAATGAATGAAATTTATTTTTGAAATAAGTTTCGATAAAACCATGTTGGGTTAATAGGAAAATTTGGATCACTTATTCAGCTCACAGCCTCCTACATTCCATCCTGTACCAACCCCCTGCCACCTAAAAAACAACCCCATACCACCTATTCCAACCTGCACCAGCCCCCTACTAGCCCCCTGCCAGCCCCCTGCCACCTGAATTCCAACCCCCACCAGCCACTCCATCCCAAACCATCCACATACACCTACCACAGTAGCCAAAAACCCTATCCCCAAAATTTTATTTATTTTCCACTGCTTTTTCTATTATTTTTTTGTGGAAAAAATTGTTCCCAAGTGGTGTTTCCTTGACTCCTAGACACTTGCTCCAGCTCATAGGCTCCTTACATGAAGATATGTGTATTTTTTTGACTATTTCACTCCATTAATTTCTCTCTTCATTTTAAATTTTATAACACTTTATTCATTCCTTATTAAAATTTTACATACTAATCTATTATGCTAATAATCAATGGATATATTCCTAAATATCTAGCTTTTCCAGTGTCTTTTAATTAGTCTTGATTTTTTTCTTGTAGGTGCAGTCTGTCTAATCATAAATGCTTGTTGTTCTTGGGTTGAAACCCCAAACTTTTAGGGCCTATTTATGGGGAATATTTTATTATAAATTCTCAAATCATTTCTTTAAATATCATTAGGTGTCCTAGATTTTTTAATGTTTCACATTTGTACAGAATTTTACTTTTGTTCTGCATTTTTTGATAATACATATTCAGTGTTAGCTGAGTTTACCTTGTTTAAGGGTACCTTTTTCACTAAGTATAAGGTGGATTCTTCTAAAAAAATTACCAAACTCACTTTATCACTATCTTGAGTCTCTTTTAATGGGAATATCATTTATAAATCTTGAGTGGTGGAAGTAATCTTCTAAATTATTTGGGAAGTTCTAGCTTTTTTTTTGATTTCATGTCTTTCAGTTTTACTTCTAAATATAGAAAATTCAGGTTTAGGGTGATATTTTTATCTTATAATGATCTAAACTTGACTACCCTATCACTTATTATATTTTTAACTTGTTCATTATGGATCTTGTTTCTCAATTATAGTGAACTATCAAGTTCTTTAACTATTTTAGCTTTCACTTCCAGTTGTGCAACCTTAACACTCACAGAATATTTGTGTAGATTTTCCAATTATTGGAATGCCTTAGTAGTAGTAGCCTTAAACAATTCCTTGTCAACAACTGTCCTTTGAAATTCTTCATCAGTCAAAGACATGTTTTAATTGAAAAGTGAAACTATTTATCTCTTTAATTTCACTAATTTTGAGAGGGTGTTACATTTTCTAACCTATTTATCCAATTAAATCTCATGGCATCAAATTATTCCACTATTTGTGATTTTTCATCAACTATTTCCTTAATAATACTTAGTATATATCAAATAACTTCATTATTAAATTTATTCTAATAAAATCCAACATGAGAGTAGAATTATTCAACAATTTTGATCTCTTTATACTCTCAATAGATAAATGAATCATCAAAAGTATCTATGTAAACATATTTAATGGATTAACTCTTAACACTCTATTTAACTACTATAAGTGGTTGATCCCTTTAATTATTCATAAATTTTATCCTTTTATTTTCCTCTTTCTTATACCTATTTTTCACTACCTTAGATGATGTTTCCATTTCTACTTGGGGGGGGGGGGGGCAGTGGAGTAGGGGACGAGGGGGGGGGGGTGCAGTGGAGTGGGGCAGGGGGGGGGGGGTGGTAGTGGAGTAAAGATTATGGGGATGTAGTGGAGTGGGGGGGGGGCAGTGAAGTAGGGGATGGGGGTGATGTAGTGGAGTGGGGGGGGGGGTGCGGCAGGGGGGGCTACTGCATGGGGGGTTGTTGCATGGGGGGGTGCTGCGGGGGGGGGGGGGGGGTGTAGGGGGGGGGGGCTAAAGGGGGAGGTAGAGTAGGGGATGGGGGGGCCGGAGTGGGGGATGGGGGGGGGGGGGGCTGGAGTGGGACCATCTTCCTCTGAGATACTCCCACTCCAACATGTTCTGATTTCCTGTTTCTCTAACATATCTGTGTTGTGGAACTCTCCCCTTCCACACTAAATGCATTTCTGGAAGATTCCTCCTTTAGATGAAGTTCTTCATTATATATCAGGTCTTTAATGTTTGCAAAGACCTGGTTAGTTTTTTTGCTTGAATTACCCACTACAGTTTCCATCATGTCCCAAGGTTTTAAAAGGTTCAAACTCAAATGCCTACTCTTTTTCATGATTTGTTAATCACCCTAGTTAGGGATTCTCCACTATAAACCGAAGTGGTTACACTAAGGACCTCTTAATCCTATAATGATTGAGACCCACTATGCTCTTACTCAAGAGTCCCACCAATGAATACATCTTCCCACTAACCAATAAAAAGGTATGATTAAAATAAAATATATCCCTAATCTCTATGTTTTTATGCACCACTTGATGTAGATATTCCTGCATGAACACACTGGATAACCCAGTCTACTCATGAACATAATCATCAAGATCTTTAGTAGTTGATAAGAATGATTAGATCTACTAGTCTCAAATAGTCACATCATTTCTTTAACTATCTAGGTCTCTCAACCCCTTGAACACTCATGAATTGAGATATCCTCTTTCTTGAATGAATATTGACTTCAATACCTTCTTGTATTTTTTTGCATTTTTTTCGACTTGGAATTTTTCATTTTTTTGGTTTTGAGTTATTTACATTTTCTTTATGGTTTGGTTATGATGGATCATGGTATACTCTATATGTTTTCATTGTCCAGGGTTAATTTTAAATGGAAAACTTTAAATGGTAAAGTTTAAAAATACAATGATTCTTATAGAAAAACTGTAAAAACTTTTATAATGATATTTTTATTTGAAAAAGTGTCTAAAATGTTTTGGATTTAAAATGATAACCTATATTTGGAAATTTTGTCAATATCATTAGAAAAAGGGATAGTGTTAATTATTTTCAAGGTTTTAAAGTGATATTAATAAATCATAATTATAATCTTTTAAAGGATTTAAGCCTAATGTACTTTTAAAAACTATATTTTTTTTCTCACCAGTTTTTTATAGGATAAAACACTAGGTTTTATATCAGTGCCAAAAAGTGGGACATAAGAAACTTTGTAGTTAAGATCACCAGAGGTATTTTTTGTTAGACTACTAGATGGAGCCTAAACAATGTGAATATATTGGGTTACATGAATCAATTTAGACTACCAGATGGATTATTTGGGATACTAAATCCCTTGATGTGATTCATATTTGTTTTGTTATATTGGTTAATATCTTAACTATCCAAAATTAAATTTTGGTTGTACTGGGAAAATAAGAAGGCTGCTATGTTCTGGATGGAAGCTTGGGGATGTCCATGGGGTGTCCAGGGTGGGTGTAGGGGGGGTCTGTAGGGCAGGGGGAGGGTGCAGGTGGGGTGTCTAGGAGGGGGTGTGGGGGGTGGGGGTCTAGGGGGTGTCTAGGGGGTCTGCAAGGTGGGGGTGGGGTTTCTTGGGGGGGGGGGGGGTTGCAAGGTAGGGGCGGGGTTTTAGGGGTGGTGTCTAGGGGGTCTGCAGGGAAGGGGGTGTCTAGGGTGGTATGCAGGGAAGGGGGTGGGGTTCCAGGGGGTATCTAGGGGGGTCTGCCGTGCAGGGGGTGAGGTTCCAGGGAGGTGTCTAGGGGGGTCTGTAGGGCAGGGGGGTGGCGTTCCAGGGGTGGTGTCTAAGGGGGTCTGTAGGGAAAGGTGGAGGTCTAAGGGGGTGTGTAGGGGGGAATGGGTGTCTAGTGGGGGTTCAAGGGGGCTGTCCAGGGGGCGCATTGAGTGTTTTTTTGTATTTATCACTGTATATTGTATACATGAGTGTTTTTTGTATTCATAATTATTCTAGAAGTTTGTAATGTAATTACAGAGTGGAGGAAGCGACATGATGCTTTTTGGAATTATAGTACTATAATTGGAGATGAGAGGCGGTTGTATGCTGCTTACTGCAGATGGGGAGGCTATTGTATGTTGGTTTTGACTAGAAGAGGTGCGCATAGTTTTTTTGCGGAGAGATGAAATTCCAACAGTTCATAGAATTGTTGGTATACAGATTGAGTAGTATATAACAACGGTTTGAGAACCGTTGGTATACCTATATCCCAACGGTTTCAATAAAACTGTTTGAAGTAGTGCGTTATAGGTGGTATACCAACGATTTAACAACTGTTGGTGTATAACTTTGTGACCAATGGTTATTAACTTTTGGGATAGAAATTTACCAACGGTTAATACTAAACCATTGGTATTTTGAAAATCTATCCAAATTATCCCAATGGTTCAATATAAACCATTGGAATATGGCTATCCTCACGCCTCAAAACCCAATAGTTCAGTTAATCGTTGGGATAGAATTTTACAGTGGTTTTGGGGCTTTTACCAACAGTTTTTAACTGTTGGTAAAATCTTATTTTACAGTATTTCATATACCTCAACCCAATAAAATGTCTCCCAAAATATCTATAATCACATAAAAACCCCATCATTTAAAATATAAAAGGGGTGTCTAAATTAGTTTACTTATAATCAAACCTAAACTTATAAACTAATGATAGTATCCATAACCCTTAAGTTAACCTCACCTGAATACATTCTAATATCCAAATTCATCTAAAAATTATATCTGATACTAACTATAAGAACCAAAATTTAATAATCCATAAATTTAATATTTAAAAAAAAAGTCACATTCGTTCATTTTAATGATCTTTTCTATTTAGAGTTCTAGATAATGAGGTCAAAACTATTATATAACAAACCTGTATATGAAAAAATATACACTTCAACTCAGTATCCATTTCTTTCCACAATATATATCTTTTATAATGATATACATTTCTTTTCATGATAAATCTTTATAACTTTTAACTCTACTTTTTCTTTATTATTAATCATCCCTAAACCCTATAAAAAATATTTTAAAACACGGGATGATAAGAAAATACTATAAAGGGAAATAAAAAAAATAAGAAGGAAACCCTTTAGTATATTTTAAAACCATGGTATCATAAAAGTGACTTTATCTTTAATATAATAAACTTTTTTTCTCAAATAATAATTTACATATGCATGAAATTATCTTTACTACCCAAAATATTATATAAAACAATTTATAAGAAAACATAAAGGTAAAATCAAAAACTCTTGTGTTTATTAGAAAAAATTATAACCCATTATTTTTTTAAACTATAATTTTTACAATAAAAGAGAACAATATTTCCTTAAAAATAAAATATCAGTAACTTTACTTTTGAAATAAAACAATTTCAATGAAAAATCATTAGAAAGAATAAAAAATTCAAGCAAGTGCCTTGGTAAATAATCTTCAAATAATCCGGAAAAGAAACCGTATAATTAAAATAACCATTATTGTAAACTTCTAATATAATTATCCAATGAACATAATCATTACCTAATGCATTGGTAAGCTATATCGGGCTCACCCATTATCATGAGCTATACCAGGCTCACCCATTATCATGAGCTATACTGGCCTCACCCATCATCATGAGATATATCAGGATCACCTATCATTATGAAAAATATTAGGCTCACCCATCATTATAAAAAATGTCTGAGGACTATATAATTAATAAAACATTTTATGCTTTCACCTTTTCATTATAAATCCCTTTAAAGACTCTTTTAATCTTATTCTCAAAATACTTTCAGATATCAAAATACCATTTTATTTTAAAACCCAATTTTCGGTAATAAAAAACCCAAAACAAAGAGGAGGCTTTTTAATAAAACATAGAAGCATATAAATAAATTCAAGTACGAAATAATTGTTTCTATAGTGGGGAAATCCATTGATTTAATATATGCTAATATAGAAAATTCCTTTTTTTTCTTTTTTAAATAATGTAAAAATGTTCCATAAAAAGATTCCTTTTGAATACATTTAAAATAAAGTGAATAGATACAAAGAATTCTTTTTAAATTCATTTACTTCCATATAAATACATCTATAAAATAATTTTAAGAATATGGACTTGGAAGAAAAGAATTTAGAAAGTAAATATTTAAAATATTTTAAATTTTTTTTAAGGTAAAGTGTCCCTTACCTCGAGTTTGACTCATAAAATACGCGCTTTATCTTATTCAATAATAAAATTTTGTTAAATATTTTATTTCAAAAAAAAAATTTCATGTTTTTATTCACTTTATTTTATTTATTATCATGATATACAGAATTAATTAATCAATTAAGTTTATGTCCAATGTTTTGATGATATTCGAATCATGTGTCCAAAATGACTTTGTTAAGTTGAATATGGTAAAAGTGGTCATTATTTGATCACATATAGAAAAATATAATGAAATAATTTTCATTTTTATATGTCAATTATACTTTTAAAATCATCCATGGGATATGGTTATGAAAAATGAGCTATGTTACAATCATGGAGACGGTAGGCAATACATACGCATGAGTAACATTTCTATTTTTCAATTAACATGATGGAAATAAGGTTGGTATTATTTTATATTTCCATAGTTATTATTTTATCATAAATATAATATTATTTCATTAAATACACTCTTATATTGTTTCCATGTGATGTGACCCATACATACTAATGAACGACAATATCATTTTTAAATGGATGGAATGGTAGGAAAATAGATGATATATTATATTTTAATAATGATAATTATGTTATTTATATAATATATATATATATATATATACACTAAATCCATCATTATATCCATCCTTGAGATGTAGTGATGAAAAATAAATTACATTGGTTCGCAAGGCGATAGTCCACCGTACACACGTACGACAGTTTTGTTTCCCATTTAATGGAAGAGGATAAGGATATATGTTATTAAATTAACATAATAATATCTTATGATATGTGATATATTAATGTTGTCATATTATATTGGTTTAATAATATTTTAAGGAGGTAGATAAAGAAATAAAACTAAAAACTTCGGTAAAAAACTATACCTTTTCTTCAGAGAACCTCCTTTTATTTACACCATAATCGCTCTAAATTTGGAATTATTCCACAAATAATTCCCCTTAAATGTGGGTAGGGATGTTATAAAGATATTTATTCTATATTATAAATGTATATTTTGTTGGGTCGGAGAAAAACGGGGAATGATGGCAAGAGGGGGGTGAATTGCCTTTTAAAAAAATGATTAACAAATTAAAAAATCAAAGTAAGGTGCAGCGGAAATAAAGGAGGCAATCACACAAAATTGATAACGGAGTTTGGCCAAAACCCGGCCTACGTCTCCGCTCCCAACTCAACCGTTGAGAGATTCCTACCGCTTGCTTTTCAATGGTTTTAGCAAGAAACCCACTAGGCTTTGAGGTAGCACTAGGACCTATTACAGCTTGCTTTTGAAATGGTTTAGCAAGAACCCACTTGCTTTTAATGGTTTAGCAAGAACCCACTAGCCTTTTTAACGGGTGAAGGCTAGCTCACCGAAAACTCAAGCCTTTTAAAAGGAAAGGCTTGAAGAAACCTCTTCACACCTTAATGGTGGTGTGAGAACCCAAGGGAAAGAGGGGATGAGAAAAGTGGGAGTTTGTAGGCACAAACTCAATTTAAGCTCAAAAAATAAATATACAATAAAAACCGTATTTTGAGAAGCCTTGGGCGCCTTTGATTGGATGGAGATGTTGAAGGCCGCTTCCAAGCTTCTTTGAAGGTGCTCTTGGATGTGGAATTGGATTGGAGCACGTTGGGTTCCTTGAGGAAATCTGCCGGAGGTTCGCCAAAGTGATCAACAATGTGTCCGGTGGCTTGGGTGATGTTCCGGGGCTTCCTAGGCCTTTATTTATAGGCTAGGAACCTTCAAGTATCCGTTGGAGGGCTTTGGAGCCGTTGGAAAAGGCCTCGGAGCCGTTGGGAGGCTTTTTGGAGTTGACTGGTCAAAGCCAACGGCTAGTTTGACCAGGGCTACCGGCTGGCCGGTACAGGGCCACCGGCTGGCCGGTGCCTTGGCAGAGGAGAAGGCCTTTGGTCCAGGCTCCACCGGCTGACCGGTGGAGGATCCACCGGCTGGCCGGTGGCAAGACAGTAGCTCATACTGTTGCATCTGGGTGCCACCGGCTGGCCGGTGCTGAGGCCACCGGCTGACCGGTGGTGAGGCAGTGGCTCCCCTTTGAGTGCAGGTTCCACCGGCTGGCCGGTGGTCAAGCCACCGGCTGACCGGTGGTCTGGACAGAGGAATCCCTCTTGTCCAGTCCTCCATCGGCTGGCCGGTGGTCTTCCATCGGTTGTCCGGTGGACTGAATTTCAGTCCACTTTTGACTTCTTCTTGGCCTAAGACCTTGGCAACCTTTTGCCTATCAACACAAACACTTAAAACAAGATTAGTAAAATAAGAAGGTGATTGTGATCATGAAAATCAAACAACGAGGGGAACAAGATGTACAACAATCTCCCCCTATTTTGATGATCACAATCACCAAAACAATCAAAGTAAAAAAAACTGAAATTGAAAGGAAATGCAAAGCATGATGAAAAGGATTCTCCCCCAATCAATCAAGAAATTTCTCCCCCTTTGTGATTATCAAAATAGCTCGGGGCATAAAACTTGATTGAGGGAGGAATTGAAAATCAAGAATTTAAACCAATTGAAAATTTGAAATTTGAAACCGAATGAAATTTTTGAAATTGAGAGTTTTGAATCAAAAAAGAATTGAGAGATTTGAGTGAGAAATTCGAATTGAATATTTTGAAATGAAAAAATTTGATACCAAGTGTTGAAATTGAAAGTTGGAATCGAAAATTTTGAAATTACAAAAAAGCTTAAAAGATCCTAACTCCCCCTAAATAAAAACAAAAAGTCACCGGGGAGAGGGATTTTGAAAAGAGACAATTTTAGGCCCGGAGAGACTCGCTAAGAGGGATTTTTCAATCCACACTTGCCTCATGGCGGGTCTTCTCCTATAAAATTCGTCCGAATAAAAAAAAAGATTTGGGTTGGCCATACCGGGCGTTTTTACAATTACATTCATAAATAAGGTGCCCGGGTTTCTTACAATAATTACAAAATTTAAAACAAGAGCTCCCCCTTACAAAAACAGTGGGTGCACGGGAGGAGGAGGCTTGGTTGGTGTAGCCAAGTCCATTGGTGGTTCTAGAAACTCTTTGAGAGCCTAAAAGTTTGGACAAATTTTGTTCACCTTGGGTGAACTTGGCTAGGGATTCTCTAAGGTCTTTGATGGTTGATTCCATAGAATCAACATTTGGAAAATTTTGGATTTTTAGGGAGAGTTCCTCCTTCTCTTTGAGAAGTTGGTCTTTTTCGGAGGAAAGTTTTTTGAAATTCTTTTTTAAAGCAACAAATTTTGACGATAAAGTATGAAAACCTTTTTCAAGTTGGTCTCTAGCATGTGAGAGTTCTTCATAAGAAAGATGATTTAAAGAATTGGAATTTGAAGAACAAGAGGAGGAGGAATCGGAAGAAGTTACCTCATGGAATGCCATTAGGCATTTTGTACCTTGGTCGCTCGAGGAGGAGGAGGGGGATGAAGAGGAGGTGTCACTCCATGTCGCCTTGAAGACCTTTTTCTTTCCTTTTTCCTTGGCCCGTTTTTTGTTGAGTGGGCAATCGGGCTTGTAATGGCCCTTTTCGCCGCACCCGTAGCATTTTACCTTGGGCTCGGATCTTGCGGTGGGTTCTTGCTTTCGGTGCTTGCGGGATTTCTTCTTCTTCTTGTGCTTCTTCATGAACTTGTGCATTTGGCGGGCGAGATTTTCCATTTCCGAGTCGCCGCTTGATGATGAGGAAGATGAGGAAGGAGATGAGGAAGAAGATGAGGAGGAGCTTACTTCCTTTTGTACTTTGAGGGCGATGTTCTTTGGAGCTTTGATAGGTGTGCCCTCCTTTTGTGCTTGCCTCCTCATCGTGATCTCATAAGCCATGAGAGATCCGATGAGCTCCTCTACCGGCATATTTTTGATGTCTTTTGCTTCTTGAATCGCCGTGACCTTCGGTGCCCATGAGCTCGGAAGGACCCATAGGATCTTCTTGACCATCGTCTCGGCTGAAACATCATCACCAAGAGATTTCCTTCCATTGCACACGTCAGTAAATCTAGTAAACATTTCAGAAATAGATTCATTTGGATGCATTGAAAAAGATTCAAAATCCTGTCTATACATATCTAATCTAGTATCCTTGACTTTATTAGTGCCTTCATGGGTCACTTCTAAAAGCTTCCAAATTTCATGTGCGGAGGTGCAAGTGGATACACGATTAAATTCATTTCTATCTAACCCGCAATGAAGAGCATTCATGGCTTTGCCATCAAGCTCAAAATTTTTAATATCGGCGGGGGTCCATTTGGATTCGTCGGGGGAAGAGAGAGTGTAACCTTGCATGACTATTTTAAAAATGGGATATCCTATACTTCTCAAAAAGGTGGTCATGCGGGTTTTCCAATAATTATAGTCGGTCCCATCAAAAAATGGAGCCCGACCCAATGAGTAGCCCTCGGGGGCGAAAGAAGTTGATGCCATCTAAATGGATCTTAAATTTGAAACCGGGTTAGGGATTTATCCAAAGTTCCCTCTGATACCAATTGTTGGGTCGGAGAAAAACGGGGAATGATGGAAAGAGGGGGGTGAATTGCCTTTTAAAAAAATGATTAACAAATTAAAAAATCAAAGTAAGGTGCAGCGGAAATAAAGGAGGCAATCACACAAAATTGATAACGGAGTTCGGCCAAAACCCGGCCTACGTCTCCGCTCCCAACTCAACCGTTGAGAGATTCCTACCGCTTGCTTTTCAATGGTTTTAGCAAGAAACCCACTAGGCTTTGAGGTAGCACTAGGACCTATTACAGCTTGCTTTTGAAATGGTTTAGCAAGAACCCACTTGCTTTTAATGGTTTAGCAAGAACCCACTAGCCTTTTTAACGGGTGAAGGCTAGCTCACCGAAAACTCAAGCCTTTTAAAAGGAAAGGCTTGAAGAAACCTCTTCACACCTTAATGGTGGTGTGAGAACCCAAGAGAAAGAGGGGATGAGAAAAGTGGGAGTTTGTAGGCACAAACTCAATTTAAGCTCAAAAAATAAATATACAATAAAAACCGTATTTTGAGAAGCCTTGGGCGCCTTTGATTGGATGGAGATGTTGAAGGCCGCTTCCAAGCTTCTTTGAAGGTGCTCTTGGATGTGGAATTGGATTGGAGCACGTTGGGTTCCTTGAGGAAATCTGCCGGAGGTTCGCCAAAGTGATCAACAATGTGTCCGGTGTCTTGGGTGATGTTCCGGGGCTTCCTAGGCCTTTATTTATAGGCTAGGAACCTTCAAGTATCCGTTGGAGGGCTTTGGAGCCGTTGGAAAAGGCCTCGGAGCCGTTGGGAGGCTTTTTGGAGTTGACTGGTCAAAGCCAACGGCTAGTTTGACCAGGGCTACCGGCTGGCCGGTACAGGGCCACCGGCTGGCCGGTGCCTTGGCAGAGGAGAAGGCCTTTGGTCCAGGCTCCACCGGCTGACCGGTGGAGGATCCACCGGCTGGCCGGTGGCAAGACAGTAGCTCATACTGTTGCATCTGGGTGCCACCGGCTGGCCGGTGCTGAGGCCACCGGCTGACCGGTGGTGAGGCAGTGGCTCCCCTTTGAGTGCAGGTTCCACCGGCTGGCCGGTGGTCAAGCCACCGGCTGACCGGTGGTCTGGACAGAGGAATCCCTCTTGTCCAGTCCTCCATCGGCTGGCCGGTGGTCTTCCATCGGTTGTCCGGTGGACTGAATTTCAGTCCACTTTTGACTTCTTCTTGGCCTAAGACCTTGGCAACCTTTTGCCTATCAACACAAACACTTAAAACAAGATTAGTAAAATAAGAAGGTGATTGTGATCATGAAAATCAAACAACGAGGGGAACAAGATGTACAACAATCTCCCCCTATTTTGATGATCACAATCACCAAAACAATCAAAGTAAAAAAAACTGAAATTGAAAGGAAATGCAAAGCATGATGAAAAGGATTCTCCCCCAATCAATCAAGAAATTTCTCCCCCTTTGTGATTATCAAAATAGCTCGGGGCATAAAACTTGATTGAGGGAGGAATTGAAAATCAAGAATTTAAACCAATTGAAAATTTGAAATTTGAAACCGAATGAAATTTTTGAAATTGAGAGTTTTGAATCAAAAAAGAATCGAGAGATTTGAGTGAGAAATTCGAATTGAATATTTTGAAATGAAAAAATTTGATACCAAGTGTTGAAATTGAAAGTTGGAATCGAAAATTTTGAAATTACAAAAAAGCTTAAAAGATCCTAACTCCCCCTAAATAAAAACAAAAAGTCACCGGGGAGAGGGATTTTGAAAAGAGACAATTTTAGGCCCGGAGAGACTCGCTAAGAGGGATTTTTCAATCCACACTTGCCTCATGGCGGGTCTTCTCCTATAAAATTCGTCCGAATAAAAAAAAAGATTTGGGTTGGCCATACCGGGCGTTTTTACAATTACATTCATAAATAAGGTGCCCGGGTTTCTTACAATAATTACAAAATTTAAAACAAGAGCTCCCCCTTACAAAAACAGTGGGTGCACGGGAGGAGGAGGCTTGGTTGGTGTAGCCAAGTCCATTGGTGGTTCTAGAAACTCTTTGAGAGCCTAAAAGTTTGGACAAATTTTGTTCACCTTGGGTGAACTTGGCTAGGGATTCTCTAAGGTCTTTGATGGTTGATTCCATAGAATCAACATTTGGAAAATTTTGGATTTTTAGGGAGAGTTCCTCCTTCTCTTTGAGAAGTTGGTCTTTTTCGGAGGAAAGTTTTTTGAAATTCTTTTTTAAAGCAACAAATTTTGACGATAAAGTATGAAAACCTTTTTCAAGTTGGTCTCTAGCATGTGAGAGTTCTTCATAAGAAAGATGATTTAAAGAATTGGAATTTGAAGAACAAGAGGAGGAGGAATCGGAAGAAGTTACCTCATGGAATGCCATTAGGCATTTTGTACCTTGGTCGCTCGAGGAGGAGGAGGGGGATGAAGAGGAGGTGTCACTCCATGTCGCCTTGAGGACCTTTTTCTTTCCTTTTTCCTTGGCCCGTTTTTTGTTGAGTGGGCAATCGGGCTTGTAATGGCCCTTTTCGCCGCACCCGTAGCATTTTACCTTGGGCTCGGATGTTGCGGTGGGTTCTTGCTTTCGGTGCTTGCGGGATTTCTTCTTCTTCTTGTGCTTCTTCATGAACTTGTGCATTTGGCAGGCGAGATTTTCCATTTCCGAGTCGCCGCTTGATGATGAGGAAGATGAGGAAGGAGATGAGGAAGAAGATGAGGAGGAGCTTACTTCCTTTTGTACTTTGAGGGTGATGTTCTTTGGAGCTTTGATAGGTGTGCCCTCCTTTTGTGCTTGCCTCCTCATCGTGATCTCATAAGCCATGAGAGATCCGATGAGCTCCTCTACCGGCATATTTTTGATGTCTTTTGCTTCTTGAATCGCCGTGACCTTCGGTGCCCATGAGCTCGGAAGGACCCATAGGATCTTCTTGACCATCGTCTCGGCTGAAACATCATCACCAAGAGATTTCCTTCCATTGCACACGTCAGTAAATCTAGTAAACATTTCAGAAATAGATTCATTTGGATGCATTGAAAAAGATTCAAAATCCTGTCTATACATATCTAATCTAGTATCCTTGACTTTATTAGTTCCTTCATGGGTCACTTCTAAAAGCTTCCAAATTTCATGTGCGGAGGTGCAAGTGGATACACGATTAAATTCATTTCTATCTAACCCGCAATGAAGAGCATTCATGGCTTTGCCATCAAGCTCAAAATTTTTAATATCGGCGGGGGTCCATTTGGATTCGTCGGGGGAAGAGAGAGTGTAACCTTGCATGACTATTTTAAAAATGGGATATCCTATACTTCTCAAAAAGGTGGTCATGCGGGTTTTCCAATAATTATAGTCGGTCCCATCAAAAAATGGAGCCCGACCCAATGAGTAGCCCTCGGGGGCGAAAGAAGTTGATGCCATCTAAATGGATCTTAAATTTGAAACCGGGTTAGGGATTTATCCAAAGTTCCCTCTGATACCAATTGTTGGGTCGGAGAAAAACGGGGAATGATGGCAAGAGGGGGGTGAATTGCCTTTTAAAAAAATGATTAACAAATTAAAAAATCAAAGTAAGGTGCAGCGGAAATAAAGGAGGCAATCACACAAAATTGATAACGGAGTTCGGCCAAAACCCGGCCTACGTCTCCGCTCCCAACTCAACCGTTGAGAGATTCCTACCGCTTGCTTTTCAATGGTTTTAGCAAGAAACCCACTAGGCTTTGAGGTAGCACTAGGACCTATTACAGCTTGCTTTTGAAATGGTTTAGCAAGAACCCACTTGCTTTTAATGGTTTAGCAAGAACCCACTAGCCTTTTTAACGGGTGAAGGCTAGCTCACCGAAAACTCAAGCCTTTTAAAAGGAAAGGCTTGAAGAAACCTCTTCACACCTTAATGGTGGTGTGAGAACCCAAGAGAAAGAGGGGATGAGAAAAGTGGGAGTTTGTAGGCACAAACTCAATTTAAGCTCAAAAAATAAATATACAATAAAAACCGTATTTTGAGAAGCCTTGGGCGCCTTTGATTGGATGGAGATGTTGAAGGCCGCTTCCAAGCTTCTTTGATGGTGCTCTTGGATGTGGAATTGGATTGGAGCACGTTGGGTTCCTTGAGGAAATCTGCCGGAGGTTCGCCAAAGTGATCAACAATGTGTCCGGTGGCTTGGGTGATGTTCCGGGGCTTCCTAGGCCTTTATTTATAGGCTAGGAACCTTCAAGTATCCGTTGGAGGGCTTTGGAGCCGTTGGAAAAGGCCTCGGAGCCGTTGGGAGGCTTTTTGGAGTTGACTGGTCAAAGCCAACGGCTAGTTTGACCAGGGCTACCGGCTGGCCGGTACAGGGCCACCGGCTGGCCGGTGCCTTGGCAGAGGAGAAGGCCTTTGGTCCAGGCTCCACCGGCTGACCGGTGGAGGATCCACCGGCTGGCCGGTGGCAAGACAGTAGCTCATACTGTTGCATCTGGGTGCCACCGTCTGGCCGGTGCTGAGGCCACCGGCTGACCGGTGGTGAGGCAGTGGCTCCCCTTTGAGTGCAGGTTCCACCGGCTGGCCGGTGGTCAAGCCACCGGCTGGCCGGTGGTCAAGCCACCGGCTGACCGGTGGTCTGGACAGAGGAATCCCTCTTGTCCAGTCCTCCATCGGCTGGCCGGTGGTCTTCCATCGGTTGGCCGGTGGACTGAATTTCAGTCCACTTTTGACTTCTTCTTGGCCTAAGACCTTGGCAACCTTTTGCCTATCAACACAAACACTTAAAACAAGATTAGTAAAATAAGAAGGTGATTGTGATCATGAAAATCAAACAACGAGGGGAACGAGATGTACAACATATTTATGTTTTTAGAGAATAGGACATGGGTTCCAATTTATATATAAGGGGAGGAGAATTCTTGGAACTTCTTAAAGTATAAAATCAATATAAAATAATTTTTGATGTAAAATTTATAAAAAAATTAAGGAAAATAAAATATTGGATAAATATTATTCTAAGTCATATAATAAAATAATATTTTTACAAGTTTAGTTGGTTTTTTATCTATACCTTTTTATTTCAACCCCTATTAACCCTTTTCACAATTACAGTGATATCAATGTTTTTTACTTTTAAAGGGTAAAAAAATTACTATAAAATGAAATGTGACACATAAATGGGCCATGTATGATATTTGCAACCAAATATATTTTTCTTGGAATAAAATATAATTTTTTATACATTTTAAATTATTTAATAAAATATTTTATTATTATAAAATATCATTAATTTTATTTTTGGAAACTCGTGAAATATTTTCATATAATATGTTTGTAAATCATGTAAAATTATTCCAAAATGACATTTATTTGAAGATAAGGTTTATATGGTATTTAAAAAATAACTCAATAAATTTTTTATAGGTTATGAAATCATTTTAAACATTATATTTCATATTTATCCCTTCATTATTGATTTTTAACCTTAATCACGACGATAAATTTTTCAATATTAAAGGGTATTAAATTTAATAATAAGTTAAAAATTGGATCATGAATTTCCAAGGGAAGATATTTTTAAAAACTTATAATCCTAATTATCCTCTTGAAATACTTTTATAAATTTTAAATAATTTAACAAAATATATTTAACCTAAAATACTATTAATAATATTTTAAGAACTAAAAATAAAACATGACCTTCAAAACAATATGTTAGTAATGTAATTAGAATATAATACATTTAAACATCTATAATACATTATTATTAACAATAAAATTTTAGTGACACCATAATTATTCCAAAAAATATAACTTTTGATGTTTTTAAAATAATGAACATTATTTTTCTACTCCTTGCATAAACATTGTGTAAGTATTTAAGACAATTATTCCATTATTAAAATTAAGGATAAGTTACCATTTAAAGAACCATTTATATTTCAAATAAATATTAATAACAAAAAAAAATTTGTTTTTATCCACTTTACAAAATAATAAAAATATTAAATATAAGATAGTGACATTTTTATCATTTTACTTTACTTAAAATATTTAAAATGAAAAAAATCAAATATAAATAGTAACAAAAGGATATATTCTATATGTTTTTATGTTTATTAAAAAATAAAACAATACAAGGAATTTATTTTAAGTGTTTGAATGAATTTTAATCCTTCTATGACTAGTCTTAATAATAATTAACCCATTTTTTCTTTACCTTAGTAACAAAAAATTACTATGGAACTATTCATTTTGAACAAAAAATCTGTTCAAAATATTACAAGATAATAATTATATTTATTGAAAATATGGAACCCATTTTATCAAAATAAATTCACAGAAGTGGTATAATTAAAGATAAAATCAAACACTCTAAACGAGATATAAAACTGGTTTTTAGAAAAATTTAATTTCTAACTATAAAAAAGTTTTTATATAAAATTCTTGTATAAAATTAATTCAGAAGACCATAATTGGATTTTTTTAATGAAAAAGAACTAATTATATTATAAAACTAAACCAATATATAATTTTAATTTTTATTTACTTGAAAATAAAAAACATATTTCTATAAAATTAGTATTTTCAGAATTTATTCAAAATAATTTTTTTAGAAAATTATAAAAAACTCATCCTAAGATAATTTATTCATGCTGAATTAATAAATATATCCTTTTTATGAAATCAAATTTTAAAATATTTAAGAATTTTATTATAACATTCCCTCACAAAAATCATTAAAAACCGTTTTTGAAGAAAACATATTTTTGAAGCATAAAATAAATTTACTGGAAAATTGAGTGCTTATTTCCTAAGAATTAATAAATAGATTTATATCAAGCAGGAAAAATATATATATTTATTAATGTGGTCAATAATATTCATAGCCTCAAATTAAATGACTATATTATAACAATAACATTTAAATATTAATATTTCATATTTCATATTTCATTTAAGCTCAATGTTACGCATTGTATATGATTTCAAATATAATATTATATTAAAATCTCATGATATTATAAGTTATGAATATGGTTTTTATGTTTTTTTATTTACCCCCTTATTGATTAAATAAAACTAATAAGATTGTTTGTAAGTGATACCGATCTTGTATCTTATTTTAGATCCAGAATCTTTCTCTTCCATATCCATGTTTTTAAAATGTTTTCAAGAATATCCTTTTCTAGACATAAATGATTTCCTAAAGTTATTTTAAAAAATCATTAACATTATTTTAAAAGTTTTTTAAATGAAAATTTCTTAATTTTTTCCACATGGTTCACTTTTTACTCTCTTTACAAAAGTTTTAAAAAAATATTCATTTTTATCATTTACACCACGAACAGATTTTACCACCACCATGACTAATATTTTCATTGATTATTCCTTCATATGTTTCCAATTTAATTTTCAATTAAAATAATTTTCACAATATTTTGTGAATTATTATTTTTTAAAAGTGATTTTCAAAGAGAAAAGCGTATTTTTCTCAATAATGTTTTTAATGATATTTTAATGATATTTTTATTCATTAATGAAAACAAACCATGATTTTAATTATTCTCTAGTGGGGATATATAGTAATGATACCATAATTATTATTTATATGTATGAATTATGATTATTTTAAAGAGATTTTTGCAAAACCCATATCTTTTCAATGGGTAAATCAAGCTATTAAAGAACAATGGTTATTGTTATATAGAAAAATGTGAGATTTCACGTGTTATGATTATGTTATAGTTCTTGGAAATTTTTTATGATGACATATGTGCCTGATATTTCTCATGGTGATGGGTGAACCTAATATAGATCTCCAATGCATTGGGTAATGGGACAATGTAAACCGATTAAAGGATTCTCCTAAAATATTATTGGGATTTATCGAATAGGTTATTCGATTTTTTTGAGTAATTATATAAGTGATATGAAAATTATGTTCTATGTTACCAAAATATTTTTTATTATTGCATCATGTTCTAATGGATAATTTTTTCAAGGATGGTTTTCAAATGTCTTATAATTGTTGATTTATATGAATCTTGTCTTACGTTAAATCCTTTTTCACATTTCATGATTAATGATCCTTGTTTTGATGGGTATAAATTATATTATGTTATTCTCAAGAACATTGATTATGTCATCATGCCATTATGCTCATCTTATACTCACTGATGTCATTGAATTACTAAGAATTATATTTACCCTTTCTGAAAGTTTGAGGCTTCCCATTTTATGTTTTCCTTTTTCCCAAGGTTATGAAGAATGATGTTAAATGAATTATTATGAGAAAGGTTTCATGTGTGAAATATTTTATGGGATATTTTTAAGAATTAATATAAAATAGGAAAAAATGTGTTTAGTAGAAACATACTCATTTTAATACACGAGTATTATTATTAAAGTTTTTCTCCTAATTCTCTAAAACTCGATACCAAAATAGTCCTTGGGTGTATAAGTGATCCAATAATTCCCTTTGATGTTGTAAGTTTTGGATGGTTGAAATAGGGACACATTTAACAATATCAAATCTAAAAATGTAAATATTATTCTTTAAGCACTTTATTTTAGGAGTGTGGGTTCATGGCTATTATAATATCCATTTTTGATTTATTATTTTGTTGGTAATAGGATCACTAAAATGCAGTTATGAATGGTTATCTCTAGAAACTTCTAAAGAATCATATTTTTAGGAAAACAATATTCATATCTTTACCTAATATTTAAAGGTATATATCTCATTATAATTCAGATATAGAGTCATGTTTATCTTATAGACATGATTAAATATTTAATTTGTGAATATTAATTAAAATTATGAGGAAGAAATTTTTTTATGTCGTGAGGGGGATGCAATACCCCAAGATTTTGGAATATATTTTTATCTAAATTAATACTATGTTCGACAAATTTATCCACTTGTAAAATTAAACTAAAATGACATGATATATATTAGATGAATTTTATTAATAAAATTACCAGAATAATAAAACCTATAGTAAATAAAAAGATATCACTCAACTATAATTACTTATATTTTAGCATAATAAGTTAATATTATTTAATATTAAAAAGGATTATTCTTTCTCAAATAATTTTTTAGTTTTGTATATTTTATTATAATAAATTAAATTTACCAATTTTAAAATAATATATTAATTAATATATTAAAACTCATTTAATTAGAAATTGATATGAAATAAAATCAAGAATATTTAAAGATGCCAACTTTATTTCTCTATAAAAATAGATTTTATTTATATTTTTTATTATCATTTTAAAGAATAATTAATAAATTAATAAATTTTAGTTTTATTAAATTCACCTCATTTATTAATTTATTATGTCAAAATTATATTAGGATTAAATTTTGATATTCTTAGGAAATAATTTTTTAGGTTAATAGTAAAAAATAGTTTTTATTAATATCATGATTTTATTGACTTTATAATGAAAAAAATATGAATTAAAACTTTTATAAATTTTTTTAATGATAATTAATGTTTTTAAGGAGTAAAATAACTCATCTATAAATATAAGGTTGAATTTTAAAAACTCTTGTTTAACATTTTGAAACTTAAGGAGTCTTTTACTCTAAAAAAATCTGTTTTCAACATTTTTTTTATTATGTGTTTAGATGATAAAATTATGTTTTGGATTAATTTAAAAGATAGATAAATATTATTATTTTTATATTAAACCAAATAATGTCATATAAATCAATAAAATTACAAATTTTATCTTAATCATAAAGTTTAATAATAAAAACAAACATTCTCTAAAACTGGGTTTTATACATTATTTTCACTAATATTGAAATTAATTTTTATCACCTATTTGAAAAACTGTATTTCATATTTGGAATAATTATTTAAAAATTATTTTATATGAAAATTTTTTATTTTAGGCATCAAAATTAAATTACTTAGGTAAAAATTCGTTCCCATGGTAAAAACCAAAAATGGTAAAAGTGAGAAATATAAGAGTAAAAGACTAAAAAATGTGTGAAAATGTATGGTTGAGGCTTTATCAACCTTAAATATAGCCCCAATCCATTATTTTCCATAATTCTATACATTATAACTTTTAATAGTGTTTTTTTCCTTTCATATTATTACAAAAATTCCACTCATCTCTCTTATGAAAGGATGCATCACCACCCACCTCTCTTTAAAATCTAATATACATAGATTTCAAAAAAAATCTACCCAAATAACTCTTGAACATTACTTGAAAATTATTATAGGTTTTAGTATTCTCAAATATACAGATCTCAAAGCCTTAATCCAATTTTAATGGAGCTATTCTAAGGATTAAGTAGGTTAGAGCACATTTGACTAAGTGGGATAAAAGGTAAGTTTGTTTCATTTCAATTTACTTTCATTGATTCAATTTTATATTGTGCATATACCTCCATTTAAATGGGTTATATATGGTATATTTTATACATTATATCATTATTTTCTCTTTATTAGGGGTATTGAGTGTTTTATTTGATGTTTAATCCTTTAAGGGATTTTTATTTGAATGTTATAAACGAAGAAAGGGGTTTTCTTGAATAAACTTCTTTTATTGATTTATAGTGATTCTTCTTTTTCTATTGTTTTAAAAAATGGTTTTATTAAATTATAAGATAATATTACAATGTATTTCCTTCTTTTTTGGGGGAAATTACATTAATGGATTTCTTTCTTCTTAAAATTTTATGATGTCAACTATAATTCCCATTCACTAAAAATGAGATCTTTTTCTTCCATATCAATATTCAAATTTTATGATAATGTCATATTTTCTTATTTTGAAATATAAATATGTTTTATTTTTATAATATTCAAATTTTATTTACCTGTACTCAAATGAAATATTTATCACTCTTTTTATGATGTGATATTTTAATACAGTCATACTAAAATATTAAAAAAGGGTTTCCTTTAATGATCCTATACTTTATATTATACTCCAAATTTAATCTAGAAGACCATTATGTCCTTTCAAGGATAAATTATCAATGATTCATTTTAAAAGTAAATTTTTATAAGTTTTAACATTAAGGTTTTTGATAATGACTTTTTAATGTGATCTGAAATTTTTTATTTTATCAATATGGTAATTTTTTTTCTAAAAACTATTTTATGGTTTTTTTCACTATTATGAGCATTAATTTATATGAAACATCATTTAAATGTTTTAAAATGGTTCTTTAAATTATTTTAATTATTTATGATTTTGAAAATAAAAAAGAAATATTATTATATTTTTGTTAAAATTAAAATAATTATTTAATATAAATTCTTGATTTTTATAGGGATTTTTAAGTTTTTTTTTTCACAAAAAAGAATTCATCAGTTTTTAATAAATTATTTAAGAATGTTTTTATAGAATATTTAATTTATAAAATTTATTTAATAAAAACCATTTTTTTGTTTAAAATGTTAATATTAAAATGTTTTATGAATCTAAAAGTGTTTCAATTTAAATAAATCGCTTTTAATAATGATTTTAATAATTTACAAATGGTATATATTTTATCAGAGTGGTTTACTCAATGATCTAGAAAAAAAATTTCATCTATAAAAGCACCCTTAATGATTAATATATTACACTGGGGACATGTTCTTGTACCACAATCCAATCTATTTCATTGGATGAGTTTTGAAATGTTATATAGATGTTTTCATGAAAGTCGTCTCATTTTCATGAGTTAATTAAATTATATTTAAAATATGATTTTTTTAATCTTATCTCAGGCCAAAAATGTATGAATCATTATTATTGATGGGTTGGTTCTGTTAAACCCCTATGATGATTTGAATGAAGTTTTATATCTGATGAGATCAAAAATGGTATATAGATTGTAACCCAATCCCAAGAGGGTACATGAGTTGTTATCCCAAGATTAAGAGGGTACATGGATTATAGTTTAAACCCCAGAGGGTATATCCATTATAGGCTAAGCCTAGGAGGGTATCCTAGAAGTATCCCAATCCAAATATGGTACATGTATTGTTACCCCAATACCAAGATGGTTCATGGGTTGTTAGCCTAATCTAAACAAATTACAAAGTTTGATAGACCAAGCCCGAGAGGGTACATGTGTTTTTAGCCCAATACCACTATGTGATGAAAATCATATAGAAATGCCTGCTCCACCTACTTATGATTTCATATAAATTATATTATAAAATATTTATATGTTATATTATTATATTGTGATATAGTGTATTATGTTTATTATCTCATGTTTATACATTCCTATGACATGGTATATGTTTGACCATTTGAGGCTACATGTCATTCTATTACATCTTTTGGAAAAAACATATTATTCTATATTTTTTTTAAAAATATATTTCTCTAATGATCATGATTTATCATATTCCAATGATCTTTTTTTTTGAAATGTTGTTGATTTTTTCTATTATTGAGAATTTGATCTCACCCATTTCTCCGGTATACTTTCCCTAGTTTATGAAGATGATTATATCTTATAAGAAGTATAGAAGGGGGTCTTGTTCATTTTGATTATGAAGAAATGTTCATGAGTATCATAAAATAAATTTCTTATATAGTTGATCCTTAAAGACATTACACCTTACATTCTTAGAATTGTGTGATTATTTGTGGGATCTAATGATTAAATATTGTAAAATCTGTAAAATAAAGATAGGTTCTACTCACTTTGTATCAAATATAGTATTTAAGAAATGTGTTTTTAGTACCAGATCTGAGTGTGTGGGTGAGGGGGTTCTTCATTGGTCATATGTTCAATATAATCTAGTACACCATATATAGTTTTACTAATATATAAAAATATGTAAATTATACTTATATTCTAGTCACAAGATATATTCAGATATTATTTATGCCTATTCGAACAATTATAACTTCAATACATTCCATGATAGATCAAGTGTTCTTCCAACTCCTTTAAAAAATTTATCTTTGATGACAACAACATAAATAAAAACAAATAATACAGAAAGGGTGATTTTCATACTCTTTTGAAAAATTGATGATGTATCTGAATCTGTCCTCATACTCTTATGTCATATGATTGACATATATCCATTTTTGATTCATATTTTTCATATTTGATTAAAAAATATTAATATTTTACTCAATATTTATATAGATATTGTATCATGTTTACATATGTAAATTATATAATTTTTAAAAAATAATTTTAAAAAATAATATATAAATATATAATATATAAAATATAGTATATATAGTTTTTTCATTTCATACATATATATATTATAAATATAATGTACAAGTAAATTAAAACTTAATACGAACAATAAAAACTTAATATATTTTATAATATCAAGTACATAGTGTCTAAATTTAACATATAAAGTATATTTTAACATAATTTTTATACATTTTAAATATGAATGTATCCACACATACACACGCACACACACACACACATTTTAGAATAAAAACCATATAAGTATAATATATGTATAAATATATATTTATGTATATATATGTCTATAAATATACATACTCATAGACATACATTCATACAAACAGACATACATGCATACATACATACATACATATATATTTATAAGTATAAATTTATATTTTTGTGTGTGTATAAATAAATAAATAAATATATATATATATATATATATTTAATTATATATATTTATCAACTAATTAAATATTTGTGTGTGTGTAAATATATATTGAATATAGTATACATATTAACACACACAAAGAACTATATATTCTAACTAACTAACTATATATATATATATAAATAAAAAAATTATGAACACACACACACACACATAAGTTCCAAAACTATAAACACTTCTAAAAAATAGAAACTTCGAAGGACTAAAGTATACTCATCTAAAAATTATTTAGGGGGAAGAATAAAAAAAGAAACTAAAAGTCTTAATAAATTTACTATTATTGAATTTTTGAGGGATAAAAAACCTTGACTCTACTATATCTATAAAAATAGTCATTCATATGTTTATTACTCTATTTTGTGGAATTTATAAAACCATGATGAACTTCTCATCCACTTTTAGAAAATTAGGGAAGATGGGGTATAATTTCTCGGGTATTAATCATCATTTAGTGTTAGTTGAAACTTTATGGGTTATTGTTCGAATATCTATATTTAATATTGTTATCTTAAATGTTAGTAAAAAATTAAACACTTGTTGTATTTTTTTTCTAGGCCGTCAGTAGATATCAAGAAAGGAGAGGGATTTTTCATTACACTAGGAGGCCTAAATAGATGATTTAATATTAATGGTTTATTATAGGAGATTTTAATGTTATTTTAATATCCAATGAAAATATTGGATTTTACTTTAGTCATATTTCTAGAATATATTTCTAAGTATACATTTAATGTAATAATATTTTTGAATTCATTATGGTTGGTACCATGTAAACTTGGTACATAAAATGCCTTAAAATAATGATTTCTAGTAATCTGGATAGTGAAATTGTTAATGACCTTTCTCTATATTGATGGGATTTAGTGAATAGAATAAATCTTCCAAAAAATTAATTTATATAATCACCCTATGACAATTAGTTTGGTTAAATATTATTTTAATAATTCTTGGAAAAAGACTCCAGAATGTGTAAGAATCATTACTGATGTTTTGAGTTAAGTTATTTATGTTAATGAATACTATGAATGTGTCATGAAGTAAAAATTGTTTAAATTTAGACTAAAGTCATGGATTAAGATGTGTTTTTATGGAATTCTTTATAAAATTCATTCCATAGATGATAAAATTATTTAGCAGAAATCCATACATGGTAATAAGGAATTTAATATATATGAATTTCATGATGATCTTGATATATATAATATGATAAAAAAATTTCTAAATATGAAATATGATATTAAAAAATAAAATATAAAGGCTAAATGGATTTAATATAGAGACAGTAACACCTATTTTTTTAATACTCTAAAAATTCTATGAAAGTTTGAACACCTATGAGCCAGCTTAAATTTAAGGATATGATATAAACTAAGATAAAAGACATCATTGATAATATAGTGTAGTTTTATAAAAATATATTTAATATAGAAGACTTCATATAGGTTTAAATGAAATAAGAGATTATTCCTAATTTAGTTAATGAGGAAGATAATTTTATTCTTTCCAAAATTCATGATTGTATGGAGATTAAGAATTTTATCTTTAGCTTTAATACATGGAGTTCCTCAAGGCATTACAGATTTACTAACTTTTTTTCAACATAGTTCTAGTATATCTTATATACTGTTTTTTAGATTATGGTTAAGAAATTTTTCCCTCAAATATTTCTTCCTAGATGTATTTATTATAAATTTTTAACTATGGTTCCTGTAATTAATAATTTATGTGATCTCACCATGTTCAGGATTATTTATTTTGGTAAAAACCTCTATAATATCCATAAAAATATTATGTCCAATTATATTAAAATTGCGTTAGAAAATTTTGTTTCTTTAAACTAGTATGATTTTTTTTAAAAACAAAACATATAAAAATTTCTCATCACCACATTAGAGTCAATCAATATCTTTAGGAAGAAATATTGAGATGGTAGAATTTCTTTAAATGTTGAAATCATGAAAACATTCAGTAATATAAAATGTATCTTTTTTTAATTCCATTAAAATTTTTTATTTCAATGATTACTTTATGAAAAATATATATCAATTTTCACTATTTCTCATATCTTGGTTCTTTTAAATGGATCCCCAGAGTGATAATTTAATTTTATATAGGGGTGAGATAGGGTAATTATATTTTAGTATTGATGAATATTAACTTATTAGGTTTATTCTTAATCTGGTGGAATATAATAAGATGAAGGTAATCAATGGTGTTATATATTTCACTTAACTTTCCCATATGTAGTATTATAATGATGATATCATTTTATTCCAAAACAAATATGTATAATATTTAGAGACTTAGTGAAACATTTTCTTATTATTTTGATATTTCTGCATAGAGAATAAATTGGAATAAGTCTCATATTTTATTTAGTTTTATTTCTCTTTTTAGGATATGAGGGTTATGAATTATTTGAAAATTAAATAAGGACATCTTCCTTTAATGTATTTATGATTACATTTGTTTTCGAGGAGACCTAAGTCTATATAATCTAGTAAAATTTCCTATCATATAAAAAATTATATGGATACTTGGAAAGGTAAGTCCTTACCTATGGATAGAAGGGTAATTATTTTGAAATATATGGTCATTCAAAATTTTATTTATTTATTATGTATTAATAGTATAGTGATCTGATTGAATGATTAAATACTTCTATTAATATTTTCATGTAGAATAGAAAAAATATGGAGAAAAGGATACTTTTTTATTTTAGGGAATGCATACTACAAACCTTTAAATAGAAGGGGATATAAATTAAGAATCTCCAAGTCTTAAATTAATTTATCTAAATTAAATTATTATGGAAGAACATAATTTATAGAATATTTAACTTATATCACAAACTAGGCTGGGCTTTCATCCAACTTGAAACCAGACCTAGCCGGTGGTATGGCCCAATGGGCATTCCCATTCCCCACGTGATGAAAAATAATGCATCAGAATCAAGTAACACCTTTGGTAATTGCTTAACCCAGGATATCAACTATAATCTATTCAAAAATTCACATCACATCACATCATAACCAATAACCATAATACAAGAGAACAAAGGATAACACTACAACATGAGTTAAACATTTAACATTTACAACCAAATACCACAATACCAAAAAGGTGAAGGAAACCAACTATATTGAAAAGAGACCATGAAACATGTGGGAAAAAACTCTCATTCCACCTCCACTAACACCTATCCACAAAGGAAAATATAACACATAGATCCACCATCACCACCAAAGAATGCCTTGCCTTTACTAGAGTCAAACATAATAAGGTCTACATACATCTGAGGGTGTATATAGGGTGTTATCTAACTTTCCTAATAGGATAATAACAAAATAGATATAATGAAATGAATTTTGATGATATATTGACATGATATGTTTTAAGAAAAGAAACATAAAATCTAAATAAAACATTCTTGGAAATATAACATGAAATAAATGTGACAACAATGTAAATAGTAAGCACAGAATGAGCACCATAAGAATTCATTAATGTACTAGGGTTTTTAGTGTCTTAGGATCCTCATACTCTTAGTGATCATAGTCTAAAAACAATGGTCCATCTATTTCTGAATTCAACCAATCTACATTAAGTATGTTTAGCTTGTGTTGTTATGTAATATTTCTAGGGAGATAAGGCCATAGCCCTGCCGACTCACCTAGCGCACTAGACAATTATTCCCACCTTGATACCTATAATTAACATGTGAGTTATTTTAATTAATAAATCAAATGATATCACTTATTCTAAAATCATAATTCAAACCATTTAATAACACTTAACAATCATCCATTTACAAAGGAAAAAAATACCAATTAATCATGAATACACATCGAATCCCATGGAAAAAACCTTTCAATACACCCAAAAAATTTATAAAACCTATTTTAAAACCAAAGAAATAATAATAAAATCATAAACCAATGTCAAATAATGAAACCATATACCTCTTAATCTGAAATATATCAAATCTGGGTGAAAACCACAAACACACAAACCGGGGGCCCTATAAAAGAAAGGGCACAAAAAACCATCAATATCCAACCTAAGGGAAACATACTGAACCCAATTTAAGTCAACCTATCCACTAGAGAAGAGATAAATCAATAAATAAGAGAGGGATAACCAAGAAGAATAGAAATTAGAATAGATTAAGATATTACTTAATGATTTCATGATTAATCCATGCCAAAACATTGATGATTTGAATCCAAAGGGAGAGGACAAAGAGAGGGAGGAACTCTTAGGCCTAGAAAGACTGAATAGGGATAAAAATGGGTGATTTGGGGTTAAAATTATAGAAATGGAAAACACAAATTTAATTTTTTTAAAGATCTTTTAGACCACATGGTTTGGTTGCATAGTCTTGCAAATCATGCGTTAATTGTGCAACACCTTTATCCAAGAGGAAATATGGATACATAGTTTTCCTAGAGGGGGTGCATTACCTTGAATCTATCCATGTATCTTGGATAGTTCGACATTCATGGTCGCATGGTTTTCTCTATGAGGTACACATGTTCGTACACTATGCTGTGTGACCTGGACAATGCCACTATCCAGGGTACACTGTTTCCATTGGACTGGTGCATAGTTTCTACTAACCATGTGCCAATCATGAACCTGCTTCTGTATAGTATAAAAACTATTATTTTTCTAAAAAACTCCCAAGAAATCCATTTAATAGTGTAGTTCCAAGAATAAAAGAGAAATAAGCTCAAATTGCCACCATTTATGTGATAATTCTCTCCACCATGAAAACTTTCTGCCCTCAAAAACTCAAACTAAAGACTCTTTAGAGAATAAATAAGTACAGTTCTCTTCTACCATATAAATTCATTCCCATGTCCCATTCTCTTCATTTACATGATTTTAAAAGATTAAAAATGATGGTATGGATTTTGAAATAATAACTTTTACTTGAGAATCAACAATCTGCACTGGTCACTCAAACATAGAGAAATTAGATTCCAACTACAACTCTTCATTGTTTAGCACATGATATGTGTTTGGTTTATACTTCTTAAATTGTGAGACATGGAACATGTAATGGATTAACATCAACTGTGATGAAAAATATAATAGGTATTCTAGATTAATAATTATCTTGGAAATCACAAAAGGTTTGGCAGACCTTGGTGTAATCTATCCCTTCTTATTAAGAAGTTGGTGACCCAGGTTATGTGTAACCTTTAGAAACACCTATTCAGCCACTGATAACTCCAAGTCTTGGCGCCTCTTATCGACATAAGACTTAGGACAACATTGTGCTATCAAAAAATTCTATCTGATCAATTAAAATTTATTAGATGTATGAACAAGTCTTAGTCCTTAAAAATAATTCTCTCCCACTTATATTTATTATAAAGGCAACTGACATGGTTGACCATAAATCGCCTCAAAGAGATTCTTTTTAATTTGGAATTGATAAATTCTTTTCTAAAATTCTTTTAATTACAAATGGTTTTCCCAAAAGCCTTCAAGATCCAACATTCATGCATAGAGAATGTCTTCCAAAATTTTAATTTTCCATTTCATCTGAACACCATTTGAGGATGGTATGCTTTATCGAGTTTAACTTATGACCACATTTCCTTATGAAGTAATTTCCATATTCAAGAGGGAAAATGGAGGTCTCTGTCTAAAATATTTTCTAATATAACACCATAAACCCTCACAATATATTGAACATACAACCGACCCAACTCATCCACCATGTTCAAACCTTGATCAGAAAAAAATGGTCTAATATGTTTAGATAGTCAATAACCACCCAAATTTCATTTCTTCACCGAGTTTTATGAGTAAACCTAATAATGAAGTCTATGGAGATCTATTATCACTTCCAGGTAGGAAGGGGGAGTGGTTGAAAAACTTAAGGAACTATAGTGCTAATATTTAACCCACTATAAAGTATATAACTTGGATACAAAGTCAACTATATCCCACATCACACCAAGAAACTAGAACCGACATCGCCCATCGTAAAAGTTGGTGGTGGTTCTAGGATGGATGTCCTACTGTGACTGGTGACTATCCTGTATCACCACCTTATGCATGTCTAAAGGGACCATAGAATGGACCTTTAAATAAATTACTTTGTCAAGTGATTAAGACCACTAACAAGACACCTCCCCACCATTTAGAAGTTTCATATAATGCTGACACTACTCATAACTAATCTGATCTTCTTGAATAATGTCTATAAGATAGGGTGTCAACTAAATACTATCCAAGTATATGCCTCCACTATGCAAATTTGTTTCCAAGAACATCTGGGAAAATACCCCATCAAAGTCCACTTATCACTAGAATCCCATATGTATTGCATTGGAATTTTTCTACTTAGGGAATGAGCTAAAAAATTCCCTTCTCCTTGGGTGTATACAATATAAAATTTGAACCCCTCAAGGTACTTGAACTGTCAATTCTTCCTTAGAATCAAATAATTTTAAGAGAAAATGAAGGACAAAATATTATGATATTGGTAAAGAAAAAATTTATTCCCAAATAGATAGTGATACCACATATTTAAATAATACATGATTGCCACTAATTATAGGTTTTGGGTTTGATAATTTCTTTCATGTGGTTCAAGATGGAGAGATCCATATGCCACCACATGGTCCTCCAACATCAATACACACCCAAGGCTTGTACTTAAAGAATCACATTAGACCACATATTCATTTCTAGATTCAAGTAATATTAAAAAAATGATATTGGTCAAACACCTATTGAGCTTATCAAAAGAAACCTAACATTCTAGTCTCTATTCACACCTTAACCCTTTAGGGTAAGTGAGGTCATGGGAAAATAAAACCAAGATAAATCCCTAAGAAAACACCTATAATACCCTACTAGGCCTAAGAAACTGTTGATCTTTAATCTTTTCATTTTTTTATCAAGAAATAACCACTATGATTTTCTTAGGGTCCACGGAAAGCCCACATTATGAGATCACCTGGCCCAAAAACTTTACCCACTAGATACAAAAGGTCCACTTTGAGAGCTTGGTATAAATATGGTTATCTCGAAGGTTTTCCAACACAATCCTTAAGTTCTACCACTACTCCTCTATCCTGGAGTAGACCAAGAATTCTTCTACAAACACTATGAAAAATATGTCTATGTATTGATGAAACAACCATTTTATAAGCTCCATGAAAACCACAAGATCATTTTCAGCCCAAATGGAATGACTAAATACTCAAAGTGGACATAACTTCTTTTGAAGGTTGTCTTGGGAATTTCCACATCTCTAATCTTGACCTGATAATACCCAAAACATTGTTCAATCTTAAAAAACTAGCTTTCCCTCATGAGCTAATCAAATAGGTAATCAAAGTGAGGAAAGGGATACTTGTTCTTAAATGTCACCTTGTTCAAATTTTGATAACCTATACACAACCAGAGATATTTGTTAGCCTTTTTATAAATAGGACAGGGGATGCCCATGGTGAGACACTCAGGTGAATGAATGATTTAGATTCCAAATTTCACAGATACTTATTCAATTCCCTCAACGCATTGTGAGCCATATGATATAAGTGAAGAGATATCATCTGTGTTCTTTACACCAAGTCGATGGTAATCTTCACATCCCATTCAGGAGAATAACCTAAGAAATTATCTAGAAAAAATAGTGGGAACTCATATAATACATGAGGAAACCCATCCTTAGACCCTTTATAATCATCTTCTAGTATAGGATAAGAGACTTGGGAAGTAAGGTTTTCTAACTCCAGAAGTGGAGGTCTAAATCACCTTAAATAATAATCCCATTCACCTTAAAAAACCCCAAGTAATATTATTAGGTGTCAAAAAAGTCACTCATTAATAATAACATTTGATATGTTCCATAGAACACACAATCCAATCTATATCGAGGATCACATAAAAAATATCCATTTCTATAACCAAGAAGCCCCACTCTAGATCGACCCATGTTAGAGTGAGAGAACATGAATAACATCTAAAATCCTATTCCATCTTCTTTCCAAGTAGTATCACCTACTCCATAGCATAATTCTTATGCTTGGTAAGTAGTTTCAATAAATCTACAAGATGAGTAGGGATAAAGTAATTATAAGAAACCGTATCAAATAAAACAAAAACTATGGATGATGTAATTAAAATAGTACCTTGAAAAATTACATGTCTGAATCTAACTCTATAGGCTCCTAATACATAATATGAAGGTTCTTTGTTTCTACCAATGCATGAGATTGATTACTAACTTGTAGCTCTATATTAATATGACTCTACCCATAAGAGGATATAGCCTTGACACCATGTCTACAATACCAAGATACCATAACCCTTGATACAACAGACTGAGCTCGTAATTCCTTGTTCACATAGGAGCCTATACCACTCTATGTCAGAAAACCACTCTTATGGAACATCTTCAAATGAACCAAGTGAGTACAATGATGGAAGGGTTTAGGCGAAACTAGAAACTATAACTGTAAGTGCCCCATCCTTCCACACTGGTATCATACAACTGACCCACCACCAGTGGCCATAGATCAAGGTGATCAAGAAGGATGGTCCAAGATACCATTTACCTTATTCCCCTACTCATAGTTCTTCCTCTTATTTTTAGACATTCCACCAATGCTTTGTCCCACTATTGAGACTAACAAAAAAATAACATATTTATTGGTGCGATCAATATCCACCATTAGGGTTCAATAAAACACCTTAGCATATGTATTAAATTTAAATAAGAAGATAGGGGACAAAATATATAACTATAATGATATTTCAAACCATTGAGATTTATACTACTTATTAAAAAACACTTCAAGTAAAAAATAAACGAGTTCTTCAAAACATTTGTGATTATCTAGCATGGTCTGATCCCCCTAATATAGATAAAAAACTCTCCATTCTTTAAAAGGGATAAGGTATTATAAAAATAAAACTCATTAAAGATGACCTTGACATCCTTCCAACCCATATACTCATGTTTTCTGGATTGAACCACTGATTTCCAACACTTGCGACTGGGTCCTTCCAACATGAACAAAGAAAATTTCAATTTTATTTCTTCAAAAGTATCAATAAACCCAAAAATCCTCTCAACCTTTTCAATACAATCCTCCCCTTTCTGGGTTTCCATGATACCCTAAATGAAAATAGGTTTTTCTTGAGGAACTCCTGAGCTTTATCCCTCTTCGAACTCAGTTTGGCTTTCTTAGCATGAGAATAACTATAGGCCTCTCCCTGATCCAATTCTTGGACATCCCAAACCACTAATTCCACTAATAGCTGATCAATAGGTGAGGGAAAATAATATCCATACTCTTCTCTTATTTATGATGTAATTCCCTTAGGAATCATGATATTTAATTAATCAACAAGACCAATGAAACCATAAATAAATTATCTGGATATTTTTTTAGAAATAAAAAGAATTAAAAACTTCCATAAATCATTATAAAACAAAAAAACACAACAAAAAATCAAACCACTCCACCCAAATCGGTTTCCATGAAAATTTTTCATATTGTACATCACAACTAGATGAGGTGTCAAATAAAATCACAAACATCTCATGGTGACCCAAGTTCTGTTACAAGGTGTGTTGTCCAGACGCCCCACTCACATCCAGAACCTCAGACCTTGATATTTCTAGCTATGTTCTACCCTAAATATCCCAAATAACATGACCCAATTAAAGGAAAAAACTGGATCTAATAATATATTTTCATGAACCAAGCCAAGCTTCCATACAACCTAACACCCGACCTGTCCCATAGAATGAGATGAAGGGTGTTCCCAATCCCCAATGGACTGGATACTAGTTCTCGGTAATCAAGTAACACCTATGGGAACAATTTCTCCCATGATATCCAACTACAATTCATTCCAAAATTCACATCATATCACATCATAAACAATAACCATATCACAATATATCAAAGGATAACACTACAACATGAGTTAAACATTTAGAATTTACAACCAAAAACAAAAATACAAAAAATTGAGGGGAACCGACTATATCGACCAGCCTCTATGAAATATGTGGGTCAACACCCTTATCCCACCTCCACCAACACTTTCCACAATGAAACCACTAGAACATAAATCCACCATCACCACCACTGAAGGAATTTCCTTTACCCGAGTAAAACATAACAAGGTGTACATACAACCAAGGGTATATGTAGGGTGTGGGACAAATTTCCCAGTATGATACCATCAAAATAAATTCCATGAAATGTTTATTGATGAAAAATTAATATTCTATTTTTTTGGAAAATAAAGACACAATCTAAATAAAACATGATTTATAATAAAATAAGAAATAAATTTGAAAAAATTCCAAATGGTAATAATAACATGATAAAAATAGGAAATATCTAAGGTAATAGTGTTATCAAGGTACTAAGATCCTCATACTCTCAATGATCATAATCTGGACGCATCAATCCATCTCTTTTTTAAGATAACAAATCCCCATAAATTATGTCTAGTAAGTGTTGTCACGTAATACTAATAGGGAGACAGGGTATCGACCCTTCTGACTTTCCTAACATACTATAACTAGTCTGCCCTCAAAGATACCCAGGATTCCCATATGTTATATTTAAATTCCTATATCAAATGAGATCACTTATTATACCATCAAAATTCCAATAATTGAAATGAAACTTAATAAAAAACCATTTATAAAGGTAAAATTACCATTTAATCATGAACACACATCGAATCCCAGGGAACAAAACATTTCAAACCACCGATAAAATTCATAAAACCCATTTTAAAACCAACAAAAGTAATCTAAAATCATAAAAAATGTCAAATCATGGAATGACCTACCTATTTCTTGTAAAATTCACAGATATGGATGGAAACCACAAATACACCAAGGGGGGACCCTATAATGGAAAGGGAACACCAAAACCATTAATATCTAACCCAATAAAACAAGACTAAACCGAATTTAAGTCAAAAAATCTACTGGATAATAGAGAACTAAATAAATAAGAAAGAGGGAACCAAGAATAAGGGAAAATAGAAGTGATGGGGAGATTACTTATTCATTTCCTGAAGAATCCGTGATAAAACGACCAATATTTGGAGCCGAAGGGAGAGGGAAAGGAGAGGGAGGCGTGCCTAGGGATGGGGAGGCCAAATGGAGAGTGAAATGGGTGATTTTTAGTTAAAATACTTGAAGGAAAAAACTGGAATGTCAATGTTCTTAAATATATATAAGTTTTCATGGTTTGGTCCCAAAGTCTTCCAGACCATGCACCTACCATGTGACACCCCTATCCAAGAGGAAAGATGACCACACAATCTACATAGTGGGGGTGAAAACTCATGTTTCTATACATGCATCTCGGATAATGATACTATTCTAGTCACAAGATTTTATCCTAGAGGGATGCACACCCATGTTCTAGGCTGTGAAACTTGGACATTACCACTATCCAAGGCACATTGTTTCCACTAGGCCGATGCAACATTTCGGTAAACTGTTCACCACCTATTCTCCTCCTTCTATCCAGCCCTAAAAGAACCATTTTTATTTAAAAATCCTTATAGATCCATGTAATAATGTAATACCAAGAATAAAAGATAATTTATATACAAATGACTACATAGATGTGAAAAATTACTACTTTTGAAGAATATATTTCACAAAATACTTAAAGCTGATAATATTGCATTATATAGAATCATCTCTATAGCCTACACTATAATAAATATTCATTCTACTCATACATTATAAACATATAAGTAAATTCATGGATACTCGAGAAGAATCCTTAAGGGCTATATAAAAAGGTAGTATCCATAGAGATAATTATTAGAGTGGGCATAACCTTTGGCCAATTCTACCATATCTCTATTCCTACTTCTTTCTTTTTCTCGAGAGATACTAGAATATCAATTCTATAAAGAGGGTCATATCAAAACAAAAAGAGATTAGTTTAGTCTATAGATAGACCATGGGGAAAAGAACCAGTTAGTTGATTCTTAGAGATCTTTATCAACTATTGTGATTGAATATTATTACTACAGCTAACATCAGTATAAATTATATGTTATTTATTATATTTATACATGTGTTTAGTTTTTATAGAATGGTTCTATTGGATTTCTTGTGTCTATTCTCTATTACTTGTTAGAATAAGTGTTATTTGATCCTTAGAAACTCTTTAGTGGTATTATAAATTTATCATTCTTCATGATTTTCGAATACAAGTTTAAAATAATGAATAAATGAATATCATACTATGTTACATGAAGTTATCTTCTTAATAGTTGGCAATAAGATAATATATGTATATATATTGACCTAAAATTTAGAAGTAAAGAATGTGCTACATGAAGTTATCTTCTTAGTAATTTATATTAATCTAACACACTTAAGCTTTTTTGAATGTTCAATAAATATTATTTGAATAAATAAAGTTTATTTATCATGAGTTGATGCAGAATTTTATAACAATTTCACTAATATGAAATAATATGTGCATAATAATAAAGTTTTTTTGATGGGTTTTACATCATTATTTTTATAATTATTTTTTTGATAAAAGGTCTCTAATTCAAGAACCATGTCAGTGTTTTTAAAATTATTAAATGTTCTTATTTTAAAGATTCATTATAAAAGGAGTTTTTATAAAACCTTATTAATGGTTTTTAGGGGGTTTTATTCTAGAATTTTTTTAAAGAGTCTTCATTAAATGGGGTTTAAGGAGGAGAAGTGTCGATTGAAAAAACTATATTTGTTCTGAACTATATAGTTTTGAGTATCGTATTCAGTAAATCTTATAATATTTTTAATTGATGGGTGGAAACCTTATAATGACATGATTGACTTTTTAGTAGTGAGTTGATATTGACTTAGAAAGATATTTATAAGCTATTCTCATATTAAAATTTTATTTATTATATGCAAGAGACTGGATACACTCAAGATAGATTATAGGTTGCCTGTGTAAATGATGCCTCATGTGATGAACATCAAGAAACCTATCGAGTAAAGAGATATCAAGGGATTTAAAATTTTCACCATTATCAAATTATAATTTATATGGAATATTTTTATGGGATTCCAAAATGTTGGAGATGAATATTTTTAATATTAATTTTGGAATGGATTGGTCAGTAGTATTCAAAGATGATTTTTATTGTTATGCTTGTGGAGTCACTTTTACATCTCTTGATGGAGTTGTCTATATTTCAAAAATGGAATGATGCATGAATATAGAAAGATAAGGGAATTTAATAAATGTGACTAGAAACATATCTTATTATGTGATTACCATAAATTTTTTTTCGAACTCATGTAACCAAAAGTATATATATTCCAAACGTAGTTGATCTATAACTAAATATTTTCCATGATAACTGATATAAACTACTACCAAAATGATAATTGGGATTTTAGATTGAATTAATCCAAGGAATGTTTCCTATTTCACTACCATCATATATCATAGAACAAAATAAACTACATGAACCAACAATTGAGTTGGAAGAGTTGAAAAGAAAGTGATTTATAAGACAAAGAACATTCCTTTGACTGGGTGACCCTATCATCATGGCACTAATAAACCATTTCCATCATAGACACTTATAGAAACATTATCATTTGTTCTTGGAAATTCATTACTAGTTATTCATTCATTATTTCTCACATCTAGTATCAACTATGATAACAATGATAAATAATGGTGCACCATGATAAGTTGGATGATTTATGCCTCATCTCAAATGTACAAGGATTGAGTGGTTATTAAAGTGCAAGATCAATGATAATGTTTATTTCAAATGAAAAACATGAACTAGGATTTCATTGAACATGATAAGATTAAGGTTATATTTCTAATGAATCTCATTCCTGAATGAGTTAAGAAAGTTATAGAAGCTCAATGGTAAAACCCCAATTTCCTTACTATTATAACAAGCCTCAATGGTTGGGGATACCATTGATGGATTTATAGAGGATGATAATTATATATTGTGTTTTTAGGATCAAATAATGGTTCCTCCTTTTTCTAGAATAATTTCTTTATATATTAAATCCCACAGAGTGGACTTTATATGGAATTTTTGAAAAGATATATGATTTAAGGAATGAACAATTTTTATGGTTGGGTATGTAGTGGATAGTGGTATAAAGTGTGTCCATGTGACTCACCAATCAATAATTAAAGTTCGAAAAATAATTACCAACATGATTATTGAATTTTTACTTATATATATAGTGTAGTTGTAGTGAATTTTCTTAGATTTGTCACTAAATTTCATAAGATGGTTCATGATCATGTTGATATTTTTTTAATTATTGAACAATTCACCAATTCATCATGCATTATTCCAATTTTGGAGTCAAGTTATCTAGAATATTTGATGTGTTTTATTTTTAAATGTGGTGAAGTTACATGATGTACAAGTTTATAATGTCTCTAAAAAATATCTGATATTTATTTTTTGATTTGGAAGTCACTCCATTGACCCTTCGGAACCCGTTTAACCTGAGTATAACATAAAATCCTAAAATATAAGTGTATCTTAAGAAATCATTAACCATGGAGGACATGCATAAATATTGTTTGATGAACTTCAATGGTTTATAGGAGGAGCATTCAACTTTAGTAGTGGTTTCATATAAATATAATCACTATGTAAAGATTTATATGACCCAAGTTGAAGCATTGAGTAGTCATCCATTATGATATACATTCTTTTAGGTATAGTTTGGGGAAACATATTTCCTTATATAATTTCTTTTTTGATATACTATCAAAGAGATTTTACAGGAAAGGAAAATAATGAAACTAGATTAAAAACAATAGATATTTTATCCATATCATCATTGTTTTCCATTAACATTAGATGTGATAAATCATGAATTCATTTAATTGTTTACAAGATTAGAAAAGTGTTATCTAATAAATTAAGGGGAATTTAAAACCTCAGTACATTAGGTATTTTGAGATTGTTGAGCATATCAGTGGGGTCGCTTATCAGTTAGAACTTGTCACACCCTAAGATGAGATGACCAAATAGTACCTGAATAGGGCTGCTACTTGAACTCAAGTGCAACTCCATATACACTAGAGGCTAATGAATAGTGGATATTAACTAGGATAATTGTGGGGATACCACAACCTATATTATAAATACCATGGTTTATGCCCGAATCTGTAAAAAATTTGGCCTGAACAGTTCACATAATATAAATCTCAACAACTTGTACATATAAAACAAGGATATGAAGTTTCCCCAACAATATTGAATAAAATTCATAAAATATATCTATATAATGAATCAATACATAATATAGTAGAATATAAGAAAATTATATAACATAAACAAAATACAAGACTAGCTAGTACATATGCTGGACAATAACTAAAACAAAACTGGCCTCTAGATCACCTCACATGATCCAACCTATGAAGAATATGGACTCTAACACTTTATAGAACTATATCGCGCCGCTATATCAAAGCTATACTAGTTTTATATGGAAAACCATAAATATATACCCATATATATATCGAATTCCATGCCATGTATGAGGGTATGGGGTGATCCCAACAATCTAGTTGGAATCCTCAATGCCTCAACCATACCGAGTGTTGCTATGATCCAGTGGATGTGAATGTATTATATGTATAAGATGTGAATTAATTATTTTGAAGCACACCCACTAAAAAACATAACACAAAATTATATAAAACATACATGTTGGGTCATCAGGTTCCTAAAAGGCTACCTTGATCCCCTACCATAACTTCTTCAGTGCCAGAGTATCTCTCAATATTTGAAATACCATTCAAACTAGTATCATCCCCATAACCAATTATTGGGAGAATATCCTAGTAAATATATTAGTATCATGTATAGTGAGTTAATCCAAGTTTCAAGTTCTAGTAATCCCATGGTATCACAAATGAATCCATAGAGCATGTTCAAGGCATTACAAATCGATCTATGAGGCCAACTAGGAGGATAACACCCCCTATCATCGATTCCAAGGATAATTTACAACAAAATAAAAACCAAGTATCATATCTAAACCCAAGGCATGCATCCAAGGACTTTAAAATCAGTATCAATGATGAATGTCAGATAAAAGGATCTACTACGAGGAATCTCATGTATATAAATACATCTCAATGGGAAGTGTGTCCCACCCAAATCATCTCATACAACATATCTCATAAGTGTTAGACATATTCTTGAACCCATATCATGTAATGGGGTCATCCACTTTTGTTCATAACCTATTAATTACACTATATCGGTCTAGCCTCACATATCAGATTTAGGTTTAAAGGTGGCATCCTCAATCATCTATACCCATACCTCACATTCACCCTCTCAAAGTTCAACATAATATTAGGTCACCCACTAGGTTACCTTGGGTCACATTTTAAGATAGACACCCTACTTGGGTTCCACAATCACATTTCCAAATAGTTGGGCCTAATCACTCAATAAGGTCTAACAAACTTGTCTATACTCTTTAAGGATCAACTACATCATACTAAACCAACCCGAGAATGGATTCTAATACCAATGACACAATACAACACAAAAACATGCATCTTTATGCATCTTCATAATCTATATACATTTATATATGGAAATTAAAGTAATTACTCAAGAATTAGAAAATAGGGGATCACAATTTTAAGTTCAAAGATACCACAACTTGGCCAATCAATCAGTTTTTACTTTCCTTTGAAAACCAATTCAAAATTCACTTTATGATCCATTTTAAAAGGGAATCAAATTCTTGTATACTCACTCCATACCCTTGTCCAAAATATTTTAAAAAATTCATTTTAAATCCATTTCCATTTTGAAATACCATTTCAAACCTAATTCTCAACTCATTAACCTTCTTAAATTAAATTATATTTCTATCAAATCATCAATTTAAAATTATATTTTAAAAATGAAATTTATTACAAATTAAAATTCCAATGCATGCCTCAAACTATTATACAAATAGGGTCACCAACACTCATTCATCCTTGTTTCTCCCATAAAACCATTTAAAAATCTATATGGTCAATGTTTTCTATTAGGCCGATGTGAGTCCATACCAATATATGGTGGCATTAGAAAAGTCATAAAATATTAATGAAATTAAATAATGATTGTAAATTAACATAAAATCAAAAATTTAATATAAGACTTGGAAAACACAAGGTCACCTATCACATTGATAGATTTATTTCCTTAAAGCACAACCTATCAACTTTCAACTGGGCTCGTCTAAGTCATACTGGCCATCACCCATCATCACGCAGACCTATCATAAGTGAAGAGGAAAAATAATTAATTATAAAACTTTATAATTAATAATTTAATAAAATTTAATTATAATATATTAATGTTAAAAAATATTTATAAAATTAGACATAATTTTCTAAACCTCATCGATCGACATTTTCGCATCAAAATGAAAATAAACCAATCACAAAAGATCAATGTCAAACTCCAGAAACAATTCTAGGAAAAATCCCTAACAAATGAGGTTAATTTTATTCTGAATTTAATTTATCTTATATCAAAATCCATCACAACATTTATTAATGTAAAAAATAAATGAATACTTGATTACATTATCTTAGGGCCTTTTCTATGAGCCGCACATGAAAACCCAAAGAAGCATGACATTTTTCATCATGATTAGGAATAAATCACTCATAACCCAAATATAGAGATAAATAAATCAATGAAAATATGAAATAAGAATAAAATAGTGATAAGGGGAGGAAATCCCCATGAAATTCCATACAATAAACCCAAGAATCATCCCAATTTCATGAGGTATTAAAGAATAATATAGGGGAGAGAGATCCTGGACCATACAAACATAAGGGAGTAGGAAGAAAGGAGGGATACTTAAAATATAGAGGTGAGAAAATGGTATTTACACCCATTTTAATGAAAATTGTAGGTATATTATTTTCCAAAATGGTTTTACAAACCATGCGCCAACTATGTAGTAGGAACTATCTCAGGCTATTCACCTCATATGGTTTGGCTGCATGGTTTTCTAAACTATGCCTAAAATATGAAGAATGTTTCTACAATTAAACATTATAATTTTTGGGGTTTTTATATGACCATGTTTAAACCATTTTCTTTCCCTATCATCAAAACCAAGATACACAGTTTGGTCACACAGTTTCCCCGGATTGTGTACCAACCATGTATAAGGAATAATACTTTTAAAATCTTTGAAATTCAATATTAATATATGAATGCTCACTTGAGAACTCAAGGAATCTCTTGATCCTCAATACATATCCAAACATATCTCCTCAAAATTAAAAAACTCTTATAATAAAAACCCAATTCTTGATTCTGAAAAGGAACCTATTTTGAAAATAAAAAAATAAAATTCTTTTAAAAGTTCACAATCTATAAAAGGTATGGGAATTTACAACATCCACACCATATAACATCTCAAATTAAATAAGTATAAATGATATTTAACCATAAATATAAAATTTTCATGATCATAAATTAATGAACAAAACACAATATTCTAACTATAATTTTGAACTTGCTTTCACTAAAAAATTCAACCACTATACCGAGATACACCAGCTTCCATCAAGAAGCCTTGTTCAGTCCTTGAACCATCATAATGACCTAACAAATTTTTTTTGGTATGGTTTTAAAATCAAAACATATAATTACACACATATATCCAGTTATCCCATGACTAACCAACTTCTCTAGAAATCACTCATCCATAATTACCGACTCATCACCACATCATTATACAATGAAGCCTTTACTCCCAAAGGCATCACTGGACCATCCATACAACCACATTGATTCTTAAATATGACTATTGTTATAATTAAATGAATTTACTCTCAACTGATCTATTTAAATACTATTATCTACCCTTGATCACTATTGCACCGTCAATTTGAATTACTCTATAGTCAATACTTACCAAGTCTGTTTCCAAAACACCAACTCTATCCAACACTATAACCAAATATCAATTAGGTCTAACCACTCACTATAATACCTCCACCATTTCAAAAATAAACTAACCAGTTTCATTGTTCTCACTACACTTCTATCACAAGGGTTTCACACCTACGACTGGTAATATTCTCACCACCATAAGAGTATCCTTATAGTCACCGAACAGATCCAAAAAATATGATCTCTAAGGACATAACTCCATTCGTTACTCAATGAAAGAATATGATTTAGTTACTAAACTAAACCTAAGAACCAAATAAAAAATATAATAACCATTTACTAGATTGTTCCCTTATTTAATAAAAAACACTGAAGTGGGGATGATTGATCTGCCTCCAAGATTATAGTGCTTCTTACCATAAAAATATTATATCAAAACTAAAAATAAACTAATATAAACCATGGAACCAATCAAAACGCACATAAAAACACTTGAGAAAAACCTAAAGAATAAATTATAGGGTCCCTACATAATAGGATATCTAAAAAAACATGTAAAACCTGATAGAAACATGAATCAACCCGTCGGGCCACCCCTGATCGATATAAAAAACCTAGGAATAATATCATACATATACTCAAACTACTATCTACACAACACACCAATTAATCAATCAAAAACACCCACCAAAATGGAATGTTTGTTTCAAATAAACCCTTAATACTATTCAAGAACATTATTTAATCATCTATTTCACCCTTGAATGAACATAAAAAAATCCAAAAGCACTAGTCTATATAGGCAAACATCACTTAATTAAAAACCAATTTCCAAAACATTATTAATTCAAAATTAATCAATAAATTTTTTAAGATTTATCTTTGAATTAAAGGGGATTTATATCAAAAACCAAAATCAATATAATACATATCCTAGTCATCCACTTTCTAAAAAAAAATCATTTCTGAAATCTATTTTAAAATCTAATTCTAAAACCCATAAGAAATATAGTTTTTAAAACCCACATTCCTTACTTTCACTGAAATTTGAATATCTCAAACAATTTCAAAACCACCAGATCTATGATCCATTTCAATTAAAAAAACATATAATATCATTATACACACACATTGCACCACCACATGAGATTTTCATTAAAAACTAGGATCATGAAAAATGAATCATCCTAAAAAACATTTTCATATTGTGGTCAAAGAATCAAAATCACATAAATGAAACAAGATCCCTATATCCATATTAATCTAATAACCCTTTATAATATATTTATTAAATGCCGGTTATATTATATGATTCTTAAAATAATAACGGATTTCCATGGTGGAATATACCAAAAAACACTTCTTATAAGCGTTTGTATCATGATCTAAATGTTCTTATATTGTATATCATGTACAACTCATGGATCCTCGCCAAGATCTATGACTGATATTAATTCTCACCCATATCATGTTGAGTTTTTTCAGTCCAATACAATACCTCAATAATTCTAGAGTGCATAGTCTTGAAACTGGGCATCCCTATGAAACTTAAGAATCAAAAAAATTTATTCTATATGGGAATGCATTTTATCTACCTCCCAAGTCCCCAAAAAAATATCTCTATCACTAATAAAAACTAATTATCCCAGAATAAAACATTGATTTCACCTTTTAATGTCCCAACATGTTACACACAAATGGTTACCATGTGAGGATTCTACATGACATCTGGGATACCTCAATACATAATAGATTCTAACAACTAGTGCTAAGGGATTGAGATATTAATAGGGAAACAATTCCCTATAATATAAAAATCATATAAAACACCATGTACCTAAAACAACCCAAAATTACATTATTTATAAAAATGGTTTCACTTTTTCACATTGACATGATATTTTTGGGTCATATTTTTATATAACTAGGTAAAAAATTATATAAAAGTGAAAATTTCTCAAAATACCCATTTTCCAAACAAAACATTTCATTATAAGGACACACTTTATTCATTCATGGTAACTCCTATATCTATAACTATGACTTTATTAACTTTTATACCCATCCTTAGGACCTATGAAAATTTATTTAAAAATATAGGATAAGAAAAAAAAATTCTAGTAAGGAATATAAAATAAAACAATCTTTTTAGTCCATTTGTAAACCTAAATTTTTTTTAATAATGTTTTCTTTTTTCATAATGAACATTTGAGCTGAAATATTTGTTTACTTTATCATGAGAACATATTAATTACTTAAAATCATTCATAAAACATTTCATATTAAATAATAAAGGAAGAATAATAATCACAAGGGATTCTTGGAAAAATTTAAAACTCATGAATACCATTCCATGAAAAAAATATACTTTCACTTTTATTTAGAAAAATTTATATTCATTCTATAAAAATAGAATCACATTTTTATACCTACTGAAATAAAAATAATTTCTTTATAGACCATTTCAAGTATATAATGTAGGATTTTGGGACATTATCATTACATTAATACATAAAACAATACTTGAAATGTAATCACTTAACTAGATAATTCCCTTATTTTATAGGATTAACCTATCACAAGTAAACTCTCTCACTTTACCCAATACATTGGAGAAAAATATCAGGTTTACCCACCATTATAGATATATAGGGATCACTTTTAATTCATTTATAATTTCAAATAACCATATCATATATAAAAAAAATATAAATTTCACTTTAATCATAAAACCCATTTGGATTGTAATTCAAAATAATATGAAAAAATACTTTCAATTTTCTCATAAAGATGAGAAAAAGTTTTTGTTTCCGTAGAAATTTTTTAAAGCTAAAAATTATCAGTATATTAATATAAAGATTATATATAAAAAATAACCATGTAAAATTTTACTAGAATATCAATAAGTAATAATGGATATGACAAAAGGAAAAGGTGGAAAATCCATATACATTAAAAAATACCTTATTTTCACTTTTAAAAAATTGAAATTAACCCATATAGAAAATGTTAAAATGAATCCTTTTTAAAACATTTTATGGAATGTAAAATATTGTGTAAAATAACTATTTGAAACCATTGAATAATAATTAAGAAAATTATTTAAAAAATTTCAAATGACATGGTCATGAGATAAAAATAATTTAAAACATTTACAAAAGCATTTTAAAAGAAATACCATAATTTATTTACCATATAACTTTTTATGTTTTATAACTCATGAATAATAAAAATATATTAGTTTTATACATTATTAATAACATTTTTTATATTATTTTAATATTCAGTATTCCTTTTATTTCATTTATTACCATATTTTATACAGTTACTAAAATGGTTAGGTTCATGTTCGACATTTTCACATTGTTCTGTTTATAATTGTAAAACCACGCCAGTGTATTAATTGTTGTAAAAGGGGTTATGGTCCCACTATATTCATAATATTAATCATGATATATATAATATATATCAATTATATACACTTTTATAATAAACCATGTTAGGTGATAATGAAAAATGAACAATTTAGTTTCATGGAGATGGTAGTTGTTGGGCCCAGTGTTTCATTTGTTATCAATGATGTGTAAATATTTGTTGGTGAGCTTGTGGATGAAGGGGTTATTATTGGAAAATTATTATGGATTCACTTTATATAATTGTATGTCATTCTTGAATAGTTTTCCATGAAAAGATGTGTCTATTTTTGAATTGATATTAAATGGAAAATACATGTTCTAAGAAGTTTGGACACTAAAATGATGTCTAAAGTAGAAGAAACTTTTAAGAAAATGAAAATATTGATTTAAAATAAAAAGAGTTTAGTTGATAAACTAAATAGAATCCATGAAAAATATCATTTATTTTTCATGAGGTATTTGAGGAGGAATATGATAATATATATCATATGCGAGGAAGATTTGAAATTATGATTGATACTCATTCTAATTATCCCATGAATGATCTTGAGTATAAAAGATTCATTTGATTATTTTTTTATTCATGTGATGACTTCATAAAAAATAATAACGTGAAATCATGTAAGAAAATATTACATGATACTCAAAATATATTTGAGATACTTCAAATGACTTGGGTTTGATACAATATGCCAAGAAATGATACATTTTTCATAGTATTCTATACATATTTAGGATCAAAGTTGGTGATACCTCACCTATAAATATATAGGAACCGAGGCTAGATGTTGTGGATACAATTCATGAGATTCCCTCATTTCCCTTGAAATAGATCACTCTGAATCTTTGTTTCAGGTGGGGGAGTTCCATAAGTCTTTATAACTTCATGAATAAGGGAAGATCCTATAGCCTCCTTTCCTTTGAACCATGAATTATCAGGTTTAGTGAAGAAATTAAGAAGCTTCAATGATACCCTTATGTGAATCCATTGTAGTTCGTATAATATTTTAATGTGTAGTGAACTTGATATACTGAGAACCACTGTATCTAAAATTATGTTTCACGAATAAGATCAGTGGTTGTGTGAATCTTGAGTTATGAATAAGTTCACACAAACATTTTGAGTTTTTTGAATAATAAAGGAATTATTCTTGAGAGTTGAATATATTTGTGCGAACAAGGTAGAAGTGAACTCACACCACAATTGGGTTTGTGCATGGTAGACAGAGAAAAATAATGCATGTGAATGGATACATGCATATATGAATCCATATGAACTTGATAAGTTAACCTAAACATAAGAATAAATTTTGGCTCACTTGAGGAACTGACCAAGAAATAATAAATATAATTTATGTAGAACATAATATAATAAATCAGTAAATTAAACGTGTTAAGGGTTGACATGTTTCACCATGTATTCATAAAGAGAACCCATTCATATTGTTCTGAGAATTATGGAAAAAGATGGATTCAGTTTGTGAAATTCCCTTATTGTATAAAATAATATTGAATAATTTGTGTGCATACTTTTACACATTATTAGTGAGATTGATAATTTAGCATCATACGGAATTATAGCCCAAGTAGAGTTTTATTGAAAAAATGGTAATTGCAGTTGATCACAATTTTGAGAAAGAATAAAAGGCTTGATCAGAGACTATTGAGGACACTATAAAAGGTATGATAAAGTCATATTTGGAATGATTGTGGAGGAAGATCAAAGATAATACTATAGTGGATCAATTTTTAAAGAGGTTAATTATTACGATTGGATATGGGAGAAGGTGAAGTATTTTGGTTGGTGATAGTAGCAAAAAAATGTCTTTCAGTTATAGATGAATGAAAATAGAGACTCTCAGTTGGATCTGAAGAAGAAGTCTTTTAGTTAGAGATTAAATCAATAGTATTCTCTTGGTTGGAGGTGAAAAAAATGTAATCACTTGTTTGATAGTGAATAATCTGTAGCCATAGGAAATAATGGGTTGTAACAAGGATTAGGGTTTCTTCCAAAGCTTTTAAATCACATGTGATGCTCTCCCAATTATTACTACTGTACACAAGGTTATATTGAGAGATAATGTTGAGATAATAAATGATATTAACAATTTTAAGATGTATCATTGAAAATAAAATTAATTCATAAAAAGAAACCACTAACTCACCCCTACCCTCTCAGTGGTCAATCTATATTTGGTTTCTATAAGGGTCATCCAAGGGAAGGATCCCTCTAAAACATCAATAAATATTCTAATAAATAAATAATATTAATTCTATTAATAGCCGAAGTGTCTCCACATTCAATGGGAAGGATTATCATAGATGAAGGAATATGAGTTTACCCTCTCTCTTATCTCTCACCTTGGAAGTGAGAGATACTGCAACAATAGTTCTTTGAAATAAGTATATAAGAGATATAAGGAGTTATATTTAATGGCTCAAATTTACATATTGATTTATTTATAAAAAAATGGTCTACAAAAAGTCCACAAGTCTTCAAACTATCAAGGAGATATGATACAAGCTAAAAAGCATCTATAACGGCAATGTTAATGTCAAGTAATCCTAAATAAAAATTTAGAGGAGTAATATTGAAGATATAAAAATAAATGATGAAGAATATATTGATGATTTCTTCACTAGGGTGAACGAGATAGCCAAAAACATTCTATGATTTGGTGAGAAGTTATATGACTCTATCATTGTCAAAAAATTGATGGGGAATTTTCTAGATAATTTGACTCAAATATATCAAACCTTGAAGAAAGAGATGATTTGTCTATTAATGAAGTAAATAATATTCTCATTACTTATATAATATTTAAAATTATAGATGTCAAGAAGAAATAAACAATTGAAAAGACCTTTGAGGAAAATAGAAAATGGAATGTTAAAGAAAAAGAGAATGTTGAATTAAGTGATTCAAATAGTGATGTAGATGATGATGGATTCAAACAGATTGACTCTATTTTATCAAAATGATTTATAAATGGATAGTGGAAGGTAAATAATAATCAATCATCAAAATTTTATAACTATTGAATCTTTGTGGATTTCTCTAGTAAGTTTCTAAAGGGTAATGTTAAATAATCAGAATCAGAATCAGAATCATATGATAAGAGATCTCATAAAAACAAGTTGGATAAGAAGATAAAGAAGCACTGTAGTATTAAGATGAGAAATATTATGATCAATCAAAATAAATATTCATCATAAAATTATTATTTAGATAATAAAATTGGGTTCTTTTTTTATAAAAATAAAATAATGAATTCTTTAAGAAGTAGTGAAGATGAAGAATAAAGAAACAAACATGTGTTAAAGATTAAAGAGAAATTAGAATTATACATGGGATATATTCAATATCTCAATAAATAAAATAAATTTCTTGATAAAGAAAAAAAGAAATTAACTTCTAAAAATAATGAGAAGGAAATACTACCTGTTGATGAAGAAAAAGAGGATATGATTAAGAAGGAAGTATTTTTTTTATGAGATCAAGATTCAAAAATTAAAAATTTATAAACAAGATAAGATGATATGTGATACTGAAGAGAAGATAAATTATAGAGAATAAGAGTTGTTTGAGACATAAGAAATATGTTTCATAGTTCAAAATGAGTTAAAGAAGTCTGTAGAAGATTTTAATAAATCTATCAAGATCAAGGGAGAATATTTCCAAGACAGAGAGAAAGTAAAAGTGTACCTAATCATTCTCATAAGTTTGTAATTTCAAATAGTGCTGATGTAAAAAATATAACTAAGAATATATGGTCCAAGATATATGAGAGGAAATCCTCCACTTCACAACCCCCCCCCCCTTTAAAGGGTGATACTCCCAAGCCAGTAATGAGACAAGGGAGATGGTGACTTCCTAAGTCCCACCTTTAGTAGGTCCCAAGAAGGTTACTAGCACCGAGGGTATAATAAACATAAAAATTGGAGGCATTACCCTCTATGAAAACATTCAAGAGAGTGATATAAGATAGATACACCAAACAACATTTGATCAAACATATATGAATAAAATCCCAAGTACATACATGAAATGTGATACAATACTAAAAAAATGAAAAGAAAACATGAATCCAAAATAGTTCCTAAAAAAATAAGATCTAGTAATATCTATCCAAATCACCAACATGATCTAGTTGACCTGAAAATAGTTTATATACATAGGGTGAGAATAATAGTATATTCAGTATGATTCTTCTAATAGGCTCTCATGTAAAAGATAAAGAAATAATGCTAAAGAATAATGAATAATAGTGAAACCAAATCATCACCTAAATAGGTATACCAAGTTCCGAGCTGGACCTTCTATAACCCACACCAAGTATCATATATAAGAGAGAATATAATATAATAACGAAACATAATGGGTACCCTGCTACCTCTTCTAAGAAAGGCATCACAACATGCACCTCATGCATCACATCATCCCATATCACATAACCATATATAGTAACCAAGTAGTTTCCAAAATCCACCATATCTCACCAGATGTGTATCATACATTAGGTATTGTACCTCAAGATATCACAAACTATACACCAATTAAGTACCTCAAGTTATCATATCCTATACATTTCCTACCTATATTAATCCATTTGATAATATAACTAGGGATATGTCTATGTGAATTAACATAATCCATAAAAAACCTATACACACATATATGAGAAAACTAACCATCATGCATTAGAATATAAGTAACTACTAAGAAAAGAGAGCGAGGCTAGAGGTGGTAGTCAACCATCCATCCTCCCACCGTGATATTGGGGAAAACACCCTCCTAGAGTCCATTGGGTGTTAGTAACTCTAACTAAAATGGGTGGGCTAGTGTATGAAATTAAAGAATATAAGAGATATAATATATCTCACAACTATACTATATTCACATCCTAGCCCAATAATTAGCTATACATAATGTCACTTGGACTCCCAACTGCCACTACTAAGACTAGATATCCTATAGGTACTAAGAAATTTAAAAATCTAAATTAAATAACTTAATTTTATTTTTAACATTTTTTAGTAACCAATTAAATAAACATTAATTAACAAAACTAAGAAAAATACATTATTATCCATCAATCCAAGTACATTCCCTCTAGTTATAATAAAAACCGAGTTCATAGTTTATCACAATTAATATATTTTTAGCATTTTCATTCCATAAACACCAAAATTGTAGGTTAAGTAATTTATTAAACATTTATAACATCATTCCATAATCTTGATACTTTAGGAAAACCATCATAATCTACCACTAATAGAAAACATGCAACCAATAACACCATTCTACCTCAAGCAATGGGAAAAGAAATATAGATATAATAAGCTACCCAACCATCAATAATTAAAGAAATTTATTTTCCACTAGCATTCAGATTTATCAAAGAAGGGGAAAGTCTAGCTTCAACCCATTCCATAATCTCTAGTGACACCCAACACACCTACATGAATATCTTGAGGGATATCTCCATCACATGAGTCAAATTATTCCACATTATCTGGGCCTCCCCGCTCTATATCACATCATCCATCATAGGTTCATCCATCCCATGCTAATAAAACACTACATAAAAAGATCACATCTAGAGAAAATTACAAGGAAGAAAGAAAAAAACATAGTCAACAGGGGAATCTAGGCCATAAAATAAGGTATCCATACTTCACACAAGTTGAGATCACACAACTCTAATGAAAAGGCACTCAATCATCTTAAATTAACTAATTCATTATTCATGGGTTCCAAATATGGGTAACCTAAGTCATTAGATATAATAAGTTACTAAATTAATTAAAACATTATTTTAAACATGCTTCCCAATATTTATTCCAGTTTAAAAAAACATATAGAATTACAAATTATTAACATGCCTATAATAATTTTAGCCAATAAAAATTAACATGATTCACATTATTTATCAAATTAAATCAACATATATATAATTACATATTCAAATAAACATGAATAATCACACCCATTTGATCATTATTAAATTACAACAAACACTATATTCATTAAACATGGCTATTTATTCTCCAGGAAATCAATAATAAATTAATTATGTAATTATGTTATTTACCATGTTATATCAATAAAAACATTCTAAAATGATCATAACATCATTCAAGATAATCATAGAATAGATTACACACTATATAGAAAATTAAGAGTGAAACCATTATCATGATAGAAAGTAATTATATATTATTTAAATCTAATTATATTTTAATATAGATCAATATTTATTATGTTAATTACTTTTACACCCATGGTGATAAACCATCCAAAATTTATGATTTCACATTAATAAATAGGATAAAAAACAAATGCATTACCTGGAAGAAAAATATTCACACAACTCACTGTACTAAAAATTGGGGGCGTGCGCAAGATGGGATAACCACTAGATAACTTGAGTCAATAGAAGAAGGGTTTTAGGACACTAAGGGAGGGGGTTTAGAACATCTAGTCTCAAGATAATGAAAAAAAATAATTAAGGGGATGAATTTTTTCTCTCGAGTTAATAGATATAAGACGATTGAAATTTCAGATCATAGATATTTAATTCTAAATATTAAAGATTGTTAGGTCCACTAGGCTAGATACCCTAAGGGGGGGTGGGTGAATTAGGGTATGAAAGATTAAAACAACTGACCCTTTTTATCTTGTTTTGCGGTTAGACAAAAACCTATTATCTCTCATTCCCATTGCAGAGTATGAATAAAATTTAAAGCATGCACATGACACAACAATTTTTACTTGGTTCACCCTCACTGGGCTATGTCCAAGGAGAATAAACCGACAGTGTGCCGATTTACCAATTCCATTATAAGCTCACTATTGTTTAAAATTTTAAATCATATTCAATTTCCCTCCTAGTTTAAAACCACACACAATTTTGAGAACTCACTACTCTCTCGACTGAAGTGAGCTCACTACATCTTTAGAAGATCCAATCAAAGTTTATAGACCTGTAGGTCTCTTCATTATCACTAATGAATGCATCCTCTACTATATGTATATGCTTTATTGAAGTCCAAAATTCATCCACCGATGAAAAATACTTTACCCCTAGATAGTGGGAAATTCCTTTGGAAATACTTTCGTAAATCACCATACTTAGCGAAACTCCCAATTCCACGAAGCCCAAACGAGCCTTTGCGAAGCTCCTGCCTTTTCACAAAGCTCACAACTTCATAGATCTCAGGCTGTCGTAAAGCTCAAGTCATTATAGAGTGACATCCCTTGTGAAGCTCACTGAGGCAATGCTAGGCACCCCACATTCACGGAGCTAGAATTACCACCGTGAAGCTCCTTCCATTCATGAAGCACACTGCCTTCACGAACCACCTTCGTGAGCCGAGAGCAAAATATTTTCTTTGAAAACACTCTACTTATCCTGAGGGGATCAAGGTCTATTTATAAGAAATTCCACCTCTGCTCGAACCTTCTGCGTGAAGTCAACTCCACATCAGCTTAAATCACGATGTTATGAAGTTCCCGCCGAAATTCTATCAAAATAGCAATGCACCATGGAAATTTTTCGATCGCGGAGCACTCCATCAATTCCTTCACGCCTTCTCCATGAATATCCACTCACAATGCCCTTCGTCACTACAATTATCTTCAACTCTTCCATTCGCGAAGCTTGCTGTAATCGCGAAGAATCACCATCAACATTTTTCATGTCTTTGTGAAATCCAATCCATGAAGCCTGTCTTCACAAAACTCATGCCTTTGAAAAATTTAAATTAGATATTCAATGAAATCCAATTTTCATGATGCTCACCAAACTCCAAATTTTTACCCCAAAAATTTGGCAAACATTGGGAAAAGATTCCACATTGTATCTATTCTTTTGTAACACCTCAAGATCTTCCATTCCTTTTTCATGGTTCTTTATCAACATGGATTGTTACCAACATCTCTAGAACTCAAAAATTCACCATGTAAACCTAAATTGTCAACAAACACAACCAAACCAAAAATGATTCAATGTTACCTTGAGGGATTTATATCCAACAGTCCCCCCCTTAGGGTTTGTTGACAACTCTTCTCATAATGATTCTCTATACTTTGATACCTTTCTAATGATCCTTTCATCCCCAACCATACTTTGCCTCTTACGAGTTAGATAGAAACCAGAGATTCACTCACCACATACTCTAAGCCCACATGAGTAATGATCATTGTGAGAAACAAGAGTAATGAAAATATAATCAATGAATCATTTAATTTCTACCACCAACTGTTGACAACCAACTGATACCAATTTAGAAACTGATACCAATTGTTGATACCACACTGATACCAATTAGTGATAACTGGGAACCTTCTGACACCATTACAAAACCAATCTTTTGATTTTATCACAATCCCCAGTTGTCATGATATCTACTGTTTGATCGATCAGTTCTAGAATTGTAAGATTTAAAACTCTCCCCCTATCAAATTTCTCTCCCCTATCTCGGTGCTCCACATGCCAGCTTCTCCCCGTGTCTTTGACAAAGACATGTTTTACCTTTCTTATCCACAGTTTCTCCCCATTTATGAGTCACTATTTTTCTCCCCCTCTCTTAACGAACCCAAAGGTCACTCTTTTGTGGTCTGAAACATTAGAAAGAGTAAAAATTAGCACGTTATAGAAAAACACATCATACCTCGGGGAGAGGGGGTTCCCACAATCAGAATTTTTCAAGTACAGGGACTCGACTGAACTCCCAGATCCAGTCTATGAATCTCAAAATCTTCCTTGGGTAATTTCTTTGTTAGGATGTCTGCAACCTATAACTCCATAGGCACATAATCTAACTTCACAATTCCCTACTCAACCTTCTCCTTGATAAAATGATAGTTTATCTCAATGTGATTTGTCCTTGAGTGATAGATGGGATTTTTGATGAGATTTATAGCTCATGAGTTATCACACTGGATTCTAATTGGAGACTTCACTTCTACTCCCATATCATCAAGCTGTTGGTTCATCCACAAAAACTGTGTGTATGCTTGAGTTGAAGTAATATACTCAGCTTCTGAGGTGCTCAAGGAAATGAAATCATTATTCTTGCTTAGCCAAGAAATACACAATACACTAAGATAGAAATCACCTCCTGACATTGATTTCCTACCATCCACTTAACCATCCCAACTAGCATCTGTGTACCCCAATAGCTCTTGTTGAGATTTGTCAGTATACTTCAAACTGAAATCCACAGTTCCTTTAATATAATGAAGTATTTATTTCACTAGAATCATGTGGATTTCCTTGGGATTAATTTGATATCTCAGTGCTTGGGATGTGGATAATACAATGTCAGGCCTTTTTACAGTCAAGTATTGCAAACTTCCAATGATTTTCCTGTATTATGTGACATTAACTGCCTTTCCATCCTCATATTTGGACAGTTTCATCAGGGTAACAACTCGAGCCTTTATCTCCTTGGAATTTTCCATTTCAAATCTTCTTATAACCTCCTTGGAATATTTGGATATAGAAAATAATGTGTCATTCCTTCCTTGTGTCACTTGTAAACCAAGGAAAAAGGTCAACTCACCAATCATAGACATTTCGAACTCATGTTTCATGAATTCGGAAAACTATTTACATTAAGCTTCATCTGATCCACCAAATATTATGTCATCAACATAAACAAGAACCATCATCCATTGATTTCTGTTGTTTTTGAAATAGATATTGTAATCAAATCCACCATTTTGGAAGCCAAGCTTCTTCAAATACGGATCAAGCCTTGAGTACCATGATCTCGGTGCTTGTTTCAGCCCATATAATGCCTTCTTCTTCCGAAAAAACTTGTTCTCATCCTCATGAAATATAAAACCACCTGGTTGCTTGATATACACTTCTTCCTCCAAAATCCCATCCATGAATGCATACTGGAAACCCATCTAAAACACTTTTAACTTCCATTGCACTGCAATGGCTAGAAATAATCTGATTGTCTCTAGCCTTACAACTGGTGAAAATGTATCATTAACATCAATTCCCTCTATCTGGGAGTATCCTTTACACACTAGTCGTGCGTTGTTCCTAATAACTATTTCATCTTCATTCATCTTGTTTCTAAAGACCCATTTAGTATCGATGAAATTATGATCAGCTATCCTCGAAACAATCTCCCATGTATGTCTGATCTACCTCTTCATTCATAGCCTAAACCCAATTTTCATCTACAGCTGCATCAACAAAACATTTAGGCTCTACTTGAGATAAGAAAGATGTTAGTTGTAGGGATTTCATTATTTTTGTCTGAACTGAATCTGAATGATCACCAATGATATTCTACCTATAAATTTCAGCTCGACTTCTTGGTTTTTGTGTAGATATAGATTTTACTTATTCATGTTCATTATCATTATCTTATTCTGAATCAGCATCATCCACTTCCGCTCCTCCTGCATTGATTTCCTCCTCATTGATTTCATCAAGAAATTGTTCACTGTGTTGTTGAATGTTCTCATCATTTACACAATAGTGACATCATTGATCTCAACTACTTTTCCTAGATTTTTATTAAAGCATTTATATGCTTTTATTTTTCCAGAGTAGCCAAAAAATATTCCCTCATCTCTTTTTGACTCAAATTTATTGTGTTTTTTTGAGTATAAAGCACTTACTCCAAAATATTTGAAAGTAATTAATCGTTGTTTTCTTCCTATACCACATCTCATACAGAGCTTTTCCTTCCTTAGGACACAAATGAGCCCTGTTATAAATGTAGACCGATGTCAATACTTCTTCCTTCCAAAATTTCTCTGGCTGGTCTTTTCCTATGAGCATTGTTTTTTCCATATTATTGATGATCTGATTTCTCCTTTAAACCACTACATTATATTGGGGAGTTCTCACTGAGAAAAATTGATGTCTTATCCTGTGTTTCTCAAGATAGTCTTTCATCTGAATATTTGTGAATTCAGTAACATTATCAGTACAAAACATCAGAATTTTCTATCCGAGTATCCTTTCGCACTCCCTCCAGTATTGTTTTAAGCAGCTGAACACATCAGACTTATGGGAAATAAAAAATAACCACACCATTCTTCTATAATCATCAATGAAAATAACATAGTACCTATTTCTGTCAATTTCTCTTGGTGTGATAGGCCCACAAACATCATCATGCACCAATTAGAGCACTCGTGTTGGCTTCTTTTCCTTTTCCTTATATGTCTTTCTGATGAGCTTACCTTATTGGAATACATCACATGTGTGAGTATGATCATGTTACAGATAAGGGAGGTCTCTTTCTGCATCACACTTTACCATATCTTCTAGGGATGGTTGGCATAGATGACGAAGTCATTTATGCCACAACTTGTTTTCTTCCTCTGGAAAGAAATCACATATCTTCTTCTCCACTTACCAGGTAGAGATTTCCCTTTGTTCTTTTTTCCTTATAGAACCACTTCCCCGTATCTTACTTTTCTGATACACATCTTATTAGTAAGATTTATAGAATTTTTTGAGTCACATAGTTGACTGACACTGAGAAAATTGTGATTGAGGCCTTCTACTACTAAGACATCAACACATCTCATCTCTTTTCCCCCAAACTTGGCCTTTCCGGAGCCAATAATCTTCAGGATTTCATCTTTTCCAAATTGAAAAACTCTTTTGTCATATTTTATTCCTGTAAAAATATCTTTATTACCTGTCATGTGAGATGTGAAACCACTATCAAGGATTTACACACCAGAGTGATCTGATGCTTTAAGGAAAATTTCTTCCACCACTGCCTTCTTATCTTTCTTCTTCTTGTTCTATATTTTTTCCTTTACACTCAGCATGGATTGAGACTTTTGTTCGTTATCAGAGTATGATGGACCAACTTCATCTTGCAAAGATGAAAATCTATTTTTCATTTTCAACTCACCTATTAGTTCATTGATCTTCTGCTTGCAAAAATTTTGACTATGCTTTGGAACATTCCTCTGTATGGTCGAAGTTCAGTACCTATCCATGTTCCCAAATACTCCACACAAAAAATAGTGTCCTTCGAAATATGTTATGGAGAACCGTTCCTTGTTTGGATGCCACATCTGTTCTTGTTCCCTTCGATGTCTCTTGGATATGGAACAAACATACTGTGAATATCCCATATTTCCACATCAATAACACCTGATATAAGGTGAATTCCTTTGTGTCACTTCTGCACTGCGAGTTTCCCCTCAGGATCTCGGAATATTTTGATTCTACTTTGTGCCCAAATAAAACATTAATTTCAGAATGAGTTCTTGCTATCTGAATTCAATTTTCACAGATTTTTGTTTTCGATCAATCCCCCCATCAGCCTTAGCATCTGAACATAATTGAGGATTCCTTTCTACTGAACCACTATTATCCACTTTCAGCTTCTCAGTTTTCTGAGTGATCAGCTTTCTTAATGTCTCGGTATGAGTCAAGAGTTTTTCTTGATCCTTAACCTTTTTCCACAAACTGACAACTTCTCCTTTAAGTTTTTCAATATGCTTGATTTGATCATTACTTTTGTTATTCAAGACATAAATATCTCTTTTCTGTTCTTCAAACTTGATTTTATACTTACTGACGGATTCTGAGTCATCTGGTGTTGATGACTTGAGTTGCTCAATTTATTCCATCAACTAAGACTTCTCTTCTTCCTTATTCTACATATAGATTTTGGCATCACGAACTAATTTGTTTGCTTTCTTTGTTTTGGCTCTCTAAACATCTATCTCTTCAAGAGACACTTCAAACTCATCTTGCATATCAACTCTTCCTTCATCTTATCCTTCTTCATCAATGTTAGTTTCTTCCTTTTTCTATGTACTCCTGAAAACTTCCACCATAGAATTTTTTCCATGATATTTGCAGTTCTTTATCTCTTCAACATCTTCATCCTCAGACTCATTCGATCTATCACATTATTTTGAAAGGAGATTCTTATTCTTAAAGAAATTTCTTTTGAACTATTTCTTTCCTTTCTCATAGGTTGAATTATTCTTCTTAGTAATATCAACTTCATCAACAACATCATCCACTTTGAACTTTTTCGAGCACCTTGACACAAGATGTCCAACTTTTTCACATCGAAAACAAGCATTTGGAGGTTTCCCTTTAAACTTTATTTTTCATCTTTGAAGGTTTAAGGAGAGGAATGAAATCACCTCATCTGTCTCTTCTTCTTTTTGAGAATCTTCAATGGTGAGATTCTTCATGGCATTTAATGCCACCTCTTTAGATTTACCATTTTTCAAATCATCGTTATCATCATTTCTAAATTCATATGCAACAAGGGTGCTTTGCAGGTTATCCAATGTTAGCTCTTTCGGGTCTTTATCTTCTAAAACTGAAAATTTTGGATTGAAGCAATGTGGAAGTTTCTTCAAGATGATATTCACAATTTTTATGTCTTCAATAACATCTCCAAGACCTCTCATGTCCTCCACTACAAAATTTACCCTATCAAAGAATTCATCAACATATTAATTCGGGTTCATTATTAGATCCTCATACTTGTTCGACAACACATGTAGCTTCACTTCTTTGACCTTTTTATCTCCTTCAGATATGTTCAAATACTTTTCCCCTATAGCATGTGATGTTTTTCTTGACATAAACTTGGTATATATAGCATTGGATAGGGATCCCCCTAAAGAATTGATTCCCTTTGCGCCAGTAACCAATTCACTTCACTCAGCTTCTTATAATGAACCACTGTTAATATCAGCTGTGATACCATGCATTGCTGCTATAAACACATCCATTCCCAAAGATCATAAGTAGTGTTTCATATGATTATTCCATAGCTGAAAATTATTCCCATTGAAGATCAAAATATCTTTATGATGATGACCTCCATTTGAGAGAGAAACTAATATCAACCTCCTTATGATAACAATTGTTAGGTCCACTAGGCTAGATACCCTGAGGGGGGGGGGGGGGGGGGTGAATCAGGGTATGACAGATTAAAACAACTTCACCTTTTGATTTTGTTTTTATGTTAGACAAAACCCTCTTCTCTCTCCTTCCTGTTGCAGAGTATGAATAAACCTTAAAGTATGCATAGGATACAACAATTTTTACTTGGTTCACCTTCATTGGGCTACGTCCAAGGAGCATACACCGACAGTGTGTCGATGTACCAATTCCAATATAATCTCACTGATGTTTACAAGTTCGAAGTGGAGTCACTATCCCTCTTGGTTTACAACAACTCACAATTTTGAGAACTCACTGATCTCTCAAATGAAGTGAGATCACTGCTTCTTCAGAATATCCGATCATAGTTTATAGACCTGTAGGTATCTTCGTTATCACTAATGAAGGAATCCTCCACTGTATGTAGATTCTATATTGAAGTCCAAATTTCATCCATTGATGAATACCTCTTTTCCCCTAAACACTGGGAAATTCCTTTGGAAATAGCTTTGCAAAGAACCCTACTTCACAAAGTTATCAATTTCATGAAGCTCAAACAAACCTTCAAGAAACTCATGCCTTTTCACGAATATCATTCCTTCACAGAGCTCAGGTCGTCGTGAAGCTAAGGTCGTCACAGAGAAACTTCCCTCATGAAGCTCACTGAGCCAACAGGGCACACAACTTTTTCAGAGCTAGAATAACCACCGCGAAGCTCCTTCCTTTCACGAAGCACTCTGCCTTCGCAAACCTCCTTCGTGAGATAAGAGAAAAATATTTTCTTTGAAAACTCTCTACTTCTCCCAAGGGGGTCGAGGTCTATTTATAAGAAATTCTACCGACCCTCGATCCTTCCGCGCGAAGTCAACACCACGTCAGCTCAAATCGTGAAGCTCCGAAGTTCCCACCAAATTTCTCTTAAAATCGCGAAGCACCGTGACAATTTTACGATCATGGAGCATTCCGTCAATACCTTCGTGACTTCGCCACGAAGCCCCACTCACAATGCCCTTGTCCACCGCAATGATATTCAATGCTTCCATTCACGAAACTCATATTAATTGTGAAGAATCACCGTCAACATTTTTCATGTCTTCATAAAATCCAATCTATGAAGACTATCTTCATGAAACTCATGCCTTTGTAAAATTTAAATTGAATCTTCAAGGAAATCCAATTTTCACGATGCTCACCAAACTCCAAATTTTAGATCCCAAAAATATGGTAAACATTGGGAAACAACGCCACCTTGTATCTGTTCTTTTGTACCACCTCTAGATCTTTCATTCCTTAGTCATGATTCTTTTTCAACATGGATTGTTAACAATATATATGGAACTCGACAATTCACCTTGTAAACCTGCATTTTCAAAAAACACAACCAACCAAAAAATGATGTAATGTTACCTTTAGGAATTTTTTTCCAACAAGGATCTTATTAAAATGCACATGTAAGGATGAATTTATAGACTTAACCATAAAATAAAAGCAAGGATATAACTATATTTGATGAAAAAACTTTGAAGGGCCTTGATTCGTGCCTCCAGAAGACCTATATGACAATTTCCATAGAACTCGAGAAAAACTCCTAGTGGTTTATTCCATGTAACTAGAGTAACCATATAGCCAAAATTCCTACCTTTTAATTTCCATGAAGAAATTTTATATCACTATTTAATATATCCAATCACTCAAATAGAAGATCTCTCACATAAATGATCTCTTATGTAGTTGATTGATCATGTAGCCGATCACTCATGTAGCTGATTCATATAGCTGATATAACCACATTATCAATTTATATAGTTGATTAATACACATAAATTATCTATCCACACAGTTGATCTCTCACATATATGGTCACCCACATATCCAATTCACATAATTGATTGCTCATATAGTCGATCTATCTACAAAGTTGATTCAGCCGTATAGTCGTGGGCTCCACATTTTTGATCACTCATGTAGCCGACCACTCCACATAGCCAATCTATCAATATAGACAATTATCTCTACATATCCATTTTTAATGACTGTGAATTAAGCTCTCCCCCAATCTATGAAGATTAAATTCTTGATGTGAAATAACTACACATAGTGGATCTTCCCTGCTTCCACCTTTAAGAATCCATACACCTATAGACCCACTCTAAGCCTTCTCTGAGCCCCACATGCTTCAAAAAACCTAAAAAGGGTTTTAGTGGATAGATATAGGAACTTGAATCACATAAAATTAAAATAATTCTCTTCCTTAAGAAACCAAAACCCAAGTTGGGGAGAAAATGAAAAGGGTCATCCAAAATTCCATATCATGAGATACCTGTTAAGGATATAACCATTATAAGATCCCAACCACCTCATTAGAGGAAATAAGTTTAAAACCATGAGACATAAACAACTAGATCCTAATCACTCTCCCAAAGTATATACCTCTCAAACCAGAGCAAGGTTTCTAGGATGATACTATATTGAACCATCTCATAATCCAAAAAGGTCAAAATTCCCAAGAGAACAATATTATAAGCAAAGATATAAACATTAAAAAACTCATGGAACTAAGTATTCATCTACAAATAACATTCTTAGGTGCACTTATACACACCACCATGCCGCCAAAAGACTCAAACCAAGAGAATAGAACACCCACACAACACCTTCTCCTAATGGTATTGGATATCCCTAGGCCACTCCTCCAATGTCGTATCATTTTCAACATTGATCTTTCCCCAATAGATGAAATGTGAGTCATCATGAAGGTAATTATAGAAGTAATACATGTGAAATACATCATGTATTCTACTCATATGTAGGGAAAGTGCAATACAATATGCCATAACTCCAACTTGAGACAACACCTTGAAAGGCCAAAGAAACTAGGGAGAAAGCTTAAACCTATGAACAAACCTTCATTAACCATGACAAGGAGTCATCTTAAGGAACACATTATCTATAATGTTTAAATAAAAGTATATCCTAATATGATTTAAATTATATTTCTAATGATCTTTCACTGCCTTCATCTTATTGAGAATTATTTGAACCATATCTATCATATTCTATAGCAGTTCTAGAAAATGAATTACTACCTCTCTAACCTCAGTTTAGAATAATTGATAATTGAATGTTTGGACATACAAATCATCAAATGGAGACATACAAATAGAGTAGTGAAAAATATTTTTAAAAAATAACTCTAGAAATGGTATGCTACACATCCATAAACCTACAAAATCTAGGACACAATAGTACAACATGTCTTCAAGAGTATGGATGGTCCGATCTGACCGATCTTTCTTATGTAGATGAAAAGAAGTGATAAGGCATAAATAAGATCTAAAATAATATTAGAGACCTCTCCATTTACTAGAGTTAAAATGATGATTTTAGTTAAAGATGAGCATCCTCGATACTCCATGGATACACAAAACCTCCTCAAGATACTGCATTAAGAAAATATATATTGATATCAAACCTCTAATCACTATAAAGTGGGAATATTTCATAAAAAAATCCACTCTCACCCAGATAAAATTACAGCCCCCTAATCTCAGGGTAAACCAGTAATAGTGTCCATCAAGATTTACCCCAAATTCCATTGGGAAACATCTAACAAATAGATCATCCTACTAGGAACATGGTGCCAGAACTGCACCTTATTGTAAAATAAACATCAAGAAAAAAGCTTTTCAACTACATGATTCAACCTATGTGACCAAAACTAACCTTTCAAGGGTCGATGCATATTTTTCACATCATGATGTACCACAAAAAGTGATTTATGGAACTAAAAAAAAAACCATATCATGAATCACCCAAGGGTTGAAAAATATTACCTAGAACAAAACCTAGTGTTGTTCATCCTCAATACAACAATCAGGGGAATCACAAAAAATAACTCAGTCTCTCCAGTCCTCCACCTCAAAATCCCCCAACTAGCACTCCTCCTCCCACTACAATAAAGATGACTGCACTATCATCTAGAAAAGAAAACCCCTACCTCTAACCTCTCCCATATATATATATATATATATATATATGTATCATTGAGTGTTCTTCTAAAACTATCTATAAATCCCTAGATTAATTCACAATATCACTGTGTGACTTCTTACTCAGTGCATAAACCTCCAAACATTCATTTCCAAGTGTACATGAAATTTTAAAATTGTAATCCTAAAAAATCATATACACTAAAACTAATGCAATTTTAAGTCAAATTGAGGGAAGATATTCCTCAGGATCTTATGGTTAGAAAAAAACCATAAAACGTTCACTGATGAGATAAAATCACCAAAACTTTAAAGAAAAAAACTTATTCCAACTCAAGATCATGTGTGTTATAATAATTATCATTAGGATGTAACAACCACTTCCCCTAAGAAACAACCAATCTCTACTATATCAGAACACAACCTAACCCAAGACACATGGTATTAAATAAAACCTAAAACCAAACTCATTCTTCTGGAAAACATTGCACTGGAGAGATGGAAAACTTATCATTAAAGTAATCAAAAGAATACTAACACGGGCCAACCCTTAATAATTTCAGATAATCTCTACTTAAGGTTGTTAAAGGAGTCAAAAACTTAGAGAAATAGACTATAAACCTACAGTAATATCCTACAGGACCAAGGAAACTCCATACATCTTCCACTATTTTTGGGGCCTCCCAAGATATAATTGGATCTATCTAAGAGGGATCCACGACTAATTTTGATTATGACATGACATGCCCCATGAAATGGACTTCACAAGCCTAGAAATCACACTTAAACAACATCCTAAATAGCCACTCATAATGAAGAACTCACAAAATAGAACAAAAATTCTATGTATTCTTCTTCTCAGACATAGAGTACACAAGGATTTCATCAATAAACACCTCCATGAACTTATCAAGGAAATATTTAAAAAATTGGTTCATCAAACCCATGAACATGGTTGGAGAATTCATCACACCAAAAAACATAAAAAAAAACTCATAATGCCTATGAAAATAACAGAAAGTAGTCTTTGAGATATCCTCATCCTTCACATGCATCTGATGATACCCTTACTATATAGAAATTTTTAGGAACCAAATTTATCCATTTAGTTGATAAAATAAATCATCAATATGGGGAAGAGGATAACAGTTCTTCACTATAACTTGGTTCAATATATGATAATCGATAAAAATAAAAAAAACTACCAAAAACCTTCTGTACAAAAAAACTAGTGCAACCCAAGGTGACACAATCGGTCAAACAAAACCTCACTATAATAGATAATATATCTATAATCACAGCTCACAAAACTCATAAGGTTTAATCCTATACAGAGTAATTGAGATGGGAGACACACCTGAATATAGATCAATCCAAAACCCGATCTACTATAGAGGGGGTAACTCTAAAAAATAATCTGAATATTAATTAGGGTACTCTTCTAAAACCATGGGAGACTCAATAGATAAACCTACAATGAGATCAGTATCTACTCATCTATCAATGATGTTAAGTACAAAACATGCCATCAACCCACCCTAGGGTCTCTCTCATCTATGAACATAACCATCTCTCTATAAGAATCATATAACAAAACCTACATCCTAAAGAAATCCATGATATCCTATACTAAAAAAAGCAATCCATGCCAATGATGATGTCATATGGCTATATCGAAAAACATAGAAAGTCTCCCCATGATCAGTGAATCCCTAGTACTTGCTCAAAATCTCTACATACTTCGTAAAATTCATCTTTACCTCTAATTGACATAGTCAATGCCAAGGAAAATGGAATGATCTACACCTAACATTATGAAGAATGGATGCGTGTAGGTGATATAAATGAGTGTGTATCCCCATAATCAAGAGAAGAATGCACCGATGTAGATGAAAAGTAAAGGGTACCTTGAACAATGTCTGGATCATCCAACCCTAGAAATTCTAAAGCCTGAAGTTGACTATGACCCAGTCTAGGACCTCATTGACCAAACAGAAAACTACCTCCATGGCCACTCTCTACTCTATAGGGATGAGGAGTGACTTGATTTTGTACTCTTCCTATACCACATCCTCTCAACTAATTGAAAAATAGAACACCCTTCTACTGCTACCTTGGCTGAAACATAGTCAACAGAGGAACCTGAAGTGAAACACCTAGCACATACTGACAAATTAGAAAGGCTATGCAGTCTTCCCACTGATGAAATTATCCTTCAAAATAAAAATATTTGAATGATACTTAGTAAATAGTATTATTTCCATAAACCCTAGAGAAATGATATTATGAGCGCTGGTATCTACCCCTGGCTAACCAAAAGATCTTATGTCCAGGAAACTGGGAACCCTAGGCCCAAAATCTCCCTGAGGAATCTTGATGACTCCACTATCATGATGATATGGTTCTAGATAGCATCCTATCAATGATCTCTTGTCTTTTAAGAACATTGAGATACATCTTATGTATAAACAAGGTGACCTGGAACTAGATATAGTGATGAAAAGCCTCCTATAAATTCCTTTCCCTAGCCTCATCATCTAGAAATAGGTCTGAAGCATATCACAGAAGGGTCCTGATATGGATTCCAAAATCTCGCATGCTGGAACTACCCTATCAAAGGGGAAATATCTTTTTTGGGGCTGGATGACTTCGTGGTTGATGAAAGAAACACTATTTGGAAGTAGTATTAGAAATTATTCAACAATATTTCCAACTCCTCATGATCCCTGAGGAATAAGCACCTCCATTTCCTTAATGCTCTATACAACATAGTCACAACCAGTGAAACCCAGTACTCTCTTTGAGAATGGATCAAGTTGAAATCAATCTCAACCTTCTTAAATTAGTCTTCTATGACTGAATCTGAAATAGAGAACTCTTGATTTTACTGACTCTAGTGCTAAAAATCTCAGAGATTCTTCCTAAAAGTGTCATCATCATCAACCTCCACTATTCATCAATCCACTGACACATCCTACTGAACATATTTAGTGTGAACTTGAAAAGGATTTTGACCTAGATCCATGTTCACAAAATAGGAAATTCTTATACCCTTAACCATTTAATATTGTATAATTAACATTAATTAAATTTTTATTTTTTAACTTGTTAAAGTTTTAACCTATACCAAGGTCTACCCATTTAAAAAAATGAAAAGAATAATGATGCATGATCACTTCCTCAGTCTCTACCATAAAACCAGTATAACTTCATTTAGTAGGCTCAAAAAACATAAGGGACCATGCATCATACAACATGAGGCACTAAATAACCATGTATCAGCTAGCCTCCCATGTTTACATTGCTTAATAAACTTAGCTGACACCATTTCCCTAATAACGCATGAACCTCACATGTTACTTACTCCAAAATCCATTATATCCCTATACCTGAACCTATGATGGAACTCTTTAATGAACCCATTTCCCAAAGGGTACACCTATCATGCTAGAAATGAGAGAAGGGAGATGGTGAGTACCCGATCCCCACATCTAGTAGTCCCCAAGTTGGAGACCAGCATCGAGGGTATAATAAATATATAAATTGGAGGCATTATCCTATAAGAGAACATGTAAAAGATATAGATAATATACATACAACAACAAACACCTTTTCATATGTACCTAAAATAAATTCCAAATGTATATATGTAATTTCATACAATACTAAAAAAATTAAAAATAAATCTAGAAGTACCAAAAGGTAATGACATAAATGATCACAAAGCCTAAATAGATTTCACAAAACAACGAGCAAGTAATATTTGTCCCAATCTATAACCTTATCTAACTAACTTGAAAACAATTTATATATATAGTGTGAGCATAATATTATACTTAGTGAACAATAGTGAAATCAATTCAACACCTAAACATGTATACTAAGTTCCCATCCTCACTATGGATAAATCTCACCAAGTATCATATACAAGAGATTATATAATATAATAACAAAACATCAACAGTATGCTGTTTCCACTTCCCATTATTTCCATTACCCCAATACCACATGTCCTAATCCATCTCTCACTAAAATAGGCTATCCTGAAGACACCTGAGAAAGGCATCACAACATGAACCTTGTGCATCACATCACTACATCATACCATATCACATAATCATATATATTAAACAATTAGTTTTAAATATCCACCACAACCGGCATCGAATGTATCATACATTGGGTATTATACATCAATCCATTATAAAACATGCACTGAGTAAGTAAATCAAGCCATCACAGCCTATACATGTAATACATATAATAATCCTTTGGATACTATTACAGGACATACATGTTTTTGAATAATCACAAGATATCACATCCCTTTACAAACATATATGGAAAAACCCACTGTGTATATCAGTACAAGTAATTTCTAAGAGAGTAGAGCATGGTTTGAGGTTTTAGTCAGCCGTCCATCCTCCCACCAAGATGTTGGGGAAAACACCCTCCCAAATTACATTGGGTGTCAATCACCCTAAAAAACATGGGTGGGGTAGCATATGAAATCTTAGAATATAAAAGATATAATATAGATCATAACCACACTATGAATATAACTTATTCTTATACTCAATTACAACTAATGTCACTCGGAATCCTGACTATGAGTGCTAAAACTAGATACCCTATAAGAGCTCAAACATTTAAAGATCCGTATTAAAATCATTGTTTTATTTTTTTTAATTTCCTTTCAATAATCTATCAATTAACCATTAATTTAAAATATTATGCCACTAAAATTTTTATCCATCAATCCAAGTCCATTTCCTCAAGGCATAATCCAAACGAGTCAACAGTTTCTCCAGAGGAACATTTTTTCAGAATTCTCATTCCATTAACAAAAATACCTTGGTTTTAGTCATTTATTAAACATAATTAACATCATTACACAATATAGTTACTATAGGAAAACCATAATAAGCTACCAATAAAAGGAAAAATGAAAAAAGGACATCCAACTGCCTTAATCATCCGGGAAAGGAATGTAGATAAAATAAGAAACCAGGTCATTGGGCATTGAAAAAATTCACCTCAAGCAAGAATTTAAATTTATAACATCAATGGGTAAGGCGAAATTAAACCCATTATATCATATCAAATTCCATACCTGAAAATTCCATGCATATACCTATGCATATTATCCCTATAGGTGTCAACTGCTGCTATGTCATCCGGGCCTCCCCACCCTATATCACATCATATGTCCCAAGCTCAGCTATCCTAGGATCATAAAAAATTTTATTTCGAAGCTCACATACTAAGAAAATCATAAAGAAATAATAAATATTCATAATAAACATGGAAATATGGGCTCTAAAACAAGTCATCTGACCTTCATGCAAAATGATCTCACATGGCTCTAATCACAATGCACTCAACCTTCTCGAGGAAACATGCATCTCAGGACCTAGAAATTATCATTATCACAAAACCATTTCTTATTCCATTTCTAATTAACTCATTAAATATTCATCGGTTAAAACTATATAAAACCTAAGGAATCAACTATAACAAGATACTAAATTAGTTAAAAAAATAATTTAAACATTCTTCCCAGTAAACATTCTATTTAGAACAATTTTTTGGAATTACAGTTTATTAACAAAAATTTAATTCCATCTATAAAAAAAATTATTCAATTTATTTATCAAATTTCATAAAAACATTGAATTACATATTCAAATAATCATACATACTCACATCGATTTTATCAATATCAAATTATAACAAAAAACTGATTCATTAAACATGCCTTCTTATTCTCCGACCAATTAATTATAAATTAATTTTGAATTTATGTTATTTTAAAAGTCTCATCAAGTAAACATGATAAAACAAGAAGAAACGAATTATACATAAGTATAGAATTTATTAAAAACTATCTAGAAAATCAATAGGAAAACTATTATCATGATATAAAACAATGACATATGATCACAATTCAATTCATTATTAATCTAGTTAAACATTCATTAGGTTAGTTCTGTTACCACCCAAGAGGATAAGACTTGAAAAATTCACAATATCACATAAACAAATTGAAGAAACAATAAATCCTCTATCTAGAAGAAAACACTTCACATGACTCACTGCACAAAAAATAGGGGGCACACGCAAGATGGGATCGCCTCTAGAGAAAACGAGACACCAGATGAAGAGTTTCATGAATCAAAGAGAAAGTTTTTAGAATATATAGTCATGAGAGAAGGAAAATCAAAAAGAGCAAAGGTAATGACTATCATTTTCAATTTAATAGATATGGGATGATCAGAGTTTGAAGTCGCAATGATTTAATTCCAACTATTGAGGATATCATTAAACTCTGTGCATAAGGAAGTGATTACAACCTATTACACAAAATAAAATCAAGGATATAATTATATTTTCTGAAAAAAAATTAAAGAACCTTGATTCACACTACAAGAAGAGTCGCATGGAAATTTCTATTGAATTGGAAGAAAACCACATGTGGCATATTCCACATAGCTAGAAGAACAACGTAGCCAAAAGAACCACACAACCATTTCCACATATCCGATTTATGTATCCATTTCACATATATGATCACTCACGTAGGTGATCTCTAATGTAGCTGATAAATCAAATATATGATCAATCACATAGCTAATACACATAGCTAATCTATCTATGTAGCTGATTCACATAGTCAATTTCTCCATGTAGTGGATTTGTCAATGTAGCTGATCACTTATTTAGCATATCTCTAACATAGACGATTTGTGTATTCAATCACTCACATAGTTGATCTATGCATATAGTCGATTCATCCACATATTTGATAGATCCATGTATTTTATTTCTCACATAATCGATCAATCTATATAGCTAATCTATCAATTTTGATGATTCTATCAAAATTTCTATTTCAATTGACCGTGAATTGGGATCTCACGCAAGACATGAATAGTACATTCATGACATGAAATCCTTATACATAATGAATCCTACCATCTTATATATTTTATTATCCTAATACCACTAGACTATCTCTAAGCCTCTTTAAAGAACTTCTATATTTAGATACATACAAAGGGTTAGAAAAGATGGATTCAGTCTCTTAAATTCCATATTTAGAGAAGGAAAGAACATGAAAACAAGTACAAAAACTCCTAATAGAAGTGGGGATCAATTTTCAAGATCACAAAAACAACACAGATCTAGATTCATTTCGATCCTATATGAGAGAATACATTTTCCAGGTTTTTTTGATGTTGTGGAAAAATGTTTACAAATATTTTTAATTTTGGTTTAAAATGTCTCTATAGGGAATAAGGGGGAGAATCAATCTTGTGTTTTAATGAGAATATGAATAAAAATATTATAGAAAACTAGATATGGAAATATCCATACCCAAAATATCTACAAAAAACAAATTTTATGTTCTAATAGAAGTATATGGAAGATACAATTTAGATTGTCACAAGGATGAGGTATATATAAAAATATTGAAAAGAGAAGTTCCCCATGTTGTAGAAGAGAAGAAATTAAAAAAGAAAACCCATGTAAAGTTATGTGTATATTCTAATGAGGTTTAGAATGTCTAAAATAATTTTTTAGTTATTTAAAAAAAATATTTTAAACTCGATAATTAATTAGAGGAAGCTGAGAAACTTATTAAATATAAAGGACAAAAAGATGTATTATGAAATTAAGTGAAACTTGATGAGAAGTTATCCCAAGATGGAAACATAAATATATAGAAGGTTAAGGTTGAAAAATCTACTAAACACAAAGAAAATAAAAGGGAATAAAGAATAAAGTCAATGAAATAAGACTCAAAAAGTGTAGAGTGAAAATAAATCTTCCCATGATGAGATTGGAAGAAAATGATTTCCCAGATTGAAAGGAATCTCTCAGTATGAAATTCATCTCTAAAAAACCATGTGGTAACTCCTCATTCCATAATATTTTAAGTGTTTTAATACAACCAATAGGTAATTGAAGGAGATGTTTGAGGATTCCACTTCTGTATAGTATGAAGAGTTTTTTCTTCAGGGAGACTAATGACTTCCATGGAAATTAAATAAGAAAAATTTATCTCTTAAGGGGGAGAAAACTTGAGAATAATCTATCATATTAATAAATTCTAGTGAACCTAAAAATTACAGATAGATTTAAAAACTAAAGGATTAATAATTTCAATCACACTTTAACCCTTCATTATTAATTTTATTAATAATATTAATTAAGAAGGATTTATTAGTTGAAAAAAATATGAGACAAAGGGGGGAGTGGGGTTATTTCCTAGAAACTATAATTTCTCTTATGTTTACTATTATGTGTGGAAGATTTTTCATTTCATTTAGATCTCTGGTTATTGGAAACCCCTTCAATGAGAATTGATAATTTATGAGAATGATTTCATATGCATGGTATATTATGTACAACTTAGACATCCTTAGTTATACCTCTATTGTTTTCTCAATCGATTTATCCCACATTGAATTAGAATTAATAAAATGTAGAATATTTAATAAAATATCCATGTGATATAATTACTCATTATTAGCCATGAGAGTCATGTGAAACCCCTCAACTTATCCTATGCAATTGACTCTCAAAGGGGGAGAATGTTTTGAGCACACTTATTGAATTTTAAATATGTAAATATATATTGAAATAAATTGAAAATGACATGAACTTTGGCCCTAGGTTTTCCTTTTTTGTCAAATATATTTCAATATGTGTTTGGTAAGTTTGTGGATGAAGTTGGAATGGATGGAAAATTTTTATGGATTCACTTGATGTCATTGGATGTCATGCTTAAAAAATTTTCCATGTAAAGATTTAATGAATGTTGAATTAATCTTAAATGAAAAATATATGTGCTAAATATTTTTACACTACAATAATGTCTGAAGAAAAATATTTCAATACCATGAAAATATTTATTTTCATTAAGAATAGTTAATTTGAAAAATTAAAAGTAACATATAAAAAATAACATTTCTATTGAATGTGGTATTTATGGAAGAATTTGATATTATATATCATATATTAGGAAAGATTTTAACTTTGTTTGATACTTATTCTAACATTCACATGAATAAGATTGAACATAAGAGATTCATGTGATTATTATTTCATGAATTTGAGGAATTCACAACAATGAATAATGTGAACTCACTTAAGAAAATACACCATGAAGCTCTACATATATTTGAGTAACCCTAAATGAATCAGGTGAGATAAGATATTCCTTGACATTGAATCTTTTTAGGAGTCTTTGATGAATCTTAAAAAAGGACTAAAGGTGGTGATACCTCACCTATAAATATTATGGAACTGAGGTTAGAGGTTGTGGTTGAAATTATCTAGAGGCTCTCATTTGCCTAGAAATAGAGTAATATGAAACCTTTTTCATAAGGGAGAGTTTTGTGAGGCCTTCTACTAGAATGAATAGGGGAAGATCTCATAGAATCATAACTCTCAAACTATGAACTCATGGTTTTAGTGATGAAATTGATATGATTCAGTGATACCCTTATGTGAATCCATTCAAGTTCATGTGATATCCTTATGCACAGTGAACATAAGATATCACGAACCAGTTTTTACAAAACTTTTTTCATGAATAATATTAGTGGATCTGTGAATATTGTACAAATAAGAAGTTTATATAGATAGTGTGACATTCATAAATCCTTAAGGCATTATTCTTGAGGTGTTTAATATAGTTGTGTACACAGGGCATGAGTGAAATCACACCCCATTTAGGTTTATTAAAGGAATACCGAGAAAAATAGTGCATGTGTATGCATACATGAATATTTGAATACATATGAACATGAATAGTGAACCTAAAAATAAAAAGGTAACTTGACTCAATTGAGGAAATAAACAAGACAAGATAAATTTTAGTGAGGTAACATATAAAATAATAAAGGGAAAAATTAAATGAGATAGGGTTGATAAGTTACACTCTGGATGCATAAAGAGAGCCTATTGATTTTGTGTTGAGAATTATAGAAGAAGACAGATTGATTTTTTAAGTACCATATTGCATAAAATAATATTGTATAATTTTCATGAACTTATTTCACACATTTTAAGTGAGGCTAGAAATTTTTCATCAGAAGGATGCATAGCCCAAGCAGAGTTTCATTGAGCAAAATGGTCACTATAGATGATTAGATACATGAGAAAGAATGAAAAACATGATCAAATACTATTGAATATAATTGACCATGTATATGAAAAATTATGATATTTAATGTTCATTGAGGAATATCAAAGATTATACTATAGTGGATTATTCCTTAAATAAGTGACGTCTTTTGGTTATATATAGGAGAAAGTGAAGTCTTTTGGTTGGTGTTAGGAGCAGTAATAAGTATTTTGATTGGGGATATAAGAAAGTAGATTATATCAGTTGAATTCAGAGTAGAAGTATTTCTATTGTATTTTTAATCAATAGAATTCTATCATTTGGAGACGAAACATTGTGATCAGTTGTTTGATAGTGAAGCATCTGTAGCCAAAAAGCATAACTGGTTATAGTAAAAAGTAGGATTTCTACGGAACTGTGTAAATAATATTATCTTATCTCTATATATTATTATAACAACACAAAAGATGATACTGAGAGATAATATTAATATGATCAATAAACTTAATAAGTTCAAGAGTTTAAATTTGATATAAATTTAGTTCATAAAAAGAAACCATTGATTCACCCCTCCCCTCTTAGTGGTCAATTTAGCTTGGGGATCTACAGTAGTACATACGTATGCATGAACGCTATTTTAATTTTACTAAAGGAGTAAAATAAATAAATAATATAATTTTTAACCTTTATAGAATAATAAATATGTCATATATCTCCTATTTATTTAGTTGTTCCATCCTTAGAGCAATCCTTGTATGGTGGAGCTAAAAAATGAATCACATCGCTTCATGGTGGTGGTACGTTTGTGGAAAAGGTGAAAAGAGTAAGAAAGTAAAAATATATTATATTTAAATAGTAATAAATATTTCATAAATATCGTATATATTCATTTTTTATCATTTTAACCATTCATATGATTCTATGATGAAAAACCAAACACATCACTTCATAGAGGTGGTAGTCCACACCTATGCATGGATGATGTTTTAGTTTCCCATAAAATAGAAAAGGAGATGAAAAAATGTTGTATAATAATCATAAAAATACTTAAGTATATTTAATATAATTATGTTATTATTTAATCGTGTTTTAAGAATATTTTAAATAGTTAGAGGAAGAAATAAACTTGAAATAGTTCGGTTAGGACTTATACATTCTTCTTAGATATCTTCCCTTGGATTAAACCTTATGCCTTATATTTTGGTCTTTTTAGAATACTAGGACCTATAGAATGTGGGGATGGATTTTTGGGAGATTTTGGGTAGATATATACTGAATTGGAGTGCTCAAAATGTGCGAGTAAGGGAGGATAAGAGGTTCCCCTTTATAAGTAAGGGGAGTGATAGACTTGTAAATTTTATAAACTTGTAAACATTATAAGTCTCATTCATGTGAAAGTGGCTCTAAAAATATATAATTATAAATATAATGCGATAAGGATAAAAAATAATCATACAATAATAATTAATATATGATTTTTTGGACTTAGTACAAATTTTTTACATTAATTAACCCGATTAACAATTTACTATGGTGACACATGTTTAACATGGCTACTATTTATCATGACAAAAAATGAATTTGACCTCATTAATAAATTTTATATTTATAAATAATAATATATAATAATTTTTTCATGATTTAATTTATATAAGTTTCATAAATATCTTTTAATATAATCTCATAAAATATACTAAGCATTTTTTTTGAAAATTGTGTTTTAAAGAAAAAATAAACTTATACCAAAAAAAATATAACAATGATTCCTATGAAATTAATTAAATTATTTTAAATCAAATATATCTTATGTTACTTTAAAACTAAATCCAAAATATAATGGTAATTTTAAATTACTTTATTTAATGAAAAGATATGATTATTTTGCAAAAATCGACATTTTCACTATTCACTTAAAAATAAATCTTTTTAGAAATATAAAAAAATTCATCCTATATTTTATTTGATATGTTGATTATAAAATGAATTAATTTATATCAAATTCATGTTTTAAAATTGATAAATTTATCTTTTAAATAAAACCAAGAAATTCATGGAAAACAATTTAGTTAAATAATGATATTCTTTTTCGAACTAAAAAATTTTAAACAATTATTTAAAAAAATATGATAAATATAAATAAATAAAACTTATACTTATAAATAATATTATACATGTATTTTAAGTGTTAAATAGGTAGTCACATTTAGGTTTATGCCCAAATATATATAAAATTTATGATGACCCATCAGTATAAAGGGCATCCCAACAACCTGTAGACATAGAAAAGGGAGCCCAAAAAATCCCCACTATCAACAATAAAATAAAAAAAATCTCTATATGATTCAATAATATATAATAGACATACATTTTAAAACAAATAATAACTTAAATAAAACAACACACTTTCAAATATATATTTTGAATAATAACTAAAATAAAACTGGCCTCTAGGCCAAATCACATGATCCAACCTACATAATCTTCAACATGTATAACCCATTAGATTTGTACCATATATAAATATAAAATATATACCCATGTACATAGAGAAAATACTAAGATCTACCCATGTTCCTAAAAACCCATACCGTGCATTCAAGTTGGGGGTAAGTCCAATGAACTTGTAGGTATCCCTAATGCCTCAATATCACAGAATTATACTATGAACAAGTGGACATGCGTGCATTAAATATGTAACATGTGATTTCATTCTCAAGAAAAACACCCACCCATAAACATAATACACAAAAACATAAAACAAAAAATTTGAGTCATCAAGTGCCAGATAAGACACTATAAGTCACAACCATACCTTCTTCGACCAGTTCCAGAGTGTCTCTATATGTACTATATACAATGAAAACCAGTATAAGTCCCGTAGATGGTTACTAATATCATGTTTTTGGAAATATATTAGTATCATGATCAAATATGATATCCTAGGAATAACTCTTCTACATCCCATGAGAACACATGCTAATATGTCATGTTTTTTCAAGTCATTCCAAACTAACCCCGAAAGGCAACTAGGAGGGTTGGATCCCCAAAATTAGATTCCATGGAGAAAGTATAATGAAATACAAACCTAGAATGGTGGACAACTAGGAGGGACACATAACCTATCCCAAAATCTAAGGGGAACATCCAAGGAAATATAAATAAAATATCATACATTAATATAATAAAAATGTACAAGGAATTACAATCAAGTATTTGGAATAAAGGAAAAATCCATAGAGCTAGTCTATGGAATCCCATGTATATAAATACATCTTGGTGGGTAGTGTGTACCACCCAAATTATGTCATATAACCCATATAAAAAGGGTAAAATATATTCTCAAACCCATATCACATAACAATGGTTGTCCTATCATGTTAATGAGCTAACACCTCCACTAATACCATACGTTATTATGATTTATTTACATGTACCAAGGTTAAACCCACAATCACTTCTTATACCCATAACTCTCATGCACCCTCTCTAGGGTCCACATAGCATTGGGGATCCCACCAAGGTCCCATGGAATGAAACATAACATAGACACCCTACATGAGTTACACAATAAAATTTCTAAACACATATTCTCACCTCATTATTTCAGTGATAACTCCCTTCAACACTCGATAAGGTCCTATAGACCCATGTTAACCCTCTCAGGGTCAACTTTTCCCTGAAAACCCAACCAAATATTTTGTACAGAAAATATAATCAATAAGTAAAAAAAATTAATCCGTAAGAAACAATACAATCCATAAAAAATTAATTAAATAAAAATAAAAAAATCACTCAAGCTCTGGAAAATATGCCATTTACCTCTTATGGTCAACCATACCAAAACCAGGTCAATTTATAACTTCCATATTTCCAATGAAAACTGAGTCAAAATAATCATTAAAAGCCACTTTATAAGGGAATAAAATGAAAATTTATTCATTCCAGACCATTGGAAAAAATATCACAAAACATTACTTATCAATCTATTTCCATTTATAAAATTCATTTCAATAAAATTTCTCAGATCATTAAATTTTATTTTAAATTGCATTTCATTAAAATCCTATTTTGAACATAACATTTTAAAAAGTAAATCTATTTAATTTTTAAAGACTAATTCATTTCTCCAAAAAATCTATAAAGAGGTCCACCTACACTCATTCTACCAAGGCACCACCATCTAACCATTTTGAAAGCTATGTGGGCTATCTTGACTATGAGGTCAACAAGAGTCTATCCCAATATATGGTAGAATCAAAGAAGTCATAATATATATACAAATAAATAATGATGGAAAGAGAACATAAAATAATCAAATAAATAATATAATTAGAAAATACAAGGCCATTTACCACCTTCATGGAGTTACTTTCACAAGGCATATCCTATTGAATCTCGCTCGAGCTCATCCAAACCCAAACTTCCATTGCCTGGCATCATGAGGCCTTATCTTAAGTCAAAAAACTTAGTAATTAATTAATAAAATTTGTAACTAATTATTTAATTTAATTATAGAAAATTAAATTTTTATTTTATTTAATATAATTATGAATAATTATCTAAAACTCACCGGCCTACCTCACCACACTAAAATGATGACAAAACACTCATGGAAGAACAATAACACACTTTTGAAACAATTATGGGAACGATTCATAACAAAAAATTAAATTTAAATAGAATTTTAATTTAATTTAAGGATTTAAAAAACATTAATCCATGATAAAACATACCTCAAGATAAATGATGAGTGACATCTTGATTATTTCCTCTCATGTCATGAACAAATCCAGATACCCTAGTACACTGACTGTGTATTGTTTAATCTTTAACTGTTTTATTTTGATGGTTTTTTGTGTATAAAAACCATTTCCATTGATTATGAGTTGATTTTAGGTTCTATTCACAAACCCATGGGTACTAGGAACACCTTTTGTGTTATGTCAAGACCGGTTTGGGTACCAATGTACGAGGGTATCTAGTCAGGCTCATAAAAAAATTATATCATAGAAAGGTTACAAATCTTTCTTTGATGTCGTTAAGTAGTCTGGAATGTCCTAATATACACGAGATAATATTTTTAGGACAGTGGAGGTTTTTATAATAGAATCCTTGAAGAAATCTCATCATTGTGAACCGTAAGTCACCACATGTGTTTGGGAAAGCATATTTGATGAATAAGTTGATCTGATTCTAGTATTTTTAGAGTTTTATTTGAGTGTTTTAAAATCCAAAAAAGATGAATTATATTTAATTGAATTTATATTATTGTATAATTTTGATTAAAATTTTATACGAGTATCCATGCATATGTTTTTTGCGTCCTATTGATGTTGTGTAGAACCATGTCCTCAAGGAGATGTTTGAACAGATTTCAGGAGAAAAATGACGATGAACTACAACAACCCTTCTATTTATTTCACATTAACAAAAGATTAATTACATAATATTTCACTTAATACAACCCAAAATATTGAAAAGTTTTGTGTCTTTGAGAATTAGGTAAATTAAAAAACATTTTAAAATAATAAAAACATTATCTTTATTGAAAACTTCTTTAATATGCTCTCACTTAAAACCGTATGAGATAAGCTAGAGACATACATAAGAAAGGGGTGAGATATAAATCCCAACAATGGAATAAATATGTAATAACATGAAGATAATAATAAATTTTATACAATAGGAAAATCAATGGGTTATAAAATGAGTAGGAATAAAAAACATGAACATTGAGACATGATATAATTTGATAATCATAAAGGCAACATGGGAAATGTTAAAAAAACTCAAAACACTACATCATAAATATAGGACAAGGATAAATTCAAAGAAATTAGGATGGAAAAAGTAACATAATGGAATTAAATTCATTACATATCCCAATATAACATATCATTAAACTTAATATTACCCAATGTATTGAAGTGATATATAATTCTGGGTGCACTCATCACATTCATTTAATTATCATGCATAAGTGTTCCACATAGATTATACAACATGGATTCATTCATATTCACATTTTATTCCGTAATAAAAGAGTATTTAATAAAAAAAAGTATTTTTAAGTCAAATAAGTATAAGTTTATAAGGGTGAATACCCTTGATAAGAAATGTGTTTGGTATTCACTACACAATTGTTTAGGCATAGAAAATCATGATGAGATTTTAGTAGCAAAATGACACAACATAAAAATTAATAAAATAGGTTGATGAAAGATAAAGGGGTCTATAATTAATTGGAAATAAAATTGTCAGTAATAGGGAAAACTAAATTCATATCCCAATATTTGGAATTGGAAATAAAAAGCAGAAGATAATAAAGAAACTTGAATAATGAAGAGAGTGTTATGATCCGTTACTTTAGTGTATGGATCCAAATTCTTGTGAGGGGTTTATTGAGAGATTAGGGGAACCCTGGGAGGAATCTAGGGAGGGAATGTGAGTGTAAGGATGTTCTATAAGTATTTTTAGTGAAGATAAATGAGATCTAGAGGGGGGGTGGTATATAATAAATGAGTGGGAAATTCTTTATTATTTATCAAACTTAAGTTTTGGAATACATATAATAAAATAACAAAAAAATAACCCTTCCCATGGTTTCTGACAAATGGGAGTGTTTTTCATTATTTTATAATTCAAATCACTAAAAATAATAAAATAATACCCTTGTTTATATGGGAATGATTCATACTCTTACAGAAATGATTTAAAACCTTAGAATATGTTAATGGTTTTGGAGGATTCATAATGGATTTATAAAAAAATAATAATCTCAAAATAAAATTAATTTATATTTAAAACATATATTTGGTTGTGGATTACTTTTAGAGTATTTATTACATTAGTTTTAAGGCATTATGAAGTCATAATACACACTGTGTATTTATACGGTATTTAATTTTTACCTAAAAATTTGATTCCCTTAGTAAATTCTAAAACATTTACCATTCGAAATTTTCAACATTCTTATTCCAAAAATAATATTAATTTTATCAAAATAAATTTATAAATATTTTTATTCTTACTTCTAAAATAATAATCGATATTTATTGATAAATGCTGGGTCTTTTGATAATAATAGTTTTCAAATCCTTATAAAAACTATATTTCACTTCATGAAAATTATATTATCATTTATATTTATTAAAAATTATTTAATAATAATATTTTATTAAAATATTATTTATTCCAATAAATCCATTAACTCATGAAAATAAGTTACTTAATAGAATTTGAACATTACCCTAAAATAATAAATTTGATTCATTGAATAAAAATAAAAATAATTTATAGAATAATAATAATTGGATAAAAATATATTAATTATTCTATAAATCATAATTCACATAATCATATTTCTTGGGTCTTAATATATATACTTCTAATACACCAGAAAAATCCCAAAGAGTAAGGTGTGCAATAGAGAGTCTTTCATGGAGTGGTTCAGTATACATGGTTTGTGTTGTGATATCAATGAGCTTGAAATTATCCCATAAATGGTTTTTCTCATGATTAAGTTGTTAGATATCAGTTAGGTCTTGGTCAAGGGAAAATCCCATAGATTATATCTCCCTTAGAAGCTCTGATAAATGGGACTCATATGGTATGATCCTACTGGTGGAGGCAATCACTTCTTTTGTCTCTATCAGTTGGATTTGTAAAACCTAATATTTATAATAATCGTGTGAGCATTGTTCAAAAAAATATATTATAAATAGTAATGATACTTAATATTATATTCAATATGATTGGATATAATAAAACAAAATAAGTGCATGTTTTTTCTATAAATATATTTCATCATAATACATTTAATTAAATCACAATGGGAATTTTATATATAAAAGTTTTGGTTGTTCCAGTCTTCCCACCTTCAAAAATTTTACCCTCAAAATTTTTATTTCCTAAAATAAAAATATGAGGGTTACTCTATTTCATTACCACTTCTAATTCCCACATCACTTATTCAAACCTGTATTTTCTCTACATCACTTTGACAAGCTGGATTGTCTTTTTTTGTAGAACATTATCTCTACACTCTATGATTTTTACCGTATGCTCTTCATTGTAAAGATAATTATCCTATGGTATCACCTATGGAATGAGTAAATGTTAGGGGTATGGTATGTACTTCATCAATAAGGATACCTAGAATACATCGTGTACTTGATATAGGTGAGATGGCATTTCTAGTCGATAGGCCACCACTCTGATGCGATCAAGGATCTCAAAGGGGATGATATAACTGGGGACAAGCTTTCCCTTCTTCCCAAATCTCATCAATTTTTCCATGGAGATATATAGAGGAATACCATGTATCTAATATAAAACTATAGGTCCCATCGATGATATTTATCATATATATTCTATCGACTCTGAGCATCATTGATGTGATGTTTAATGGTCATAACATCTCCATCATTTCCTCAACCATTTCAAGACCTATAATTTTTCATTCCCCAACGTAATCCCAACATGCAGGTGTTCTGCACCTCTTCTCATAAAGGGATTCATAGGGGTCTATTGGGATGCTTAAGTGGACAATGATATTATATTTGAACTTGACCAGAGGAAGACGTTGGTCCCATCCTACTTTGAAGTCAACTGAGCATAATCTCAACATATACTCATGTTTCTAGATAATCCCCTCAGATTGGCTATCATTTTGGGCAAGATAATCCATGATAAAGATCAAATCAGTATTTAGAGCATGTTGGATACTTTTCCATAACTTAGAGGTGAATCTTGGATCTCGGTCGGATACAATAACTAGTGGTACTCCATGAAGCCTTACAAATTATTTAATGAATATACATGAAAGTCGATCCATTAAAAATCCTCTTTAATTACACTAAAGTTTCCAGTATTTGTAAAATTATCCACAAAAATCTTAATAGAATTATTCCAAATTAATTTATTCGAAATACCAGTGAAATATTCCATGTTGATGTTTTACCATTTTCACGTCGGCATGGGTAATTGTTGCATCACCCCCTTGGATATTTTCCTTTCCTTTTTTTCTTACTGACATTAAAGAAATATTGATGTATAATCGATGATATCCTTCTTAATATTTTCCCACTATTAGTGATCCTGGAGATCTCAATACATCTTTGTGATTCTAGAATAGATAGATAAGGAAGAAATATGTACATCATCTAACAAATCATTCTTTAACACATGATATTATGGTACATATATCCATGACCTAAATCTTACAAATACTTCTTCATTAATATTGAAATTCAAGGATTTCCATTTTCTTATAGTTTCCACTTTCTTCTAAATTCCCTCATAATCTCTTTGAACATACTTTATCTTCTATACAAGGGATGATTGAGAAATTATTTGTTAAAGGATTGATGATTCTCCTTTATTTATTATTCCCATGTCCATCCTTTCCAAATCTAAGAAGGCCAGATCCCTCTTCATTCTAATCAATGATGTAATGGTTGGATCCTTTCTACAAATAGTGTATACTACTTTATTAACTTTTCTATATGGTAGTGAATTGAGCAATCATAGTCCTTGATCAGATCTAACCATCTTCATTGGAACATATTCAACTCTTTCTATGTGAATATATACTTGAGGCTTTTGTGATCTATATATATTTCAAACTTCCCCCAAAGAGATAATGTCACCATATTTTCAAAGGAAACATCACTAAAGACAACTCCAGATCATGAGTTGGGTAGTTATATTCATGAACATTAAAATACATTCAAGAATAGGATATAAATTTGTCATTATATATTAATACACATCTAAATCCGTTATTATAAGATTTTATAAATACCACAAAAAAGTTATCTACTTGAGGGTAGTGTGAGAACAAGTGCACTGATAATCCAATTTTTCAACTCCATGAATATCTCTTTTCATTCATTATTCTAAAAAAATTAATCCCTTCCTATTTATCTAGGTTATAGGATTTGAAAATAATGAGAAATTCCATAGAAATCAATTGTAGTACCCAAATAATTCAAGGAAACTATAGATATATCTCATGGATGTTAGTGTCGTACACCCTTTAGTAACTTCTATTTTTGAAGGGTTTATAGATATCACATTTTTTATTATGATATTCCCTATGAAAGTGACTACCTTAAACTAAAAATCACATTTTGTAGACTTGGAATAAAGATTATCCTTTCATAAGGTCTTTAACACAGTGATCATATTCTTCTCATGCCCCTCAATGATTTTGGAGTATATTAGTATATCATATATAAAGACTACCAAAATATTGTTGAGGTAATCTCTAAAGACTCTATTCATCATGACCATAAAGATTTTTGGATCATTAGTGAGTCTAAATGACATTTCTATGAACTCATAGTACTTGTACCTTGTATGAAAAATAGTATTGGGGATATCCTCTTTCTTCACCCTCACATGATAATATATTTATGAATATCCACCTCATAGAAGTATTGAGCTCTACAAATCTAATTTAATAAGACATATATCTATAGTAGAAGATTCTTATTATTTATTATGATATAATTTTTCTCATGATAATTAATGAAAATGTTCATTGTCCCATCCTTATTATTGATTACGAGGACTGGTGAATCGAATGGTGAAACACATGGGTGTATGAAACCTTTATCTAGATTTTCCTATAGTTATTTCTTTATCTCTTCAATTTCCACAACATACATTCTATAAAAAGTCTTATACGAAGGTTCTTCCCCAGGTATAAGCTTGATGGAATATTCAACATCTCTACTATGAGTAAAACCAGACAATTCTTTGAGAAACACATTAATATATTCCCTCTCAATGGTAATGTCTTCAAAGATCATTCTTTCCCTATATCAATCCTTTGAGCTAGAAATTATTGCTTGTAGGGAAATAATATCCATGATTTAGATGTTGGTGCTAAATAATATTCATCTATCTTTTTGTATTTTTACATAACCGGGGGTCTATTCATGATATAGAGACTGATTTCATTCCCATGGAAATTTATGTCTTCTATGTATATGGAAATCCAATACATGCCAGTAATTGAATCAAATTTATCCAAAGGAAGTATGAAAAGGTTCACTAGGAAGATTATACCCAAAATTTTGACCGGGGAGGGATTATATACTTGGAATGAAATAATTTCCCTATTTTCTATTTTCACTAACAACTCTACTTCCATGTTTTTTTGGTGGGGTTTTAATAGTTCTACTAAACTTTCATGATATGAATAAATGAATTGAACTAGAAGAAAAAATCATGTTCACTATTATTGAATGAATTACTATCATAAATTTCAATACTTCATTATTGGGATCCACCTCGGTAGTTGTGATGGAAAAAGATCACACTTTTCTCCTTAGAGGTTTTTATTGTCTATAAAAACCCTTGACTTAGTGCATTGGTTTCAAAAGTGCCTTTGTTCCTTTTAGTTGAAGTAATGAACAATGTAGTGAGGGTTTACTGTAGAATTCATTCCCTCCAACACATTAGTGGGTTTCTCCTATCGACAGTTGTTATCTGGGTTTCCTTTATTCAAAAACCCAAATCATTTCCTTGTTCCCATTAGGAAATTTCTTGGGGTTATTCTATACACCCCTTTTATAAGTGGTATGTTTAAATATATTATCACTGATAGATTTTTCCATCAAGACACTAGAATGAAACTACACTTTATACTTCTTATCCATATGATACCCTTGCAATTTGTCGATATTTATTTCGACATTGAGGGGTAATAAAAAAATTTCCTCATAGCTATCAAAGACTCAGATCACTTGGTATTTTCATAGACCAGGTTTTATCCCACCAAAGAATTGGTGAAACATGAATTCAGGGGTAACGATAAATATGTAAGTGTATTGTGAAATTCTTGTGGAATTTTTATCATATGCCCAATATATTCATCATATTTATTTTTTAGGAAATGGAAATACCTTTATATTTTAAGATGGAGAGTGCGAGGAAAATATTTTTCAAAAAACATTTTCCAGAATCCCATCCACCCCATTGCCTTGATGTCCTGTTTAAGATTTTTATTCTTGATCAATTTCCACTACTGACTAGATTCTACCTCCATATGATAAACATATAGTAAAACTATCTCTTACTTAGAATATTTAAGGATGGATATGTTCTTCGTAATGGAGTTTATCTATTATTCTACGATTAAGGGATCAGTTGATCCCTTGAAATTAGAAGGCCTTTGTTACATAAATGTACCAATAAAATCTTGTTCTATCTTATGGGTATTATGATGAACCTCATGATCAAGATTACTATTTATAACTTAAGTTAGCTAAGAGATTATCTTCGTATAGTTCACAATTTCTACTCCCATCAGGCTGGGAATCTCATAAGGGTACTCATCACATTTACATTTGCCTTGGTTTTTTACCTAATTCCTCATATTATAAGCCTTTGGATAGAATAAAAGAAAAATTTGGGATGAGTATTTTTAAATAGTTAAACACATAAAGGGGGCATTCGTTCATTAAATATGTAACATTTGATTTTATGTTCATGAAAAGCGCCCTCCCATAAACCTAATAAACAAAAACTTAAAACAAACATTTTGAGTCATCAAGTGCCTGATTGGACACTATAAGGCCCAACCATACCTTATTTGACCAGTTATAGAGTGTCTCTATATATACTATATACAATGAAAACTAGTGTAAGTCCCATAGATGGTTCCTAATATCATGTTTTTGGAAGTATAGTAGTTTCATGATCAAGGATGAGATCTTAGGAATAAATCCTCTACATCCCATGATAACACATGATAATATGTCGAGTTTATCCAAGTAATTCTAAACTAACCACGAAGGGAAACTAGGAGGGTTGGATCCCCGAAATTAGGTTCCTTGGAGAAAGTCTAATGAAATCCAAACCTAGAATGGTGTCCAACAAGGAGGGCCACATATCCTATCCCAAAATCTAAGGGGAACATCCAAGGAAATCTAAATAAAATTTCTCATATTAACTTAATAAGAATTTACAAGGAATTCAAATCAAGTATTTGGAATAAATGAAAGATCCATAGAGCTAGTATATGGAATCCCATGTATATAAATACATCTTGGTGGGTAGTGTGTACCACCCAAATCATCTCATATAACCCACATAAAAGGGTAAAATATATTCTCAAACCCATATCTCATAACAAGGGTTGTCCTATCATGTTAATGAGCTAACACCTTCACTAAAATCATACATTATTATACATTATATACATGTACCAAGGTTAAACACACAATCAATACTTATACCCATAACTCTCATGCACCCTCTCTAGGGTCCACATAACATTGGGGAGCCCACCAGGGTCCCCTGGAATGAAACATAACATAGAAAACCTATATGGGTTATGCAATAAAATTTCTAAACACTTATTCTCACCACATAATTTTATTGATAACTCCCTTCAACAGTCGATAAGGTCCTACAGACCCGTGTTAACACTCTCAGGGTCAACTAGTCCCTGAAAACCCAACCTAATATTTTGTACAAAAAATATAATCAATAAAAATAAAATTAATCACTAAGAAAAAATAAAATCCAAAAAAAAAATTAATTAAATGAAAATAAAAAAATCACTCAAGCTCCGGAAAATAGGCCATTTACCTCTTGTGGTCAAACGAACCAAAACTAGGTCAATCAATAAATTCCATATTTCCAATGAAAACCGAGTCAAAATACACTTTAAAATCCTCTTTATAAGGGAATAACATGAAAATTTATTCATGCCATACCATTGGAAAAAATATCACAAAACATTACTTATTAATCTATGTACAATTATGAATTTCATTTCAAACAAATTTCTCAGATCATTAACTTGTATTTTAAATTCCATTTCACTCAAATCCTATTTTGAACATAACATTTTAAAAAGAAAATCTATTTAATTTTTAAAGAATAATTCATTTCTCCAAACAATCAATAAAGAGGGCCACCTGCACTCATTCTACCAAGGCACTACCATCTAACCATTTAGAAACTTATGTGGTCTATCTTGACTATGAGGTGAACAAGAGTCTATCCCAATATATAGTGGAATCAAAGAAGTCATAATATATATAAAGATAAATAATGATGGAAAACGAACATAAAATCCTCAAATAAACAATATAATTAGAAAATACGAGGCCATTTACCACCTTCATTGAGTTACTTTCACAAGGCATATCCCATTGAATCTTGCTCGAGCTCATCTAAACCCAACCTACCATTACCTGGCATCATGAGGTCTTATCTTAAGTCAAAAAACTTAGTAATTAATTATTATAATTTATAACTAATTGTTTAGTTTAATTATAGAAAATTAAAATTTTATTTTATTTAATATAATTATGAATAATTATCTAAAACTCATCGTCCTACCTCACCACACTAAAATGATGACCAAACATGCACATAATAACCATAAAACACTTCTGAAACCATTATGGGAAATATTTATAACAAAAAATTAAATTTAAAAAGAATTTTAATTTCATTTCAGGATGTACTAGAAATTAATCCCTGATAAAACATACCTCAATATAAATTATGAGTGACATCTTGATTATTTCCTCTCATGTCATGAACAAATCTAGATACCCTAGTACACTGACTGTGTATTTTTTAATCTTTAACTTTTGTATTTTGATTGATATTTGTGTAGAAAAACCATTTCCTTTGATTCTGAGTTGATTTCAGGTTCTGTTCAAAAACCCATGGGGACTAGGAACACCTTTTGGGGTATGTCAAGACCAGTTTGGGTACCAATGTACCAGGGTATCTAGAATGGTTGATAAAAAAATTATATCATAGGAAGGTTGTTAATCTTTCCTTGATGTCGTTATATAGTCTGGAATGTCCTAGTATACTCCAGATAATATTTTTAGGACATAGGAGGTTTTTATAAGAGAATCCTTGAAGAAATCTCATCATTGTGAACCATAAGTCACCACATGTGTTTGGGAAATCATATTTGATGAATACGTTGATCTGATTATAGTCTTTTTAGAGTTTTATTTGAGTAATTTAAAATCCTAAAAAGATGAATTCAATTTAATGGAATTGATATTCTTGTATAATTTGGATGAGTAGATGATCCGAGTATCCATGCATATGTTTTTTTGCGTCCTATTGATGTTGTGTAGCACCATGTGCTCAAGGAGATGTTTGAAAAGATTCCAAGAGAAATATGATGATGAACTACAACAAACCTTCTATTTATTTTACATTAACACAAGATTTATTACATAATATTTCACTTAATACAACCCAAAATATTGAAATGTTTAGTGTCTTTGAGAATTAGGTAAATTACATATCATTTTAAAATAGTAAAAACATTATTTTTATTGAAATCTTCTTCAATATGCTCTCACTTAAAACCGCATGAGATAACCTGGAGATATACATAAGAAAAGGGTGAGATATAAAGCCCAAAAAATGGAATAAATATGGAATAACATGAAGAGAATAATAAATTTTAGACAAAAGGAAAATCAATGGGTTATAAAAGGAGTAGGAATAAAAAACATGAACAATGAGACATGATATAATGCGATAATAATAAAGGCAACATGGGAAATGTGAAAAAAACTCAAAACACTGCATCATAAATATAAGACAAGGATAAATTCAATGAAATTAGGATGGAAAAAGTACTATAAAGGAATAAAGTTCATTACATATCCCAATATAACATCTCATGAAACTAAATATTACCCAATTCATTGATGTGATATATAATTCTGGGTGCACCCATCACATTCATTTCATTCTCATGCTTAAGTGTTCCACATATATTATACAACATGGATTAATAATCATCATATTTTATTCCATGATAAAGGAGTATGTAATAAATACATGTATTTTAAAGTCAAATAAGTATAATTTCATATGGGTGAAGACCCTTGATAAGAAATGTGTGTGGTATTCACTACTCAATTGTTTAGGCGTGAAAAATCATGATGAAATTCCAACAGCATAATGACACAACATAAAAATACATAAAATTGGTTGATGAAAGGGAAAGGGGTATATCATAATTTGGAAATAAAATAGTTAGTAATTGGTTAAAGTAAATTCATATCCCAATATTTGGAATTAGAAATATAAAGTATAAGATAATAAAGAAACTTGAATAAGGAAGAGAGTGTTAGGATACATTACTTTAGTGTATGGATAAAAATGATTGTGAGGGGCTTATTGAGAGATTGTGGGAACCCTAGGAGGAATATAGGGATGGAATGTGAGAGTAAGTATGTTCTCTAAGTATTTTTACTGAAGATAAATGAGATCTGGAGGGGGGGTATATAATAAATGAGTGGGGAAATCTTTATTATTTCTCAAACTTATGTTTTGGAATACATATAATAAAATAACCAAAATAATTAACCTTCCCATGGTTTCTTCCAAATGGGAGTGTTTTTAATTATTTTATAATTCAAAGCACTGAACATAATAAAATAATACCCTTGCTTACATGAGAGTGATTCATACTCTTAAAGAAACGATTTAAATCCTTAAAATATGCTAATGGTTTTGGAGGATTCATAATGGATTTATAAAAAAATAATATAATCTCAAAATAAAATTAATTTACATTTAAAACGTATATTTGGTCATGGATTACTTTTAGAGTATTTATTACATTAGTTTTTGTGCATTATGAGTTCATAATACACACAGTATATTTATACGGTATTTAATTTTTACGTGAAAATTTTATTTCCTTAGAAAATTCTGAAAAATTTACAATTCGAAAATTTCAACATTCTTATTCCAAAAATAATATTCATTTTATCAAAATATTTTTATAAATATTTTTATTTTTACTTCTAAAATAAGAATCGATATTTATTGAGGAATGCTAGGTCTTTTAATAATAACAGTTTTCCAACCATTATAAAAGCTACATTTCACTTCATAAAAATTATATTATCATTTATATTTATTAAAAATTATTAAATAATAATATTTTCTTAAAATATTATTTATTCCAATAAATCCATTAACTCATGAAAATAAGTCACTTAATAGAATTTTAACATTACCTGAAAATAATAATTCTGATTCAATGAATAAAAATAAAAATAATTTATGGAATAATAATAATTGGATAAAAATATATTAATTATTCTATAAATAATAATTCACAGACTCATATTTCTAGGGTCTTGATACATATACTTCTAATACACCAGAAAAAGTCCTAAGATTAAGGTGCGCAATAGAGAGACTTTCATGGAGTGTTTCGGCATACATGGTTTGTGTTGAGATATCAATGAGCTTGAAATTGTCCCATTAATGGTTTTTATCATGCTTAAGTTGTTGTATATCATCTAGGTCTTGGTCGAGGGAAAATCCCATAGATTATATCTCCCTCGAAAGCTCTAATAAATGGGATTCATAGGGTACGATCCTCCTGGTTAAGGCTATCACTTCCTTTGTCTTTGTCAATTGGATTTGTAAAGCCTAATATTTATAATAATCATGTGATCATTGTTCAACAACTATATTATAAATAGTAATGATACTTAATAGTCAATTAAAAATTATTGTATATAATAAATCCAAATAAGTGCATGTTTTTCTATAACTATATTACATCATAATACATTTAATTAAATCACAAGGGAAATTTTATTTATAAAAGTTTGGGTTGTTGCAGTCTTCCCACCTTCAGAAATTTTACCCTAAATTTTTTTTTCCTAAACTCAAAATATGAGGGTAACTCTATTTCATTACCTCATATAATTCCCACATCACTTCTTCAAACCTATGTTTTCTCTACATAACTTTGACAAGATGCATTGTCTTTTTTATGTAGAACTTTATCTCTACAATCTATGATTTTTACCATATTCTCTTCACAGGAAAGATAATTATCCTATGGTATCACCTCCGGAATGAGTAAATGTTAGGGGTCTAGTATGTACTTACTCAATAATGATACCTAATATACATCATGTACATGATATATGTTAGATGGAATTTCTAGTCAATAGGCCACAACTCTGATGCGATCAAGGATCTCAAAGGGGATGATATATCTTGGACTAAGCTTTAATTTCTTCCCAAATCTCATCAATCTATTCCATAGAGATATATGGATGAATACCATATATACAATATAAAACTATATGTCTCATTTATGATAGCCATCTTATCTATTATGTTGACTCTGATAATCCTTGATGTGATGTTGAATGGTCATAACCTTTCCAACATTTCCTTAACCATTTTAGGACCTAGAAGTTTTCATTCCCCAACTTAATCCCAACATGAAGGTTTTCTACACCTCTTATCATAAAGGGATTCATAGGGGTATATTTGGATACTTAAGTGGAAAATGTTATTATATTAGAACTTGATCATAGGAAGATGTTTGTCCCATCCTACTTTGAAGTCAAATTAGTATACTCTCAACATATACTCATGTTTCTTGATAATCCCCTTAGATTGGCTATCATTTTGGGGGAAATAATCCATGATAATGTTCAAATCAGTATTTAGAGCATGTTGGATACTTTTCCATAACTTAGAGGTGAATCTTGGATCTTGGTCGGATACAATCACTAGTGGTACTCCATGAAGCCTTACCGATTATTTAATGTATATAAATGAAAGTTTATCTATTGATAAATCCTCTTTAATTACAATGAAGTTTCTAGTATTTTTAAGATTATTCACAATAATCCAAATAGAATTATTCCCGATTTATTTCTTTAAAATACGAGTGAAAGATTCCATGTTGATGTTTTACCATTTCGATGTAGGCATGGGTAATGGTTGCATCACCCCCTTGGATATTTTACTTTCCTCTTTTTCTTACTGACATACTAGAAATATTGATCTATAATCCATGATATCCTTCTTAATATTTTCCCACTAATAGTTATCCTAGAGATCTCGATAAGTCTTTGGGATTCCAGAATAGATAGAGAAGTAAGTACTATGTACATCATCCAACAAATCCTTCTTTAACACATGATATTACGGTACATATATCCATGACCTAAATATTACAAATACTTCTTCATTAATATTGAAATTCAAGGATTTCCATTTTCTTATAGTTTCCACTTTCTTCTAAATTCCCACATAATCTCTTTTAAAATCCTTTATCTTCTATATAAGGGATGATTGAGAAATAATTTTTGAAAGGATTGATGATGCTTTTTTATTTATTATTCCCATGTCCATCCTTTCCAAATCTTAGAAGGCAAGATCCTTATTCATTATAATCAAGGATATAATTGTTGGATCCTTTCTAAAAATAGTTTATAATACTTTATTCACTTTCTTATATGGTAGTGAATTGAGCAGTCACAGTCCTTGATCATATATAACCATCTTCATTGGCACATATTCAACTCTTTCTATGTGAATATATACTTGAGGCTTTTGTGATCTATATATATTTCAAACTTCCCCCCAAAGAGATAATGTCACCATATTTTCAAAGGAAACATCACTAAATACAACTCCATATCATGTGTTGGGTAGTTCTATTCATGAACATTCAACTACATTTAAGAATAGGCTATAAATTTTTCATTATATATTAATACACATCCCAATCCCTTATAAGAAGATTTTATAAATACCACAAAAAGTTATCTACTTGAGGGTAGTGTGAAAAAAAGTTCATTGATAATACTATTTTTCAACTCCATGAATATATCTTCGCATTCATTATTCTAAAAAAATTAATCCCGTCTGATTTATCTTGGTTATAGGGCTTTAAAATAATGAGAAATTCCTTAGAAATAGATTATAGTACCCAGATAATTCAAAGAAACTATAGATATATCTCATGGATGTTGGTGTTAGACACCCTTTAGTAACTTCTATTTTTGTAGGGTTCATAGATATCACATTTTGTATTATGATATGACCTAAGAAAGTGACTACCTTCAACTAAAAATCACATTTTCTAGACTTGGCATAAGGATTATCCTTTCATAAGGTCTTTAACATAGTTCTCATATGCTTCTCATGACCCTCATTGATTTTGTAGTATATTAGTATATCATCTATAAATACTACCAAAAACTTGTTGAGGTAATCTCTAAAGACTCTATTCATCATGACCATAAATATTTTTGGATCATTAGTGAGTCTGAATGACATTATTATGAACTCATAGTACTTGTACCTTGTATAAAAAATAGTCTTGGATAAATCCTCATTCTTCACCCTCACTTGATAATATCCTTAATGAAGAACCACCTTATAGAATTATTGTGCTCCACATAGCTATTTTAATAATACATCTATATATGGTATAAGATTGTTATTATTTATTATGATATAGTTTTTCTCCTGATAATCAATGAAAATGTTTATTATCCCATCCTTATTCTTGATTAAGAGGACTGGTGAATCTCATGGTGAAACACATGGGTGTATGAAACCTTTATCTAGATTTTCCTATAGTTATTTCCTTATCTCTTCAAGTTCCACAACATACATTCTATAAAAAGTCTTATACCAAGGTAGTTCCCCATGTATAAGCTCGATGGAATATTCAACATCTCGACTAAGAGGAAGACCAGAAAATTCTTTGAGAAACACATCAATATATTCCCTCTCAATGGGAATGTCTTCAAAGATCATTCTTTCCCTAGATCAATCATTTTAGATAGACATTATTTCTTATAGGGCAACAATATCCATGATTTAGATGTTGGTGATAAATAGTATTCATCAATCTCCTTGCATTTTTATATAATCGGGGGTCTATTCATGATATAGAGAGTGATCTCCTTCCAATGGAAATTTATGTGGTCTGTGTATTTGGAAATCCAATCCATGCCAATAATTGAATCAAATTTCACCAAAGGGTGTATGAAAAGGTTCACTAGGAAGATCATCCCCAAAATTTTCATAGGGCATGGATTATATAATTGGGAAGAAATAATTTCACCCTTTTTTGTTTTCACTAACAACTCTACTTCCATGTTTTTCGGTGGTGTTTTAATAGTTCTATTAAACTTTAATCATATGAATGAATGAATAGAACTAGAATAAAAAATCATGTTCACTATTATTGAATGAATTACTATCATATATTTCAATACTTCATTGTGGGGGTCCACCTCAGTAGTTGTGATGGAAAAAGCTCACACTTTTTTTCCTGGAGGTTTTTATTGTTTATGAAAACCCTTGACATAGTGCATTGGTTTCAAAAGTTCATTTGTTCCTTTTAGTTGATGTAATGAACAATGTAGTGAGGGTTTACTGGAGAATTCATTTACTCCAACACATTAGTGGGTTTCTCCTATCGACAGTTATTATCTGGGTTTCCTTTATTCACAACCCCATATCATTTCCTTGTTCCCCTTAACAAATTTCATGGGGTTATTATTTACACACCTTTTAAAAGTGTTATGTTTAAATTTATTATCACTGATAGATTTTTCCATCAGTCCAATAGAATGAAACTACACTTTATACTTCTTATCCCTATGAAACCCTTGCAATTTGTCGATATTTATTTCAACATTGAGGGGTAATCAAAAATTTTACTCATAGCTATCAAAGACTCTGATCACTAGGTATTTTCATAGACCATGTTTTATCCCACCAAAGAATTGGTCAAACATGAATTCAGGGGTAACAATAAAGATGTAAGTGTATTGTAAAATTATTGTGAACTTTTTCTCATACGCCCCAATAGATTCATCATATTTTTGTTTTAGGGAATGGAAATACCTTTCTATTTTATGTTGGAGAGTGCGAGGAAAATATTTTCCAATTTTGTTTCCATAATACCTTCCACCCCATTGCTTTGATCTTCTGTTCAAGCTTTTTATTCTAGATCAATGTCCACTATTGATCAATGTACACTGCTTGAGTGTGTGACTCCAAATTCTTGGGTTGGGCTTCTTGAGAGATTGGGGTTGTCTTGGGAGGACTCTAGATAGAGGATAGAAGAGTAAGGATGTGATAAAAAGACATTGAGTGATGATAAATGGAAACTTGTTAGATTATATACAGAAAACAAGTGAGGAATTGTTTATTATTTCTCAAACTTAGTTTTTGGAACCTATATAAAAAAATAACCAAAACCACAAACCTTAGCATGGGTTTTTCTCATGAATTCTTCAAAATTGGAATTTTTTCATCAGTTTACAAGGAAATGGTATTAAATTAATAAAATAACAACATTTCTTACTTTTAAGTGAGTCACACTCTTAAATAAACAATTTTAAAACTTTAAAAAATATTAATGGTTTTAGATGATTCATAATGGATTTATAAAATTAGTAAAATAATAATAAAATTACATTATTTGAAATTTAAAACATATATTTTGTCATGTTTTTATTTTATATTATATATTACATTATTTTGTGTCATTATGATGGCATAATGCACACTGTATATTTATATAGTATTTAATTTGTATTAGAAAATTTAACTATCTTTAAAAGTTATAAAACATTCACTGTTGAGTAATCTCAAAATTATGATTCAAATTATTTTATCTAATTAATTTTCCAAAAAATTTTATTTCCACTTTTAAAATAATAATCGATAGTTATCGAGAAAAGTTGAGTATTTTGACAATAATAGTTTTTGAACACTAATAAAAATTACATTTGAATTAAAAAAAATTATATGATCATTTATAATTATTAAAAATTATTTCATAATAATATCTTATAAAAATATTATTTATTCCTAGAAATCCATTAATTCAGAAAAATAAGTTCGATAATTAAATTTTAACATTACCCAAATATATAATTTTTTGTTTTATTGAATAAAATTTAAAATCATTTATAGAGTAATAATAATAAGATAAAAAATATATTCATTATTATATACAAAATAATGTACATAATCATATTTCTAGGGTCTTGATATATATAAATTTAATACACCATAAAACACCTTAAGAGTATGGTTCATGATAATGAGACATTCATGGGGAGGTTTATCGTACATGGTTTGTGTCGTGATATCGATGAACTTGAAATTCTCCCATAAACAGTTTTTATCATGCTTAAGTGGCTGGATATCATCTTGTGATTAGTCAAGGGAAAATCCCAATGATTATATCTCCCTCATAATCTTTGATAAATGAGCTTCATAGGGTTTGATTCTACTGGTTGAGGCCATCACTTCCTTTGTCTTTGTCAATTGGATTTTTTAAAAACCTATATTTATTATAATCATGTGATCACTGTTCAAAAACTATATTATCAGGTGTAATGATAATTAACGGTAAATTAAATATGAAAGGATATAATAAAATTAAAGAAGTGCTTGTGTTTTCTATAACCATATGACATTATAATAAATTTAATTAAATCACAAGGGGAATTTTATTTATAACAGTTCATGTCATTACATAAACCATAGAAAGTGAACAATATTGTTGGTTATAATCTCATTGTGATTTTAATGCACATTGTCCATGCTCTTGGATAGGAAACCATATTCATTCTCTTTTGGGATCTACTTATGGAACCTTGAAGCGATGAATCATGATACTGTGCTCATGAGTTTATTTTACAAAATACACTAGATTTATAAATTTTAAAAAATCATCAAGTGGAAGAGTATTATTTTAAAAATATTGAGCTACTATTTGAGTTATTGGAAATTTCAGAAGCTATAAAGGAAAAGTTTGTTACCTTTAATCTTATGGGGCCTAGTAGGAGGTGGTGGGATATGATGGTTATAGAGAAGATACAAGAAGTATTGGAGTGGAAGGTCTTAAGATCCATTTTAGAGAATAGTTATATCTGGGGTATATGGTTTTTGAGAAGTCAATATAGTTTATGAACCCCCAATAGGTTGATAAGACCATGAATTAGTATAAAAAACTCTTTTCTAAACATGTTTAGTTTTCTTCTAAGGTATTGACAAATGAGAAGATTAAGGATCAAATATTTGAGATGGGTTATAAATTTGATATTCTATCACAGGTTTTCATGATTAAGATCACTTTTTATGTGGAAATAATGGACAAAGAATTGATGGATAAGCTTGACTTGGCTGGTAAGTCTGGGTTGATGAGAGTTCCTTTTAGTCCCAATAGTAGTTCTTCTAGTTACTATAAAGTAAAGAGTAAGTGTGACAAGTGTAATGGTGTATCACATTATTAGTATTTATCCGTACATTTTATGTTGTTTTTAAGAGTATTTTTAACATTATTCCAGTATGGAAAGTTTAGTTGTTCTCAATGGGTTTGTACCGGGGAACCAAAGATATATTGTACATGTAGCTTCTCAGGCCACCAATAAAATTTATGCCATATCTTTTCATCCCCATAAAGTATAATGGGATCATCATCACCTAAAATTAATGAGTAAAAATTTAACACATAAATAACTAAGGTGTCACAACCATAGTAATCTAGAACAAGGCTTATTCACATAGCGGAAGAGTCTCCATAAGATGCTGATGCAGGTCTAGTGATGGCGAGAGGTATCATTACTATAGATTTATCTATAATGATTACTTTATTTGATACTGGTGGATATCATCTGTTCATATAAAACCTTATTGTGAATTCTCTAAACCTTTCTATGGATCTTATGACTTATTTGATAGAAATTACTATTACCCTTATAACGAAGAGTGAGAAGGGTATTTGATGTCTATATTGTTCTTTATTTTTATCAGAGATTGAGTTCACCAATGTATTTTGGTTATTTACATGAAATTTTTTATTTCATTATCAATATTGATTGGACTATTTACTCTAAATGTTTTATTGACTATTATCTTTGGCGGTTCTCCCTTACTACGCTAGATGTGATTTGTCTTGTTTTCTAAGTAGAATGGGACCTAAGGTGGAATAGTGCGGAATATCCTTTTTTAAAGTTTGGTGGGGTTGATATCTTTGTTTTCCTTTGATATAGAGTAATAATTCTTGTTTTTTGTTCATTCTTCAGTGGTTCTCAAGTTTCCCTACATGTTTTTGTCTGAATTTTTGGGGTTTCCACGAGAAAGAGAAGTATATTTCTCTATTGATTTGGTACAAGTCACCTAGCCTATATCTATTCGTTTTTTACCTTATGAAGACAACTGAACTTTAAGAGTTAAAGACTTTGTTGGATGATTTATTTTATAAATGATCTATATAACCAAGTGTTTCTCCTTGGGTAACACCTATGATTTTTGTAAAGAAATTTAACATAACCCATAACCTTTTTGTTTATTACCCAAAACTCAACTGAGTTATAGTAAAGAAAAAATATCCACTACCTTAGAATGAAGATTTTTTTGATTATTTAAAAACGGATAAGTGGTTATTTAAGTTTTATCTTCTTATAGTTACCAACAATTGAGAATAAATGAATCAGACATCTTGAAGACCTACTTCAGGAGCAGGTATAACCATTAAGATTGTATTTTTATGTCTCTTAGTATAACCAATGATACAATAGTTTTTATAGTGATAATGTACATGATATTTAATGAGTAACTTTACTCATTTGTAGTAGTGTTTCTGGGGGACTTTTTACTATAAGTCTAAGAAAGATCATGTGCATCATCTGAGAGTAGTTCTGAAAATTTTGAGATGTCACTAAATTAATTCCAAGCTATCAAAATGTAATATCTAAATTCAAGAAGTGAGATTATTGGGACACATGTTCCATGAACATGGTATTTTAGTTGATCATAAGAAGGTAAAAGTTATCATGACATGGGAAAAATAATGTATCATTTTTAATATTTAGATATTCTTGGGATTAGTGGGCAATTACTACTGGTTCTTAAAGGATTTATCAAAACTAGCTTCTTCTATAACCACATTCACTCATAAAGAAGTGATGTTCTTATGGGATTAAAAATGTTAGGTTTTTTTTGATGATTTTAAATGTATTTTTAATTCTACACTAGTGTTTAATATTATAGAGTATGGTAAGGGATATGTGGTATTTTTGACACATTTGGTTTATGTTTGGGTTATTTTATTATTTAAGGTGATAATACGATGGATTATGATTCTTGAAAGATTAGGCCACATGATAATAATTATCCTACACATGATCATGAACTAACAAATTTGATGCATTCTATAAAGAGTTAGAAAAATTATCTTTTTAGAGAATGTTTTAACATATATTCTGATCTCATGATTATAAGTTATATGTTTCTGCAAAAAAATTTAATCTCCAAAAAATGTGCTAGTTAGAGTACATACAATCATTGAATTTTACCATTTACTACACCCCTAGAAAGGGGACTTTCATTGATTATTCCTTGAGTTCAAAAATTCTAACCTAGGATGTGAAATAATCATCAGAAGGGTGGAACTTTGTGGATATATCTTCTTATATTCACTTGGGAGTTTGAGACTTTGAGATTGATATTGTTCTGGAAAGAGTTCATTTTACCAATACCCTTTTAAATATGATTCTTTAGGAGCATAATATTGATAATTAATAAAATAGAATTAGGGAATATATTTGTGGAGAGGATACCATTAGTTATTTATCATTCTATTCTGATGGTATTCTATGCTTCCAGAACTAGTACATCATAACTTTTCCTATGAGAAAAGATGTGATAGGGGATTTCTGTAATTTATAGTGGGTAGTAAATCCTGGACCAATGAATATGTTCTATGATATTTGGTGATGAATCTTATAACAACCAAGTATTTTCAAACATAAATATTTCATATTTTTAGATTAATATTGAACACATTCCAAAAATATAATATATAGGACCAAAAAAATTTAGTGTCTTTGAAGGCTATATAAAAAACATCTTATTTTATTAAATATATTCAATATCGTCCATAAAGATCTTCCCACCAAGTAAACTTCATAGATATAACCTACTTAAAAGCATTGTTCATAAATCATGGAAAGGAAACATAAGAAAATAAAAGCTTATATTCTCAATAAGTGCAATCATGAGTGATATCAGAAGAACTTGATCATAATGATATGAGAACATGAGAATAGTATTTTAAAACTATACCCTACTTACAATTGATCATATACCTAATTCATGACATAAATCATGGATGTTTATAAGAAATGAATAAAAAAGGAATAAATGAATATGAGCCATAATAACATAACATTGACATAATACATAGACTTGTGGCATAAAAATAAACTGAAAACACTATGAATATGTATAAATGGAAATAGGTCCCCTCATTATGTTAAGGACATGAAATCAGGTCACTGTATAACCATATGGATATGAAATCAAAGTCCATGAATAAACTTGTAAACATTATATTAGGTTTAAAATATTGTTTTATTTCATGATTCATAAATCCTTTCCTAATGTATTGGAGGGAGATATCGGTCCCAACCATCCTAGGTTATAACATGACTATCATCCATGGTTATAACATAACCAAGGTACTTGATTATAATGTAACCATGATCACATAATTTAAACTATACAAACATGTTACACATGATAATAAAACATTAATAATATAATAACACATGAAAATAAATGGGTTATAGAAATATTTCATCACAGAATAACACATGAAAATAATTGGGTTTCACAAACACTTCATCATTTCACCATAACATAACTCGTGGAAAAAACAATGGGTTTCATAAACATATTTTCATAATAAACATAAAACATAAAAATAAATAATAAGTATGTTATCCTGATATTTTATCCCCAATAAATATTATGCAATATCAATGGATTTTATATTATATGGAAAGTGATCTTGAAAGATCACTTGGAACAATTCTTGAGGAAAAAATCTTTTCCACTTTAAAAATAACCTTTAAAAACTAGGATTTAACATAAAATTGTATAAATCATTTTATTTTAATATATTATTGGAAAAATATTAATGAATCATTAAAACATTTAGTGGTCATTTTGATGTAAAATATCATTCATGTCATAAACGTTAAAATAAATATTCCATTATAATTTTCAATAAAAGTCAACAGTGATATGTTTAGAAAATGATAAGAAGATTCTATTTAAAAACATTTTTTAAAAATTTAGTCATAGGTAAAAATTAATTTAAATATTTTTTATAGAATATTAAATACATTTTTTAAAACATTTTTATAAAACATTTTTATAAAACATGGACATGGAAGACAAATTATTTTCAACCAAAGAGAGAGATAAAATCATTTTTCCTTAAAATTTTATTTTGAAATATTTAGTACATGAAGAGTGTAAAATGAATTGAAAAAATTTATTTTCATTAAATAACTATTGGATAATAAAATTCATGATTTTCTTAAGATATGTGTCATAATATTTCATAATTGAGAGTATAATCATAAATAATCCTGATAAACAAAGATATTGGAACATAAAACCCTTACCACTTTTGTATCCATTTAATCATAAGACCCATGAAATAATAAAATCAATTTTAACCTTAAATATAATTAAAATAATTATAATAAAGATATAACATGTCAAATAATAAGTATATACACCTCATAAATGAAATGGATGGTGAATTCAATATAATTCTTCAAAAAATAAAATAAAAGAGAGACTTGAAATCCCTTACCTTAAGTCTCGAATTTATTTTCACACTTTTAAACCTCATGTATAATAACTATAGGGTTATTATAAAAATTTTACCAAACCATAATCATATATATCATTCCACATATTATTTACTTATAATATTATATCACTCTATTATCAATAATTCTTTATTAAAATCGAGTTCTGGGTAGTAATTGCTTAGTTCTGATCTATGTTTTGGTTTGGTAATTTTGGTCCATTTACACTGATCATGGTTAAATAAAATTTATAATGTTAAAAATCATATATATATATATAAAATATATTCATTATATATTAATTTATAGTAATCTATATAATTTAAATAGTGAAAATAAATTACATTGTTCATGGAGATGGTAGGCCGTTTGTATGCGTGAATACTCTTTCCATTTTATTGACGGATGAAATAAATAAAGTAAATATTAATTCACCATTAAAGAATCAACATTATTTAATATTTATAAATTATATTATTCTAATACATCCTTATTAACATCCACATAAAAATACAATTAAAAAAGTTTCACATCGCTTCGTGGAGGCAGTAGTCCACACGTACACACAAGTGACATTATAGTTTTACAAAAGATTGGAAGGCAAAAATGAAGATGTGATATTATAATTATATAATTATAATAATCTGATAAATATCATATATAAACATAAAATACATCATTATCTTTATTTTTTACAGGTGGTGATAAAAAACAAATTACATCGGTTCACGAGGCGGTAGTCCACCGTACACACAATCAATGGTTTCATTTTCCATTTGACAGAAAAGGAGATGAATATAGATTTTGATATCATGATAATAACATCAAATTATATGTTACATACATGTTTTATTATATTGTAATTTTTTATAAATAATTTATGGTTGTAAAATAAGAAAGAAAAAGAAAGAGCTTCATTTGGATGATTACCATGTGTTATAAAAACCTCATTTGGATATCTTCCTAAGGTCCAAAAAATTTATATTATGAGAAGAAAAAAACCTTTATAATGTGTTTAAGGATATTAGGGAAACTGTTTTTAGCATTTTTTTGAGAATAATGTCTTACTATGTGTGAATAATTTAGAGGAGGACGTCCCCTTTTATAATTTAGGAGGAGTAACACTTTTGAAAATACTCCAAAGTATTCAATATTGGGAAGTTAGCCTCAAACCAATTATCTTAAAAATTAATAAATAATGGATTATAGTAATTATATGGTCGATAAAAACATTTAATAAAATAAAATAAAATATAAATGTTTTAAATATGATATTCAATTACGTTTTCTGTTTTCTCATTTTTACCATTAAAATTCTCACAAAGGTAAATAGACTCTTTTATTTGCCCAGGTAAATTATCCTTTATTATTAAAAAAAATGAGACTTGTTTTATAATTTCAACCCACTTATTTTAAATGTGAAATATAATTTATTAAATAAATGTTATTTTTGTATCGAATTTTTTTTAGTACATGCACAAGTAACACATAAAACTGCATTTTAACCTTAACCACATTAATTAATTTTTACCTTTTTACTATTATTTATGACCAAAAATTAGTTTGAAATTATTATTTCATATAAAAAATTACTATTGAAAATATGGAATCCATTTCATAAATTTCAATTAAAAAAATCGGAATAATTTAATTTAAAATAAAACTAACAAACACAACGAAAAAATAATTTTATGAAGAGAAACTTTTCGTAAGTATAGAAACTTTTCATATAAAATTTCAACATGAAATTTGTTAAAATGACATAAATTATATTAATAAATATATAGTTTAAATTATTTTATGTTTAAATCCATGTTAAAATAAATCAGAGCTTCTAAATTCTATAAAATAATAGGCAGTTTTTAATGAAAACCAGTTTATTTTATTATTCATCAAAAAATAATCATTGCAGCCAATTTTCAAATATTAAATCAAATATAAAATTGGTATTAAGATTATAAAAATCCATTCTATTTTTTTAAATTAATTTTATAAAATCAGAAAATATCACTTTTATTATTTTATCCCAAAAAATAGTAAAAAATATTTTTTGAGAAAATAGTATTTTTAAAACATATAATGATTTTATTAAAAATTAAGTAATTTTTTACTAATATATTTTATTGATATAAAACATTATAATTTTCAAAAGTATTGTTACTCCTATCCATACTTCCAATTTTAACATATAGGTTGTAATAATAATGTTTTAATAAAAATTTTAACAGTATATTGTGGTTTGTTAAAACTCGGTGTTTCATGTAATGCAACATATCAAAGAAATTTAATCCAATTGAAACAATTATGTCTTAAAATCTCAGGGTGTTACATTATACCCCCTTAAATATATTACATCCTCACTATATGAACTTCTTCTTGATGATAAATGGTTTTAAACATGAAAAATCCTTTATAGAAAACCAATATCATAAGAATGGTTAATAAAACTTCATCTTAATAGGAGAATAATTTGGAAGTATGATGGTCTCCTAGAATTACACAAAACTATGATTACAAATAAGAAAAAATTAGTGGAAATTTAATATATGGGACTGGAATGAAATTAATTTCATAGATCATTGATCATAAGAAAGTGAATGATCATGGTGTAGTTAATGACAAAAAAATCATAAATTACAGTGGTGATAAAATTTCTATCAACTCATAAAAAATGAAGGTAATAGGATTTTTTTTGTTTGATGATCCTTGTAATAACATTTTGAAAATTTCATGAGTAAAATATACTTATTAAATTTCATAAGCATGATATCATCCTTTGGTTGTGCTTTAATCAATTTCTAATTGATTAATTACTCCAAGAAATGAAGATTTTTTTCTCAGCCTTGAAGTTCTACAACTAACGTCTAATGGGTCATAAATCTATTAAATAATGATAGGTAATTCTTTATATCTCTATTATTCATTAAAAATTGTTATAATAAGTTTTCCAAAATTTATAAATCATTATTTTATGAAATGATACATTAATATCTAAAATATTCTCCAAAGTATAACATATTATATATATGATAATCCCTAATACCCTTCCGAAATTAAAAAATTTATAAATAAGGTCACTAAATTTCCAAAATAAACATAATATTAATCCTCAAAATATCATAAATTATAACTTAACCGTCACATAAAAAATATGTGAGTACCATGGTTATATATTACCTCAAAACATGGTAATATTTAGAATTACCATAAAACCTCAATGAAACAAACATACTTCCTCATTACTGAAATAAAATCATAGATTATTGAATATATTTCATAAATAAAAAAATTCTATAAACTCCATCAATGATTACATAAACCACTTTTTCATCAAATAATTAATTAGTTTCAAGGTTATCAATTCTATCCAATTTAATCTATCCATATCAATCATATCTTTATCCTAACTAAACACCATTTTTCAACATCAAGAACATATTAAGGGATATGTTTCCCATTATCAACTATTTTCCATAAAATATAAACATTACATTAAAACAATTTTCTAGGTCATTAGTACCATTCAACATATTATTACAAATACTTAATTTAAAATTTATACAAAATAATATTTATATACTTTAGGATTCATATAACAAAATTCTTAATTTCCAAAACATAAAAACCTAAATAATTTTACACTATTCTAAAAATATTAACTAGGATTCATCATTTTTTCCTAAATTTCTCTTTCCGTTCACATTTCATTTATATTATCTTTATAATTAAAAAAAAAATATTTACTTATAACAACTTTTTGATTATCTTCTTGAGTTTCTCCCTTAGTACATTGATTTTCATATTCCCCATACTTCCCAAATTTAAAAAATTCAACCATTGATGATTCTTAGGGAAATAATTATTCTCATTCATTTCATTAATTTTAAATTTCTTTTTTTACTCTAAAATTAGTTAATCTATGATCTTATTCTCGACAAATAATACATATTATCATTCCTTTGAGACACCCCCTTGAGTGATTCTTAATAAATTCTTAACATATAAGAAACCAAATATTATTTAATCTTTGGAATCCACCACTTGAGATCTTAACAAACTCTCTCCTTATCTTATTTTTTGAGTCTCATAGATGATTTATGTATAATTTGTTTTTAATTCATTCATCATTCTATTTGTTTTCTCATTAACAAAATGTATATCACATTCAACATTAACCCTGGTCTTTTTGGTTTCCTCCATTAACAAAACCCAAAAAAGAATAGTACGAGAAAAAATATTTATAGTGGTAAGAAATATCATAATGTAATTTAATTTATAATATGTATAAATCATGAAACATTCTTTTCAGTCTGATACACGTTATGTTTAAACTAAGCCTTCCATAATCATCATCCATTAAAATCCATCATGATGGTTTATAAAGAGTTTGTGAATTTTCAAAAAATATCACGCATGAGTGTAAAACTAGACATGCAGGAAGGCCCATTGTCTTGCACTAGGTGATAATAGAGTTAAAGCATAATACACCATTTTTGAAGTTATTACCCCAAGGTACATCTATTTCAGTGAAACATCAACTTGTATTATCTAGATAGGGGTGAAATATCTTAGAAACCACTCACTTTATCCATCACCAAGACTCTAGGATATTTTCTTATACTTTAACCTATCCTTATACTTATCCTTAGTCATATCATTAAATATCTCACTAAATGCTTCAAATCCTATTTTACAAAGGTTAACTAAATCTTTATTCTTATACCAACTATAATAAGCCAAGATTTTTGTAAATAAATATTATAACTTTTTAGATTAATATTCAATTCATTTCACAAGTTCACACTTAAAGTCCATAAATGTCTAGTGTATTTGGAGATTAGATATAAAATCATCTTATTTAAAGAATTATCTTAATCATATCCTATAAAATTCTCACTACCTAGTACATTTCATCGGAAAAACCTACTTAAAACCTTTCTTTATAACATGGGGAAATGAAACATAAGAAAGGGCGAGTTTAGATTCCCAATTAGGATAAATATGAGAGACATCAACATAAAATGAGCATAAGGGTATGAGAACATGAGAATAACATTTGAGAACTGTACCCTTCATATCATATATCATAAACTTGATTGTGGTAATAAATATTTGTAATTCACAAGACATGAATTATAAAGGAATCAATGAACATGAGACATAATAACATAATATTGACATAATACACAAATTTTTGGAATACACATTATCTTATAGGATTGTGAAAATGTTTAAATATAAATAGGATCAATAATTATAATTAGCGAAAGAAATTAGGTCCCCACATAACCTCAAAGATATAAAATCGAGGTCTATGAATAAACATGTGAACATGGAAACTATTTCATGCATAACATATTTATATTATGAGTTATTAATATTTAACCAATGAATTAGAGGGAGATACAGGTCCCACTTATCACTAATGAAAATAAGGCCTTTAATAGTACAAATAGAAGGGCTTTATCAGTGAATATAATGTATGTTCTGTTAAAGGGTTAGCTTTAACAAAATTCATAAAAAGCACTGATAAAGGCCCCCTTTAACAATGTTAAAAAATGATGATAAATGGGGAATTTTTGAATTCTTTTTTAGAACTACTAAAGGCCACCTTTATTAGTTCTAAAAAAGTGTTGATAAAGGCCTCACATATAAAGGTTATAATATTTTCTTCACACCCACCCCCACATTTATCAGTTCTTCCCACCCTACCCCCTTTATCATTGTTTCCCCTACCCCTTTATCAGTGGTTTAGATAATCCCACTCCCAGCGAGCGTCCCTGCCTCCAACGAGTTTGGAATGCGAGACCTTGAGCTTATACACCAGTGAATTTTCCACTCCCCTATACTATTTTGTTTTACATTTTATGATATATATATATATTTAATTATATTTCTTTATCCATATATTTATATATTTTTATATATATATATATTTAAAATACATATTTTTTTATATTTTTTAAAAAGGATATTATTTTTTATTTAGATAATGTTTATATGTTAAGAAATATATTTCATATGTAAATATATTTAATTATTTACTTATAAATTTTTTTTTATGTGTGAATATAATATATATATATATATATTATTACATATTTGATTATTAATAATAGTACATTTTGAAAAAAGATACAATTTCAAATCCATAATATCAATATAAATGTAAACCATGGGAATGAATTCAATCCCTATAGAAAAACGAAAAAAATACCCATTTAAATGAGGTTTAAATTCCTTTGAATGTTAAAAAATTTGGGTACCCCAACTAAAAAAAAAATTCGGAGGCCTTGTGGGCCCTTTTGGATGTCGAAAAATGAGAAATAACTTGTAGGGCTCAGTCCAACCCTATACGATGTAGATATCATCACATTCTTAGATTTGAAATATAGTAGAGCCCAAAAAGACACCAGGATAAAAAGTTAAGGGAATTTGAAGATTAAGTTATGTTTTCAACTTAATTTAGATCTTTTATTAATTTTTTCATCTTCAATTTTTTATTAAATGAATATGTGTCAATAATAATTATCAAATTATTAATTAATTTTTGAATTACTTTATACTTCATTTTCACTAAATATATTATTTATTATGTGTAAATTCTTATTTATCCTTATCAAAAACATATTTAAAAATATATATATTATATTTATATAAATATAAATATATTTATATTTTAATATATATTTTTTAATGATTTTTTTGAAATATACCCTTTATAAGTGCTCGTAAAAAAATGTTGATAAGGGTGGGGGTATTTATCAATGCTTCTAAATAAGTGTTGATAAAGACCCCACTTTATTCACGCTTTTTTACAAGCACTAATAAAGGCCCCCTTTATATGTTCTTTTTTAGAAGCACTGATAAATTCCCTTTTTATGAGTGATTTATTACTAGAAAGAATAATGTGAGGGCCTTTATCAGAACGTTTTTACAAGCATTGACAAATGGACCCTTTAATTGTGCTTTTTAAGCAATGTTAAAGGCCCCATTTAACAATTCGTTTCCTAGAATTGAGAAAGGGGGGTTTTAACAGCACTTTTAGCTAGCAGTGTTAAAAACCTAGTGTTATATAAACCTAGTTTTTTTTAGTGCATGCTTTGTTATAACTTGACCACTATCCTTGGTTATGAAATAACCACCATCCTTGGTTATAACATAACCAACATACTTGGTTATAACATTACCATTGTCACATACTAGAAAATATTCCAATGTGTGCCACAAGATCATAAAAAATTCATTATATCTAAAAACATGAAAATAAATAGGTTTCATAAACATTTATTCATAACCTAACCCATTAATAATATATGGGTATCACAAACATTTAATCATTTCATCATATCACATCCCATGAAAAAAGGAATGGGATTCATAAATATATTGTAATAATAAAAATAAAAAATCCATATAATTAATAAGGATGATATCGTTGGATTATATTCTAATTAAATCATAAGTAACATTAAAGGATGTCGTGTTAAATAGAAAATTATTTTGATAGATCACATGGATCATTTCTCGAAGAAAATATAATTTACACTTTGAGAATCACATTTTAAAAACTAGAATTTAACAAAACATTGTGTATTTCATTTTATTTGAAAATATGATTGAAAAATTATAAATTAGTCTTTAAAACATTGAGTGTTCATGACCATGGAAAATACCGTTCATCCCATACAAGTTAAAGAAAATATTACTTTCACAGTTTTGGTAAAAGTCAAAAGTACTACATTCAGAAAATGATAACAAGATTCCTTTAAAAAAATTTAAATTCAATCATGGGTAGGAATGAATTGAAAAAATATTTGGAGAAGAGAATATATTTTATTTAAAACATTTTTATAAAACATGGTCATAGAAGAAAAATGATTTTTGACCGAAGAGAAAAGTAAAATCATTTTTGCTTAAAAAGGTTTTTTAGAATTTTGAGTACATGATGGGAGGAAAATGAAATTCAAACATTTATTTTGATGAAATAACCATAGTGGAATAAAATTCATTAGTTTAATGAGAGAGATATTATAATATTTTATTATCAGAATCATAATCATAAATAATCTTTATAAATAAAGAGATTATAACATAAAACTCTTATCACTTTAGTGACCATATAATCATAAGAACCCGAAAATAAGGAAATAAATTTAAACTATAAATTTAATTAAAATAATGTAAGTAATGATATAAAATTCTAAATGGGTATGTATATACACCACACAAAATAAATGAGTGGTGAATTCAGCATAAGTCACCCAAAAATAAAATTGAGGATGCAAATCCCATACCTCAAGTCTAAAATTTATTTTCAAAACTTTGAACCTAAAATATAAAAATATAGGTTTATTATAAATATTATCTAGTACCATACTCATATATATCATACCATATATTATTTACTTATACCCTTCAATCACTTTCTTATTAACAATTCCTTTTTAAAATGACATTTCATGTAATAAATGATTCATTTTTTTTATATGTTTTGGTTTTGTAAATTTGGTCATTTTATATTGATGATGGTTCCATAATCTCTATAATTTTTACCATTATATAAATATAATATATATTTATAATATATGTATTTATATTAATATATAAAAGTTATGAATAGGAAATTAATTACACCATTCATGGAGACAGTAGGTCCTACGTACCCATCATTGTTATTTCTATTTTCTTGAAGGATTAAATGAAAGAAAATTAAATATTAAAACTTATTTCCAGAATAATTATTATATAATATATATCATTCATATTAATCAAATCCATTCGTATTACTATCCATGTAAAAATAAATTGAAAAAAGTTTAAATTTTTTTTATGGAGGCGGTTGTCCTCACATATGCATGAGGGAAATTTTTCTTTTAAAAAATATTAGAAGGTAAGAAGTTATATATTTTACTATAATTATATAAATATAATAATTTTATAAATATTATATATACAAAATAAATCAATCATTATTTCTAGCTATGATAGGTGGTGATGGAAAATGAATTACATCGGTTCGTGAGGCAGTAGTCCACCATACACAAGATCAATAGTTTCATTTTTTTATTTGATGGAAGCAGAGATGGATATAGGTTATTATATTAGAATAATAATATCTAAGTATATGAAAGATATTTTTCTAATTATATTTTAATTTTAATACATAAATTACAGTTATAAAATAATAATAAAAAATAAATAAATTTTTTAAGATGATTACCTTCTCTTAGAGAAACCACATTTGGGTATTTTCTTAAGGTCCCCCAGGATTGGTCTTTTTAGAAGACCACCACAATAAGAATGTGGATAAGGATATCAAGGAGGAATTTTTTTTAGTGTTTTTTTTATCAAAATGACTTATGAGGTGTGAATATGTGAGGGGAAGAGGTCCCCTTTTATAATTGATGTAGGGTAATATTTTTACAAATACCAAAAACTATTCAATAATGGAAAGACATTATCATCCTAAGTTCCTCCAAAATTTATAAATAATAGAATTTTGGGATGATCTGATAATTCAACACCTCCACCATAATAAAATACCCATGATTTAAAAAATTTATTTCATTATCCGCTTTGCTTTATCATTTTTACCAATATAATTTTCACCATAGTAATTAGTCTATTTTTATTTACCCAGGTAATTTATCGTTGAATATTAAAAATAAAATAATAATAATTAGATAACGTATAACCACTTATTATAAATATTGAATACAAATTATTATTTTAATATCTTACATGTATTGAATGTTAATTTTAACACATTCTCAAGTAACGTAAAATACCCCATTTTAACCTTAACCACAGTAATTATTTTTTACAGTTTTTACTATTATTTATGTAAAAAACTAATTTGACCTTATTTTATAATATAAATTAAAATAATTCAAAATAATTAATCCATTTCATCATATTTAATTCACATAAGTGGGATAGTATATTAAAAAAATCCCATAGGTGTGATGAAAAAAAATTTCCAAAGGGAAAATGTCTATAAGTATATAACATTTTAATATCAAAATACAATGTAAAGTTGATTAAAATAAATTAAAATGGATTAATAAATATATAATATAAATAATTTTACTTTTAAAACCATATTAAAATAAAAAAGATCATGTAAATTATATAAAATAATTGATAGTTTTTAATAAAAATGATTATCTTTTACAATTCATTGAAAAATTAATCTTTGCAAAAAATTATCAAAAATTCACTCAAAGATAATTTTGGGAATAAAATTTAAAAAAATATGTTTATCTTGAAAAATAATGTTTTTAAAAGTGATCAAAACCACTTTTATTATTTTTTCAAAAAAGAGGTAATTGTTTTTATAAAATAGTATTTTTGAAACATATAAAACATTACTAATAATTAAGCTCTTTTTTTCATTATGTTTTATTTATATAAAAAATTTGTTTTTAATTTTTATAATTTGGGTATTTTGATTCATACCATTATGTTTATTGGATAGGTTATAACGGTAATGTTTAATTAATAATATCAATAGCTTATTATGGTTTATTAAAACTCAGTGTTTCATATAATTCATTCTATTGAAGAAATTAAATATATATGAAATAAATATTTCATAAAATTTTGGGATTTTAAAATTTGTGTGGATAGGTATATGATGACACATTTATAATATTTTTTATTATCGTTATACTTTCCAAAAGTTCATGTGGGTCATGGGATACCCTATTCACTTCCTTATTTTGGATAGACCTATAGTAGGTCCTGGGATCAAAGGTTAGTTTGATCGTAATGTATCATCCATAAATGGATGGACAAAAAGAATGATATATAAATATTCTTTAAGATATGATCAATCCTTAAATTCTAAACTATAGTGGATATTGGGATAGCCACTTGAGACTGTTTGAGTTTTCATATAACAATAGTTACCATTCATCCATCTATATGGCATCCTTTGAGACATTGTATATCTATATAGGTAAATATCTATTGTTTCTTTCAGATATTGGTGAGTCTTCCAGGGATGGGACTAGTTATTCCAAGATACAACAATAAATATTTATTAATCAAGGAATGTTGATAGTTTAAAGGTGGTATAAATATTATGGTGATCATCATAGGTTCCATTTGGAGTTTTGTTTGTGAGAATATTTTTTTAGAGTTTTAACTCTATTTGTTCACCAACATCATGGAAAATATGGAGATATTTCACCAAGATATATGGGAATATTTGAGGCTACATAGTAGATTGGAAAGTTGGATTTACAATTAGCTTTTCTAGCTCAGTTGATATCATTTCACAATATATTTTAGGCGTTTCAATTAAAAAATTATCTCTCTGACCCATCTCATGTGTTGAGTTGGGAAGACCTTGATATTGAACCTAATTTATCTGTGATTGAGAAGCTAATATAGTCATTTTATTCTAAGATGAAGGATATTCATGGGAAATATTTACCTTTGGTTCATGCTCTATGACAGAATGAATAAAATTCTCATAATACTTGTGAGCATGTGGAACTAATAAGAGAGAAATGGACACATATTTTTGATATGGATTAATTTTTATTGGATTTCTAGGTGATTTTGTTTATTTCCAGGAGGTTGTAACATCACATTACAAAATTTATGGTGCCTTTGATCCCATATCTTTGATCCCCCTTGGTAGGGAGTTGTTCTAGGCCTTTTGGAAGTTTTTATAAATTTATGCTATGTTGCGGAGGATCTAAGTTGTGGCATGGTGTTTTTTCTCCTGTATTTAATTTTTTTACCACTATTTTTCTTCCAATCAATCCCCACTCAACCAAATTTGACTTTTGGACTTTGAAGGCTCCAAAGAGGATTTTTGGATGATAAAATTTATTTTATTCTTGGATTAAAGTGCCTATGGAATCATTTTATTCCGCAATAAGTCTTCCTTATTATTATTCGTCACCTTCCCCTCTTTATTGGTGTGTCCCATGTTGGGTGATTCATGATCATTGATAAAGGTAGGGGTTCTGTAATGATTCTTGCATACAATTGAAACTATAATTTTTTAACTTATTGAAGGTGCTTTTAAAATTGATTTTATATGATTTAAATTATAAATTATTTGATGATTGATTTCAAGGGAATGGATTTGTGAAATAAAATCATGTTTTGGGTGGTTTTGAGATATTTAATGATTTTTGATAAAATATGGCTTGTAATGAAAATAGTTTTGATAAAATTATTCGAATTGATTTTAAGTTTGAACTAAAATTTAGTTTTAATTGAATTTATTTGATGAAATACCAATGACTTTTTTTGTAAAATGAAAGGTATTTATTGAACTTGAAATTGGGCATATGAATTATGAATTATGAATTTATTTTAAATGATTTTTTTGTTTAGTATTGATTCATTGATTGATTGAAGCACATGTGATATTGAGTAGTTAGTGGGTGATAAAACAAGAATTATAGGAATCTAACACCCTTAAAATGTATTGATGATGACAAAACTTACTAAAAGAAGTCCATTATGATTTCCATGAATGGTGTGTTGAATGAATGTACCTATGGATTGAGACTTAGGGATGTGTACATGCACCTTATCCATGTTTTCTTTTTTCATTAGTGTAAGGATCCTAAATACAAGAACTAAATAATCTAATGGAATATGACCATGGTTCCGGGTTTTGTTTTATTTGATTATGGATTTCACTGTCTATAGAAATATTTTATTCATGTCACCTATTTTATATAAATGGTTTTTATAAAACATCCATTAAATATTATAATTAATTTATATTCCATATTCCAGATTTTATAATGATTTTACTGAATATGTGAAACTATATTTCCATGACTTTATTTATATAAATTTAATCATAACTCGTTTATTTTTATTGTAATTTCTTATGGAACATGTGGTTGAATCCTACTATGACTTTTTTCTCACACCCGACATTTGACTTCATGAATTTGAATATTATCTTATACTAGGTCTAGGAAAATGGAAATCACTGCTTATTAGTGAAGGGTGTGCTTTATTCATGGGACTTTGTAGTGAAGGTGGAGAACAGTGGTTCTATGGTCCACTTTTTACACTATAATACTGAGACTTTTCTTGATGAATGTAATGTATTTCTTTGAATGTTGTGTTTTCATTATTATTTTTTCTATTTTTTCACTGTTGTTTCTCTTTGAGGAGTATTTGGAATACTTACTATGTATTGTTTCATCTTTCACTATTATATCTTAATGATTTGTTCTTGTGAAAAAACTAATCCCTTTTAATCTTAGTTGATGCTAGGTTCCAATTGCCTACCCATAGAGATTGGGCATTCCTACTAAGTTATGGTAGGACCAATTCAGGTACCACTGTACTTGGGTATCTTGGATGGGTTATGAAATCTCAATAGCTCCTCTATGGGACTCACATGAAACCCCTAAGAGAAGGGATTTTTACACCATGTTTTGGTGTTAATCATTAATAAACTTAATATAGAGTTAACAAAAATATAAGAAATGGTGGAGGAAGAAGAACTGAAGTATAATGAGTGAAAATCACCATGATGCACCACGATAGATTCCCAAAAATATTCTATATTTCATGGGGGATTAAATAATAAAAATGGTTGGATATATCATACTCTACAGATTCACAGTGGAAGAGTAAGACAATCCTCGGGAATGACCATGTGTGTGGGTGGTGTGGTTAACATTAAAATATTTAAGGGGATAAATATCCTTTTACACCATTTTAATTAGTTTTATATGGATACATGATTTTCCAAACCATGTGTGAACTTTTCCGTAGGAACCACATTAAGAAATCCATCTTATATAGTGTGGATTCATGTTTCTTCAATGCATTCACCAATAATTTCAAAAATCACTATAATTGAACTTCAAACTTCAGAAGGTTCATCTATAACAATGCACAAACCATGCACTTTCCTCTAGGGAAAAACCAAAGAACCAGGTTTGGCCACATTGTTTCTCCAAACCATGAACCAACTATTCATAGGGAAATATGATTCCAAAATCTATAAAATTCAATCAAAATCTTTCAATATTATTCTGATAACCCAAGGAACCTCTTAGGATTTTATCCATTTCCAAAATATATCACATTAGAATACTAAAAACCTCAGAATTTAAATTCTAATATTGATTATAAAATTGAACCATAGTCTTAAAAATCATTTTTTATCTTCAAAACTCAAAATAGTTTTGATGTTATATACAATTACATCCCTTATTCAACTTAACACATGATTTTTTCACATATCTCAAATGTATAAGTATAGAATCGACCCTTTTCATGAAATTAGTGAGGATTAAATTACCCTCAAGTCATATGTAACACTTGTTCATACTATATTTTATATTATTGATATTAAATTCAAGATATTGTGTGGGTAATTCATATAATTAGTACATGTGTTATAATATTCTAGTTCATTCTATGAGGAAACTTGGGAGTATGAAAATTTATACTAGAGAAATGGAATGTGATTTTTTAGGACACTTCCAAACATAAGAATTCTAAGGATTTATATCCCAATGATGTGGTGAACTAAAAAAATCTGGATAGAGGTATTTATATGTTTTAATTTATTTTTAATCTATAAAGATTTTTGGGATAGTTTTGAGATTCTATAAAGGGGTTTTAATGCTTTTTTGGGTTTATGAAACCATTTATAGTTGGTACATAGTTAAGGGAAGATTTTCACAATTCCTAGGTTACTATGTAGGGGAAAATGGTGCTTCTGGGTTGGTTCACCATTGTCCCACTAGTTGTGTAAATAGTGTAATAAAAATGTGGACCTATTAAATTTTCTAGTAGTGATATTTTCACAATTGACACATGGTTTCTCAAAACATGCAACCAAACCATAAACCGTAGTTTATTTGTAGTAACACCCACATTGTTGGTGCATGGTGTCCCAAATTTTAGAGACAAAACATGTGTGTAATTAACAATTAAAAAAACATTTTAACCCTATTTATTCCTCAAGATTCTCATTTATCTCCTCCTTCATAGGGATGTTGATTTATAGGGTTTTCTTGGTCACTTTTCATGATCCTCTTCATTCTAGAGATCTCGCTCTTTGAATATTTGATCTTTTGGCCAAGGGATTAAAGGTAGGGATTAAATCTATCAATTTAATATATTATCATTTGATTCCCTTTGGTGAGAAACCTTATTAAAGGGATATTATTATTTGATATTATGGTTAATCAATATTTTTATTTGATTTCTTTAATCTATAATTTTAGGATTGTGAGATCCTAGATCTATGAGTTTGTTATGGGGTTTTATCTAGAAAATATTGTTTGAGTTTGTTGACCTTTCCTTTTTTCACTTATTTTAATAAATTAGTGGATTGTTTTAAAATTTAAATACATTCATTTATTTGTGATAAATTATTTTGATAAATATTTATAGAATATTAAATGAGTGTAAAACTGGTTTTAGATAAAGGATGTTGGTGACACCCACAATGTGTATGATAAAATTTATATTTTGGGATTTGGTTTTAAAAATAATGATTTTGATATTGGATAAAAATGTATTCGATGTGGAGGTGGTATGATTTTTTTACTCCTAGTATTGATAAAATGTGTATTTTTGATTTTTTTAGAAAATACAGATATAGAATAATAGTGGTATAACATCAATGTGAATTCGTGCATGTTAATGATGTATTTAGACGTGTCCTTGTTGATATTAACATGGATTATGGTTCTGATTGGGGGAGGACATGTATTTTATCAAAAAAATGGTGACTTTGGTTATAAAAGATGAATTTTTCTCAATTTTTTAGAGTTTTCATAAGTATTATTAGATGGGTGATGCATTAGGTCAGTATCATGGATTCAAGATGGGAGGGATACAAGTATTTCATAAATGTGTATGTTCATAGTAAGAGTGCATGAGTTATTCTATGGGTTACATTGTGAAAATAATGGGCTAAAAATGGTGGATTTTTTGTTTGAGTTATTTATTATGTATAATTTATTCTTTTTTGTTTTTGATTATACTTTCAATTGTTTTATATAAAATGGCAGATAAAGTGTTATATTTCTGTGGCATGTGGAGGAAGTGTTTTAGGGATTTCCTATTGTGTTTATATACTCACCCCTACATATGAATCTTGGTACATATTTAGTTTCTATTTGATATATTTTTGACTTGGGGAAGACCACATACTTAACTATTGAGGTGAATTAATGATTTTATTTTTGGTGGCGTAGTTGGAATCTTGTTGGTATTGTTCATATAGATCTTGGGTGAGTGTTGTGTTTGGAACCTTGATTTTATTTTCAAGTTGTTTGATCATGGGGACATACTCATGGATAATTTTTTTATTGCGATTATTATATACTTTTAATGTTCTGAAATTTTATATTTTTCTTAATTTTCTTATTATTATTTTTTATATATTTATATCAGATTACTACCACATATAATCTCTTTTAAGGTTAAATCATCCCATAATGACGTTGGTAACCCAATGAATTTATAAATAACATTTTGTGTTTGGGGAATGGACCCAATGTTAGTTACGTTCTGACTCTATATAGGTTATTAGGTTGGGATTAGAATGTTACTATCATACTTTTTGGTTAATTGAATAAGGATTAAGTTTTATGAAACTCAAAGAGTATCTCTAAAAGTGTTTAGGGTTTATCCAAAATGAGTTTTGGATAGATATCCCAAGGCATTTCATAGGACATTAAACTTGTAAATATGATAATATATTTGAAAAAAAGTTTTTTAAGATATCAAAAAAATGTTTTGGGTATGGTTTCCCAAGGTGTTATATATGATAAAATATAAGGTAAAATAGAACAAAGCCTATAAGGATTTTGTGAAAGTGGGAGATTAATGGAGCTATTCAATAAGACATCTATATATGTGGTTTATTTTAGGATGTATATAATGGGATGATATAAGAGATATTGTATTGTATTTTTTCCATGATGAAAATTATTTTTCATACCTCTTGGGTATATCTTTGCTTATGTTATATACATATCATAATGTAATTACCTTGGAAAATCATATTTTATAACATACTTATATCATAATACTTTAAATAATAATATTTTTTTAATTTGTAATATTCAGATTAAATAATGGTAGCCATATGTTAATTTTTAATGTTAAAGAATCTTCCACATTGATAATGATTAGTTATAACATTTCAAGAGATGAAATGTTTGGGAGTTTTTTTGGAATTTGGATATTAATAGTTGTAATTGAAATTCCATTTTATCATATTTTATGAATTTAAAAGTAAAGGGATGGATTATTTAGGATTGTCCCTGAGGTATATATAAAAAGGTAGCATATATTGAGATGGTTGTTAGAGTGTCCCTTTTCTTCTAATAATTATAACATATATTCATTCCTCATTCATTATATTCATTGAGATATACTCTGAGGGTCTCACCCAAGTTTTGGGCGACTCAGTCTTCCCTTGGACTGAACAAAGAGGAACCTATTAGTTTATTCACTTGGATCTTCATAAACCACAATGATTAGTGGTTGTTTCAACAAATAACAACAATGTAACGTATATGTTGGCTGGAGTGAGTATCTCAAGAGGTGAGGGGGGGGGGGGGTGGATGAATTGAGTACCCAATAATTTTTTTATCGAAAATATATTTAAATAAAATCCCTATATTTAATTAAAATATCCTAGCTAACCAAAATTGAAGATCGATATAAGTTTTGATCTTTTAAAATATTTCTTAAAGATTGATTAAGTATTAATTAAAAGAATTATGAAAAGTAGTATAACTTTTGAAAATAAATTTACTTATTCAAAACCTTATATAAACACTAATAAGGATTAACTATCAAAGTAGGGGTTATATTATAGTTTAAATATAAAAAAATAAAATACACAGTAGAATAAATACAAGAGGTTCAGTCTCAAGCAAAGAATTAATCCTCTACACTTGGCAAAAACCTAGTGCCAATAAGTATATAAAAAATAGTATTTTATCCACAACCTTAATCAATTATATAACAAAAAAGAAATACATGCAACACATGAACTTTTCTACAATAGCTGTGGGGATAAAAAATATAGACAACACATGGACCTCTTCCATAACACCATGGGAAAACATATATAAATGGAGTTTATAATATATCAATTATGTTCTAGTTGAAGTGTAGGATACATTGTGTGTTTTTAAAATACAAAGAAGACAAATAATTCTTTAAATGTAAGGATAATAAATAGATAGGGAAAATAAAAATTTGAAGAATATATTATTGCTCAGTATTCTATGCTCTATATATTGTGACTCCTTGAATGTAGCTTGAAATGAAGATTGAGTAGTGTTTCTATAAATTATGGTAGAATAGGGTGTCATAAACTATTATTAGTGAGTATGTCAGAACGTGTTTGGATGTTTAATGTGCTTCACTCTTTTATAGTTGATCACAAGTAAAGATTTGTAATGTAAGGTACACTACACAACAATCATATTTTGATGTTGAAAGGTCCAAATCTCTTGGATATTCCATTTGTTCTCATTATGTCCCACTAATTCTAGCTTTTGACACATTCTACTTCCTCATTTAATAGTATCATGCATGCATATAAAATTTAGGAATAACCATCCAGATATTTTACTCCTCATACTGATCGACTGAAACAAATTTTAATGTAACCATGAAATAGTTTAATAGAATTAAATAAAATAACTTTCCAAAATAAATTTAATAATATAACTATTAGAATTTATTAATTCAAAATAACCAGAAATAGTGACGATGAGTCTTCTTAAATGGTGAGATAATTTTGGTGGTGAATTGAGATAACGGTCAGTTAGGCTCAATAGTGACTCCTATCTAGTGGTAGGTCATCTCAACACTTTTTTTAAATTTAGAGGTGACTGAGTTCTGACGGTGATTCATCCTCCAGAGGTTGTCATTTCAATGGAGACTTCTCTCTAACGATCAGTGTTTCTAACACTTATCCAAATTAAAATCTTTATGATGAATCCTATCTGGAAGTAGGTGCTTTCAACACTTAGAAATATTTATTGATTCAGCAGAGATTCAAATATAATGGTGAGTCTTTCCCATACTTAACCACATTTTACCCTAATTGTGAGTCATCCCCAATGGATATTCATTACTGCTGGTGACTCAACCTTAATGGTGAGTCATGTCTAGCAGTGAGACTTTCCCATACGTAGAAAAAAATTCACCAATCCACCTTATGTTGAAAATGATATCATAACACATAAAACTCATTAATATCATAAGAAACATGGTTTGGTGATCAATAAGAAATTGTGGTGCCAACAATCTCCCTCGTTTTGATGATCAAAAATCATGATGTTTTATGCAACATGTATAGAATAAACTATGGTTTTAAAATATATTTTCTTAGCATGTGAAATTTTTATTGAAGAGAATAATGGTATAAAAGAAATGAAATATCCTTTTTGGATGGTATCATAGGATACTATGAATATGAAAGAAGAAATAAATTCCATAGATCTATTCTAAAACTTTTGGCATTATAAGAAGGTTAAAATAAAATTGAATTGTAAAGAAATAGAATATGATGAATAAGAGAAATTTTATTGAAAAAGATAATTGAAATACAACCAAAAAGAGTTAAGAAAAGGTGATGCAAAAATTCCTATAAAAGAATAAATGTATAATATCAATGATTTTTAGGATGGGTATATGGATCAATGAAGATACTTTTTCATCCCATTGTCATAACCCAAAATTTAAACAGTTGGGGATGAGATAATGAAATGTGTGGTTATAAGAAGGGAAAGTAAAAAAAGGATCTTCTCTGATGAAAATTGGCCTAATATGCGACATTGATTCTCTAGGAAAGAGGCTGAAATGATAGAAAAAATATGGTAAGGGGGTATTTAGGTCTTTTGTGACAGTAGTTCTGATGAAATCTAGGTCAAAAGCTAGAGGTGTCAGATGGGAAGTAATATGAATGGAATTATTAGACACTACAAAAGTTCTAGAAACATGCAAAATAGGGTCTCAACAAGTTTATGGGATCCATAATAATGTTTCCCCCTTTCTATAAAACTGAATAAATCATTCTTATCCTCCATAAAAAAGAATAATCGCTGGGGTAATCATCTTCAACCGATTCACTTGTTCTTCAAAGGCATGATTAACCACATACACCCTTAATTTATATGTTTGGAACATGAAATAATAATTTAGATCATGCTTAGTATAAATCCTTGAAATATAATACATAAGAGCCCTTTTTTATAGTATCTCGATCATTTTTAATATCCTTCATGTAATCTGTAACCATTGTATGTAAATTATCACTATTTTTTAGGATTTTCTTAAATCTTTCTCAAGGAATGTCAAGTAATTCACTTGATACAACATGAAGCACTTATCTAATAACAGATTTGATCAAATCAATATCAAGAGGAGGTGTATAAATATAAGTAGAAGGAACCAAAGGCATAATCTCTATCCTCTCAATTAAAGTATCCATACTAGTATAAAAGAAAACTTGCATCCCTTCCAACACAACTTTCATAGACTCCAACTCACTGGAAAGTATTCTATTTTTAATATCCACTTCTTGGATGTGATACTTCATTTTTGGTAGAATATGATGTATCACCAGATAAAAAAAAATACCTTTCACACTTTTCACTCAACTTAGAGACATGGGGTCCTTGACTGTTCAAAATAAAGCCAAAATCCGGGGGTATCCCTTCTCTGAAATATTCTAAGTCACCTCTGATGAAAAAATTAATTGGTACTGAAGCAATAATATGAGTAGGCAGTGATGTAGAGGCAAATATAGGTGCATGCATATCATAAGAAACTACTAAAACTACCCTGAAACATCAACATGATATACTAAATATCCTTTAGGATATATATAACCTTTAAAAAAGATCTTTCATCATCTGAAACTGAATAGTCCAGACCAAGTTTGACATATCCTGGGTACTTGTTCCACTCCTCAAGAACTGGGATGCATCAATTTGTTAGAAGACACAACATAAGTCTTAACAAATATATATATATTAGTTGTAGACTCAACAACGACAAGTATAATACCTATCTACTCATCAGATATATTCAAAACCTGTAACATAATGAGATTTTAAAAGGAAACACTATGTGCATAAATGAACTGTTGAATAATATGTGACCTTTATAAACTAACCATTAAGCATAATTTTTATTCTTCTGTGTTTTGAATTTTGAAAAATGGACATACACGATTATGATCAGTATGTTTTTTAGAGTCTGATAGAACCAACTTGTTTTTTTGGTGAATAGAAACATACCCTTATGAATAGTAATATGAACCTTATGAATAGTAAATCATATTATTATTTTATTATCATAATATTATAAAATAATGAGATGTTTATTAATTTTTTAAGGCGTTAAAAAAAATAAGTTATAGATTTAAAATTATTATTTGTGAATTATTTATGATTTTATTTAAAAATTATTTAATATTATTTAGAAAATTAAATTCAAAAAATGGATTTCATTTTTAAATTCTAAACTTAAAAAAACTATTTGCCTAAATTTTTGGTATTTTTTTAAAATTGTTCAATTTTTGATAAATAGTAAAATAAGATAAATTATGATAAATGATAAACACTTGTTTTTCTACATAATATGTGATTCAAGGATGATATAATACCACTTGGTTCTAACTAACATGAAATTTTTACTATTTGGGGTCACATTAATCCTGACTATTCATAGTATTGAGCAAAAATATTATAATAATATTAAAATAATGTAAAACCCATCCTCTCTTCCACTATAAATACCACCCTCATTCCCCTATTTCTATCACACCTCTCTAGCCTTGAGGATTGTCTATGTTATTAAAAATAATATACCCAAGGATATTAACCACTTCCAAGACCTACTGTTCTCACTAAAAGGCCAAAATAGAAGGCCTTAAGGAGATTCTCAAGGATAAGAGATCAAGAGGTAAGAATCCTCTTCCGTTTTCTTCTATTTTCTTTTATATTACTTTTCTTTTATTATAATTTATTCTCTACCCTAATCCAAGTGGCATGAAAGATCCACTGTTACATATATTATAAATTTTTATCATTTTTATGGAAAATTCTTCAACTTACTTCATCTCCTATCCCTCTTATTCTAAAAATAAAAAAACACCATCCGCGATGTGCCGATTTACCAAAATCATGGATGATGTGTTTTCAATTTCCACTACTTTCTTCAAATATGATCATGAAATATTTTTGATATTTGAAATAGATTGTAAATTGTATGTTTTGACCTATTTTATGTTATGGAATGAACTTCTATTCATGAAATTTATTTATGTAATGAAACAAGTTCATGATTATCAAGGAAACACCAAAAAAGATCTAAAAAAATATCAATAATGTTTTATCTAATGATCCATAATAATATATGATAAAAAAATAATTTATGTATTCATTATATTTTATGGAAACATATTAATAAAATTTCCCTCAACTTCAAGAATTTCATTTCTATACAACAAGAAAATCAAATACAAACCAACCATGGAAATCATGTAAAGAACGCCCCCGAAATAAAGGAAGGAACAAAATACTAAGAATTAAATGGTGAAATGATTTTATGAAATGATCATATAATGTGTTATAAACATGGATATGTTTCTATAATACATTAATAAAACTATTTTAACATTGATACAGGAGGTTAAAACAAATTTTAGGGAATCCGAACTTGGTGTAAGGGATCCTCTCTTTCTCACTTTTATTCAAGAATCACCCCTATGTTATACTCTTTAATTTTTAATTCGTAATGATGTTGTATGTTTTAAAAATTCCCCCATACTTCCCTTATTATATATTAATTATGATATAACCCATTTATATATCATTAATCCCTCCCATGTAAATCAATTACCATGCTGAAATTGCACAAGGGAATTCTTAACGTGATTTTTATTCTTTGGGTTGACCTTTAACTTCATTATTTATGTGGTATTAAAATTGTTTTTGTAATGATTTTTTATAATACATTGAATGATGTGTATTTATAGTGTATATACATATTCCATCCACTCAATTAATCCTCACTTCAATTATATTCTATTTTAAGGGGATTTTATTTTCAAATCCTATTTTAATATTATGTTTTACAAAATTAAAAAGAAATGTTTTTTTGAAATTATTCATATTGTATGATTATGTTCTGGTTATTGGAAATTGTTTTTGATGAAGGTTGGGACCTATATTTCCCTCTAATTCATTGGGTATGATTATGTTTGAGGTCGGTCGTATGGTTACTTCATGTGTAATTGCTATGGTTACACTATAAGGTAGCTGTGAGGGTTACATTGTAATGTAGACGTGGGGGTTACATTGTAAGGTAGCCGCAATGGTTAAAAATAATATGGTATCCATGATTGTTAAAATTGTAAGTAATTAATTCCCAAAGTTACCTACATGTTTTACTTATGTTCTAAATTTTTTCACAAAGTATGTATATGATAGTTTATGGATAAGAAGTATGTCTTGTGAAAATGTTTTCATATGTTTAAAATTATTTATGGAATAATGGTTCATTTATTTCTTTTTATTTCCCTTACTGAGTTATTTTTATCATCCCATGTTTTGAAAAAAAAATCACATGAATCCTAGAAGTTCAAAGGACAATTAAGGTTCTAATGAAGATGAATTTAGTTATTTTTATTTGGTGTTAATTTTTGTAAATTCTGATTCAATATATGAAAGTTGTAATCTAATTCTACAAAACCTAGATTGGAAAAGTTACTCACTTGTATAATTTATTGTTTATTTTTTATATATCTATTATACAAAAAATACACATGATATTTTAGTACTGAATTTGGAAGTGTGGGTTCAGGGCTTTACAATTGGTATAAGAAGAATGATATAGACAACTATAGTGATGATATGCTGTCATTTTTAAGAAAACTTTAAGTAATATTATTTATTTTTAAACATCTAGTTCATTATTTAGACATAAAAAAATAGTTTTTCATAATTATTGATATGTGAATTTAGGAATATAAGTACAATGAATGAATTGCGTAGGAGCAATTCATTTAAGGGGGAGATAATGCAACATCCCTAGATTTTAAAAGGAAACACTATGTGATTAAATGAACTACTAAATAATATGTGACCTTTATAAAATTTCCATTAAACACAATTTTTCTACTTTTGTGTGTTGTATTTTGAAAAATAGACATACACGATTACGATCAGTTTGTTTTTTGGAGTGTAATAGAACCAAACTTGTTTTTTTTTGTGAATAGTAACATACCCTTACGAATAGTAATTTGAGTAGTAATATGAAACTTATGAATAGTAAAATCATATTAATATTTTATTTTCTTAAGGTTATACGATAATGAGATGTTGATTGAATTTTCAAGGTGTTAAAAAATGTGTTATAGATTTAAAATTACTATTTTTGAATTAATAATGATTTTATTTAACAACTAAATTAATAATATTTAGAAAATTATTTTTAGATAATGGATTTAATTTTTTAATTCTACACATTAAAAAAAATTAGGGTGAATTTTTTGGATTTTTCTGAATTTCTTGAAGTTTTTATGAATAGTAAAATACGATAAATTATGATAAATGCTAAATACCAGTTTTAATACATCATAGGTGATGAAAGGATGACTGAAGCACACTTGGTTCAAATTCACATAAAATTATTACTATTTGGGGTCACATGAATCAATACTATTCATAGTCTTGAGAGAAATATTATAATAATGATTAAAAAAATACAAAATCCCTCTTATCTTCCAATATAACTACCACCCTCATTCCCCTCTTTACCACACACCTCTCAAACCATGATAATTGTCTAAGTTTTACCCAATCTAGTTCCCAAGAATCTTCCCCAAAATCATGAAACATTTATCACAAAAAAGTATCATAATTAGAAATATAATTATTTTATTTTTTTAGTCACCTTAAAATTATTTATCTAAATATAATCTAATAAAAAGATATTGTGAAAATAATTTTAATATATGATGATATTTTTTTTATTTTTCATACTTAAAAATTGGAAATTTATAAATTAATTTTATAAATGAATCTTTAAAATACAATGAAAATGTCTTGGTTAATGAAAAATGGAATTTATAATAATTATGTGTACTTAATATTATTTGACATCAATTTTAAGATTAAATTATGTTAATATATTAAGTAATATGAATAAATTTTCATTATGGTCAATTTAATTAATTATGATAAAATATAAAAATCTTTTAAAAAATAGTTCATTGAAATATATTTCTTTTATAATTAGTAATCTTTACCAAAGACAATTAAAATTAACTATTCATAATGTAAATGTTTTATTTTACTAATCAATTTATATTAAAATATTTCATTTAAATTTATTGATATATAATATGAATATATTGTAATAATAATAGTAATAATAAATAATTTACTAATATATATTTATAACATTTTAATATTACTTTTTTCTTCAAATGTTTATTATTCCTCAATTAGATTATATTAGGATAATTACTGTTGATATAAAACATCAATATACCTAATGGATTTATTTTTATAACACTAACATATTTCTAACAAACATATTTTCAATGGATATAATTAAAATGACCATATTTCTAATGCCCAAATATCACTACAATATACAGCCTTACCAATAAATTTCATTCCATTTAAAAAGTTTAATCCACACTTCTAAATTACATAATTTTTTTAGGTCTCTAATTATTATTTCTTATTTCTTGATTATATCCCTCATTATTTGATTTCATTGGAAATTGGTGTTCCTCATGGATGGATATTATCAAAAAGATATCTAATTATTGATGATTTTATTCTTTTATATTTACTAAATTATTTTAATTTTATGGACATTTAATGATGTTATATAATATTTCATGTAATGTTCTATAGTGTGTAATAAATAATTTCATGGGATTTTGTAGAAATTATTTTCATTGAAAAAAATTAATTTTATTTACTTTAATTACAATATATTATGTATTATTACAAAAGATATTTAATTTTTTTCAAAAAATATTTTTTATTATAATAGTAATTTTTTTTGAAATAATATGCTTCTAAAAAACCCAAAGAATTATTGGATAAGTGAACCACGATTCCATGGTCATATACAATATCCACTACCATTGGTGAAACAATGGATGGGGAAATAACAAAAAATATAATAACATTATACATAAAGATGGGTAATTTTATGAAATATATTTCTAAAGGGTGAGTCTTTACTAAAGACATTATGCACATCTATATTTTATATACGAATGTGATTTTTTATTGCACCACAAACAAGCCATTTAAAGAACCTTTTATATTGATAATATTTTTATAAATGTGGAATAATTTTACATTATCTTAGTGTTATGTCAAAAACATTGTTATATTAGCGTTTTTCAATATAAAAAGTGGGGGCTAACACAAGGACCATGATTTATGGAATCACTACATATCATGATACAATAATAATAAAGGCACATGCCATTCATGATATTTTACCACATAGATCAAGATCTTATATATGTTAATTGAACTCTAGACCTCACCCCAGTGTTGTTGTATCAAGAATATATAATTTCAACAAAGAGTCAAAAAGCCTTATGTTTGGGGCAGGTATATAGATAATTATTTTTTTCTTGGACTATTATATGGGTTTATTAATTACTAGGTATCCCATGGTGAGATGAACCAATCCACATGTATGACCTATAATATCCTAGAGTAAGAAGGAAATTAGAAAGACTTAATCTGGGAATATTGTACTACAATATTTGGAAGATAGAATCTTTTTGTACATATCTTTCTTTGTATGTGTTAAGGAGAGAATCAACATTGGAATATCTTATGTAGATATGAATCATAGGTAGTGAAGATGGGGATTTAGTTTGTTTAAAATTATTTATCAACCATAATTATAGGGATATATGTTTCCCTATTTATCCAATGAAGTCATGATTCAAGAAACATATAATTATTATATTTTATTACCTATGCAGATTAAGCTATTATAGGTAGTGATGTGGTCACATGGAAAAAATTGGTTGATGAAGTCTAATTTCTATATTTGAAATGTATATATTATATGAAATAATAAAGGGATTATTTCCCATAAATAAATGAAATTAGTGCTTTGTAAAATGGAGGGTTTTTTTCATTATTGATGTTTTGTAATATATATGGGCTTTAGAATGAGAATTAACTATGCCTAGTGGGGTTAATTTATGTATTAAAGGACATATCAAAATAAAAATCTTATTCCATTTAATGAATCAATTTCATAAAACGGGTCTCGATATCCCAATATTTACTTTCATATATTATGATCTTTTATTGATTATAATTATTTTTTTATGATCTATTTAGGTGTTTAATCATAATGTTGATTTGTATATAAATTTACCTAGTTCACCCTCTATAGTCTATGAACATAGAGAATCATCATCATTATATGACATGCCAAATTACTATTTACCTCACTTCCCTTCATAAGGGTTATTCCCATTATAATGTTTAAGGCTTAGACTCCCCTAGCCTAGTCCCACATCTACATAATGTTTAGAAGGAATTCAATACTTCCCTTGGGTCATTCCATGGAATATTCTTTATGATTATAATTACCTGGGGAAATGATCAACATCTGCAATTATATGGACATAAAGGTACCTTATACAACATCACATACATGAAATTTGTCCCCAAATATTGATATATTATATGTTAACATCCACTTTTTTCTACTTATTCATTGAATATGAATAAATTCCCAAGAATTAATTCTCTATTAATATTTTCTGGAGAAATCCATATTTTTTGGAAGAGTCCTTAATGGAATCCAATAATTTTTTATAGTATCTTATTTATAACACCTCTCATTATATTATATGATATGATATGACTCTTTATATAAGGTAAAATACCTACTGTTAGTCAGCCACCGTTATTCAAATCGGGAGGTTATGAAAAAAATAACCTTCAAACTTATCAATATCATTATGGGATAAAAAACCTCTTATAACGCCTCTATAATTGATCCAATATCAATAAAATTATTATAAAAAACATCATTATGGATGTTCACTCTCTTATTTCATCAGGAATTAATTTTCTTAGTAAATAACCATTATCAATACTATAAACTAACATCGATATTGGTTTAGATCATGATCCAAAAAATGACACATGATATGTGAATTATTAAATATCCAACTAAAGAATTTATAGATTTATTTCTTTTAAAATATATACATCACACATCGGAAAGTCTTCCACCATATCCTGGTGAAAAATAATTGTCTTTTTTCCTACCAAAATCTATACACCATGGGTTAGTCCCTTGCGGTCCAAGGCCTTGGTACCAATTGTTTTTATAATGTTACTCATTTTAAACCTGAAGGGGTCAACCTCATGATAGGGAATGCCCTCGGATTGCACTACTTTATCCCCCTAGGCCCTCTTCGGTTTTATCTCTATCCTTGCGCTCTCCCCTTCCCCTCTTATAAATAAACAAAGACGATGATAATTCATTATGGTTTACTCCTACACCTAATAGAAGTCAACTCCTTAAAACACCCCACACCCAATTTTTGTTACCCCATTTCTCCTAGAAAGATGTCACATGCACCACATCTAAAACCACATTTGTGGACAATCTTACGTAGTTCATCATTCACTAATGGCATTCACCATTATACATTCTTTATTCCACACCATTCACCATTTCCATATAATCTTTGTCTATTTATCATATATACATTTTAAGTACACTATGGGGATTACAAAATTATAGTCTTCATCAAGATTATAGTGATGGTAGTTTTTTCGAAACATGAACATATCCAAGTGGGTGGGAACAACTAGACTCCTATCTATGTAAAACTTTTAAAAAATGAAATTTTGTGTGTTTACAAGTTTAGATATAATTCTTTTCAAACTTTACTCCACTTTTACTCTATGAATTATAATTCCTCAAAGGATTCAAATGCCTTTACCAGAAATGAATTTATCACTAAAATATTTTTGTTTCTATTAAAACCAGCACATATATCATACATACCTCATAATTTATTACCTATTCATTGAATGATAAAATAATAATGCATTTGGGGAGATTTTTACCATAATGATCATCATGTTTCACCTTCAAAAATTCTTTTTAACTTTTATAGTTTTTTGGGAATGGAATGAAATATTATATTCATGTATCTCATATACATATTTATTTTGAGGAAATGATGTTTTTCTAATGGAATTCCCTTCCATGATGCACCATTCACACTTCTTTTCATGGATATAACATGTGATGATTATCATTAGATAAGGTATTTTCATGGATTTGGAAGTTATCAAACTGAAAAAATCACTTTATATAATTACATGACTTATGGATCTCACAAAAAAATTAGTCTCTATTTTATATTCACATATATACCTTTTATGGATTTTGTGGAACCATATTCAATAAATCATTAATTCTATGGAATTTGTTCCATTATGGAAATATAAATATTCATATGTGGATTCTCTAACCCATGTTCTTCATCCTTTCCCATGGTAAGAACAATGTCTTGTATTTTCACCACTAATTTCATAATGTTTATCTAAGATATATTTTTAATAACTATATATTGATTCTTGATATTCCTTTCATTCATGACCACATTCATTCTAAAAAAATTAATGCCCCATTACTTATTTATATTCCTTTTCATGGAATATAACTATCCATGTTTTTAATAGAGTTATGGGCCACTATATGGCCTCTTTCCCCATCAATTCATTGTTTATATTGAAATATCATTTCCTTCAAGATAGGTAAACACATGTAAACAAATTACAATAAGAATAATACCTTATTTATCCTCTCTGTTATTGATATTATGGTACTACATAACATTATATCATATCATTGCAGTTTCAATGTTCAAAACATCTCATCATGAGGTTCCAAATTATTTCATAATAGTATTAGTTTCATTCTACTGTTGTTTGTGTGACCACTCATTAATATATTTCTTGGAATAACTATTATATTCTATATTTTAGAACTGGATTCTTCATTCATGTTGTTTACTCCATTAAATGATCTTTATGTTATTAGTTGACTTTTTTCTCTCATACACTATTTCTATTATTTTTTCATATTTATTCCTTATCTTGTAAAACCCATATTCCATACTTGAAGAAAAGTCTATTTTATTTTTTATTCTTTCTTCAAGTGTGTATTTTTTTTTTGAATTATTGTTTCGTTAAACATTTTTTACTGTCTATTTCTTTCAAAATCTATTGAAAATTTTATCAATTTCATCATGATTATCCCTTAATGTTGTTCCCATTTTTATTATTCTAAAAAACTAGGCTATATATTCCTTTGTGAACCCTTTTTTACAAGGGAAAATATTAGATATATGATTAATATGCATCATCCTTAAAATACTATTGGTATTCATTACTATTGTATGTGAATTATTTGGAACAAAAACTAGAGGTTGAATACACTTCATAACCATAATCACATCTCATCCTCATCTCCATGAGTTTGTTCAAAAATTTACATACATTATCCTCATGATAGTTAGAATCAAAAATTACCATAGGGAAATATATTTAATTATTTGTGGAACAATAGATCTGGGATTGATTCCTCATTTTCTTATTCATTTATTAACTTTGAATTTGGAAATGTTCACTTATACATTGATTATTTCAAAAAACATCATCCAATTATATCAACATTTCATTAAATAACATGTAATTATTGGTCTTATTATACTCATATTTATTGATATCCGCCATTTAAATTTATTTTACTGATGTGTGCATTGAAATTTATCTCCGATATGTCTCAAATATTATTCATTATGAGCACAACATAAAATTTTCCATTTTCAAACACGTATCATTTTTCTCCAATAGAATCCTCCACAAATCAAATTATAACATATTTACATTCCCAAAATTTATTTCCATCATACATTGGAAACTTTATTATTGATGAAAAATTTCGTTAATAACATAATATCACATTAGATAATTAAAAAATAAATGAAAAATAATCATGACCTATTTATAAGAATTGTTAGTATATATATATAAATACAAATAGATTATAATGAGGGGTTGTTTAGGGTATTAAATTACTATTCTAATTAAAACACTCTTTCAATTTAATGTCTCACATTCTTTTAATTTATTTTGAACTATCAACCATGAGGGTATTTTTCAATTATATTTTTCCATAAGAACATTATGATTCATGGTCATTATTATGTTAAAGAATAAATTGAATATATAAAGTATATCTTATATGGTTCTCTCTTACTAGAATATATCTATAGAGTTTTCATAAACATTGTGTCATGTGAAAAAAAAATCAATCTTATTCTATTCTAATTGGTAACTCCCTTTACCATTGTTTGTGATAGCTAACTCCTATCACAAAATAAACACATTAAAATGTTCACTAAATGATCACTAATACCAATGTTACACTCTTTTGTACATTCATTAAGATGCTCACTAATTGAAGAAATGATCACCATCACATAGTTTATAGACATATAAATCCATTATACATATTCAAATTCATTCAATATATACTTATATATATATATATTCCATTAATTTCTACCTTGATGATTCCTCTAAGTATTTGAATAAGTACTCTTGATACACACTCCTTTAACATTGGATAAAATAAGCTTTCTTCAAAAAAAAATTAGACTCCTTATGAGTTGGAAATCGTATTCTTATTTCTATCCCTCACATAGAAATCATCACTTTTTTCCCTATGAATAGTACGAGACAATATGTGAAAGGGTTATAACATGCCTTTATTGGATCTATATTATTTAAATAATGAGTCCATACCCTCACAAATAGAGACACATATCATTATAATTACTCAAAATAGAAATTTCCATAACTTCTATATAATTCCATCATAATCTTATAAATTATCAATTGACAAAATTTAAGATTTTGGTCAATATTTTTTAACTAGTATGATAAATCAATTTTATAAATAATCTACCATCAACAGTGATTTAATTCAACTTCATTAATACCTTGTATTATGGTCCAATCCCAAGACATGTAATGTGTGAACCTTTAAAAATCCAATCCATGGTTTTTGAGAACCATTTATATATAATCATTTTCTTGATGTGTAAACTCACAATGAACAATGATCTTGTCAAAAAACTATTCTATTTTTTCAATAAAATAATAATTAATGTTAGTGTTGCCCTTTTTTGAACTTGTTTTCCTTTAATATCTATGGTTGTACTACAACCTCCTTTCAAATAGACCATTCTAATTTTGATCATCTCAGTTTCACACATGAAGATATCAGATTTACTATGGATTCCACAAATTTCATGTCTTAGTATATGTTCGACATGTTGTAGTATAACCTTTACCTTAGTATATTCATTAAACTAAGACCTACCCTATGTATATATTTTCTTTCGATATATTTCATAGGTGCACTACAACTATAGCATAAGGGCCAATTTTTTATGGTTAGTAACATATTTTCCATTTCTAGTTATTATATTCTTAACAAAACCTTATTCATGTGCATGTCAACTCATGGAAACATATCTATCTTCGTCGTGGACACTAATATTGGTGTGTTCTTACCGACGTGTGTCTTACTTCACATTATCATTCATTAAACCATTGACATGGTGCTACTTTCATGGTATTATTGCACAATGGTGTAATAAAACCCACGATGCATCACATTACTTTTACTCCCTAACATCATCCACAACACTAATAAAATCATTTTAACAAAATCCAACAAAAATATAATTTATAATTTATCTATAACTCGACATTTCCATAACTATTAGGTATCAAATAATCTAACAACAAATTTTTTTCACATGTTATACTTTATTACTTTTGTATTATTCAATATTGTGTCATAAACAATGATATTTCATAAAATCAAAATTACATTATTGATACACTAATTCACATCTTATCATATTTCCAAAAAATACAACACAGTCACTTAATAATGATTATACACATAAAAATGATAGTTGGGAACCCTACACAAAAATATTTTATGGATTTGGAAACCATGTTAGTGATATGACCATATAATACATGTTGTTTTACATTTTTTATGGTCTTTTAGAGACTACTATCTGATGTCTTGTTTGAAATAATTCTTTATGGATTGTGTCATTTGGTATAATTTATTGTAAAAAGGAATAGAAACCCTAAATATGTATGATTTGGGGATATGATTTGGATTCTCCTGAATGGTTTTATTAGTGAATATGAAGGATCTTTTCTCCATGATGGTTTACGTGATTTTGGTTAATTGAAAACATTAAACAAAGATAATGTTCTTTATATCAGTTAATGACCCCATGGTTGGATCCAACACAGGAGGTCTATATTTTCACTAGAAATATAGTAATGATATGAATCAAGACCAATGTTTTTAGAAACATTACAACATAGATCACGATCAGATACTTGGTAAATGTGTGTTTTGTTGGGAATATGACTATTGATAATAATATCCCACATTTAATAATTCTACATAGATCGATATCATATATAATATAGAGGAAAATAATTTATTATTTAAAATAAAAATATTTTAGATAGTCCCAAAGCACTAAGCTGATAGAGGAAATTTTTCTTTTGATTTTTTGTTCTTATAAGTATATGAGATACATGGGTCACAATGTATAATTTAATTATAGGAATAAGGAATCAAAAACTACATGAAGAGATCTTACTATTATAGGTCACAAAAATATGATATAGAATGGGAATATTGATCATCATGGGTTAAGAGGGCCATCATATAATGGTATATCTATATGAACAAAATAGTTGAATGAGTCCCCCATGTAGATCAAAATCATAAATATGGTGAGGTTCATTATCTAATTTTTTATATGATCTTCAAATAACATATATATGATTCAGTATGTTTCCTATAATGAAATTTTGTCATTCAACACATTATTCATTAATATAAATAACATTCATAAATCAAGATCATATAGAAATAATGTGAGAATTGGGGATCTCTATCATGGGATGAATATGTGAAAAAGACATAATCATTGATCAATATTTTGTATAGGTGGTAAATAAGTAATAGAAAATATGCCACCATAAGTATGTTAGTTACATTTGGGATGGAATTATGGCCATACATATATTATGGTGATAATTATCAGACTAAAATTTGATTTAGTATAATGTCATTGGACAAGGGCCGCCATCAAATATATTAAACCCATGCAATGTGTAAATTTACCATTTAATTTAATATCATGTGATGAAGACCCACGAGTCACACATTATAAGGTATTTTAACATAGAAAGAAACTATATATTTTAATATAATTTATTTCGGTTTTTCAAACATATTAAATATTTCATTGGAATCCATGAATTAAAAATGGATTGATGTATTTCCTATTTATCATGATCAGGGAATAAGCTATATTAGATAAAATATATAATATTAAATATTATAATTCACACATTTATTCTTGATTTGGAGGACTTATCATATGTATCATTTTAGTCATGAGAACCAATACCATCTCCCCACAGAGAAATGTGTAGATAAAATATTTCTAATAGAAAGATTTCATGATCTAGTTCTTATGTTCCTCCAAGTTATAAAGTTTTCACTGCCTTTTTCTATAAAATATACTAACTCATCATGAAAAATCTAGGATTATTTATGTGAAATGACCTAGGAACTTAAAGAATTGTTAAGTGATGATAATTGAATCCCAAGAGGCAACTGTTCCCCTTTTCCAAACAAAAGTGATAATACGGAACATGCGTGACAATATATGTTACGGTGTGATTGGACCAAAAGTCATGGAGAAGGTTGTCTAACTAGGATCTCATGACTTTATCATCAATTTTCTAAATTATATTTTTAACATCCTGGTTCCGGAATCCACCCAGAGGCACCCCGTACCAAGTTGGTCACATGTCCTCAAGTTCATTTTTCCAAATGCCAGAGGGTGCCGACTAGCAGCGAGGGCCTCGGGTGTGATAGTGGGGAAACTATTACTTCATTGTTAGAGTAACACAGTGGAAGTAAACAACATGCAATAACGAAAGAAGTAATAATCCATACAAGAGTAAACAACATAAGATTGAAAGTAAGAAAAAGCCGGATCACATATAAATATAAATGATGCATGATACATATGTCTAATAAAGCATCCAAAAGAAATCAAAATTCTTGAATACAAATAGTACTAAACCAAATAACAAAAGAAATAGAGAAAAATATCCTCAGCATCGCAAGCCTAAGCTTGGTCCCATGCTCTCCAGATCCAGAACTAGTCAAGTACCAAATGTAGAGGGGCTCTTGATCTTATCTATACCTGCAGCAATATAATCTGTTTGCGCCCAAAATCATGGCGCAAATAGGGTGTGAGGACAAATCCTATTAGGCAACCACCCAAAGATCTGTGCCTAACAGTCAGTGAATATATGATAAGTAAAAGTGCAGAAGCAGTAAACAAAAAGGTACACAGCAGAAAAAAAAAATACAATTTCAATATCAAGCAACAAATAAACAAGAAGCTAAGCCCAAACAGGTAACCCTCTGGGAAGTACTCACAAACCTTCCCCTATGGTCCTACCTAAAAAGTACAAGAAACCCTCTGGGAAGTTCACTCAGTCTAACCCCTATGGTTCTGTCATAAGAATATAAAAAGACTCTCTGAGGAAGAACACATGGTCAATTTCCCATACAGTCTAAGGTAGTCAGGGAATCTCTAAGGAAGCTCACACAGTCAATTCCCTTATATCCCCAAGGTCAAGGGCTCTCTAAGAAATCTCACTCGGTCAATTCCCCTTTATAGCTGAGGTCATTCACATAATTAAAAGACTCTCTGAGGAAGCTCACACTGTCAATTCCCCTTATAGTATAAAGCTTTCAAGGACTCTCTGAGGAAGCCCACTCGATCAGTTACCCTTATAGCCTCAAGTGGTCTTAGTCTCTCTAAAGAAGCTCACTCGGTCAATCCCCTTTGTAGCCTAAAGTGCTCAAAGACTCTCTGAGGAAGCTCACTCGGTAAATTCCACTTATAGTCTACTACACCATGTTCTCACATTCCTGTGTAGGTCAACGATCATAGCAATGCAATATGGCCAAAGTAAACCAACAGAAGTACTTGGATAACCAGTCTATAGCATATCAAGCATGTCAGAATACAACTCTCCACCCTACATCAACAGGCATGGAATACAGGAAGGGCGGCCAAAAGCCTATGCAGGACCAAACGGTCATAAACATATCATGCATGGGAAAAAACATCCAAAGCATAGCAATCAACCATATTCATATCAACTTAACCTATACACAAGCATAAAAGCATGGAAGGCAATCAACAGGGGTAAAACGATAAACATGCAATACCCCCGTTCAAGGGTATTGGTATTTATTGCAAATAATACTCAAATACTTTCAACGGAAAGGCACAAACCACCTAACTTGGATTTAGGAGATTGATATATGTGAACCTAGAGGCTTGAATATCCTTTGAACTTCAAAGATCTACAAAAACGTCTAAAATGTTCAACCCATGATATCTCATGAGAGAGGAGAAATCAGAAGATGAAGCTATAGGAGAAGAGACAACTAATCGATGTGATTCCAATGAAACCAACGATGTTCGATTTGGAGGACGGACACTTGCTCAGGGGTTCGTTAAAGATCCATAGCTGTATAGAGCTCTCAGTCGAACAAGACCAAGAAGAAGAGCGTTATGGCGATTAGATGCGACCCCGGTGCGTTTAATGAAAAAAAAGTACACGACGTGTACTTTGGAAGTACACGGCGTGTACTCTCCATTTTCGTACTATGATTTAGGCAGCCTCCAAGTCACCCCCACACGGCCGTGTGCATGGATACTACACGGCCAGCACTCGGCTACTTGTGGTAACTGAGTACACAGCGTGTACTCATTATGTACACGGCGTGTACTTCGAAAATTTCCAGAATTTCCTCCTTTTCTTTGAAATGACAAAAAAAGGAAAACATAACTGAAAATAAGATCCGAGTTCTTACAAACTTCCCCCCTTAAAGAAATTTGTCCCTGAATTTCCCTAGCGTGACGTATAAGAAGAAACCCCGAACAGCTCCAGCCACTAGGCTCGTACATCAGCCTAACTCTCCCAAGTATCATCATGTACCCACCCGTGATGCCATAACACTCGTATGAGAGGAATAGACCAAACACAAAGAACCTTTTTTACTACGATAAACAATCTAGATAGGATGCTCCTCGAAAGATGCATCCAATTCCAACAAAACCTCCTCAAGTTGAAAGACATGGGATGATTTATAAAATTAATTTCGGAGCTGAGAAATGTGAAAAATGTCGTGCATATCCTGGTACCTCTAAGGTAACTACAACCAATAGTAAACCGGTCCAACCCTCTTCAATAGCTCAAACGGCCCGAAGTACCTTGATTAAAGCTTACCCTATCTTATAATCCTCATGTGTCCCGACATCGGTGTAACACGCAGGAAAACCTGATCCCCGACCTCGAACTCTAGAGGCCATCTCCGCTGATCATCATAAGACTTCTATAGAGAGTGTGCCATAGCCATCCTCTTCCAAATCAACTCTATCTGCTCTATGGTCTCCTGAATAAGATGAGGTACCAACATAGATACCCCTCTTATCTCCAGCCAACACAAGGGTGATCGACATGACCTACCGTACAAATCCTCATAAGGTTCTATCTAAATAGTTTCTTGGAAACTATTATTGTAGGAAAACTCCACAAGAGGTATATTCTTTTACCAAGAACCTCTAAAATTCAGAATGAAAGCTCAGAGCATGCCCTTAAGAACCTAAATTGTACGCTCGTACTGGCCATCTGTCTGGGGGTGGTAAGCTATACTCAAAAGTACTTGTGTACCTAAAGCCTTCTGAAGCCCCTGCCAGACCCGAGATGTAAAATGAGCATCCCTATCTGAAATAATGGAGTGTGGAACTCCATGCCAGCGTAAAATATCTCGGATGTAAAACTGCCCCAGCTCATCAACACTAAAGGTCTCCTTAATCAGCAAGAAGTGAGAAACCTTCACGAATCTATCAATGAAAATCCAAACTGCATCACTCCCTTGAGGTGACCTTGGAAAACCAGTCATAAAATGTATCACAACATCATTCCACTTCCACTCGGGAATAGGTAACTACTGTAAAAGCCCAGCTGGTCACTGATGTTCTACCTTCACCTACTAACAGGTGGAACACCTCATGAAAAAACCAACAACATTCCTCTTCAAACTAGGCCACCAATACCAGCGGTGTAGATCACTATACATTTTGGTGACACCAGGATGAACTGCCCAAACTAAAGAATGAAATTCCCACATCAGATCCTCACATATGTCTGCTGGCACCCATAAGCACCCCTTGAAATGCAAGATCTCATCCTTGCCTATTGTCCATCCAGGAATAGGGTTCTCTCCTAACACGATTTCTTGTAGGACTAGGACTTATGAGTCTGATAGCTGCCTCATTCGCACTCGATCAAGAATAGTAGAGGTAACGGCTACAGAAGACAGAAATGTCTTCCCCTATCTTTCATTCTCCTCCAAATGCATCTCAGAGAACAGAGCCATAAGCTTTCACTCACTACTGGCCTCCTGAACTGCCTGTATCTGAGTCCTTCTACTCAACGCATCAGCCACTATGTTGCCTTTCCCAGGCGTATAAGCAAACTTGAAATCAAAAGACTAAAGATACTCAACCCACCTTCGCTATCTCAGATTCAGATAACGCTGAGTGTAAATGTACTTGAGACTCTTTTGGTCGGTGAAAACACAAAATTATCTCCCAGAAGATAATGTCTCCAATAACATAAAGCATGAAATACTACTTCCAACTCGAGATCATTTGTCGGGTAACTCCTCTCATGTGGCCTCAACTGCCGAGACCCGTACACAATGACTCCTCCATGCATAAGTACATCTCCCAGCCCGATAGAAGATGCATCGTAATAAGCAGTATAGTTCTTTCCTTTCTCTAGAAACACTAGTATCTATGCAGAATTCAGTCTCCCTTTCAGCTCTTAAAGGCTGACTCACAAGAATCTGACCACAATAACCTTTCATCCTTCTTAGTCAAACCCGTGAGTGGTGATGCTATGCATGAAAAGTCTTGTATGAAACGTTTGTAGTATCCAGCTAGCCCTAGAAAACTCTATACCTCAAAGATGTTCTTCAGATGCTCCCAAGGAACTACTTCTCTCACTTTCTCTAGGTTGACTAATACTCCCATATATGAGATAACATGACCAAGGAAGTGAATTCAATCCATCCAAAAGTTTCATTTTCAGAGTTTATCATATAAATGATTCTCTCTCAATGTAAAAATAATGATCTCAATATGGGTAGCAAGGTCTTGTCGAGTGTAAGAGTACACCAAGATATCGTCCACGAAAACCATCACGATGGAATCCAATATGGATGGAACACTTAGTTCATCAGTGCCATAAAAACTGCAGGGGCATTCATGAGACCGAACTACATAACCATATATTCTTATAGAAAATACCAGCTCTAGAAGGATGTGAGAGGTATATCAGATGGTTGAATGTGCAACTGATGGTAACCGGACCTCAATTTAATCTTCAAGAACACCCAGGCTCCTCGAAGCTGATTAAAGAGATCATTAGTCTTAGGAAAGGAATATCAGTTCTTGACAGTCAACTAGTTCAGCTTCCGATAGTCCACACAAATCATGAGGGTACAGTATGCCTTTTTCACAAATAGGACAAGAAAACCCCATGGAGAAATACTATGTCAGATGAAACCCGTTTCCTGCAACTCCTCCGACTACTTCTTGAGCTCTTGTAACTCTAGTGTATCTATCCTGTGAGGAGGAATGGACACTGGTGCCACTCCTAACACAAGATCAATAGAAAAGTCAACCTCACCCTCCAAAGTAAAACCTGAAATGTCTTTTGTAAAGACATATATAAAATGATCAACTACTAGAGGAAAGTATAACTGAGAAGTCCCCTGGTCATCCATATATAGACTAGAAATCTAAGTTGTAACTCCTCCTAGCCCATGATTCTCGGGTCTCGTTCTTCGTGCCTGGACATTCCATTCTCCCTTATGAAAAAATAATATGCCTTTAGGTGATGTGAAACTCACCCTACGACGATAGTAGTCGACGAATTCCTAGAAAGGAACTAACTAGTCCATTCCGAGAATGACATAATAGCCTATCATCTCTAGAATATAGAGGTCCCATAAGAAGTGACACTCACCTACCTTTAGAGGGAACTCCTTGCACTAATGCTCACTTTCCATTATAGTCCACAACGGAGTGTCTAGCATCAAGATTTCCATAGAAGAAAAGATGTAGAGCCCAAGGATCTCCACAACAGTAATAAATATAAAGCTATGGGAAGCTCTTGTATCGAAAAGAGCAGAAGCTAAAACTGAGGCTACTATGATCGTACCTCGAACTGTAGGAGGTCTGAGATCCTGCTCCTGTTGGGTCTTCTCCACTACAAAATTATGGTTTGCACCACGACCCTGTGACCCTGCCTGAACACTCTGAGGTGATCCACCCTGCTGTCACTAAAAACTGGGCAAATGGCTACCCCGTCTATGACCACCACCTTGGCTCGAATGGACGGAAGACCTCCAGTTCCCTAACTGATGATAAACTGGTGGCGATTCTCCTAAACTAGGAGTAATAGGAGAACCCCTGTCACCATATGATGGCGAGAAAAACTGATATAATCACTAAAGGTGACCTATCTTGTTGCAAGATCGGCACTCTATTGGGTCTCTCGGGCAATGTGGCCTCGTATTCCCACTCTTCCTGCACTAGTATCACACCACCTCAATAACATAAGATGCATCCCTCTTACTCTGATCTCCTCCTGAAAGGTCCCTGCGGTGCTTCCTGCTATCAGTAGGAGGAATACTAACTCTAGATGTCGAACCACCGTGGATCACTATTTCAGAATCCCACAGATTGCATTCTGTGATCAATGATTGTTTGAAGATAGAGGATATCGAAGTCAACCTAATGATGTTCACCTGAGGTCAGACTTCTTTATTTAGACCATCCTCAAACTTCTATGCAAGGAACAACTCATAACCACCTAGAATAGGTGTGAAATGATGCAGCTTTGTGAAGTGAGAGGAATTCTCCATAACTGAAAGAGTACCCTACTCCAAACTCAGAAACTCTTGGACTCGATCGGCCCTCAAGGTCTTTGGATGGATGTATTTGTATAAGATGCGCCAAAACTCACCCCAAGCCAGAGTCTGTTGGCATCTTGCCTATGATATCACATCCCACCACCTATTGGCAGAGTCTTAAAGCATGTAGGTAGAAAGATTCACCGTCTTCTCTAGAGGTATCTACAGATGATCTAAAATCATTAGAATGGATTCCAGCCATGACTCTACAGGCTGGAGTCCTCCTAGCCTTGAGAAGGTGGGAGGATGCTACTGCTGAAAGGCCCGATTCAATTCTGCCATCTACGGGGCAGGACGCCGTGCTTCCTAAAAAGTTTGAATCATCCTCATAAAGCCCTCCCTGAACTGTGCATCGGTACCTGTGTCAGGTATAATGGCTAGTTCCATGACTGGCACAACGGGAGGATCTGCAGGTAGTCCCTGATCAACCATATCTGATGTCTGATCATCGTCTGGCAACTGGCGTACAACTGGAGGATGTCTCGGTGGCATGACTCTGCAAGGTCAAGCGCACACCTTAGAACAATATTATCATGTAATGAAAACCAGAAGCGTAGGAAGGGAACATGAGAAAGAATGCAGTCAAGTTTTACAAAACATTACTACACGACGTGTACAATTCCTACACGGTGTGTTCCCTTAAGCCATTTACATGGGCGTATACATCTAAAAAAATGGTCGTGTAACACCCAAACCACACAATGTGTTGTGCTAACACACGACGTGTACTTGAATCCTCTTTCCCGGCCCGAGTCCTTCTACACGGTTAAGCCACATGGCTCTCATAAGACAAAACTACACGGCATGTTCGAGATAGACACGGTGTGTACTGGACAAGCTTTACTTGGACCGTGTTATTAGTGACATGGCCTAACATATGACTCACACCACATGACATGCTTCAGATGGACATGACATATAAGAAGAAGGATAACACCGACCCGTGTTGTTTATGACATGGCTAGGTACCTTAGTCAGACTACACCACATTTTCGACCCTCACACGGTGTGTATAACTTAAGGTTTATCCATCCATGTTATTAGTTACACTAGCAGACATAGGGTTAACAGCACATGGCATGTACAACTGGTACACGGCGTGTTCCCGCAATAAATTCCCTATCCCGTGTCTTTGCTCACACGACCTATGACACGGTTTGAGACTACATGGCATGTACATAAAGTACATGGCATGTACCTAAGAAAAACATTTTCTTCTCGAACAGAAGAACACATGGTGGGTATTCTGGGGTTTTCTAGATAGTAAGCCTCAAAAACGACTCCGGAGCCCAGAAAAACACTGAAACGAACATTAAAGTTCCAAATTCTGATCTGTGAGGGTCCATAATTCCCACAAATCAATGTTTGGAATCTTACACATGTTATAACAAGGAAAACAAGGAAATGATCCACAAAATTCCAGTCCATGAGGTCCCATAACACCTCAAGAACCAAAGTTTGGCATTCATTCAAACAAAACATTACACAAATGATACCCTATAAAACATCAGGTATTTTATCAAGACCTCTATCACAACAGCATGCATATTATACACAACATATATCACAACAACATGAAATCGCTAATGCATCCTAGATGGCATGGAAAAAATGCATGAAATGTGATTTCTAGAAAGTGACTATATGATGAATGAGATGGAATGCCCTCATATAATTGGGTTCAAATAGAAATAGGACATGAATAACATCAATAATAATAGCACAACCCATGTAAATCACTCAAGGTGAAATCAAATCAACTGTAATAATTGAAAAACCAAAAACATGCAATTCAATGAGGTAGATTGGATTTTCCCTATAAACGGGTTAGCTACTCCCAAGAATAACTTATTACCAAGTACCAATTCCATCCTATCCCTGACAATAGGATCCAAACAGTATGTCAAGAAGAAAATAATTACTCTGATACCACTTTGTAATGTCCCGGTTTCGGAAGACACCTAGAGGTGCCCCGTACCCAGTTGGTAACATAGCCTCAAGCACATTTCCCCAAACCCCAAAAGATGTCGACTAGTAGTGAGGGCCTTGGGTGTGATAGTGGGGAAAGTATCCCCTCATTGGTAGAGTAACACAATATAAGTAAACAACATGCAATAGCAAAATTAGTAATAATTCATACAAAAGTAAACAACGGAAGACTAAATGTAAGAAAAATTTGGAGCACATATGAATATAAATGATGCAAGATACATATCTCTAAGAAAGCAGCTAAAGAAATAACAATGCTGGAATAAAAATAGTACTAAAACAAATTACAAAAGAAACAGATAAACATCTCCTCATCATCACAAGCCTAAGCTTGGTCCCATACTCTCCAGCTCCACATTAAGTCAAGTACCTAACGTATAAGGGTTCTTTCCCTTTTCTATACCTGAAGAAATATAATATGTTTGGGCTCAAAATCATGGCCCAAACAGGATGTGGGAGTAAATCTCAGTAGGGAACCACCCAAATATCTATGCCTAACAATCAATGAATATATGGCAGGTAAAAGTATAGAAGCAGTAAACAAGAAAGTAATGAGTAGAAAACAATCCCCAGTTTTAATATCATGCAACAGCTGAACATGTGGATAAACCCAAATAGGTAACCCTCTGGGAAGTACTCACAGTCCATCCCCTATGGTCCTACCTAATAAGTAAAAGCAACCCTCTGGGTAGTACAATCAGTCTAACCCCTCTGGTTATGTCATAAGAATATATAAAGACTCTCTGAAGAAGCACACATGGTCAATTCCCCTTATAGTCTAAGGTAATCAGGGAATCTATGAGGAAGCTCACATGTTCAATTCCATTTATATCCCCAAGGTCAAGGACTCTCTGAGGAAGCTCACCCGATCAATTCTCCTTATAGCTCAAGTCGTTCAAATAATTCAAAGACTCTAAAGAAGCTCACACGGTCAATTCCCCTTATAGTCTAAAGAAGTCAAGGACACTCCGAGGAATCTCACTCAGTCAATTCCCCTTATATCCCCAAGTGGTCCTAGGATCTCGGAGGAATCTCACTCGGTCAACATCCCTTATACCCTAAAGTTCTCAAAGACTCTTTGAGGAAGCTATCTCAGTCAATTCCTCTTATAGTATATTATACCAGGTTCTCACGACCCTATGCAGGTCAAAGAGAATAGAAATGTAATATGGCCAAAGTAAACCTACATAACTACATTGATAACTAGTCTACAACATATAATGCATGTCAGAATACATCTCTCCACACTACAGCTACAAGTATAGAAAACAGGCAGGGCGACCAAAAGTCTAAGCCGGACTAAACGGTCTTAAACAGATCATGCATGGGAAAAAACATCCAAAGCATAGTAATAAACCCTATTAATATCCACTTAACCTATACACAAGAATACAAGCATGGAAGACAATCAAAATGGGTAAAATAGTAAATAGAAAATACCTCGTTCAATGGTATTGGTGTTTATTGCACATAATACTCAAAGACATTCAACGAAAAGGCACAAACCACATACCTTGGTGTTAGGAGATCGCTATATGTGAACCTCAAGGATTGAATCTCCATAGAATTTCAAGGATATAAAAAAACTTCTAAAACGTTCAACCCATGATATCTCATGAGAGAGGAAAAATCAGAAGATGGAGGTCTAGAAGAAGAGAGAACTCACCGATGCGATTCAAATACAACTGATGATGTTTGATTCGAGGATTGACACTCGCTTGGGGGTTCATCGAATATCGGCAGCTGTATGAAGATCTCATTCAAATGAGACCTATAAGGAGAGCATTCTGGTGATTAGACGAGACCCTGGTGCGTTTAATGAAAAAAAAGAAAGTACACGATACATACTTTGGAAGTACATGACGTGTAATTTCTGTTTCAGTACTCCACTTTAGGCAGCCTCTAAGTCATCCCCACACTGCTGTGTGCATGGCCACTACACGACCAACACCTGGATACCTGTGGTAACTAAGTACATGGCCTGTACTCATAAAGTACATGTCATGTACTTAGAAAATTTCTAGAATTTCCTCTTTTTCTCATAAACAACCAAAAAAGGAAAACATTCCTGAAATGAAGAACTGGGTTCTTACAATATTTTTTTAGGTATTACTCAAGGAAACTATATATCTATTATACACTTTATGATTGAATTATTATTGATTAGATCAATGATACAATTCAGATAAATTCAAAAAAACATAGAATAATAGTAATTGGTTTTAATTTTGAATAATTTTATTTTTGAGGAACTTGATATTTTGAAGTGATATTAGTTTTCAGGAAGCTAATGATATTAATTTTTCTAAAATTATTAAAGGAAATAGTCATAACCCATTTTGGTGGTCTAAATGAGAATACAATATATGAAATACCAATATATATATCAACTGTTAGAAAATTTTGTTAATAATTTGAATCATTTTATGTAATGTTTTAATCATTTTAATTATTATATGTTATAGATAGTCTTATAAAGTCTATATCATTAAAGAAAAAAATATATGAAAATATATTCATATCAATTACTTGCAATAACAATTTTTTTTTGTTAAATGGTGTTTGATAAGATTTTGACCAAACCTGTAACTAAAATAAATTAGGCATTTGATGTTCAATTTTTTTAATTTAACCCTATAAACACAAAACATAAAAACTATTTCATTAAGAAAAATTATTTATTTAATATTGAGATCATTTAGAAATCAAAAAAATAATAAAATCATTGAATTTTTCCAATGATAACAAAGGATAAATGAAAGGGTAAGTGGAAACTAAAACATGACATTGATACATTACCAATATGGTCATGCATTCTAAATTATTTAATTACCATAAATTTATTATTTTCGGTGTCATTTATGTTTATATGCATAATATTATTTTCAATAATAAAGTATATTTTTGGTTATTCCACAATAAATTTTGGACTATAATTAGCAGTACTACATTCTAATAACTTTGGATGACCTGGTTTTTTCCCAATTATAAATGGTTCTGTGTAATTTGATTTTAATATGCTTAATACGATAGTAGGTATTAGTATAAAAATAAAGAGTCATAATGTTATAGTGGCTATGAAGTCTATATTAGGAAAATTGTATTGAACGACTATAAAGTAATATATATTTTATATTTCAAATAATTGTTTTTATAGATTTCAACATACCCCCACTTAATTATGTATTTAACTATATTTAGGGGATATATTTATTGAATATTCTACCTCTATTTGAGATATTTAATATATTAAAGATTTTATAAAAAATAAATTTTCTTATATAAAATAATTATTAATGTGAAATTCATGTCCCGATTTATAGAAATATATGTTTGAGGAAACTATATTTTTATGATAATGGTTAAAGGTATTTGGTAAAATAAACATAATTCTTCGATGGGTTATTGTACTTGTATTATAAAATCATATTAGAAAACTATTTTTGGGTAAAATTATATAAAATCATAATACCATTTTTTATTTAAATTATTAATAATTTTATTAATTTTATATCTTTAAATGTTGAAATTTTATTATCAATTTCTTAAAATGTAATAAAATCATTTTCATTTGGTAGATAATTGATGTTGTAGACTATGGGACTGAAAAAGACTTGATAAAATTCCATATAATATTAAGAACTGAATAATAGGATTCAAATATGTATTAAAATGATTCAATTGACTAAATATTTCATAAAATTTCTTAAATAATAAATTATATAATTTGACTTGGGGAAACATTGTTAAATTACCAATGACGAATTGAATTTTTACATTTTTACGAAATAATTAGAAAAGAAAGAGTGTTGAACATGGTAGTGGAAATAATTTTATATAAAATCCATTTTATGGATTCATTGGTTAGTTTAATTCGTAAAATAATTAAATATATAAATTTATATATTAATAGAAAAAAGTGTCTCATAATTATAACAACTAGTGTTTTCAGTAATATCATATTTGATATTAATAAGAAAATGAGTTATAAATAGTTTATAGATGGTGATAATGATTGAAATGGATTTTAATAAATGGTATTAGTTTTAAAATGTTTATTAAATGAAAAATTTGTAAAGTTAATCATTGGATTCATAAGAAACATATGCCATATAAATTTAATTTCAATTCAAAGGATAATTCTTAATAAAAGTTCATGAAAGAAAATAAAAATTTCACCAAAAATATCTGTAACTCCCCAAGATTTTATGATTTAGTTATCTTTAAATAAATTTAATTTCTTTTATAGGTTTATATACAATTAATATCATGTTAAAATGAGAAGTGATATACTATTGATATATTATTTTCTTTTTTAATAAGAATACTATAACCTAACTATTGTATTAGTGTGTATATATAAAATTATAAAAATTGTTTAAAAATGTTTAAATCATTTATTTAATGAAAATAAAATGATTAATTGACAATACAGCACTTAATTTTAATTAATTTCATTTTTTATCCAAATATTTATTTGAAGACCCAAATTTCTAATGTAACAACATTATATTCGATAGTTTGTATGACAGGAAAAAACAAGCACATAATCGAATATAATATCCAGGGACATTAAAATATAAATAAAATAATATCTAAATTTAATCCATTAATTTCTATTCAGGAAATTAAATGACGGATTTTTTACAGACAATATATACTCTCTTCGATAATATGCAATACACGCAAGACCGAGTTTTACTGAGAAATAATATATTATTAAGGATATTATTAAAAATATTATTATTTAATATAATATGATATAACCTAGATAATAAATTAATAGTTATGAATAATATTAACTAATTCATTAAAATATATGTTCAATATATAGAGTAGATGAATTTATTGATTACCAATAAATTATAAATTGATACAAAATCCAATTGAATATAAATGATATGTTTTTATGATCACAAGGGTGTTTTATTATAATAAATTAAATTAATAAAAATTAGTGAGTGATATTAATTTAATATATATGTTAAATATAAAATTAAATATTATTTACCTTCATCCAAAGTTTTTTATAGTGTTATAATAATAATGAACATAATATTTCATATAAAAATCAATATGTTTTAAAGGAATTTTTACCACCTTTTAATAGATGACTTGTTTTAAAAATAAATTTTTGTTACATTTATAAATTTTATATGTCAATAAAAACATAAATTTTTAAATATAAAATTAAAAATTACATTTTTATGATTTTTTTGTATTTTCCTGAAATAGTTTTATTTTTGATGAATAGTGAAAAATATTGAATTTTAATTCAAAACTGATTTTTCATCTAATTTGTTTATATTGTTAAATTATAGTTTAAATTGTGATTAAAATCACATTAGATTAATTATAAAACAATTATTCTAATTAATTTCATTTGAATCCATTTCACTTTGAATATAAAATCCTAGCAAATTTTTCAATATTTTTTACATTAAAAACCTACGTTGTCGTCACGCCTGCGAAATTAAATTTAAATTAATTTATCCCCATTATGTGATTGAAATTTGTGAAAATTGATAATTTTTTTAATTATCATAAATTATAATTTATAATAATTACAACATTTTTTTAACAAAAAATTATATAAACTGTGATTAATATCAATTACAGTGATACAGAAAAAAATTAGCATAACAAAGGACTAAACATTAATCATAAGAGGAAAAATTGCATAGAAACATTTATAAAAGACATTTTTTGCCACATATTGATCATATTCTCCCTCTTATTTTTTTATAGTTATTGGTTCTACTCTTGTTTTGTGAAAACATCAGTTGAATTACCTTTTAAAAATTTTACAAGAATGCCACTCCTGCTCCACTTTAAAAAGGGACTCACACCTCCTAATTATTAACATATCCCACTTATTCACACTACTAAAGACAATTTTTATAAACTCAGATCACCTAAATATCCCCTAAACATTCATCCCTTTTTATTATAAGCCTCACTTTGGGAACAAGTCTATAAATGTAATCCTTTTTGTAAAATCCAAAAGGAGTTACCTGATTAATAGGCAATATTTTCCAACGACCACTTTTCATTAATTTACTTCACTAACCCTTAAATTCATTTTATATATTTCATATATAATAACTTATGTATAACCAATAAACTATTATGATTTTATTCTATGTTTTCAACCTACAATTAAACACACTTTCATTTAATGGATAATAATCGTTCTATTTATATGTACAATGAACTATCATCTCCCAAAATGATGTCATTCATTTTTCCTTTAACTGCTCTCATGGTCAAGAATTATTATTAATAGGAATTTTATATATGATATATATGATATTTATAAGTTATTTATTCATATTTAATTTTTATATAGTACTAACACTTATTATATCCCTTTTGTGTAAATAAGATAACATCATTAATGGAAGTGGGGAATATTGCCTCCTAAAAGTACTATGACTCATTCATGTTATAGATGGAATATATAAAGTATAGTCTTAATAAAAATATAGAAATATATAAAATAAATATGATACTGGAATTATTATTTTCAAATATATCATTTTCTATTCATTGTTCTAATTTGGAAAATAAATTAATGTAACCCTCATGTGTATGTACGACCTAAAATCTCCATGAACAATGAGTTTATTTATTAAATCCAAATATTATGGATTATTATGAAAACATATATACTTAATATATATTAGAATTATCTGCTATTTTACATTTTTTAGTTAGAGAAATAAATATCTATGTAAATGTAACATCAATTAACATGTCAAAACATACTTGAAATACCAGGAAATTAACACCTAACATATTGAAAATAATTAATGATTACTAACAAACTACTAATAAGATATTATAATTATATCATATATTATATAAAAAATATTAATTTGATTATGTATTATGTTTTTAATCTTTCTAAAACCAATATAATTGATTTTAAATGATGTTCACCTGAAAGAAATCTCTAGGTAAAAGATTTTCATCTAAATTTGTGCATCTGTGAGAAAAATGTCACGTTCACTGCCTAGATATTTTATGAGGTTTATATACTACCCTTTTGATATATAATATCATGAATTATTTTATATTCATGTTATTTTTATTTTCAATTTTAATTACTTATATGTGACACACTTAATCATTTCATTTATTTATTATCACATTAATATTATAGTCTTTTGGGGTAAACTTCACAATCTAATTTGTTTTTCCAGACCTATTAAGCATGGATTTTAATTAGAGAAAATTAATAGATAATTTTATAATAAATTTTTTATTTTTATTATCCTCATGTTATTAATGATATTTTTCCATGTAATAGAAAATTTTTAGAGTCATTGTTACTAAAAAAGTTTTAGAATTTTTTATTATGAAAACCAGAATTTAATTTTCTTTAGTTGGACAACATGTTTCATTCTAAAAGATTTGTTTTATAAAAAAGGTTTTGAACAAAAATATCATTTCAAATATAATTTATTAAATGTATATTTACCATTTTTCTTTTATAAATGTTTTGAATTGAATAATATTTTTTCATTTCATATAAGGTATTTTTCTAACCTTTTTCTAAGAAAACAAATGTTATTTTTACCTTGTATGTCTTGAATAGATTTACATTCCATAATGTATTCAAAAATTCATTATCAAATTTAAAAATATAAATTTTAATGTGTTTTTACAAAAATTTACTATCAATAATTTTTTTTTCAAAATTTATTTCAAAACAAAATAATATTTTACTCAATAATGATTTTAATGGTATTATTTTTTTTTGTGAAGGACATCAAAATTTTATTTTACTCAACATGGTATATTTTATATTGATACTATCCATATTAAACCTCTAAATGGAATTTGATTGATTTTTTGAGGGATTGTATTGACATTAAATTTTACTATTCATTTGTTTGTTCCATTTGAAATATTGAATTTTATGTGATCAGTTTTTTGTGAATTTATCCTAATTACCCATATAATTTATCATGGATATGTATATTAAATAAAACATATATCAATTTTATATACAATGTTTATATTGACATGTTATATCATTAATGTACTTATTCACATTTTATTATATGTTTCAATTTATTCGAGTGGAAGTATGATTTAAATGTTTCAAAGTTGGTATGGTACACATTGGAATTTTTTATTATTATTTTCCCCATGAATGTTTTAATGATATTTCAATGGTATCTCCATTCATCAACATCGAAAAACCTTATTTTTATTTATCCTATAATATGGAAATACTTAAAATACATATTATTTATTCGATATAGTTATTTGGGAAGGCATATAATCTATTAATTAATTAGATTTTTGAATATCATGAATGATTTAGATAAAAATAATGGGTAGGGACTTGAATTTATTTATCCCATCGATGCATGAGAAAATTATCATTATACAAATTAGTTAGGAAAATTAAATAGGTTTCTAGCAGATGTATTATAATATCTTGTGAAAAGCCTTTATGGTATAGGTTTTCTTGTGCATTAGAGGTGATGTCGAATAATTAATCATTTCCTTTACATTGATTCAGTTACTATTTATTAATGAGAATTTTCATCAACATATCTATGGATACAATTCATTCTCAATTTAATTATTTAATGGATGTTTTTTTATGTTTTTTTACATTTCCATATTTAATGTTCATTATCTATTTATTTAAATGGAATATGGTATCAGTTATTTACCTTTACATTTTATTTATACAATTTTTATTAGTTAATTGATAATATGTGATGTGTTTTTAGTTATTACCTTATCATAGTGATTATTCTCATTGATTGAGTTTTTATTATTCTACACATTACACTTGCTAAGAATTTGATCTTACCATTTATTTCCTTTTCCAAGTATTCCATGAAGGGTACTAATAAACACATGTAAGGATATTCTTGATAAAATAATTATATTATCCATGAAAATAAAAAAAATTTATGTTTTAATTAGTTTATTTTTTTTATAATAAAAGGCTTATGTATGTGATTGGTTTACCAAGAAAACTAAACTATTTAGTCACTTGGGATTTGATTTACTTGTATCATATAACAATGTAATGGTATCACGACACATGCTCCGAGATTACTGCGGTTTGGTCACCACACTTGGCATCTAATAATGTTTATTAGAATAATTGGAAACTAGATTTAGAAAAATAATGTTATGAAACATTACCCTGTAATATAATTTATGGATAAATCTATAAGAACAACCTATAATTTTTGTATGGTAGATATTATGAGGAAATTTATATAAATAGATCCATGTATTGATACATCAATTTGATGTGGTTCTGGAATATATGTACCTAGGTGTAAAAAATATGACTAGGTGTGTCAAGACTGACAAAACATAACCTGGTAAATGAAAAAAAATTAATGTGAACCTAGTTTGACACTCCTGGGGATATTCTTATGATAAATCCCATTTTATTTTTATACCATTATGATGGATTTTAAAAGTTATTGAAAATAAATCTCATAATATAACTAATGTTTTTTGGTTGAAAATAAGGTGACATGATTTATCAATCATAAAAATGATATTATGGATAAAATCTAGAACAAAGAAAGACATATGTGGAAATAAATGGATGATATATTTATATATTAAAGTTGTATTGTAATATTTAGTTAAAAGTATATTTTTATTAACATTCATTCAAGGATTCCCATCATATTAACTTTATAAATAATATTAAAATTGTCTGGAAAAAGGAAAAACTATACGGCTGAAAAAACTAATCAAATATAGAAGGAACACAGGATTTGAACCAATGACTAAAGGATGATAAGTGTGTCACACCTGCTACAAGCATACATGATTTACTGGTTAATGTATACTAGTTTTTATCTAAATAATTTGAGGAATAAATAATATGGATCAAGTAGTGGTGTTTAGATTTAGGTTTAGATATTATTATATTAATAATATTTTTGTTGGATTATAGTTAGAGAAAAATGGAAAAACTTTTCACTCACTTATGAGCCTTATGATACATTAAAAAATTATTTTAGTGCTTTTGAAAGAAGAGTTGTTTATTCGATATCTATTTCTTGATGTAATAGATGAATTATAAAATTGATAAAAGCATCAATAAATGGTCAAAATTGTGTTCATATAAATATGTAAGGTAAGTATATATCCTTGTATTCATTGAAATAAAAATAATTAGTCATAAATAGGGAAACTATCAAAAAAATCTTGGTGAAATATCTTCATTTTCATGGAACAAATGGTCTTTTGAATCATCATAAATTTATGGATTTGAATCCCTCAACATTCCATTGATCATTCACTTGTTTTTTATTATTTAGCCTAATAACTCCCAAAAAAATATTTGAACTCTTCCTCCATGTAAATTTATTTATATTCCACTAATGTAATCATACATCGATACCTAGTTACATGTTTGTCCATGTAACCTTCGACACCCAATTTTCTATTTTCTATAGGATGATTTATGGAAAATTATATTGATTTTGTGTATAAACATAAAATATATTAAATTTTTTTTACAATGTTCGATTTAAAATTGTGAATACATAATGTAATTAAGTTGAAGAGAATGAAACACCCCAAAATTTAAAAGTAAGAACATTGTATTCGATAGTGTGTGTGACATGATATACCAAGCACATAATGGGATATAATATCCCAATATATTATAAAATTATTATTATTTTAAATTAATGCACTACATATCTTAAAATTCACAAAATGCTGACATAGAACACATTAGTCAAGGAAAAAACTTTCTTCGATAGTTTTCATTACAAGCAAGACCATGTTTTACCGAGAAATAATATATTATTAAAAATATTATTATTTAATATAATATTAAATATCTTATACATAAAATTTTTGGTCATGAAAAGTAATAAATTGACTATTAAAATAAATGGTCTATAAAAATATAATATGAAATCATTGATTAAAAATTAATTATAAATGAATATACAAAGATATTAATACAAAGGAAATGTTTTTATGACTACAAGTATGATTTACTATAAAAAATAAATTAAAATTATTGAGTTATAGTATTGTAAAATATAAATTAAATAATATATCAAATATTTTTAACATTAGTCCAATCTATTTTATATTTATAAGATAATAGCACACCCAATATTGCATATAAAAATTAATATTTATCTAAAGGCAATTTTACTACCTCTTAATGGATAACCAAATTTAAATGTAACTTTTTCCAATTTTTTATATTTTATATTTCAAAAATAACATTATTTTTTATTTAGAAACTTAAAAATTAGGTTAGGGTGGATTTTTTGAATAATTCTAACATATTTCTATTTTTGATGAATAGTGAATAATATTGAATATTCGTTCAAAAAATATTCTTCATATAACTAATTAATTGTGTTAAATTATATTTTATATTATTTTAAAGGTCAAATTATATCATTTATATATCAATTAATACAATCTATTTAATTTTAATCAATTTAATACTGAAATTGAATATAAAACCATAGCAAACTTGTGAACACTTTTCCTTTGAAAACCTCCATTGTCATCCCATATTAGGGATTAAATGTAAATTAATTTCATACACTTATTTTATTGATAATTGAAAAAATTTATTCCATTTTCTAAATCATTATAATTTATGATTTCATGTAACCACACCTTTTTTTTTGAAAAAAATATTACTGAAAGTGATTATAATTATTTAGAGATATTAAGAGAAAAACTAGCTTTAAAAAGGACTAAACCATAAATATAAGGTGAAAATGTCAAATACACATTTCCAAAATCCATTTTATTCCAATATTTTAGCCACAACTTCAATTGGATCTAATTTGAACCATTATTGGATCCAACTTTCATAGAAAAAAGCATGGGTGGAATTCCTTTTTCAGAACTTTACAAAAAATCTGTATATAATGACACACACTTAACATACACATATGTTACATCATTATTTTCATAATAAATAATATATTAATAAAAAAGAAACCCAAATATCATATTATTTTAGTGTATTTAGAAACATAGACGAAAATCATTGAACTCAGTAAAAGATCCTTAATGCTTCCATAAAAGACCTTTCCCTTAATAATTCATCATAAGAACCATTGTTCATAACCTAGGGAAAGGAAACATAAGAAAAGAGATAGTTAGAACTCTCATAATATATAACAATTGAAATTTGAATGCATATATTTAACATAAGGTTTTGATAACATTAATATAACATTTGAATATCATACCCTACATATCAAAGATCATAATCACGAGACATTCCATAAAGACTCATAGTTCATAAGACATGAATCATAAGATAATAAAGATAATAAACCCTATCATTATATCATATTTATAAGACATATAATTTTTTAAAACACATTTATATTTAAAATATTTCCCTATAATTCATGGATATTTTCCAGAAAGAAAACCAGGGCACATCATGGGGCTACACCTATTGGGTTGTAGATTCCATCATCCACTGTAAAACTCATTTCCTTCTAAAGGATCAGGTTTCCTCATATTCCCATAGTGGTTCCCATTCCCTCATCTTCCCATAGTGTATTGGGTTTATAATCTTCCTATTGTGGATCTGGTTTCCCTATCTTCCCATAGTGTGTCAGGTTTCACCATCTTTTATAGTTGGTCAACTATCCAAATCCTCTATAATGGATCAGATTTCCCGATTTTTCTTAGTGGATAAAGTCTATCAAATTAAATCCCATCATTATCTCATGAGATATAACGTTTTACTCAATTAATTTTAGGGATATATTGGTCCATCCTATCACATAATAAAATTATCCACACATGTTCCACAAGATAATAAAAAATTCATCATATCATCAGCCTTAAACAGAGATGGGTTTCAATAGCATCATATCATAATCCATGAAATAAAAAAATAATCATTAACATTTCATGACATTATAACATATCAATAAGATATAGGATTAATAATAATTTCATCAAATCATAACTCATTAAATAAGCATCATTCAAAATAATATAAATTATGGAAGAGAAACAAGTTTCATAAAAATAATGATACTAAAAAAAATTCAACAAATAACACGAATGGTATACTTGGATCGTGTCCCCAAAAAATACTAAATTATAAAAAGGATGAAATATTATATAGATAATGATATTGAATGATCACATGAATCATTTATTAATGAAAAAATCATTTCTTTTAAAGTAGTCTTCATAAAATAATTTTTGAAATCTATTTATCAAAAATAATTCCTTAAAATATTATTTAAATAATTTCTTGAGGGGAATTTATTTTTCACTTTGAAAAAAAAACTATTTTTAAAATATCCAAAATTTTGAAAGAAAATTTCTTTTAAAATATCTTTTGAAATCTTATAATGGAAGATTGAAAATATTTTTAAAACATTTTTTTGGAATAGACCTTTAAAACACATAATAAAATACTAATAACCATGATGAAAACCTTTTACTTTGAAAATTGTTTTAAAAATAATCATGAAATCATTTTGAGAAATTTTTTCTTGATAAAATCTAAAAAATTCATGAATAAATATCGAAGGCCATTTTCCTTGAAAACTTAAAAAAGAATAATGAAAAAAGTTTGAAAAACTTTTTCCAAGTAAAATCATTAACGAAGTTAGAAGATAATTTCAAAATCATTTTCCTTGAATACTTGTAATATAAAATTGAAAAAATAAAACATTTTGAAAAAATTTCAAGAAAAATGATTTTTAATGAATACAAATTTAAAACTGAAGAAAGAGAGATAAATTCTAATTTTTTTAAAAAATATTCATAATTATCATAATAATCCCAGAGTGATAAAATTTTACCAATACATGAATATATCATGAAGAAAAATATTATAAGAAAATTCCTGAGTGTTTTTGATATATGAACTATTACCTCTTTTATGTGATTTTATAAATTCAAACACTATATGTAAAAATAAATCTCTACATAAAAATTTATCTTGGTTATCAATGGTTTAATAGATGAATGATTATTTATAGAAACTCATAATGTAAAAATGAAAACTAAAATTTCCTTTAAAAATGGAATGTTGGAAGGTTACCCAAAGTAAAAAAAACATGTTTCCCACATTAGAGAACATAAATGGGAAGTAAAAACATGAATATTTAAAAGATATATAACTATCAGGTTTTGATGAGGAGTGATAGAGAATATTTTTAGGTTAAAGTTAACAATAACAAATCTATAAATCTAAAATGATCTAAGGGGACATTTTATTCATAGTAAACGAATATACTAGTATATTTGTTTTTGTTTCAAGAACATTTTTTATAATGATATTGAATTTTCATGAAATTTTAATATACATGATTTCATGACAGCCTAACCCATTATTGTTTTTTGGTCAAATTCCACTTCATCTCTTATTCCAGAAAATATAATTAAATTTTTCATTTCAAAATCATTAACAGATCATGGGATCCATAAAGATATTGATAGTTCATTCCATATGTCTTTGTTACTATAAAAATTATATCAATATTTATTAAATGTGCATAAATCCTCTATAGTGAGATAGTAATTTAACCATTTAAACTAGTATGAGGTTTAACACAATCCATTACCTGTATATCCAACCTTATAAAACATAAGTATGGGGTAAGTCCAAGAAATTAAATATAAGCTCACTAAATTTCTCAAAAAAAAATCTTTGAAATGATAAACTATATATTATAAAGAATGTTTTATTTTCCACATACTAAACATGTGAATATCATCATCATGTATTCTATTAAAACATAGTAAAAACATTAATTACCACAAATAATTATTTAAATCATGAATTTTTCATTTTTCCAATGTTAATTGGGTATATTTTTTGAGTAGAAATATGTTATACACATCATCAATGATAAAAAATTCAATTGGTCCTTAATTAGTTCCAATATAATCAGTTCTGTCCAATTTACATATTCATATCCAACATTACATTATCCATATAAAATTATTAGAACATAAATAACATATTAAGGTCTATCATTCCCTTAATCATGTTTTTTCAACAGACATCACCTTTCTATTAAATCAATTTTTTAGTCCATCAATATAATTCAACGTATTCTTGTAAATATATTGGGAAAAAACATATAATGAACAATACTTATCTATTTCACCATCCATATAACATTTTTTATGAATCCAAATACTTATAAACTTTGACTATTCCACCTCATCCATAAGCTATAAGAAGGATACCTCATCCTATTACATAATAACCATACCCTTTCAAATTTAATATATAGTCTCATAATCATCAGTACTGTAGCCATTATATATACAACCATTCTTATACTCTTATAGAGCTTTACACATTAGAAATCTATTTTAATAACTAAATTTCATTCCATACATAATGCATTTACCCTTGGATGATTTCTAATGAAGTCCAATATTCATATAGATTGACTTAACCAAAGACTTCATTGTTCCATTGTGGTTACATGGTTTATGTCTTTTTTTCCAAAATCATAACATTTTCTTATTCCACTAATAAATTCAATTAGGTTATTTTTTCCACATTTATGACACAAAAGAAATTGAATCTTAATTCCTCTATTGTATCCATTACCCAAAATCATAGAGAACCCCTTACTTCACATTCTTGGTGAGTTTGATTGTTTGTTAAGCTATACATCATTAATAATGATCCACGATACCTGATTAGGCTTAATCACAAAATAATTCTCTCTAGTGATCTCCAATTTTACTACACTTTAGAAAATTCACCATCACACTCAACATTAATGTACTTCCTTATATTTTCTTCTATTGACTAAAACTAGAATATACAATTTTATCATTACATATCATAACATAAAATCACATAATTATAGAAAATAACATAATTAATGTATATATCATGTACCCTACATAATTAATCCATGACATATAATAATTATTCTATATTATTCTTATTACTCTTATACATTATTCGTTAAACATGGTTTGTAAAGAGATTTTGAATTTCTTAATCCTATCCCCAAGGAGTGTCAAAACAGGTGTTCACAAAGGCTTGTTGTCGTATAATATTTTCCCCTCAACTCCATCTTGATTCATGTATTCATAGATGTTACCCATATGTACAGTTTTTCAAATCCACATCCATATGTAGTATCCAGATATGAATATAATGCAAGAAAAACAGTAACTCTACCATGTTCAAAAATTCATGTTCATTTTTATACCTTTTTTCAATATTAATATTATCCTTAAACAAATCCCTTTACACGTCCTTCGATCTATTCATTGGGTTCTTAATAATTCTTTCTTATCCTACTTTTCAAAGGCTGAATGAACATTTTCTATGATACCAACTATAAGGACTCAAGAATAATGTACATAGACATTACATTTTATTTGTATAATAATTAATAAAATACCAAACTAGACACAAAGTGACTGTATTAGTGAGTTCCTTTGGATACATAGAATAAAAATATTCTAACACAATGAAGGACCCTTAATGATTCTCATACAGATCACCCCCCTTTGTTATTCTACATAGAATATTTTCATTATAACATAGGGAAAGGAAACATAAGAAAGGGTTGAGCTAGAATTATTAGTTAGGAAAAATAATGGAATTGCATCAAAATATCATGAACATAAGGGTTTGAAAATATGGGAATAACATTTTCAGATCATAACATACGTATATAAGATTAGAATCATGAGACATGAAATAATGAAAGGAAGTTCACAAAATATGAATCATAAGATAATAAAGAATTTAAAGACCCAAAAATTCTATATAAATTTATTTATAATTATATGGAATTATTACAAGACTGCAAAAATTGATGAAATGTGATTCTGAGGTCCGGAGTGCCTGAAATTATCTATCAAAAAATTTTAAGCTTTAAATAGTATGCATGAGAAGGTTTCTAGAAAATGAAGAATAACTGTGAAACATATTCCCATATACGAAATATGAGGGAACCATTGCATTTAGGATGGTGGGTTTACCCTCAGAGAAAATTAAGTTTATTCAGCGTAGATCTCAAGTAAGAAAAACCAAAAATGGAATTACCATAAATAAAAATTATTAAATGAAATTAATTTATTTTTCAAATTATTATAACTCACGAACGATTAATCAGATTAAAAATCAAATACCACCGTTGATCCCGTGAGGATATTCTTTCTTTAGGTAGATCCTAAAATTGGCCAGTGCGGCCCAATAATGGAAGTTAGTTTTGGGCCATAAGTATAATTATTAAGTGAAAATTATTTTATTGTCAAAATCATATAACTCCTGAACGGTAACACAGATTGGAAATCTGAGAGTACCCTTGAGGTCATGAGGGTCTGTTCCCTTTAGGTGAAGCCTAACCTTGACCGGAAGAGGTAAAGGGTAACTGTTAATACTTTTTTAACTTTCTTAATGTATGTTTAGTAATCATGAAAGAAAATATTTATATTATTTGAACTGGTGATCGACTTTAAAATCTATGGAAACTGTTGAATTTTGCAGCGCCAAGATTCGCTTAGGCAGAGCATAACTTCAATATGAAAGGGTTGGACAGAAAAGTTAAATTTTAGACTTTACAAAATAATAATAAAATAACTCCAAAGATATTTTATTCATTCCTTTTAACTATTGAGAGACAGTGTTGGGACCATGATATAATAGAAGGATTGAATGGAATTCATTTAATGACATGATCCTTGGGTTGCGTAACCATGACGTTCATTGAATTAATGAAACATTAATTTTGGTTCATTAATGAAGTAAATTACTAAAATGCAATGTGGGAGGTCCCTCTATTATATTTAAACAATGCATGGGCATGGGTTTCATTACTCATGATTGGAACTTTTGACGAAGTCATGGAAATGTCTTCCACCATTGTTGAGTAGAGCTTCGATGACCGTTGGGGTATTCGGACTGGACAAAAACGAATGACGAAGAACACCTCGAGAGTGGGTTCATCTCCCTCATACACAACGTATTACAACTTGTTCGAGGTAGGGGTTTTATTTAAGGGATTAAAGTTTCATCTCCTTTTTATTATGTTGAAATCAATCCCATGTCATATCGCTGATGCGGAGAGCGCAGGCTGAACACAACAAGGCTCGAACCCTCCGCTGATCTCAGAAGGATGTGTTCTTCATTGGAGACCATGAAATACTATAGTAAGACAAAACTTGGGGGGATGAAGTGATGGAAGTGTAATAGGAGGCTCGTAGGCGTAGTCAGAAAAGAAAACAGTTCTCTGAAGATTCACTAGAGGCCATGTGAAGCTCCGTCGGTGTGGTGGTCAGAAACCAGAGGAGGAAGTGGCTAAATCCCACCAGCAATGAAGAGTTGAAGGTGCCCAAAGGCACCTTAGAGGATAGGGTACAACCAGCCGATATCTGCTACGCTGATGTGGGAATGACCACCACTGTAGAAAGATGTGGTGGAAGCAGCGACATACAAATGGTCGCCGCGGCGGAGGCCGACCCAGACAGTGGGTTCCGCTCTTGACCGATATGGTGGACCGACTAGCTAGAGGGGTGTGGAACCAGCCTGGAGCCTCCATTTTGATGAAACGAATGGACTACAGTCCATTCAGAAGTGGTGTGAACCCCCTATTCCTAGCTAGAGGGCTCCACCTAGCCAACAGGCTAGGTTGGTCAAGTAGCACGGTGGGCCACGCCTGGTCGTGCGGGCTGGGCAGAACCCATGACTCAGTGGGCCTAGCCTATGGCACAAACACTTTGGGTGAGTACCAGCCGATCTAGGATGACGCCATCCCCTTCGGGCTGAGCCCAACAGGCCAGGTCGGACCTGACCCTAACTCATTTAGGCCCAGTTTTTCTTAAAGGAGCATATATTTAAACCTAATGTCCATTTGATGAATTTTCAGCAGTTCCAGAACACTTAGGATGAGGTGGTCCTTTTAAGATAATCCAATTTGGTTTTGGAGAAATTTGGAGTATGTATAAGATGTATCAGACTCGAAATCAACAGGGCCCCTGACACTAAAATGCTTATAACTTACAGACCGGGTGTCCAATTTACACGCGGTTAGTTATGTTGGAACCCTTATGAAATAGAGGTTCATTGGGTTACATATTCATGGGACTTCGTGTTAGTTGATGTATGACCAATGTGTTGTGGATCAAATCCTCTCAGAATCATGTTTTCTTAGTGTAGGGTTCTAGTGGGTGGGTATGACATGACAAAGGAATAGAGACCCTCTGTGGGTCCGCACCTAGAGATCAAATGTGTGTCAAAAATTAGTGATAATCCATGTTTAAGCACATAGATATCATGTGTGGGTCAACCCTTAGTGATCCTTCATCTGTCAGCACTTAGCGATCCTCCATGGGTCACTATGTAGCAATCCTCTATGGGTCTACAACTAACGATCCACCATGGGTGAGAAACTAAATATCCTATGTTGTTCAGCACCAAGATATACTTTTTTGGTCACCACATAGTGATCATTTGTGGGTTAGCACTTAGCTATTCTTAGTGGGTCAACCTGTAGTGATCTTTCGTGGGTCAACACCTAGCGATCCTCTGTGGGTTAACACCTAGAAATATTTTTTGGGTCAGCACGTAGCAACCTTGATCGGTTTAGTAGCAAAAGAATATTGATATAATAATATGATATAGCTTTATGAATAATTATCTTTATTCTTGTTCTTTATGTTGTATTACTATTTTGAGCTGAGAATTTACTTGTGCCTTGTGATTGGGATCATGCTCTGTGAGTTTTCCTTTTTGATATTATAGGAGACCTTTGGGGGTCTCAAGGTTCTTTCTGGGTATTATTATACTCACCCCTACCTAGGATTCTCCCACACCTTGTTTCATCTTGTACAGATGACTAACATCTTTGAATGAGACTTGGGAGCCAGGACTAGACGGAGTACTGAGGTGATCGGTTGGCGTGGAGAGCCGAAGGGACAAGTTGTACCAACCCTTCGAGTAGGATTTTTAAAAGACAATATCATGAGCAGTTTTTTTACTTTTGTTGTACCTTCGTTCTGGTTTGTATTGTATATTGGAATCTTTTTATTCGATGCTTAATTTTACACTTATTGGTGATTTTTAGTTGTGGTTTTATCTTTCATCATCCATTGTGTTTTACTTTTGGGCAGTTTTCCCTATCTGTGTGAGTACAGGTTTTGATAAAATGACTTCCCATTATAGGGATATGCCTTTATAATGCTAGTTTCCAGTCCTTGGACTATGGAATGCATTCTTTGGGTAGTCACAACATGGGACCCAGGGGACAGGTCGTGAGAAAGTGGTATCAAAGGCGGTCGGTTCTACCAGATGAACTAAGAGTCTGTATTTTCAATGGGGTAAATTGTGTTAAGAGACTTGAGTTTGGATTTCAGTCTAGGGAGTCCAACATTGGTGCAGTGTCCGATATATCCAAACACAAGGAACCAGAATTCTGTTTTCTGACTCGGTACATGAAAACAATAGTTGCATGTGTTTTGAAAACGTATTTCTATTAATATCATTTGAGTCAACTCACCAGGTATGACGTATTAACTATGGAACATATGTTTATTAATAGGATTCCACTGTGTAGAAAGCCAACCAGGATTCTAATGCATGACCATGAGGATGGTACACAATGTGATGAGGCTTCAGTACAAGGATTGTTTCCTAAGATGGTACCTTCAGGCAGTGTCCAAATGATACTGATGCCAATTTGTCGGAAGTTACTACTGGAACTATTAGTAGGTGGAACATTTATGCTCAATTCCTTATATGAGTTTCAGTGATAGATACACCTCAGGTTCTAAGGAAATCCTTACACACATATAGCTAAGGACTGGCTTGATGTGGTAACTGAGTTACCATATAGCTAGGGAGCCATTAGATTACATGGAGGTCCTAGAAGTAATAATTATACTTAGATCATCAGGGAGATGACATCATTTAGATTACATCTATCTTATGATGAGGTGACTTTTCCTGGTACAGATCTTGAGAAACCTTCTTAGATAAGAGGTCTCTTTCCATAAAAAGTTAAGGGGTATGTGTTCCCAATAGCTTCTACAACATCGGAAGGACGCCATGTCGGTATATGAGTACTCATAGTGGGTATGAAAATTCCAGGAACTCGATGAATATGATACAACCTTGTTGTTTAGGGCTGGGACCTCCGAGCGAGATGTGTTTAGAGACATCCAAGCCAGCACTATTCATTTGTTCATTCTTACTTATATTGGGATGATAGAGATAACCTTAGTGTTTGAATGTTATTTGGCTGAGTAGATATAGTCAGTGAATATTTAAACTAGGAATGTAGTAAATTTTTTTCAGTCTCAGAGACATGGACATGTAGAATGCTTCAGGAAGAGGAAGAGTTAGGGACAGAAGAATCTGTAGGGAATCATACATGGAAGAGGATCTAGGAGAGCAACAAGAGGTGGTTTAGTTTTCAACATGTTATAACCATCACCCTAATGTGGTCCCCACCAGGCTCAAGGAGCAAGAGGATAGGGTAAGGGAGTAGCTTCATTTATCCAAGGAGTGTGACCCAATGTCTCCAGGAATGACTCAAGGTATGTTCTATTTAAACTTTTAGCTATCATATTAATAGACATATGTACTAATCATTCATTATTTTCATGAATCTTGTTTAAGGAAGAGAGTTTATTGTTAATCTATTTACATGACCCTTATGTATGGATATACCTATGGGAGGAGACATGATAATCACACCTCTGACCATAGTGTGATCTGACCCTTGAGGTGAGTGTTTTGGGTGGAACCCTTGGGAGGCAGTGTCGAGGCCTTATAATGTTAGTTTAGGTATGTACTGGTCATCCATATATCATGCCCATATTGATATTTTTAGGAAAAAAGGATATCGGATATCTACGAAATTGGAAAGGGGTTTTTCTTAGTAAGAAAAAAAAGGAACCCCATACACCACATGATAAACTCATGCAAAGGATGGTGCAACTGATCACTCTTGAGTCGACCAGCCTTACTCTCATGGAAGTTGGTGTTTTGAGTTTTTAATTCAAAATATTAGTGGTAGAGTGTGGGAACATTATTTCAAAACATGTTTATAGGATTACCTCCCCATATGGATAAGGACTACTATATTATCTTGTACTCAAGGATGACACCAAAATATTCAACACCATATCTGATGCCTCCCGCAGAGCTCCAGGAGCTGAGAGTATAGTTGGGGGACTTGCATAAGAAAGGCTTAGTAAGACCCAGTTTTCTAGGATATGATTGGATTATTGGAAAATTAACCAACTAGTAGTTGAGAATGAGTACCCACTACCAAAGGGTTAATGGGAATGTCAATCAGCTAAAAGGGGTAGCCTTTCTCGTAGATGGAATGGTTCCCATGGGCTTTTCAGCAATTTAGATAATGGAGATAGATGGAGTTCCTCCATAACTATGAGTTTGAGATAGTCTAAAATCATGGGAATGGGAACATGGTGGAAGACACACTCAGTAGTAGGTCTGGGTTACAATTGCTGAGTGAGGTGACAGAGTAGCTATCCACGTTGCTGTTATCCTTTGTACATAGTGATGGACCAGAATACCTCCAGTCCCTGACTGTAACTTCCCCACTCCTTCAGTGAGTACGAGAGGCACATCTTGATGACTTTGACTATGAGGACCAACGTTCTTATATATTCTCTAGACAGGCTCCTGAAAGATTTTTTGAAGGTGGGGATCATGTCTTCTGTTTTAGAGGGTGCACTATGGTACTAGTGACTCTATGATAGGAGATGTTGAGGGAGTTCCACACATTCCCTTTGGTGGTACATCTTGGTATGGTGAAGATGTACCAAGACCTCCAATTTCAATAATAGTGGCCAGGTATGAAGAAAGTAATGGCATAGTTTTTTTCACGATGCCTCAATTATCATCAAGTGAAGTACGAGCACCGGGTTCTAGCATGAATCACTCAGCAAATTCAGGTTCCATAGTGGAAGTGGTATGAAATATCTCTGGACTTTGTGACAGGGCTACCATGTACGTCTAAGGTCCATGATTACATATGGGTGATCATTGACCGACTCACCAAGTTGACCCACATCCTAACCATATAATAGAAGGTATCATTAGAGTTCTTGGGATACCTCTAAGTATAATCGATAGTATGGCTTCACGGTGTTCCATCGACGATCATCTCAGACCATGACACTAGTTTTACATCTCGGTTGTGGATGGGATTATAGGAGGCATTTGGGACTCAGAAATTCTTGAGCACCACCTTTCATCCTCATACATTTGGTCATACAGAGTAGACCATTAAAATACTTGAGCACATGATTTGTGCTTGTGTCCTCGATTTTGGTCACACTTGGGAAGACCACCTGCCACTAGTGGAGTTCAGATACAATAACAGTTATCACTCCACCATCAGCATGGAACTATTTTAGGCCTTGTACGAGTGACAATGTAGCTCACCTATATGTTATATAGACCCAAGGGAGTCAGTATTTATGGGTTCAAAGTTCGTACGGGCCACCACTGAGAAGGTGCATATCATCTAGGAGTGGATGAAAACTGCACAGATCTGACAGAATTCTTTTGATGGTAAGATATGGACATCATTGCAGTTTAATGAGGGAGACCATGTCTTCCTATGGGTCTCTCCCCAATGAGGATTGCAGTGATTTGGTCGAGAATCAATCTATCTTTGAGGTTCATCACACCTTTACATATCTTTAGCAGAGTAGGTGAGGTGGAGTACCACCTAGAGTTTCCCCCATATATGCACCAGGTGAATAATTTTTTCCATGTTTCACAACTGAGGAGGTACGTTCATGATCCATCGCATGTAATGGGCTAGGGAGAACTGATCATTGATGATGGGGAGACGTTCGTAGAGTCCTCAGTTGACCAATGGAGTTCTCAGATCAGATAGAGGATTGACAGGAGCGGGTCCTTTATGGGTTGTTGATTCCTCTGGTGTGAGTTTTGTGGTAGCACAGAAACCTTCAAGAGAGCAGCTTAGAGAAGGAGGCTCAGATACGTGCTCAGTATCCCCACTTGATTGACTTGCCTTTTTTAGCATTCATGGACATAAATAACTAATTTTGGTAGAATGTAGAGACCCAAAAATTCTGAATAAATTTATTTTTAATTATATGGAATTATTAAGAGATTGAAAAAAACTGACGGCGCGTGATTTTGAGGCCCATATTGCCCAGAATGATCCATCGAAAAATGTTAAGCATTATATAGCGTGTGTGAGTAGTTTTCCTAAAAAATTGGAATAACACTTAAATGTCTTCCCAGATCAAAAATCTAAGGAAACCATTTGGTTTTGGATGGAGGGTTTAACCTAGGTGTGACTTAATATTTTTCAGTGCATGCCTCCAGTGAGAAAACCTAAAAATGGTATTACTGTAATTAATTTAATAAAATAATTTTATTTATTTGTAAATTTCTTATAACTCACAAATGGTGAATCAGATCAAAAATCTGAGACCACCAATGAACTCATGAGGGTATGTTTTCCTTAGGCAGATCCTAACAATGGTTGGTGCATCCCAACATTTAAAGTTAGTTATTGGCCATATATAAAAACATTAAGTGACAATTATTTTATTTTCAAAAAACTTATAACTCCAAAATGGTAACTCAGATTGAAAATATGAGAGTACCATTGAGCTCATGGGGGTGTATTACCCTTGGGTGGATCTTAACATCAACAGGTGCAGGTCGAGGGTAACTGTTAATAATTTTTTAATTTTTTTATGGTACATTCAATAAATGTTTGAGCCATGATTTATATATTTTGAATTGCTACTTTGATTAAAATTCTGAGGACATCGTTGAATTCATAGTATAACGACCCATACTTTACATACATTGTAAGTACTTCAAATTTTAAGTACACTTATTACAACATATAACAAAACCATGAAAGGACTGTATTGGTATAGTGTCTTTAGAAACTGGGAAACATAAACAACTGGTTCATAAAGTGTCTACACTGTCTCCCATTTATTTCATCATATCTATAGTCCCTTTTGGAATATATTAATTAATAACCTTATTCCTGACCTGGGGAAAGATAACATACAAAAGGGTGAGCTCAAATGCTCTGTAAGGGTAAACAAAGCAATATCAATCACATCATATTCATAAGAACATAACATTTTGGAAATCTTACCCTGCAAAAGAGATCAAAATTTCATAACATGGGATAAATCATGGTAATGAAATGTAATCACAATAATAATAACTAAAAACAATATTCTTTGTGTCATACACACATAATAATAGAGAATCATTTCTTATTAGTCAACACTCATTTCCAAGACTATATTAGTGGACAAAGTCCATTTCTGAACTGAGTTCACTCCTCGTTTCAGTCCTATTTCACTGAACCGGTTTAACCTACCATTCCAGCCGTGTATATATCATGAGATATAAAATCTTTACCCAATTCATTGGATGGAGATATAGGTCCCACCCATCTCATAATGATACCATTTTTATGTGTTCCACAAAATCATAAACCATACATCACAGCATAACCCATGTAACAAAAATGAGATTCTTAAACATCGTGACATCATAAAACAATTCATATAAGATAAAGGAATTCATAAAAATAATTCCATCACAAAATAATCAAAACAATGTAATAATAGGGATAGAAACAGAACCCTTTATTATCTTATATGGAAAATAATTTTGATAAAACACTTGAACTCCATTCTTGAGGAAAATATCCTTTCTACTTCAAAAACACTTTTCCTTTCTTAAAATGTCATACAATTCTAAACTAAAAGACATTGATTAAAACTAAACTTGAAAACTTTTAAAGGAAGATTCTTGGAAAAAATGTTTTAAAAATCCATTCATGCCGTATAAGTTAAAAAAACATTCTTCTTGTACTTTTATCGAAAAAGTCAAAAATTACCTCGTACAAAAAACGATAAAAGATTACTTTCATATCTTTTACTAAAAACTCACCAAAGGGTAAAATTGGATTTAAAAAATTTTAGGTGGATGGAAATAATATTACATATTGATGAAACATGGATGTGGATGATAAAATACACCCCAGTAAATTCCAAAGTATAAACAATCTCAGATAAAAATGAGATTGTGATATTTCCATTACCATAGGTCCGATTTGCTTCAAAAGTGTCCGAAACTTCTGTATAATGATTTAAATAATGTCTTTGACATATTACATAATCATAATCATTGTTATGATATCATATATGGTCATATTATTAACTTATTATGAGTAATATTTCATTGCTACTTGTTATTCGGGTGTTTATTACTTTTTGTTCTTATGCGTGTTTTGTCGAATAAATTCTTATTATAATTTTTAGGTTATAGATACCTCATTTCCAGAATGGTATTAATGTAATATATATCATATTTATTCACTCAATTAATTTATTTAATCATTATGCAACGAAAATCTTGTAGAACGAGTCGCAACACATCGTGGAGACGATATTTCGTACGTACGCACGAGCGATGATATCGTTCCCATGATCGTGAAATTGTAATGGAGTGTATTTATAAAATTTTAGAATAAATATAACTTTACAATAATAATATATATTTATTATTTACACCATTATACCCATCCAGGTAAGGTGGTGGTGGAAAATAGATTACACCACGGCGTGGAGACGGTATTCCGTACGTACGCACGCGCGATGATTTCGTTTTCCATAGAATAGATATATGGTGAAATAGGGTTGTTTCATACTTATAATAAAATATCAGTATATGAGTGATACTGATGTTATTACTTCATAATAAAAAAACTAAAGAAGAAGAAGTGGAAGAAGAAATAAAGTTGAAAGAATCGGTAACCGACATTACCTCTTCTTTGAAATGCCTCTTTGAGACCTCCTTTTAGGGCACTAAAATTGGTCTTTGAAGAAGACCAGGACCTCTAGGATGTTTCTAGGTAAGTGTAGAAGAGAATTTTTCAGTGTATTATGATCTTTAAGGCTCAAAGTGGTGTGAGGAATAGAGGGAGGAGGTTCCCTTTTATAAGGGAGGAGAGGGGCACCTTTGAAAAAACTAAAAATATTATTTTATTATAAAGTCATATTCGGTTTTAAATAGCTCCATATTGATTTATTTCAAAGATAAGGTTGGTATGGGTCTAAATACACTCATAAAATATAATTTATACAAGTTTAGGTTCCTATTATAACATTATCATTTAGATTTAACTTTAAGTTAAATAATTTTACTTTTACCGTGTCTTCTTGTGTTCTTACACTATAAGGTTAATAAACATTATATAACAAGCCAAACGACCCCCAAGTTGTTTATTATTAATATATATAACCTTATCTAAGTCCTTTGGCCAAACCTTAGATTTTTAGGAATAAAATAACAATTAATAATATAATATTTGTTTTAAAAACTATTTTATGTCAATTTTGACACTATTTACTAATTGATTTTTGTGAAAATCATAACAGAATGATTAGTTCAAAAAAAGTGAATTAAATCAATAATAATATGTCATATTAACATAGAAAATTATTGGAATTCATATTAAGTCTCAAATTACATTTATTTGGGTATTTATAACATCAATTATGTCAATATTTCATTAATAAGATAATTACTACATCATATTTGTGTCAAAAATAAATTAACTTATTTAATGTCTAAAAATTACAAATAAAATAAGATTATTTAGGAAATATTTTTATCTTTTTAATGAATATTTATAGTTGAATTTATCTTATGTATAACCCTATATTAAAAATTATTTACCTATTAAACATTGATTTTAACTAATTTAACCCTTCTTTAAATAAATTAATAATAACTGTCCTAATCTAATCCATGTGGGCCTAAATGGTAATATTTTATTCCTAAGGTTGGTTTTGGTCGAATTACACTTATACAATAGAATTAGAACATGTGTTAGGGTAATAATAATATCATTTTTACCCTTAATTACTATATTTACTTTTAACCATGGTAAATAAAAGTAAAAAGTTATTATTCATCAAAAATTATTTTCATCTCATTGAACCACATTTTACTTATTGACATAAACCATGTATCTCAGATTTTTTAAATTCCACTCACATAAGCGGTAAAATTAAGTTTTATGTAAATTTGAAAATTCTCCTAAGAGGTGGGTAAAAGACAGTGAAAAGTTCAATAAAATTTTTATATATCTAAAATTATTATAAAATTAATCCAATGAATTACATTGAACTTATATAGGTATTATGTATCAATTTTGACCTAAAATAAATTTAAATAATATAAATAATTATTTAAATAAAAAGTCGGTTTTTAAATAGTAACCCTGTGTTCTCACTATTCATCAAAAATTGAATGTTTCCAGAAAAATACCAAAATTTCACCCTAGGATAATTTCGATATTCCGAATACAAAAATGAATTCCATTTTGAAAAATAAAATTTAAAAAATTTCAAAAAGTGGTTATTACTTTTTATAATGGCTAGTTTTAATAATATTTTAATAGCATATCGTTGTTTAGTGAAACTCGGTATTGCGTACGACGCAAGCTATCAAGGAAGGTCGTGATTACATGTAAAGAAATCCAAGCTAGTGTTGTGTGTAATTAAATATTCCTTTGATGAATTATATAAAAACAAAATATTTCTTATAAAAGTCTCGGGTGTTACATTCTACCCCCCTTAAAATGAATTTCACCCTCAAAATTCTTCACTTGTAACAAACAGATGAGGATACCTCTCCCTCATCATATCCTCAAGATCCCATGTGGCTTCTTATAATTGGTGGTTCCTCCATAAAACATTCACCAAGCGATTGGTCTTGTTCCATAGGACTTTTTTCACTAAAATTGAGAATCTCTATCAGCTGCTCTTCATAAGAAAGATCTTGTTCCAGCAGTACAACTTCTGAGCTGAGTACATGTGAAGGATCAGGAATGTACTTTCTCAGGAGAGATATATGGAACACATCGTGAACTTCAGAGAGATTCGGTGGAAGCGCCAATCATTAAGCTACCTTCCCAACACAATCCAGTATTTCGAAAGGACTGATATACCTAGGGCTCAACTTTCCCTTCTTTCCAAATCCCATTACTCTCTTCCAAGGAGATATTTGTAAGAACACTTTATCACCCACTTCAAACTCTATGTCTTTTCTTAGGTTGTCGGCATAACTTTTTTGTCAACTCTGAGCTGCTCTTATGTGTTGTTGAATAGATCAGACCTTTTCTACCATCTCATCAACAAGATCAGGTCTTAATAGCTTTGTTTCCCCAACTTCATCCCAAAAAGTTGGAGTCCTGCATTTCTTTCCATAGTGAGCTTCATAAGGATCCATCTGAATACTAGAGTGAAAGCTATTATTAAACGAAAATTCCACCAAAGGTAGGTGTTGATCCCAACCACCTTTGAAATCCATAGAGCAAGCTCTCAACATATCTTCTAGAGTTTGAATTGTCCTCTCAGACTGACCGTCTGTCTGAGGATGATAAGTAGTGTTGAAACTCAACTCTGTATCCAGAGTGTGATGAAGACTTCTCTAGAACTTTGAGGTAAACCTCGGATCCCGATCAGATATAATAGAAAGTGGTAATCCATGCAATCTTACCACTTCCTTTACATATATCCTGGCAAGCTGATCCAGAGAGAAATCCTCTCTAATACCAATGAAGTGTGCAGACTTTGTAAGACAATCAACTATGACCTAGATAGCATTATTGACTTTGGATGTTTTAGGAAGTCCTGTGACAAAGTCCATAGTGATGTTTTCCCATTTCTATTTAGGTATGGGTAATGGTTGTAACATACCCTTAAACTTCTGTCTCTCAGCTTTAACTTGCTGACAATCCAAGCATCGAGAGACATATTCAGCAACATCTCTTATCATTCCATCCCACCAGAAGTACTCTTTCAGGTCCCTATACATCTTCGTGCTTTCGGGATAAATAGAGAATGAAGAAGTATGAGCCCCATCCAACAGCTCCTTCTTTAATTCGGGGATGGGAGGAACACAAACCTGATTCGTGAACTTTATTATCCCATCACAATCAAGGTTGAATTCAGAAACATTTATCACCTTATTTTGTAACTCTTCATCTTCTTTTTGTGCCTCTTTAATCTTCACATGTATAGATGGTTGAACATTCATTTGAGAAAGATACGATTTTTCCACTTTCATTATAATTCCAAGATCCATCCTTTGTAAATACATAAATATTGGATCTTTTGTGATACTCATCATGGATAAACTAGCATGGTCTTGTCGGCTTAATGCATCTGCCACCTTGTTTGCTTTCCCAGGGTGGTAATGAATTGAGCAGTTGTAATCCTTAATCAGCTCCAACCATCTTCTTTGGTGAAAATTGAGCTCCTTTTGCGTGAAAATATACTTTAAACTTTTATGATCAGTATAAATATCACACCTTTCTCCATAAAGATAATGCCTCCAAATCTTTAATGAAAAGATTACCGCAGCTAACTCCAAATCATGAGTTGGGTAATTTTGCTCATGGATTTTCAATTGTCGTGGGGCATAAGATATCACCATATCATTTTGCATAAGAACACACCCCAATCCCTTCTTGGATGCATCACTGTAGATCAAAAACCTTTCTCTACTACAAGGAAGTGTGAGTACAGGTGCACTGGATAACCTTCTTTTCAACTCCTTGAAATTATCTTCACATTCCTCCGTCCACACGAACTTAACTTCTTTTCGAGTCAACGTGGTGAGTGGATTAGATAATCATGAAAAATCTTTCACAAAACGTCAGTAATATCCATTCAAACCAAGAAAACTTCGGATCTCAGTTACTGTTGTTGGTCTCGACCATCTTTCGATAACCTCTGTTTTTGTTGGATCCACAGATATCCCCTTTTTTGAGATTATGTGACCCAAAAATGAATCTTTTTGAAGCCAAAATTCACACTTGGTAAATTTGGCATAAAGCTTCTCCTTTATCAGGGTCTTCAATATAATTCTCAAGTGATATTCATGTTCTTCCTTTCTCTTTGAATACACAAGAATATCGTCTATAAAGACAACCGCAAACTGATCAAGATAGTCTCTAAATAATCTATTCATCAGATCCATGAAGATAGCAGGGGCATTAATAAGACCAAATGGAATCACTATAAATTCATAGTGTCCATACCTTGTACAGAAATATGTCTTTGGTATATCCTCCCTTTTGACCCTTAATTGATGATACCCTGAACAAAGATCAATCTTGGAAAAGTATTGAGCTCTGTGTAGTTGGTCAAATAAGTCATCAATGCACGGGAGAGGATATTTGTTCTTGATAGTGATCTTGTTAAGTTATCGATAATCAATGCAGAGTCTCATTGATCCATCTTTCTTCTTAAAAAACAGAATAGGTGCTCCCCAAGGTGACGCACTAGGGCGTATGAACCCATTATCAAGATTCTCTAGGAGTTGCTTCTTCAATTCCTACAACTCAATTGGGGCCATTATATAAGGTGTCATTGAAATAGGTAAAGCACATGGTACGAGTTCTATTGATAATTCAACTTCATGATTTGGTGGAAGACCCGACAATTCCTCTGGAAAGACATCATCAAACTCCCATACAATGGGCATATTCTTAATAGTGAGTTTCTCACCAACCATTTGAGATAAATAACCTTCATTTAGTGGAATCAAGACCCATAAGATGGAAGAAATTTTCACTGGAAGGTTATTTTCATCCTTGCATCGATAGACGATCAAAGATTGATCTGGAATAGAAAATGTGGCTTCCCTTATTTGGAAATTGATATGTGCTCCATATAGAGAAAGCCAATCCATGCCATGAATCACATCAAATTCCACTATAGGGAGTATCACAAGATTTGCAGGAATCGGTTTCCCATAAACATCAATAAGAGAATAATTATAAACTTTTGATGCGACTGTTGTGCCATTAGGGGTTGTCACAGCTAACTCAACATCTAATTGTTGAGGTAATACAGTGATACACTTAGAAAATTCTTCAGAAATAAAGGAGTGGGTGGATCCAAAATCAAATAAAACATTTGATACTTTAGAGTGGATGGTATGTGTACCTTTCACCACTTCATTATCGTACTCCACATCGCTGATAGAAATTGCATGTGACTTTCCTTTTTCTTTAGAATTAAGAGTTTGTTGACGTCTATCATCATCAACAACCCTTGATTAGGGCATTGATTGGCATAATGACCCATTTCCTTGCACTTGTAACATTGAAGTATAGGAGGTGCACTCTGTGCTCTAGAAATATTCTTCCCATCATTGCGGAATTCAAATTCCCGATGACATTTCTTTCCTCATTTGAAACATTTACTTGTCCCTTTAAGACAACTCCCTCCATGTTTCTTTCCACACTTTGAGCATAAGGGAAAACTCATCTTCTTTTCAGTGTGATCTTTAGATTGTCCTTTGAATTCCATTTTCCTCTTCTTATCAAACCCATATGACTGATGGGATACTCCAATCTCCATCTCAACTTTGAGATCACATTGAATAATTTCCTCGTAGCTATTGAAGTCCCTTATGGCTAACGCCCTTCGAAGACTTGGTTTTAAGCCACTAAAGAATCGATCGATCTTACTCTCAGGTTGGATAATAATACCAGAAGCGTACCGTGCAAGTCTTGTAAAATTTTCTTCATAGGTACCAATAGATTCATCATCCTTTTTCTTTAGTTCTAGAAACTCTTTCTCCATCTTTGTTCGGAGAATACGAGGGAAGTACTTATTGGAAAATAAGTTCTTGAACTCGTCCCATTCCATGGAATCAATTTCATCTCTTGGCCTTGTATTCTTGATAAGATTCCACCATTGATCAGCATCACCTTCCAAACGATACAATCCTAAGATGACTTTATCATGTTCAAAACATTGAAGAATTGAAAAAATCTTTTCAGTAGTACCGATCCATTGTTCAGAAACTAATGGATTAGTAGACCCGCTGGATGAAGGTGGACATTGTCTCATGAAGGATTCAACAGAATGTTTATCCTTCTTTTTCTCGTTAGGAAGTCCTGCATGATTCATAGCTTGAGAAAGTTGTGTGATCATGGCTACAAGATTTTGCATTCCAACTCCCATAACGTTTGGTTGCTCATGGGGACAATCATTGCATTTCCCGTCGCATTCCGCATTAACACGGTTCCTTCGGGTTCCAGCCATTGACTAAAACCAAGAAGAATAGTGTGAGAAACACTAATTATAATAGGAAAACCAAATAATCAAGAATAAAATTTCACACTTAAGGTCTTATCATAGTTTATTCATGTCCATTTCTAAAACACTAAGATTGTGTTCTATGCTTAGAATTATCCTTAGGATTCTTACTAAGGCTTTCACATCCTAGTTTCCAAAGGTTGACTATACCTTTCCTATGATACCAACTATAACAACCCATACTTTACATACATTGTTAGTACTTCAAAATTGAAGTACACTTATTACAACATATAAAAAAACCATGAAAGGACCGTATTGGTATAGTGTCTTTAGAAATTGGGAAACATAAAGAATCTACACTGTCTCCTATTTATTTCATCATATCTATAGTCCCTTTTGGCATATATTACTTAATAACCTTATTCCTGACCTGGGGAAAGATAACATACAAAAGGGTGAGCTCAAATTCTCAGCAAGGGTAAACAAAATAAATATCAATCACATCATATTCATAAGAACATAACATTTTGAAAATCTTACCCTGAAAAAGGGATCATAATTTCATAACATGGGATAAATCATGGTAGTGAAATGTAATCACAATAATCATAACTTAAAACATGAAGCTTTGTGGCATATATACATAATCATAGATAATCATTTCTTATTAGTCAAGACTCATTGCCAAGACTATCTTAGTGGACAAAGTCCATTTCTGAACCGATTTCACTCCTCGTTTCAGTCATGTTTCACTGAACTGGTTTAACATGCCGTTCTGGCCATGTCTATCTCATGAGATATAAAATCTATACCCAATGAATTGGATGGAGATATAGTTCTCACACATCTCATAATGATACCATTCTTATGTGTGCCACAAAATCATAAACCATACATCATAGCATAACCCATGTAATAAAAATGGGATTCTTAAACATCGTGACATCATAAAACAATTCATATAAGATAAAGGAATTCTTAAAAATAATTCCATCACAACATAATCAAATCAATGTAATAATAGGGATAGAAACAGAACCCTTTATTATCTTAGATGGAAAATAATTTTGATAAAACACTTGAACTCCATTCTTGAGGAAAATATCCTTTCTACTTTAAAAACACTTTTCCTTTCTTCACATGTCATACAATTCTAAACTAAACGAAGTTGATTAAAAATAAACTTGAAAACTTGTAAAGTAATCTTATTGGAAATAATGTTTTAAAAATCCATTCATGCCTTATAAGTTAAAAAAACATTCTCCTCGTACTTTTGTCGGAAAAGTCAAAAAGTACCTTGTATGAAAAGCGACAAAAGATTCCTTTCATATGTTTTACTAAAAACTCACGAAAGGGTAAAATTGGATTTAAACAATTTTAGGTGGATGGAAATAATATTACATATTGAGGAAACATGGATGTGGATGATAAAATACACCCCAGTAAATTCCAAAGTATAAACAATCTCAGATAAAAATGAGATTGTGATATTTTCTCTTACCTTTGGTCCGATTTGCTTCGTAAGTGTCCGAACCTCCTGTATAATGATTTAAATAATGTCATTGACTTATTCCAGAATCATAATCATTGTTATGATATCATATATTTTCATATTCTTAGCTTATTATTAGTAATATTTCATTGCTACTTGTTATTCGGGTGTTTATTACTTTTTGTTCTTATGCGTGTTTTGTCGAATAAATTATTATTATTATTTTTAGGTTATAGATACCTCATTTACAGAATGGTATTAGTGTAATATATATCATATTTATTCACTAAATTCATTTATGTAATCATTATACAATGAAAATCATGTAGAACGAGTCGCATCACATCGTGGAGACGGTATTCCGTACGTACGCACGAGCGATGATATCGTTCCCATGATCGTGAAATTGTAATGGAGTGTATGCATAATATTTTAGAATCAATATAACTTTACAATAATAATTTATAGTTATTATTTACACCATTATACCCATCCAAGTAAGGTGGTGGTGGAAAATAGATTACACCATGGCGTGGAGACGGTATTCCGTACTTACGCACACACAGTGATTTCGTTTTCCACAGGATGGATATATGGTGAAAGAGGGTTGTTCCATAATTATAATAGCATATCAGTAAATGAGTGATACTGATGTTATTACTTCATAATTAAACAACTAATGAAGAATAATTGGAAGAAGAAATAAAGTTGAAAGAATCGGTAACGGACATTTCCTCTTCTTTGAAGCCCCTCTTTGAGACCTCCTTTTAGGGCACTAAACATGGTCTTTGAAGAAGACCAAGACCTCTAGAATGTTTCTAGGAAATTGGAGAAGATAATTTGGCAGGGGTTGGCTGAGATTTAAGGCTCAAAGTGGTGTGAGGAAGAGAGGGAGGAGGTGCCCTTTTATAAGGGAGGAGAGGGACACCTTTGGAAAAACTAAAAATATTATTTTATTATAAAGTCATATTCGGTTTGAAATAGCTCCAAATTGATTTATTTCGAAGATAAGGTGGGGATGGGTCGAACGCCTCTCATCTAATATAGTTTAGACAAGTTTAGGTTCCTATTTTAACCATATCATTTAGATTTAACTTTAAGTTAAATAATTTTACTTTTACCGTGTCTTCTTGTGTTCTTAAACTATATGGTTAATAAACTTTCTATAACAAGTCAAACGAACCCCAAGTTGTTTATTATTAATATATATAACCTTAGCTAAGTAATTTGGCTGATCCGTATATTTTTAGGAATAAAATAACAATTAATAATATAATATTTGTTTTAAAAACTATTTTATGTCAATTTTGACACTATTTAGTAATTGATTTTTGTGAAATTATAACAGAAATATTAGTTCAAACAAAGTGAATTAAATCAATACTAACATGTCATATTAACAAAAAAAATTATTGGAATTCATAAAAAGTCCCAAATTACATTTATTTGGGTATTTATTACATCAATTATGTCAATATTTCATTAATAAGATAATTACTGCATCATATTTCTGTCATAAATAAATTAAATTATTTAATGTCTAAAAATTAAAAATAAAATACCATTATGTAGGAAATCTTTTTATCTATCTAATGAATATTTATAGTCGAATTTATCTATGTATAACCCTATATTAAAAATTATTTACTTATTAACCATTGATTTTAACTATTTTAACCCTTCTTTATATAAATTAATAATAAATGTCCTAATCTAATCCAAGTGGGCCTAAATGGTAATATTTTATTCCTAAGGTTGTTTTTGATCGAATTAAACTTATAAAATAGAATTAGGACATGTGTTTGGGTAATAATAATATCATTTTTACCCTTAATTACCCTATTTACTTTTAACCGTGGTAAATAAAAGTAAAAAGTTACTATTCACCAAAAATTATTTTCATCTCATTGAACCACATTTTACTTACTGACATCAACCATGTCTCTCGGATATTTGAAATTCCACTCACAGAAGCGGTAAAATTAAGTTTTATGTAAATTTTCAAATTCTCCTAGGAGGTGGGTAAAAGACGGTGAAAAGTTCAATAAAATTTTTATATGTCTAAAATTATTATAAAATTACTCCAATGAATTAAATTTAACTTATATAGGTATTATGTATCAATTTTGACCTAAAATAAATTTAAATAAAATAAATAATTATTTAAATAAAAAGTCGGTTTTTAAATAGTGACCTAGTGTTTTCAGTATTCATCAAAAATTGAAAGTATCCAGAAAAATACCAAAATTTCCCCCTAGGCTAATTTTGATATTCTGAATCCAAAAACGAAGTCCATTTTGAAAAATAAAATTTACAAAATTTCAAAAAGTGGTTATTACTATTTATTATGGCTATTTTTAATAATATTTCAATAGCATATCATTGTTTAGTGAAACTCGGTATTACGTACGTCGCAAGCTATCAAGGAAGGTCGCGATTGCGTGTAAAGAAATCCAAGTTAGTGTTGTGTGTAGTGAAATATTCCTTTGATGATTTATATAAAAACAAAAATATTTCTTATAAAAGTCTCGGGTGTTACACACAGCGCCCGAATTCTTGTAGGAAATGCTTAAATTCGACTTTCAAGGGTCAGATGAAAAAGTTATTTTTTGGACTTCAAATAAAAATAATAAAATTACTCCAAATTTATTTTATTCGTTCCTTTTAACCATTGAGAAATAGTGGCGGGGTTGTGATGTAATGTTCGGATTCAATGGAAGTAATTTAATGGCATGAACCTTGGGTTGTGTAACCATGCCATTCGTTGAATAAATGAAACATTAATTACAGTTCATTAATGATCCTCATTAATGAAATACAATGTGGGTGATCCCTCTATTTTATTTAATCAATGATTGATCATGGGTTTGGGTGACTCATGAGAGGAACCTCTGAAGGGGTGATAAAGATGTATTCCATCAGCATAGAACAGTGCATCATTGACCATTGGAGGATTCAAACCAGTCAATGGTGAATGACAATGAACACCTTTGAGCATGGGTTCGTCTCCCTCATCCGCAGTGTCTTCCAACAAGTTTGAGGTAGGGGTTTGGTTTAAGGGTTTAAAGTTTCATCTCATTTTATGATGTTTAAATCCTTCTCATTTTATAACACTAATGCTGAGGGTGCGGGCCAAACCAAACAAGGCCCTTACCCTCCATTGATATCGGTTTGATGCGTTATTCAAGGACAACTGAGAAATACGGCGACAAGATGAAACCAAGGGGGGAACAGAGTGATGGAATTGTCCTGGGAGGCTCGTAGGTGCAGTTAGAAAAGAAAACAGACATTCAGGGCTTCACAGGAGTCCCAAAGAAGATCCAATGGTGCAGTGACACCGGCAACCGAAGGAGGTGGCGCTTGGCTCACGCGGGACATGAAGAGGTGTCGACACCCAAAGGCGCTGCGAAAGATAGGGGTTGTCTAGACAACACCGACTGCGTTGACGAAAGATGGTGCACTGTGGCGGCACGCCATGGTGGAAGTGGCGACATCCAAAGGGCTACTGTAGAGGAAGTGCTACGACTATGGCCACAGAGGAGGCGGACCCTGACCACAGGTTCCTCCCTTGACTGGTCCAATGTTCCGATCAGCTAGAGGGGGCAACGTCCTCTTGGAACCACTTATTGGAAAAACTGAATAGACTACGGTCCATTCATAAGGGGTGCAGATCTCCGTGCAGAGTTGGGGGGCAGCACCCAGCCAGCGGGCAGGGTGGGTCCAGCGACTCGGCAGGCCGCGCCTATCCGAGTGAGCTGGGTTGTACCCGCAACCCATCACCTTCGGGCCGATTCGGGTTGGTCTGACCGAATCGGACCAGACCCAAACCCATTTAGGCACATTTTCCCTTAAAGGGGAAAATATCCTATACCGGACATCCATTTGACGAACCATCTACAGTGCTATAACCCTTATGATGAGGTGTTTTTTTGGAATACTCTACTTGAGTTTAAAATAATGTTGGTGTACGACTGGGTTGGATCGGACTCGAATCCAACCGGGACCCTGGTACTAAAATGATTATAACTTACATACCGTGCGTCTGATTGATGCATTGTAGATTGTGTTGGAACCCTTATGACATGGTCGTTCATCAGGTTACTTCTTTTTGGGACTTCATGGAGGTTGATGTATGACCAATGCAATAAGGAGGAGATCCCCCCAGAATTAAGCATTCTTAATGCAGAAATCTAGTGGCTGGCTGTGATGTGATTAAAGAATAGTGATCCTCCATGGTTTATCACCTAGAGTTCCTATGTGGGTCAGCACTTATAGATCATCTATCGGTCAAAACTTAGTGATCTATCGTGGGTCATAAATTAGTGTTCCTCCAATGGGTTGTCACTTAGCGATCCTCCATGGGTCAGCACTTTGGGATCCTTCGTGGGTCAACACGTAGCAATCCTCCATGGGTTATCACCTAGTGATCCTCTGTGGCTCAGCACATTGCGATTCTCTATGGGTCAGCTCATAGAGATCCTATGTGGGTCATCATTTAGCGATTCTCTATGGGAAAACACATAGAGTTTTTTTGTGGGTCAGAACCTAGCTATCTTTTGTGGTTCAGCACCTAGTGATCCTCTATGGGTCATCAGCTAGTGACCTTCAGCAGTTCCACAACAGAAGCCTATCAACAAAATAAAATGATCTAGAATGATTAACAATAATCCTTATTCTTGTTCTTTAGGTTGTATAACTATTTTCAGCAGAGTCTTTACTTTAGCTTTGTGATTGAGATCATGCTTTGTGGTTTTTCAGTTGTGAAATTTTGGGAGACCTTTTGGGGTCTTGGGGTCCCTACTGGGTGTTGTTATACTCACCCTTGTGTGAGATTCTCCCTCACCTTGTTGTGTTTGATGAAGATGACAGGCATATTTTACTAAGATATGGGAGCCCAGACTAGAATGACTATGGAGGTGACTGGTTAGAGTGGAGATCCGTAGAGACAAGATGTACCTACCCTTCAGGTGGGATCCTTAGTGGATGATCTTAGGAGCTGTTTTTTCTATTTTGTTGTACCTTCTTTCTAGTTGGGATTGTATACTGGCCCATTTACTTTCAGTACCTACTTTTACACTCAGATGTGGTTTTTTCCTTGGGTTGTATCTTTCTTCTTCTGTTGTGTTTTACTTTTTCGCAGTGTTCCCTATCTGTGAGTGTATATGTTTTGAGGAAATCCCTTCCCATTTTAGGGATATGCCTTGCCCATTATAGTTTCCAACCCCTGGCCTGTGGAAGGCGGTCTTGGGGTAGTCATAAAATGGGCACTAGGAGACGGTTCATGACAATGCACTTACACTAGATGATCATATCATAGGCACAATTAATAGGATTTATTGTAATCTCATAAACATGTAATATCATTTTATATAAGTAAAGGCTTATTTAAAAAAACTTATTAGGTCAGTTGAAGAGGACTACACATACTGGGTGGGACACACCACCATCACTAGTAATAATCATTTATATGTTTGAGATCAGTTTTCTTAATCATCCCATAGTGGACAAGGTTTCCATATTTTTCCATAGTGGATTTGTTTTACACAGCTTACCATGGTCGATCGGTATCCCCATCTTTTCATAGTGGATCGGGTTTTTCCTCAATCCATAGTGGATCATGTTTTTTAAAATTCCATTGTAGACCAGATTTCCCTATCCTCCATAGTGGATCAAACCCATCAACTTGAATTTTATTAGTATTTCCTGATATGTAATTATTTACCCAATAAAATGAGGGGATATATAGGTCCCACTCATCAAAAAATAAAATCATTCATACATGTTCCATAAGATAATAAAGATTCATTATATCATGATTCATAAAAATAGATGGGTTCCTAAACATTATATAATATTGAATGGAATTAATTGGGCATTATATAAATTTTATCACATCATTACCTAAGGGAAATATATAGTTTTTATAATCAATTAATCAATGAAAATCACATGAAAATAAGTTGTTTTCAAAAGCATATAAACTGTGTAAGTGAAACAAGTTTCCCAGAATCATTGTATAAAAACATAAAAATTAAATAATTAATATGAATTATATTATTGGATCATTTCCCTATGACATATTAAACTATTAAAAATTATTTCATCATAAACGGTGAAGGATTTTGAAAATCACTATAATAATTTATGAAGGAAAATATCATTTCCCTAAAAATCCTTCTCATAAAATAATTTCAAAAACTGCATTATTTTAGTGAAATATTTATAATTTTAGTTAAAAATTTTCATGAAGAAAAAAATCATTTCAAATTTAAATAAAAATATTTCTTAAACATAAATCATCTTTTAATTCCTTTTTATTTTAAAATATATTATAAATCCTATACAGATGCTTGAAAATTATTTTTAAACTATATTATTTGAGACCACCTTAATAACTAATAATGAAAATTTGAAAATATATTGAGCAATATTTTCATTTAAAATACAAAATATTCTTAAAAATATATCTTGAAATCATTTTTAAAGACATTTATCATTAAATTTTTTAAAATAATTTTGGAAACCTTTTGAAAAAAAATTCCTTGAAAAAATATAATAGAAGAAAGAAAACGTGTTGAATCTCATTTTCATTGAAGAATATAAAAGAATATTAAAACCATTTTCCATGAAAAATTATAAAATAAAATTATAAAAAATAAAACAATATTTAAATCTTTTTAAGAAAACATGGTTGAGAAAGAACAATGATTTCCAACAAATATTAAAGATAAATTCAAATTTTATTCAAAACACATTATTTATTACATTAAACAAAAAAATTATGGGAAAATGGTAGCAATATATGAATATATCATGAATAACTATGGAATAAGAAACGTTATGTTATTTTTTGAGATATGGTTCCTAAAATTTTAGCAATTCAATAATAATTGTTAAAAATATAAATAAATGATGAGATTTTTGCAATAAACTCTTACAACATGGTAACCTTAAATCATAGTTATATGGAATGAATAACCTTAATCTGAGATGAAAATATCATTAAATGAATTATATTCATGATATAACATGTCATGGTGTAGTATATACATCTTTTATAAACATATAGGTTCATAACATGGCTTGTGTCTTAAAGAAGGTGAAATGAGAAAAAATTACTTTACCAATTTGTTGTCTTTTGAACCATAAAACAAAATATAAAGAGACAATAAAATGTATTTGTAAATACACATAAATTTAATTATAATAATAATATAATTCAATCATGAGAATTATATAAAACACACTATATAAATGAGTGCTGAATAAGGCATAAGTCTCACAAAAATAAAAGTGAGACAAGAAAACCCTTACATTAGGCCTTGAATTTTTTAGTACACTTTTAAACATCATGTATATTAAATATATGATTATTATATGTATACCATAGAAAAAAATATTACATATAATAACATTTATTATTTTTTATGACTCTATATTTTCCATTTATTAAAAACACCATGTTAATAAAACATTTTGGGTGATAAATTCTTTGTTTTCCATATATATATTGGTTTTTTATTCTTGATCCTCTTACATAGATCATGATATATGTATTTACATAGTGTATATAGTTATATAAGTATAATATATATTAATTAATTATATATATATATAATAGAAAATATTGATATATGAAATGGAATAAAATGTTCATCCATACTATAGGTCGTACATACACATGAAAATCGTTTCAGTTTTCATATCATGTTGAAGGAAATAATGTAAATGAAATATATGAAAATATTTATATCATATAATTCCAGTAGAATAATATTTAAATTTATATCATATAATTTCACTAAACTTATCCACAATACATTCTATATATACTATCAACTAATCACATTACATTAAAGAGGCATTAGTCCACACATTGAAAAACAAAGCTATCGTATTCACACATGATAGATGTCATGATGGTTAGATTTATACAATAATTTTATAATAATAAAAAAATATCATATATTATATAAAAATATTGTTTCCATTATAATTCTCTTTTAATATTGGTTGTAATGGAAAAATAAACAATATCTTACTGTGAAGCGGCAGTTCCCCACACACTATAACGATATGTTCGTTAATCGGAAGATGTAAGTGTGTGTATGTTTATATAAAAGACATACAATAAAAAATATCAATATATATATTTTAATTTAATTATTATATAATAATGGAATAATAATAATTTGTTTTATTTAGAAAGAAAAAAAATAAAAAATCATGAAGAGGAACGTTACCTATTCATTCGGTAACAACTATTTTGGTTGCACCGAAGGGCTTCCTTGAATGGTTTTATGTGAAATGGTAGGATTATATGAGGAAGTTAGGGATGTATGTAGATTATTTTATCATATTATGGTAAATGAAAAGCGATTGATTAGTGTGATGAAATGAGAGGGTGAGTTCCTTTTTATAGTGGAGGAGGAGTGAATTTTTTATTTTTTTAAATGGAATTCTTCCAATTGATTTTCCAATGAAAAGTGGATCCAATAATAAACCAAATTAAATAAATGTGAGGATAAGGCAGATATATGTACATCTAATGGATTTCAAAAAAGAATATTGGTCATTTTAGCTCTTAAGTGTAAGGTTCAGTCCACTGTTAATCTAATTTTCATCTAAACCATTTTAATTAATTTCAATTTCTTTCACTAATAATTTTTATATAAAAATATAAGATGATATTACCAGAAATTATAAATTATTATTATTCCAAATATGTAATCCATTTTAAAAAATTCTAATAATTCATTTGGCAGAAATTTAATTAAACGTAATCTTTTAAACACTACAAAAAAATCATTTTCCAACATGGGTATATTTATGGGTAAAAGTGCACTTTCTCTCAGAAAACCATTTTACTAATAAAAATTGTCCTATAACTAATATATTAGTAAAAACACTATTGCTAAACATTATTAATATTGGTAAAATACTTCTCTTACAATTATAATAATAACCAAAGAAAATATATATGTTGGTTAAAGTGTGTATCATCATAATTATATAAAAAATATATCTATTAGTAATAATATTAGCAACATATAATAACTATTTACAAATTAAATTTAAAAACTAATTCATCATTTTTATTGATAGTAAAGTTTCATATGATATATATTACATTATCATATATAATACATTTATTTTAATTATCTAACTGAATACAATTTTATCATATGTTCAAGAATAGAAATAGATTAATTATATTAATAATTAAATATAATAAAAATTAAACAATATATATTAGAATATTATTGATACTTAATTACCATAAAAAACAAAAACCCATGATCCATTTATGCAGCCACCACTGACGCACCCCCCCCAATGAAAAATGGACATGTCATCTATTGACCGCAATCCTCTAGTACCCATCAAGGAAAAAATAGTTACTTATGCAAAAGTACCTTAATCAACCCCCACAAAGAAAATTAGAAGAAAAAACAATGTTAACACCTATACTAGTGAGGAACTGCATGTCACTGTTCTTCCACACCCTTCATCTCCAAGATCTACATCGAACACAACCAAAGTACATAACGATAAATAATTGCAATATTTCGGCATGATTTGAAAAAAGAAAAATTAATGTAAAAATAAAATATTCATACAATAACCATTTTTTATTCATCATATCAGTTAACATACCAAAAAATCAATTCACCTCTAGTACTAGTGAGGAACATCAATTCACTGTTATGTCACACCCTTCACCTACAAGATCTATACCACACACAATAAAAGTGTATACCCCCAAATCAGTTATAAATATCAACATGATTTGAAAAAAAATACAAATAAATGAAAATATAATAAATTGAACTACATAAAAATATAATTTTTCATTCATTGTATTTGCTGACTTCTGAAATAAACATGTTACATCCAATACTAGTGAGGAAACATATGTCTATGTTATGCTGTACTCATTAGATCCAAGATCCACACCACACAAAGTGAAGGAGAATACCCATAAGTACATAAATAATATCTACATAAATTGTAAACAAAATTGAAATAAATTAAAGTTTAAAAAATTAACTAATGGTGAATGATATAATAATAAAGAAAACATTATAGTTTGTTTTTATTTACTTAATTGAATGTTTTTTTAAAAACATATAAAATGTGACTTAGTGTTCGTGAATTTTATTATTATTTACAGGCCTCATCATATATCAACAGGTCAATAAAAGTGGGAGTATTATTTTAATAAAATGTATTTTCAGATTATTTATCAACAACGTGAATGGATTTTGATGTTTAAGTATTGGATTACTATTCATTAAGAGAAGTTAATGCAGAGAAGTTACAAGATGATCGGGTAAAAGGATTTTCAGAGTTGTCATGGATAAAAGTAAATGTCATATTCCACCATTAGAGACATAGGTATTTTTCTTAGAGCCTCATATAGGTGAAAAAATTCAACATGCAACCATCAGGTGAAGATGTGATACAACACACGATTGATCAGTTTTATGTATTGATGTTATGAAATCGATTCTAAAAAGTGGAGGTGTTTTTAATAATTATTGGATACACATTATAAGAATTAAAATGTAATTTTGAAATAATTATAGTCAGACTTTTAGGTCCTTATTTTATTCTAAGTTGATTTAGATTTACTTTGGGTCATTACGTTATAGATGCAAAACCTATTACAAAAGTGTCATCTTTTATAGAATGATTCATTAAATACCAATATAAAATTTCTCTAAAATAAATATATATTTTTTATTGTGAATATCGTAAAGAATAGTTGTTTTAATTTTGGGATATAATGGAGATATGAATATGAATAATTGGATTTCAAGAAAACCCTCAATTTTAATAATGTATAATGGGTTTTTATAAAAATCATTAACCTTGAAAAAACTACATTACCTTTAAGAAAAAATAATTTTACTAAAAATAAAACATTTAAGGATACCAAAAATATAGCACACGCCATATATAACATAGAAAAAATAATAATAGAAGTACAACACTCATGGGAACATCAATCTGATCTCACCTCGAAATAGAATATTTATTTTCACATCCTTATAGTAATTTTTTCAAACATTTGTATCATCATAAACATCATCCAAATTAAATATTTATTCCACAATTTCACCCATCCCATGTGAATCTATGTATCATAAAAATGAATAAATCTATGCACAATCTAACATACCAAATTTATTATCCAAACATTCTAACAGCAAAGAAAGAACATTGAATTGGGGATGAACCATGAGAATCATTCATATGATCAATGACTAAAATAAAATGATAAAACTAAATTGTGTAACACAACAGCTACCCCAGAGGTGTGTGGATAATCAATATTGAAGTAATGGTTATGTTTGAAGTTCACCAAAGCTACAATAATTTAAATGTCCATAAAAATAAAAAGGTAACTAATAAATGAGACCAATATCAGAAAGAATATAAGACAAAAAATAATGATATGCTCAAATCAAGATAAGGATACTAATTTAATTCCATTGAATAGAATTGATCAATAAATAATATTAATGAAAATATTACAGATAATTCTATATTTCAAAAGCCATTGAATCTCACTTGAAGTTAAATTTATCAATGCATATTATAAAGAAGTGTGTAGTAATGTGTAATAAAACATTATAGGTATATGTTTGAATATTGAAACTGTATATTAAAAAAGATAATGAATTCATAATATATCATAGTAATTTTATTGAAAGTACATATTGAACATGCATATTAAATTGTTAATGAAATTTCATTGCGGTACTAGAAACTATACATGAAAAAGACTCCTCTATTCAACTTTTAACAACATTTTTTAACTCATTTTATACATAATAATGATGACTGAATGAATGTTGAAATTACATATAAATTAAAGGTGAAATAATATGAATTTTTTCTGAAATTGAAAAATTATATGCATATTTTTTATTACAAACACATAATCAGCTATGATACCGTTAGTAAATTTCTCCAAAATGAATATATAAACCAATTAGTTTTCAAAACTGAATATATTAAGTTAGATAATATAATATAACTATGATAATTAATAAATAACATCATTATATATTGAAAAACAATGTTAATAAATTTCCATAAATGTAGATAATCAATGTGATGCATAGAATTTTTTGCAGTAATATGCAATAAACAAATGTGTTTATGTCATTGAGATATATATTTTTCTATAGAAATAATGGAAAAATTCTATAGTTTATGCAATAAAAATAATTATTAGAATCCAAATAAATGAAATAAAATATTTTTTATATCTAAAGAGTGAACATCAAGACATCTAATCTAGGTTGAATATAGTTATGATATACCATAATTTTTTTACCAAAATAGTGGTTTTATTATTTTTCATACATTTCACATAGAAACCCCAAACATTAATTATGTTTCACATTTATTTTCTATGTTGGAATCCTAAGAAACCATGTCTAGCATACAAAAAAATAGCAACAAACCATAATAAAAATATTACGTACCTCATAAAATATTAGCACCAGATTCCAGATCGATTACATACTTGATCATTACAAATAATTGACTCAGACGATCACTCCCTTAGTCAGTGAAGATATCAACTACTAGTTACAATCTTGAGAAGACAAATCTAGACCAAAATCACTTTTAAATTCATTTCTTAGTTTATTCTTTGAGTCAAAATACTGAAAATAATATATCCCTAAAAACTTCATTAGGTATTCCAACCAAAATAATCATATAAGAAATTGTAATTCAACATAGATCAAAACCAATCAAGTAAAAACATGAACAAATAAACCATCATAAATTCAATCTGAATCAATTCATTTTTTTCAATTAAATAAAAGGGAATAAATAAATTAATATTTTTCATGTCTTTAAAATCACAATATAATATTTTTTATAAACTTATGTAAACATACCCATGAAAGAGTTTTCAGGTATAAATATCATTCTCATGAAATAATGGACATGTGTGGTAACCAGAAAATGAAAATTTCTTGATAGTAAACTAACAAAAAATACTATAAATCCACTTGTATGAAAAAAATGATGATTGGAGGTAGTTATTATCGATAATTAATAACATTATGTCTTTTTTATATTCATCAAAATGATTTCCTTTGATGTTTTACTACTTTTTAAAACCATATAATCTCAACATAAATGTTATCATTAGCTATAAATTCATTTTTCACAACTTTATCACCTTAAAAATAAATTCCTATAACAATTAACCATTTATTAAAAAAATTATTGTTTGTTAAAACATTATTAATACCACATAAGAAACGATATAGGGTTGGTAGCAACCAATTGTGGGTAAGAGTGGGTGGAAATGTCCACACAGGGTGGATGGAGATTGCGAATGGAGGGTGATAGGTAATATATGATGAGATAGGATAGGGATTCTTGGAGACATAGAGTATAGCTAGGGAGGCTGTTAAAGGTTGGTTGTGGTGGGGTTGTGTAGGGATACTAGGGGCATGGGGTTCAAGGATTCCCTTAATAGAGGGTTCGTGAGAGGATGATGATGTGTTGGGATGCCGGGGATGGTATGTTTGTGGGTCGATGACGGTCAAGAACGGAAAAGGGGATCGTGTGAGTATTTCTATAGGGAAATACAAGGATTATGGAGGAGTCTGATAAGGTGTGGGTCACCTTATTGAGGGAAAAGTATTGGGCTGGGGGAGGAAGATTTGGGGCAATTGTAGTTGAAGTCGGAGAAGGGATAGATGGGATGTGCAAGAGGGAAGATGGATGAGAGGCATGATAGCGAGAGATGATGATGAATAGAGGGTGGGGGATAGTAATGACCATGAGGAAGAGTCACTAATTTGGGTTTTAGTTGTGTTATTATTTTATAAAAAATATTGAAATATTTATTTCATAATTAATATTAAAAGATATAAAAATAGAAAATATTTTGAGAAAATTCAAAAAAAAATGTGGGAATTCTAAAAACATTAAATATTTTGAAAAAATTTAAAATTAAAATCAATTATGAGATTTTTTTAATAAAACTATGAGAAATAAAAACTTACTTTGGTCAGAAAATAATATATATTTATATATACTATATTATTATGGATATGTTTTTTATAAATCAAAATTGTGTTATTGTGTGGTTTATTATAATAGTTTTTATTTATAGAACAATATGTGTTGGTAATAGCGTTATAAATAAAATATTCATTTATTATTGACAAACAATGTTGGTATTATTAATAAAATGAAATAGCTTCAATTAACGGTAAAAATATATGATTGAATTGAATGATAAATATAAACAAATATATGTTTTTGTAAAAAAAGTGTTCGTATTAAAATTCAATACCAATAATACATTATATCTATTGAAATTTATCCTTTTTAACAATATATATTATATTTTATTAAACTTATATTAGTATAAGCCATTTATATGTAGTTATATGGTCATAACTACGTGGGTTTACACAAAAGATGTCAATTTTTTTGAATGTTTTGATATCCAATTTCAATGTGTAATTTGTTCCAATGGATAAAATTGGATCAATTGATGTATAATTGGTATAATTTAAATTTAAAACCAAATTAAAATATAATTTAAATATATAAATAAATAATATTAAATTTTTTTTCTATATTCATTAAAAAGTTAAACATTACAAAAAATACCAAAAAATTCTTACAATCTAATTTTATCATTCATGTTTAACAAATGATGTTTATTTTTTATAATAAAAATTATAATTTTATAAAAATCATATTTAAAATGGGATCTCTATTAAAACATTAAACTTATATTTTAGAATAATATGTATTTTTATTCATAAAATTGGATTTATTCTTATCTGATGCTAATAAAATCTTTTGGATAACTATGAAAACTGTTTATTTAATATATAATATATATATTTTATTGATAAAATTAAGAAAAAGTGGTTTTTTAATTTTTTATAAGAAACTTTTTTTTACATAGGAAAATAGTTTTTTTAAGAATTTTAGTCCTTTATTTTTTAAAAACATCTAACATTAACATATTCTAATTAATATATAAAGGATTCATGTTATATATTTGTGAAAATAATATTTTTAAAATTTAGTTATTCTTATTCATAACAACACTCCAATGGATAAATGGTATCTATGATAATATTTTCATAAACAAAATCATTTTTTCTTGTAGTTCGGTAAAACTCGACCAGACAATTAACAGAATCTATTGAACAAGCTCTGTATTGTGAGTAATACTAGTGAAACATAGTGTTTTGTTTACTTAAATCCAACATAAGTGTTTTGTGTACCACGATATTTACTTGATGTTTCATATATATAAATAAAACCCTAGTGAATTTAAAAAAATATACATTTAGTGTTTCATGAAATGAAAAATATAAAAAAATTAAATTAGTTCAAAAATATTAACAATATTTAAATGTTTTCATCACTTCATCTCTACACTAATAAGAAATCCACAACTCCAACTTATTCACACATCATAATCCACTTTGGATCAATCCATATATACTCAAATTGGTTCTTAAATTACCTCCCCTCATCCTAGAGGCCTCAAGTTGGGTATAAATCCATCTATGGAAATACTAAGGTTCAAACCAAAAGGAGTTACTTGATTAAGATGTAACATTTTCTAATGAACACTTTCATTCATTTATTTCAACAACATTAATATAATATAATATTATTATAATATAATAACATTAGTATCCTCAATATACTAAGATGTTTTTATTATAAGTTTTCAGCCTACGCTTACACACACCTCTATCTAATGGGTAACGAACTTATCATTTATGTGTACAAGAACTACTGCTTGGAAAAATGAGGTCGTTCATTTTTTATTTACAGCTTATCATTGTTTGTAATTATGATGGAAACTCTGTTTTTATATGATATATATGATATTTATAATGTAATTATGATTTTTTATTTAATAAATAACAATATGCTTTCCATTTTCCATAAATACGATAACATCGTTTGTGGATGTGTGGACTATGTCCTCCTCAATGTAATGTAATTCATTCATGCAACACATGAAAGGAATATAAGACGATTTTAAAAAAACTATATCAAATTTATGACATAAATATGATACTTTAATTATAATGTACATGTATATCATTTAATTATCATTCTTTTAATATAATAATGAAATGAAAGTGGCACTCTTGTCCACGTACGACCTACCATCTCAGTGAATGGTGCATTTCATTTCCTATCTCCAAATATAATTTATTTTTCTAAATTAATATACAATAAATATAAATTATAATTAATTTATTGTTTAAAATATTAATATTATGAAATCATGTTCTATGTAATAAGAACAACTTGTAACAAGTCAAAACATAATTTTGAAAACTAGGCAATTAATATCCGAATTAGTGAAAAAAATTAATGATTACGAAAAAACAAGTAATAAAAATTATAAAAAGACTATATATGATACCATATATATTAATATGTTTATGTAATAATTTATAAGAATTTTTAAAACAATTATACAATAGTTTTTTTGACCCTCAATCAAAAATTAACATAAGGTAATGGATTTTCATCTCACTTTTAGACCAGTGAGATAAATAGAATCCAATAAATACATATTTTGAATTTAAAATCTTTTGAAACATTTGATATACTATATACTGATTTATTTTATATTAATTATAATTTGAGTTTCAATTATAATTACTTCAATTAATTATAGTTGAATTAAAATTTAACAAGTGGTAAGTAATTTTATATCCCGATTCTTTTTCATTATGTTACATTACTTCATCGATGTGGTTAATATTATTACAATAATTTTGTAATTAATTTTTAAATATATTGTATTATTTAAACTTATTTTATGTGGATTTTCATTGGTCAAACATATTATATTCATTTATTGATCCTCACATCAATGTTGGGTTCTTTTCTTGGGATTAAATTACAATCTCAATTTTTTAGGATTGTCCACACATGAATTTCCATCAGAGGAAATTATTTTAAATTTTTTTAATAAATAAAATAATTTTCTTATAATTTGGATATTAATGAATTTTTCTCGATAATAGTACCATTTTTTAATTTTTTATTAATAAAAATGTTTTAGAAAATATTTTTTAGAAAACACAACATTATTTTTCAATTTAGTTAGAGAACCTGTTCTAATCTAAAAATAATATTATTTAATATGATTTTAAAAAATTATTTAAACATCAAAAATATGATTTATTAAATATTTTTTTTTTTCATTTTTGTTCTTGTAATTTTTTTCAAAGGAATCATCTTTTTACATTCCAAAATAGGGAGTTTTCTAACCCTTTAATTTGCAAAAGGAATGCTCTTTTTACCCTATACAACATGTATTGATTTACCTACCCTTATTTTATTGAATAATAATTATTGTATTCAAAAGGTATGTTTTCAATGAAAATTTATATGTTTGTATAAAAAATTATAAATAAAACGATATTTTCTTCAAGAATATTTTTAAATTCCATCATTTATTTCATTAATGACATAAAAAACTTTATTTTACTCCATTTTGTATATCTTATATTGATATCATCCTTCACCTTCCTCTAGAATGTTTATAATTTATTTTTCCATTAATATTATTGAAATTCACTTAATATATTTCTTTTTTATTCCCAATTAAATTTTTTAATTTCCTATGATCCTTTGTCATTAAATTTCCCAAAATTATCCATATCATTTATCATGGATATAATTATTTCATAAACTATATATAATTTTTACATAATTGGTTTTAATTAACATGTTATATCATCAATCTCATAATTCTAATGATATTCTATGTTTCATTTATTTAATGGGGTATTATGATTAAATCATTTCAAAGTGATTTGGGATAGTTTGGAATGTTTAATAATTATTTCCCATAAAAATGTGTTAATGATATTTCAATGGTTTCTCCATTCATTAACTCCATCATCCATTATTTGTATTTATCATACAATGAGGAAATATTGATAATTCCATATTCGTTATTCAATATGGATATTTGATAGGTCATATTGGCTATTAATTAAATCTATTATCCATTTTGAGTAATGCATTGGACAAGAAATACTGAGTGATGAATAAACATTATATATTACCTCGATCCATAGAAAGGTTCCTTGGAGTAAAAATATTTGTTCAAAATAAAAAAAAATATACCTATAGTTTCATACATTATTTTCAATCATTCTGATGGAATAAGTTTTCATGTTATATAGATATGATCCCTAATAATTAAGCATTTCCTTCATTTTTATTTAGCTATTATTAATACATTAGATTTTCCATCAACATATATATGGATGTATTTCATTCTATGTTTATTATTTTAATCGAATTTGTTTTTGTTTCTTACCTTTCCATATTGATATTTCATTATCCAGTAATATAATTTCGATTTTTTATTTATTCACCTTTCCATATTCTTTACAAACATCATAATTAGTCTGTTGATTATATTGATTGTGTGTTAAATTATTATTCCCATTGATTTATTATTTATTCCATTTTATATTACCCATACTAATAATTTTAGAAAACACTTATTTTATATCTTTTCCCCATGAATTAAAAATGTGTAGTAAGAAAGAAATTCAAGGACACGTGAGATAGAATAAAGTTATTATCCTCAAAAAGAAATTATATTATGTTGTAATTATTTTATTTTTTGTAATACAAGTCTCATGTATGTATCTAGTTTACCATTACTACTATATTATTCAGTCATTTGGGACACTATTAAATTGTAAATTATGCCTAGGTAATGGTTGCATGAAATTGGCTCTGGACATGATGAGTTTGATCGCTACAATATCTTTCCCTGATAATGGTTTCCTATTTCATTTTATCTTAATATATTATAATTAGTTTATATAAATTTATTAATATTAATTTCATAAAATTTATATCAATTTTTGAAAATATAAATTATAGTTTAGATTATGATGAATATTTTTGAATTTTTTGAAATTTTATATTTTGGATTAATAGAAAAAATACTAAATTTTAAATAAAATGTTATTTTTATTTCAAGAATTTTCAAAGACAAATTTTTAATTGGGCTGGTTTGAAAGAATAAATATTTTTTTATTGTTAAATTTTTTTATTTAATCATTTTTATCAATATTGTCATGTAGAAACCTCGGTCCTAGTAGGTCAGAGCTAGTGCATAGATTTTTACATTTTTATATGATATATGGAATCACACATAGATTAACATAACTATTTAGATGTATTATTGAAATTGATATGTAGTTAATATTCACATTATATTTTACAAGAAAAAATGATGATGTATTTTATTTCAGAGTTCCATTTTCCCCTTAGTGTATTCATGCATATCAACTAAAAAATTGTTTCTTTTCTCATGGGGAAAATAAATAAAAAAGAATGTGATAAGCATAGTTTCTCAATATTGGTAATAATAATATAAAATCCATGAATAAATATTTTAAAATAAAAATGTCTATTAAAATAATTGAAACACATTCAACATAACCAACAACATTACCATAATATTGTAGGTATAAATGATGAACAACTTATTTAAAATAAAAATTCACATAACCTTGAAAACATAACCATGGATATTCTATATAATTTAATAGTCAAATGGAAAATAAATTAATAACAACATAATGATATAATTTATGATGATTCACATTTAAAACATATATCCAATCCTTCTAATATGACATCTTATATCATTGAGTCCTTATGCTAAGATATCTAATACCACCCAAGTCTTCTTCCAAGACACACACACACACAGATATGTATATATATATGGTAATGTATTTACTCAAAACCCTATCTAGATTTTTTCATGAGACCTACCTATGCGTGGATGGGATATTATGGGCCCCAAAAATCCCATACAATGATTAATGAATAATTCATATGAAAGGGGTAAAACAAAATAAACATGAAACTTTTTTTTGAATAACTACCATTGGAAATATTAATATATTCTCTTATCAATACACATAATCATATAAAATCAATATTAATATGGTTAATTGTAATAAAAATATACATCCTCATTAAAACTAATTATAAAAACACACCAAAGTGAATAAAGATCATATAATTACATAATATCTCCAATGGATCAATAGATCAATATATGTTTGATGTTGTTGGTGATTAATTATACAATAAAAAGACTATAGATTTTTTAGGAAACAAAATGTAAGAACTCAGATCTTCGTTTTCAGGTATGTATTTACTTTTCCTGAATTTTATGAGAAAATTGGAATTTATGGAAATTTTTGAAGTACACGCTGTGTACTTTCTGAGTACACACCGTGTACTCCCGTGTCGCACCAGGTCGTGTGCTGGTTGTGTTCGGGCCACACACAGGGTGTGTAGGGATGAAGTGGGGGCCGCTTAAGGCTAAGTATAGAAAAATAGAGTACATGCCATGTAATCAAGAAGTACATGCCATTTATTTTTTTTCATTAAACGGACTGGGGTCACACCTCATCGAGAGAACACTCTTCTTCTCCATATTCTTCATCCGAGAGAAACCGTACGGCCGCATATTCTTGATGAGCCCCCGTTTCTTAGACCGTTCTCTGATTCGATCGCCATTGATTGTGTTGGAACCGAAGTAGTGATTTTTTCCTTCTCCTAGAGCCTTGTTTTCCAATTCCTCTTCTTTCTCAAGTTATCATTGGTTGAACGTTTTGGATGTTTTCTCAGATCTTCAACGTTCTAAGGAGAATCAATCTTCATGGCTCATGTATATTAATATTCTAGAATCTAGGTAGGTGATTGGTGCCTGGCCTTTCGATGTATTTGAGTTTTATCTGAAAATTCCACCAATACCCGTGAACGGGGTATTGCATGTTTACCATTTTTCCCTTGTGGTTATTCCTGCCTTGCTTTAATGGTTGTGTAGAGGAAAATTGATCAGGTTTGTGGATAATTATTGTACTTGGATGTTATGCCCATGCTTTGTTCTGTCTAAGACCTTGGGGTCTTTATTAGCCTTGGTCGTTTTTACTGTTTCCATGCTTAGTGACCGTAGGATGGAGTAATGATGATAACATACTTGTTTGCTATATACTGTTTATCCATATAGATCTATAGGTGTACTTTGGTTAGAAAAGTAGCTCTATAGGTGTACTTTGTCCATATAGCATTATTATGTACTGAATGGCATGGGGTTGTGAGAACTTGGTGCTATAGACTATAAGGGATAGACCAAGTGAGCTTCCCAGAGAGTCTTTGACATTATATGCTACAGGGGATAGACCGAGTGAGATTCCCAGAGTGCCTTGGATATTATAGACTGTAGGAGGGTAGACTGAGTAAGCTTCTCATAGAGTCTTTACTTGTTTGAATCTCTTTTAAAACCTTTTCCATGCTAGAGAAGTAATTTATTGAGTGAGCTTCCTTAGAGAGTCTGCGATAGACCTAGAACTATAGGAGGAATTTACTGAGTGAGCTTCCTCATATAGTTTCTAGACCTTGGGGCCAAGAGGGTTAGATCACGTGATCTTCCTCAGAGAGTCCCTGACTACCCAAGACTATAAGGGGAATTGACAGAGTGAGCTTCCCCAGGGAGTCTTATAAATTCGTACGACCAAACCAGAGGGGTTAGGATGATTGTACTACCTAGAGGGTTATGGTTCTTCTTTGTTAGGACCAGAGGGGATGGCCGTGAGTACTTCCCAGAGGGTTTCCTATTGTGGATGGTGGTTTTTTTACTGCTGCTTGTTGTTGTTCTGTGGATTGATTACTATTGTGCATCATCCTGTTTACTGCTTACTAATTATTACCTATTGTTGCTGCTACTGTTTACTGGTTACTGTACTATTACCTACCATATACTCACTAACTGTTAGGCATAGATCATCGGGTGGTTGCATACTGGGATTTAGTCTCACACCCTATTTGGGACATGATTTTGGGCCCATGAAGACTTTTTTGTTGTAGGTATAGACAATGGAAAGTGCCCTTCGACTTATGGTACTTGATTGCTTGGAGAAGGAGAGAATGGGACCAAGCTTTGGATTGCGATGCTAAGGAGCTGTCTACTTTCTTTTGTACTTGTTTAGGTATTGTGGTGTTTTCCATCATTGTGACTGGTTTGGATGCTTTCCTAGATATGTAACATGCATCATTTCACATATACATATGTGCTCTAGTTTGTTGATTTAGTCTTCTGCTATTTACTACTATTGGTTATTTACTGCTTCCGATATTTCATGTTTATTTACTTTCACTGTGTACTTTTCCAATGAGGGTATAGTTTCCCCACTATCACACCCAAGGCCCTCTCTTCTAGTTGACACCCTCTGGTGTTTGGGGAAATGTGCTTGAGGCCATGTGACCAAACGTGTACGGGGAACCTCTAGGTGGATTCTGGAACCGGGATGATACAAAGTGGTATTAGATGAGTTCTTTTCTCTTGATTTACCATTTGGAGCCTTTATCCAAGGATAGGAAGGATTCAGTACTTGGTAATAAGATGTCCCTGGGAGTATCTAACCCATGTACAGGGAAAAAACATACTACTTCTTTTATTGTAGTTTTCTGGTTTTGAGATTTATGGTTATATGATTTCACCTAGAGTGATTCACATGACTTGTGTTGTTATTGTTGTTTCTATTATGGTTCTATTTTTGTCGCAACCCGATGAGATTAGGGTATGCAATCTCATGCATCATATAGGAACCTGTTATAAATCACATGCCATGCTTTCTTTCCATTCCATCTAGGGTGCATTAGCGATTTCATGTTGTTGTGATAGACTTTGTGTAGATTATGAATGTTGTTGTGATAGATGCTTGATAGAATCCCTGCTGTTTGTTAGCGGATTGTTGTATTGTACTTTCTTAGATGAACACCCAATTTTGGTTCTTGAGGTGTTATGGGCCCTCTTGAATCGGAAATTGGTGGATCGTTGACCTATTTTTTCCCTTATATATATGACTGTATTGGATGCCAAGCTTTGATTCACGGGGAGTATGGGCCATCACGGATCGGAATTTGTCACATTGATGCATTGTTTCTGTGTTTTTTGGAATTCGGTGCAGTTTTTGAGCTACTTCCCAGAAAAACCCAGAATATACGGCATGTAATTTATATATACATGCCATGTCATTTTTAAAACGTGTCACCGACTGTGTGATCAGGAACACGATGTTGTGGAAAATCATTAGGAACACACAGTGTACGGTAGGTACACACCATGTAGTATTGAGCCATGTACCCGACCGTGTCACTAACAACACGGTCCAGGGAAGCTCGAGTAGAACACTCCGTGTTTGGTAGGAAAACGTCAAGTAGTTTTGTTCCAGGTACCCGGCTGTATCATGAACAACACGGGTTGGTGTTATATTCTCCCATACATGCCGTGTTTGTTCGGAAAATTCTGTGTAAGGGTCAGCCGTGTAGCCGTCCGTGTAACTAACAACACGGGTTTCCAAAACCTTCTTTAGTACATGCCGTGTAGTCTATGTTTAAGTGGACAGTTTTGGTTAGCCGTGTAAGGAGACTCGGGGCATGGGAGTAATGTTCAAGAACACGCCGTGTGTGGGGACAACCCGCCGTGTAGTTTGGGTTACTACACAACTAGTGTGGCAGGAATACACACCCTTATGAATGGCTTAAGAGAACACGTCGTGTAGTTTTTATACACACCGTGTATTCGTGTTTGGTAAAACTTGAATGTTTCCTTCTCTTGTTCCTATTTTTTACTCTTGTGTTCTCAGTATTTGATAATTCCGATCCAAGGTGTGCTTTTGATCTTTCAGGGATATGCCTCTGAGATGTCCTCCGGTTGTATGTCAGTTTCCAGATGGTGATTAGACACTGGATATGGCCGATTAGGATCCTCCTACAGATCCTTCTGTTGTGCCAGCCTTGGTGCCAACAGTTATACCCGTCGCGGGAGCTGATATGCAGTTCAGGGAGGACTTCCTGAGGATGATGCAGACCATTCAGGGAGCGCTGCCTCTTTCCCTGTCGATGGCTGAGTTGACGCGGGTCTTTCAGCAGTAGAATCCTCCTACTTTCTCAGGGGATGGATGACCCCAAGTTTACGAGTCATTGTTAGAGGCCACACTGACTATCTTCGAGCATCTCAAGATACCCCCAGAGAAGAGGGTAAAGCTGACCACCTATATGCTCCGAGACACCACCAAGTGGTGGTGGGAGGTGATCTCATAGTCAGGATGCCAACAGGATATGTCTTGGGACGAGTTTCGACGTACCTTCTATGACTACTTATATCTGGAGACCTTGAGGGCCGATCGAGCCCGAGAGTTTATGAGTCTGCAGTAGGGTACTCTTTCTGTTATGGAGTACTCGTCTCGCTTTACTGAGCTGCAACGTTTCACACCGATCCTAGCAGGTGATGAGTTTTTCTTTGATAGGATGTTTGAGGACGGTCTCAGGCAGGAGATCCATTCCCAGGTGAATATCTTAAGGTTAAATTCGATATCCTCTATCATCAACCAGATGCTTATCATTGAGCACAATATAAGGGATTCTGGAGCAGTAATCTGGGGAAGTTCAACATCCAGATATGGTGTTCCTCCTACAGACATAGAGTCTTCTTGAGGAGATCAAGGCAGGCGAGATATGTCTTTTGGAAGCCAGGTTGTATGCTACCAGTGCGGTAGGAGTGGGAATACATGGCCTTAGTTCCAGAGAGATCCGATAGAGTGCCGATCTTGAGGCAAGATGGGCCATCTACAACGGTTTTGTCAGATCTTTTCACCTTCATCTGGTGGTATGGTTTCTTCTCTAACATCGTGTTCTGGAGAAGCATCGCCAGTTTCTCACTGGTCCGGGAACTGGAGTTCTTCCGGCCATTCAGGCTAAGGTGGAGGTCGCGACCATGGTGGTCAGTCACCCGGTCATCTGCGACAGCAGAGTGGATCAGCTCAGAGTAATCATCCAGGGGTGTAGGTCCGTTGTGTAGGCCAGTCTTTTGCAGTGGAGCAGACCTATCAAGATCAGGATCCCGACCATTCTAAAGTTAGAGGTATGATCTTTGTAGCATCAGTTTTATCTTCAGACCTTTTCGATACTGGTGCTTCGCATAGTTTTATATCTGTTGCTGTTGTGGAGAGCCTTGGGATCTGTATCTTTTCGTCTGACGACATGTTGACTCTTGACACGCCGTTGGGAACGAGTACATCTAGTATACATCGGTGCAGAGAGTGCCCTCTCGTGTTTGCAGGGTATTGTTTCTTATGGTATCTTTATTTCCTAGAGATGATAGGCTATGACGTCATTCTCGGGATGGACTGGTTGGTTTCCTTCCAGGAAGTCGTCGACTGCTATCACCGCAGGGTGAGTTTCATTTCACCAGAGGGTGAATCTTTTCTTCATAGAGGCAAATGGGACATTCAGGCGAGTCAAGTAGGACTCGAGCATCATGGGCTAGGAGGGGTTACAGCCCAGATTTTTAGTCTTTATCTGGATAACCAGGGGACTTCACAGTTGGAGTTTCCTCCATTGGTGGATCGTTTAAGAGATGTCTTTCCAGAGGAATTTTCAGGTTTACCTCTGGAGCGTGGGGTAAACTTCTCGATTGATCTCATTTCTGGAGCGGCACTGGTGTCCATTCCTCCCTATAGGATGGCTACACCTGAGTTGTAGGAGCTCAAGAAGCAGTTTGAGGAGTTGAAGGCAAAGGGTTTCATCTGACCTAGTACTTCTCCTTGGGTTTCTCTTGTCCTTTTTGCAAATAAGGAAGATGGTACCCTTAGGATTTGTGTGGGATATCAGAAGTTGAACCAGTTGACGGTCAAGAACTGATATCCCTTGCCGAGGATCGATGATCTCTTCGATCATCTTCAAGGCGACAGAGTGTTCTGGAAGATTGAATTGAGATCTAATTATCATCAGTTGTGCGTTAGACCATCAGATATACTTATTACAGCCTTCAGGAGAAGGTTTGGTGTATACGAGTTTACGGTTATGTTGTTCGGTCTCACGAATGCACCAATAGTTTTCATGGCACTGATGAACCGAGTGTTCCATCCTTACTTGGATTCCTTTGTTGTGGTCTTAGTGAACGATATCTTGGTGTAATATCACACTCGACATGACCATGCTACCCATCATGAGATTATTTTGAGTACACTGAGAGACCATTGTATTTATGCTAAACTCTGAAAGTGCCACTTTTAGATGGATTAGATTCAGTTTTAGGGCCACGTCATCTCGTAGAATGGAGTTTCAGAGGACCCAAAGAAAGTGAGAGATATAGTTTCCTGGGAACAGCTGAATAACGTCTTTGAGGTGAGGAGTTTTCTAGGGCTTGCTGGATACTATAGGCGCTTCATTCATGACTTCTCACGCCTAGCAGCACTGTTGACAGGTCTGACCATGAAGGGGGCGAAGATCTTATGGTTCGATTCTTGTGAGTCTGCCTTTCAGGAGTTGAAGGGGAGGTTGACATCAACATCGATACTAGTCTTGATAGATCAAGGAAAGAGATATACTATTTATTGTGATGACTCAGGTATCGGGCTGGGAGCCGTGCTTATGCAGGGAGATGCAGTCTTTGCATTCGGGTCTCGATAGTTGAGGCCACATGAGAGGAACTACCTGACACACGATATGGAGTTGGCAGCTATCGTTCATGCCTTACGCTGTTGGAGACACTACCTTCTGGGAGAGCACTTTTTGGTTTTAACCAACCACAAGAGTCTCAATTACATCTTCACTAAGTGTGATCTAAATCTGAGACAGCACAGGTGGGTTGAGTATCTGCAGTCTTTCGACTTCAAGCTTGCCTATACACCGGGAAAGGGCAACGCAGTGGCAGATGCGTTGAGTAGGAGAACTCGGATTCAGGCACTTCGAGAGGCCAGTAGTGAGTGGAAGCTTATGGCTCTGCTCTCTGAGATGCACTTGGAGGTGCACGACAGACAGGGACAAAATTTCCTATCTTCTGTAGCTGTTACCTCTACTCTTCTTGGTTGGGTACAGAAGAGGAAGCTATCAGACTCAGAAGGCTTAGTCCTGTGGGAGAGTGTGTTATGAGAGGACCCTCTTCCTGGATGGACAGTGGGAAAGGATTAATTCTTGTTTTTCTTGGGATGCGTATGGGTTCCAGCAGACATAGGCGAGGAGCTGTTGTGGGATTTTAATTCCTCAGTTTGGGCAGTTCATCCTGGCGTCACCAAGATGTATCAGGATCTTCATTGCCAGTACTGGTGGCCAGGTATAAAGAGAGATGTTTCTAGTTTTATCATGAGATGTCCTACTTTTCAGAAAGTGAAATCATAGAATTCGAGACCATCATACCTTTTACAACAGTTACCCATTCCTGATTGGAAGTTTAACGACGTCGTGATGGACTTCGTGATAGGGTTTCTGAGGTCACCCCAAGGGAACGATGCTGTTTGGGATGTCATAGACAGTCTTACGAAGGTTAATCACTTCTTTCCAATTAAGGAGACCTATAATGTTGATGAGTTGGGACGGTTGTACATCCGATAGATTATACGTCTACATGGAGTTCCACACTCCATTGTTTCAGACAGGGATGCGCGCTTTACTTCTCGGTTCGGGCAGGGACTTCAGAAGGCCTTGGGTACATAGGTGCTTTTGAGTACAACATACTATCCCCAGACTGATGGTCAGTCCAAGAGTACGATCCAGGTGCTTGAGGATATGCTCTGAGATTTCATTATAAACATTGGCAGATCATGGTAGAAGCATATTACTCTTGTTGAGTTCGCCTACAACAACAGTTTTTAGGCAACTATTCAGATGGAACCTTACGAGGCTTTGTACGGTAGGCCATGCTGATCACCCTTATGCTGGCTGGAGGTAGGAGAGACAGCTTTGCTGGGACCTCATCTTGTTCAGGAGACCTCTGAGTAGATAAATTTGATTCAGAAAAGGATGGATACAACACAATCTCCGCAGAAGTATTATGATGATCAATGGAGATGACCTCTAGAGTTTGAGGTCGAGGATCAGGTTTTCCTGCTTGTCGCACCGAGTTTGGGACACAAAAGGATTTGGAGATAGAGTAAGATTTCACTGCGGTACGTCGGGCCATTTTAGTTGTTTGAGAGAGTTGGTCCTGTCGCCTATCGGTTTCAGTTACCTCAGAGGTACCGGGCTATGCACGACGTCTTCCACATCTATCAGCTCTGATATTAATTTTCAGACCCATCTCACATCCTTCATCCTGAGGAGGTTGAGCTCGAAGCGGATGCATCGTTTGAGGAGCATCCTATCCGGATTGTCGATTACAGTATGAAGGTTCTACGAGGCCGGTATGTTCCTCTGGTATGGATTCTATGGAAACACGGGTGAGTACATTACGAGACTTGGGAGAGGGTGGCTGAGGTACGATCGCAGTGGCTAGAGCTGTTCGGGGTTTCTTCTTCTACGCCTCACTAGGGAAATTCGGGGACAAATTTCTTTAAGGGTAGAAGTTTGTAAGAACCCAGATCATTGTTTTCAGGTATGTCTTTAATTTTTTTTAAGTTTCTGAGAAAAGAGGAATTTCTGGAAATTTTTTCAGTACACACCATGTACTTTTTGAGTACACATCGGGTACTCCCTTCCCATGCCAAGTCATGTGCTGGTCGTATTCGGGCTACACACAAGGTGTGTATGGATGAAGTGGAGGCCTCTTAAAGTGGAGTATGAAAAAATAGATTATACACCATGTACTCAATAAGTACACACCGTGTACTCAAGAAGTACACACCGTGTATTTTCTATTTTTTCATTAAACAGACCGGGGTCGTGCCTCATCGACAGAACGCTCTTCTTCTCCAGCTTCTTCGTACAAGAGAAACCGTACGGCTGTAGATCTTTGACGATCCCCTGTTTCTCTGTCTGTTTTACGATTTGATCTTTGTCAATTGTGTTGGAACGGCAGTAGTGAGTCCTTCCTTCTCCTAGAGCCTTGTTTTCCAATTCCTCTTCTTTCTCAAGTTATCATCAGTTGAACATTTTGGACAGTTTCCCAAATCTTCGACATTATAAAGAGAATCAATATTTGTGGATCAAGTATATTGATCTCCTAGCATCCAGGTAGGTGGTTTGTGCCTTACCTTTCAATGTCTTTGAGTTTTATGTGAAAATTCAACCAATGCCCGTGAACGGGGTATTGCGTGTTTACCATTTTACCCTTGTGGTTATTCATGCCTTTATTTCATGGTTGTGTAGAGGTAAATTGATCATGTTTGTGGATAATTGCTATGCTTGGATGCTATTCCCATGATTTGTTCTGTCTACAACCTTTGGGTCTTTGTTAGCCTTTCCCGTTTCCCCTGTTTCCATGCCTAGGGATCGTTGGATGGAGTAATGATGATAACAGACTTGTTTGTTGTAGACTGTTTTGCCAAGTAGCTCTATAGGTGTACTTTTGTTAGCCAAGTATCTCTATAGTTGTACTTTTTCCTTATAACATTATTATGCACTGACTGGCACAGAGCTGTGAGAACCTGGTGCTATAGACTATAAGGGATATACCGAGTGAGCTTCCCAGATAGTCTTTGACATTATAGGCTACAGGGGATAGACCGAGTGAGCTTCCTAGAGTAACTTTGGACATTATAGGCTATAGAGGATAGATCGAGTGAGCTTCCTAGAGTGCCTTGGATATTATAGACTACAGGAAGGTTGACTGAGTGAGCTTCCTCAGAGAGTCTTTACTTGTTTGAATCTCTTTTAAAACCTTCTCCAGGCTAGATAAGGAATTGACTGAGTGAGATTCCTTAGAGAGTCTGTGATAGACCTGGAACTGTAGTAGGAATTGACCGAGTAGGCTTCCTTAGAGAGTTTCTAAACCTTGGGGCCAAGAGTGTTAGACCACGTGATCTTCCTCAGAGAGTCCATAACTACCCTAGACTATAAGGTGAATTTACCGAGTGAGCTTCCCCAGAGAGTCTTACAAATTTGTACGACCAAACCAGAGGGGTTAGGCTGAGTGCACTACCCAGAGGGTTGTGATACTTCTTGGTTTGGACCAGAGGGGATGGCTGTGAGTACATCCCAGAGGGTTTATTATTGTGGATGGCTATTTGATTACTGCTTCTTGTTGTTGTTCTGTGGATTTATTACTTTTTTGCGTCATCCTGTTTACTGCTTAATGAATATTGCTTGTGGTTGTTGCTACTGTTTACTGCTTACTGTACTATTACCTACCATATACTCACTGACTATTAGGCACCGAACTTCAGGTGGTTTCCTACAAGTATTTAGTCTGACACCCTGTTTGGGCCATGCTTTTGGGCCCACACAGACTTTATTTTTATAGTTATAGACAAGGGAAGGTGCCCTTCGACTTCTGGTACTTGATTGCTTGGACCAGGAGATTATGGGACCAAGCTTTGGCCTGCGATGCTGAGGAGCTATCTACTTTCTTTTGAACCTGTTTTGGTACTGTGGTGTTTTCCAGAATTGTGAATTGTTTGGATGCTTTCCTAGATATGTAACATGTATCATTTCATATGTACATATGTGCTACAGTTTTTTGATTTTGTCTTCTGCTGTTTACTAATGTTGGTTATTTACTGCTTCCGCTATTGCATGTTTTTTTACATCCGCTGTGTACTCTTCCAATGAGGGCATCATTTCCCCACTATCACACCCATGGCCCTCGCTGCTAGTCAGCAGCCTCTGGCGTTTGGGGAAATGAGCTTGAGGCCATGTGACCAACTGCGTACGGGGCACCTCTGGGTTGCTTCCGGAACTAGGACGTTACAAAACAATTTACACATTGAATATATTTTAAAAACAAATTTTCACAAAATATATTTAAACCCTTTAATATGATAATAAACATTAAAAAATGTTTAATAAACATTGAAACATTGATTTTTCATGACTTTGGAAAAAAACATTTAGGCCGTACATCTAAAATAATGACTCCATTCACATTTTATGATAAATCTAAATGGTCTTTGTTTTTAATATAATACCATGATTCCTTTAAAAAAATCCATAAAAAGTATAATGGATAAAAATTTAATTAATAAATCATTTTAAATGTTTAAAAAAATTAATAATACATTTAAAAAACATTGGTTTTGATGAAAATGTTTTCCCAACTAAATAGTAAAATGAAGCTTTCTTTAAAACAACATTTTCTTAATCGTTTTAATTTTTTAGAGGAAAATTGTTATTATTACTTGAAAAAATGCATGATTACATTTATTATAATAATATATATTCATTTTTATATATAAATATGCAATAATTCCCCAATGATAATCTTAAACATTTTCATCATTAAGAATGATGAAATTGTTAAATAAAACCTTACAACTTTGTTAACTTTTGAATCATAATACCCATGATATAATAAAATTTATATGTAACATTATTTACAATTTACATTAATTAATTCATTATATATCATACAAATATTTAATTATAAAAATAACATAAAATAAATATGTGTTGAATTTGGCATTGGTCACATGGATGTAAACGTGAAATAAGATACCCTTACCTCATAGTTATTTTCGGTTGAAAATTTTTATCCACATTCATATTGGTTTTATTTATTTAATTAACTAAAAAAGAACCATATAAATATTTATATTATATTATATTATCCTTTTATATCATCATATCAAATTTTCATTTTCAATCATTCATTATTTTCATTGTTTTGGTGGTTAATTTCAGTGATTTTTTATTTTTATTTTCTATAAAATTTCTATTTCATATGTGTTAGGTTGGTATGGACTATGGTATTCTCTAATGATACCAACTTGAGGATCAAAATGATACTATAGATTCTCAATATACAAAATAGGGAGAATTGTATACTTTAAAAATTCTTTGGGAACTTTTAAAGTTGGTAAGAAACCTTTCTATTGTTTAACAATGTTAAACAAGGTAATTCACAAAACCATTAGTTCTAAACACTTGCTTGATTCCGAAAATATGATTCTGAGAATGCAGTTTTGGAAAAGTGAATCTGGAAATGAAACATAAAAAAAGTTAACAAATATAAAGATTATACCTTAAAGTGTATAGAGTCTTACTAAATCAAAGTGTACAAGTATAAGTAAGTATAAGATAGTTATACTTTCCTCAATAATCAAAATGCAGCAGAAAACATGAAACAATACAAGTAACAAGTAGAAAATATTTTATCCCAAAGAGAAGGGTATCAAACAACCTTGGATAAAGGTCCCTTGATTTATACTTTCAAGAATGTATGTCTTACCCACACTAGGGTAAGCCCCCTCGATATGAAGATCGGAGTCTGTCTTACTATCCCCGCAAGTCCTAAAATTCGAGGTAGTCGGAACCTCTGCCTTCCTCGGCATGAAAGTCCTCGAACTTTAAGGTAGTCAGCAACTCTGTCTTTCTCATCAAGGAAGCCCCCAAACTTTAAGGTAGTAGACACCTCTGTCTTCCTATCCCCGGAAGCCCTTGAATGTACTCAGCAAAATTTGGATTCACACAAAACAATTCTAAACAAGGTGTTCAGTATGTACAAATCAATAAAGCCTCTATTAATAGAATTCACTTTAGAATCATGTAATATCTAAATTGATCAACTTGTTGTAACATGTATGAGCTATTTCAAATGAGCTTCTATTTATAGGCACAACTTCAATGGTTAGCTCCCTCCTCCAGTGATCATATTTTTCCTTGAATTTCGGAGGGACCTGTATATGTCACTCAAACAATGGTTGGTTAGTAACTGAATGCATGACATCATTTTATAACAAAAACATGATTATGAAAAAGTATAGTTACTTAACCAAATTCGTTTTTGGAGTGTAAGGAAAAATAAATGTTCAGAGTGTAACCAAAAATTATTCAGAGTCTATAATATATGGATATTCAAATTTAGTTTATCAGAAGAATTCGGAGTTAGAATTCTATAGAATTTGTAACCAGAATTCGGAGTAAGAATTCATAAGAATTTGTAACCAGAATTCTGAGTATGAATTCATAAGAATTTGTAACCATAATTTGGAGTCAGAACTCTGAAATGTTCAAATTCTATATTCAGATAATTTGGAGTCAAAACTCAGAAGATTTTGGAGTCTGAATTCGGAGAACTCGGAGTCAGAACTCAGAAGAGTTTAGAGTCTGAATTCAGAGAACTCGGAGTCAGAACTCAGAAGAGTTTGGAGTCTAAATTCAGAGAGTTCAGAACCTGAATTCGGATCCTAAAAACAGAATGCTCTATATCTAAGTATTTTATATTCTATGGTTTTGGATACAAGAACCAATATTTATACTTAGATAAAATATGAACAATTAAAAAACATGGTAAGGGTAAATTTTCCTGGGAAAGGAAAATTTTCCTTATGAGTGTAAAACATAGGGTAACAGAGATTTGACTTAGGATAAGGTGTTTTTGATTTTCAAAATAAGAAAAAATGGAAAAGTCATAAAGAAACCTTATTGACTCAACAATCTCCCCCTTTTTGGAAAGCACAAACATCCTTACGAAAAAGAAAATAATGACTTTTTGAAAATATTTTTCTAAACTCTGAAAGAGAAAATTAACTCCCTTATCACATGGGCACATATGAATATGACTAACTCCCCTTTAGGATTTGGAACACTAAGGACCATAATCAAGATTTTCGGAATGAGACTTAACATTTTATTATATACGAAAATATTTTTGTATAAGAACTCCCCCTTAGATGAGCACCCTCCTTACATAGGGAAATTTCTTTTTTCCATAGAATTATTGTTCCTTTTTTCCCTTTTGTGATTTTTTAAAAAAATACAGGGAATGGAAAAGTAAATATGGTACCTAAAATATTAGTACAGAAAATAAAATATATGAAGAACAACCAACAATTTCATTTCGATTGGAAAACAATTTATACAAGGAAGGCTTTGATGTTTTCTTCTTGAGCCTTAAGAACCTCTGCCTGAGCCCTTTCCTTTCTTGACAAGATTTTATTCTATCTCAATCCAAATATCTCTTTCCCTCTTCTAGATTTGAGCAACTGAATACAGTTTCCCATTCAAATCCTTTACTTCTGGAATAAGAGAATTCTACTCAAGGGTTAGCTTTTCCTCAAAGCTACTCATGAGATCCTTTATCTTCCCATCTTCGATGTCAAAAGAATCCTTAACACTATCTTGGAACTCATCAAGATTTCTCATGTCCTCTATGGTTTTCCTTGACAATATGATCATCTTCTTGCATGATATTTTATGGGCTTCGTAGTTGATTAAAAAATTCTTGAAATCAGCCTCAAGCTTGACACACTTATCCATCACCACGGATACTGAATCCAATTTCTGGTTCAAGGTGTGTTGAAGCATCTGACATCTAAAGTCAATTCATGGTAAAATCGAAATGGTCCCAACAAGATTCTTCAATGAATGAACAACGAAATCATGTCCAAGGGACGATGATTCCGAATCTGAGATTTTTCTTGGTTAGGTTTTTTTTCTTGATCAACAATTTTCCTCTTTAAAGATCCAACAACTTCCTTCTTCTTTATAACATCTTTACAAGGTGTATCAACAACCACTTGTTTTCCCTTATCAGGTTTCATTATGGACTCCTCATCTAAAGATTCATGTTTACTATCAGACAGCTGAACAATTTTATCTTCTTCTATCTCTTCCTTCTCTTCTCCTGCCTTAGCATCTTCTAGATGGATGAAATCATGATTTGATCTTTCTTCTTCAGACATCATATTCACTTCTTCTTCATCCTTCTCTTTATCTTTTCTAGGAGTAGTACGTTTTGATGATTCGGCTTGAGAAGTTCATATTGATAATTTTTTTGAGGGATTTCCTTCCCATGAAAGTCCTCAACTTTCTTAATGAGATCTTTTGTGTGACCACTTATTTCTTCTACTTCAAATTCTTTTACCAATTCTTTTTCTTCAACAAGTTTTTCTTGGAATTTTTCCAGAGTGACGAATTTCTTACCCGGAGTCTCAGGTAAAGCTTCTACCAAGAAATATTTTGGTACTGGGATATTCATGGATTCTTTCTCAGTATCCTTTAGAAGTGATTGAACAATTTCAGCTTCAGACATCTTCTTATTTGGTTTCTTTTCCTTAGATTTCTTCTCAAGATCATCAACAATATTTTATTTTAAATATTTCGCTTCAGCAGGATCCAAACCAAAACTAGGTCCCTTGGTTTCTTATTTTTCTTATCTTCCCTCCACTATGATACAACCTTATCAGGATATGATTTATTCTTCTTAAGATTTGGTGGTGTGGATTGGGTTTCCTTGGGCTCTGAAGTTTTTCCTTCCACTACAACTTCCTTTAACTTCCTCTTCGTTCCTCCATTTTTGGACGGTTCAACCACTTCTTGTTTTTTTGGAACAACTTCAGCTTATTCCTCTAGCAAGTCATAAAATTCTCTAGAGTCTATAGAAAAACCAACGTTCATCCTCTTCAGGGTATCATCACTGACTAGCATGACTTTTTAATTCTTTGGCTACGAACTGTAAGGAATTTTAAAATATTCTAAGCACTGAACAATTAACTTGAAGAGAATGTCTGGATACATAATTATCTGAGCCTTCAAGTTTACATTCTTAATATCCTCAATCGTAATGAGAATATTCTTAATTAGATTGATCTTCCATTGGTTCACTAAGAAATACAAGATATACATGTCACTATTCTTCAATGTGTCATTGTCCCCTTTACCCAGAATGATGAATCCTTGAACCCATAATTCAATAATCCAATGATTTTTAGAAAAGTGGGTGATCTTTAGAGTGCTTACATCATAAATTCCAAGACATTCCATAGAATTATCCTTAACAAAACTTCCTTTTACATCTGGAAACATATGAGAAAAGAACTCATCTTCCACTTTGTATGGAATACCAACCAAATTAGCTGCCTTAATATATGAAAGAGAATAATTATTCTGATAGCTTTTGAAAGAGAATCGGTCCCTACATTATTCCATGAAAAAGCTTACTATTTCATAGAATTCAACTAGCAGATCTGGATACACTAAATCTTGAGCTCCTATCTTCGATACACAAACACCCTCCCATCCATTGATCTTGATGTTTTTTGAGATTATAGAATCATACATGGAGAATAAGTTTTGATTTACTAACCTTTATCTATACACCTACCACTTAGAGATTGGGTTTAAGATACACATGTCTTTCTGAGAAGATTCCACGACAAACATTCGGATTTAAGAAACATTTGAGAAGTTCAAAACAGGCTTAAGTAGAAGGGTAGAACTTCAGCACGTGAGAGCTTGAGTTTCGATGTGGGATAACCATCCAGGTCCTTTATATAGGTGTTAGACACGATGATTCATCTTACAAACTCAATTTAATGTCTAAAAATTCTTTTGATCAGATCTGACGATTGATATGATAGCCCCAAGGAGAACCTGGTAGAATCCGATCTTTTGAGGATTTTAAGAAAAAAATTCAGATTTAAGGAAAAGAGAATCCTAAAATTTAATAAAAATGAAAATACCAGCAAGTAAAGGATGATTATGAAAACTCAAGAAAGGAACCATACCTTTCAGATTGCTAGGAAGATTATTTTTATGGTGGAATTTTTTTTTGAAGAACTTTAGATTCTGAGAAAAATAATTTCATTAAATTCTTTTTTGAAAAACTGACTACGAAAATTTTAGAAAATATTTATTATGAAAATTTAGAAAATCTTCATTACCAAAATTTAAGAAAAAATTCATTTTGAAAATTTAAGAAAAACTTTATTATGAAAATTTAGAAAAACTTAATTATAAAAATTTAAGAAAAATATTATTATGCAAATTTTCATTATGAAAGATTTAGAAAAATATAATTATGAAAATTTAAGAAAAACTTTACTATGAAAATTTAGAAAAACTTCATTACAAAAATCTAATAAAAAATTTATTACGAAAATTTTCATTATGAAATTTTTAGAAAATATTACTACGAAAATTTATATTATGAAAGATTTAAAAAATATGACTACGAAAATTTCTATTAGGAAATATTTTAGAAATATGACTATTAAAATTTACATTACAAAAGATTTGAAAAATCTGACTATAAAAATTTTGATCTAACTAATAAGAAATTGTACCCCCTAATGAAAAAGAGATTATTACAGTAAGTAGATTGGTTTCAACATGATGTTAATAAGGAAGATTACCTTATGGTTATCATTCCTACTTTCTGTTTAATGTATTCAAACCTAATAGAGGGTAAATATTTTGTTAAAATATCAGCAAGTTGATCTTGTGTTATGATAAATTGAAGAATGATATCTCTTTTTTTGTGTGTGATCCCTAAGAAAGTGTTGCCTAATATCTATGTGTTTTTCATGAGAGTGATGTGTGAGGTTTTTACTTAGGGAAATTATACTAGTATTATCACACAAAATTTGTGTTTTGGTAAAAATCATACCATAGTATGTGAGTGTGTGTTGCATCCACAACACTTGAGCACAACAACTTTCAGCTACTACATATTCATCTTCAGCATTGGAAAGTGATACTAAGTGTTTCTTTTTTCATGACCAAGAAAATAATGAATCTTATAAGAAATGGCAAGTTCCGGATGTACTCTTTCTATCCATTCTACATCCAAAAAAGTTAGCATCTGAAAATGTTTTCAAAACAATTTCATTTCCAGAAGTATAAAAGAATCTTAAATCCATGGTTCACTTTAAGTAGAGAAAAATTATTTTCACTAATTTTAAATGAGATTACTTAGGATTATATTGATATCTTGTACATAAGAATAATGAAAACATTATGTATGGATGAATAGATATCAAGTAAAGTAAATTTCCTATCATACCTCTAAAAGATGTTTGATCTACTAGTTTCCCATCTTCATCAAAATCAAGTGTGATTGAGGTACCAATGGGAGTACTAATACTCTTAGTATTTTCATATCCATAATTTTTGAGAATATATTTAATATACTTATGTTGAGATATATAAATTCATTTTGGTTTTTGAGAAATTTGAAAACCAAGGAAAAATGTTAACTTACCCATCATACTCATTTCAAACTCAGATTTCATTAGATTCACCAAGGAATCAGTTAAAGATTGTTGAGTAGAATCAAATATAATTTCATCAACATAAATTTGAACAATCAAAACATTTTTCTTGTCTTTTTTTAAAAAGGGTAGGATCTGAATTTCACTTATCATAGTTATTTTTAAGAAAAAATCTTGTAAGTATATCATACCAAGTTCAAGGGGCTTCTTTAAGTCCATACAGGGATTTGGTAAGTTTGAAAACATGTTCAGGGTGTTTTTTATCTTCAAAACTATGAGTTTATTCAACAAAAATATCCTCTTAAACATAACCATTAATGAAAGCACATTTTACATCCCTTTGAAAAAGTTTGAAATTGAAGAATGCTGCAAAGGCAAGTAAAATATGAATAGATTCAAGTCTAGATACTGGAGAATAGGTTTATTCATAGTCTATTCCTTCTTGTTGATTATATCCTTTAGAAACCAATATATATTTATTACTTAGTATGATTCCATTTTCATCACACTTATTTCTGAATACCCATTTTACTCCAATAATAGAAGTTTACTTCGGTTATTCAACCAAGGTCCAGACATTATTCCTTTCGAATTCATTTATCTCATCTTGCATAGATTTTATCCAATCATTCTCACCTAAAGCCTCATCAGTGCGTTTTGGTTCTAATTGGGAAAGAAATTCAAGATGTTCTATTTTATTTAATAAGAAAATTTTAGTCCTTATAGGGTTATTTACATCACCAATGATACTATCACTGGGATGATTCTTAAGAAACAATTGATTTGGGTTTTTTAAAACCCGTTCATCAACATAGGGTTGGAAATCTTCTGGGGTAAATGTTTCAGAATTACCTTCTTGGACCTTTCCCTTATCATAAGGATATTCTATCATTGGTTGATAATCAGTTTTTGAAAACACATATGAAGATGTAGGTTGGGGTAGTTTAAAAACAAAGGGATCGGTTTTATCAAATTTGACATGCACTGTTTCTTCAACAGTACAAGTTTTTGTATTAAAACTCTATAATCCTTTTAAGTTGTGGAGTAGCCTAAGAAAATTCCTTCATTAGATTTTGTTGTGAATTTGTGTAGATTATCTTTAGTATTTTGAAAGAATACCTTGCAACTAAAAACCTTGAAGTAGGAAAGTCTAAATTTTCTACCATTCTATAACTCATAAGGGGTTTTATTTATAAAAGGTATAATCAGAAATCAATTTATAGTATAACAAGCAGTAATTACAGCTTCAGATGAAAAATTTTTGGCCATAGAATATTCTCTCAACATGGTTCTAGTAATCTCTTAAAGAATTATATTTCTTCTTTCAACAACACCATTATATTGAGGTGTTCTGAGTACTGAGAAGTTATGAGTAATTACTTTTCTACTATAAAAATTTTCAAAATCAAAATTTTGAAATTCTCCTCCATGATCACTATAAATAGTTATCAAAGGAAGGTTTTTATCATTTTAAACTTGGGATCTAAAATGTTTGAAATAAGAAAAAGCTTCAGATTTATTTTCTAGAAAATAGACCCATGTAAATCTAGTGTAATGATCAACTAAGACAAATACATAATATTTTCCACCAATTCTTCCAGTTTGTGTTGAAAAAAAGATCCATATGCACTAACTATAATGCAATATTAGTTGAGACTTCAATGGCTGACTTAAAACATGATTTATTCTTATTTTCATATTTATAAGGATCAAAAAATATTGAAGAATAAAACCTAAGATCCAATAAATCCTTAACTAATATTTTCTTAGAGATTTTTCATAGGTTCCTAAGGTTAAAGGGTCCTAACCTTTTATGGAACAACCCATAATGATATTCTATTACACTAGGGAAAGGTAAGTCTTGGCTCCTAAGGTATTCTATGTTTAGTGTGTAAAAATTCTCTTGTCTTTTGGCAGAAGAAATGAAATCTTCCTTGGAATTGTGTACTAACTACTTGTCATTCCTAAAATTTACAAGGTAACCTTCATCACATAATTGAATTATTCTAATGAGGTTGTTCTTAAGACCTTTAACAAATATAAATTTTGAAATCAAAGTTATTCCAAGAAGAACAATGTTACGTATACCAATAATTTCTCCCTTAGAATTATCTCTGAAAGTTAATTTTTTCTCCTTTTGTCTTGATAATATTTTCAAAGTAGTTTTTGTTACTAGTCATATGCTAGGAACATCCACTATCCATGTACCACATATTGCTTTTTGGTTCTTTATTTATTTAATATAAAATAATAATGTTATACTTTCAGAACCCAAACTTTCTTGGATCCGAAAACCTTAGAATGAAAAATATTAGGCACCCAAATTTTCTTAGAAAAATAAGCTTTATGAAATCCTAAAGACTAAGTTTTGTTTAAGGAACAAATTTTTTCCCATATTCCACCACACTAACACTTAGTGCAGAATAGAGAACTTTGAGGAACAAATTAATTGTTACTAAAAAACGGTTTTGAACTTGTATAACCAAATTCAGAATTATTCCTTAAAGGTCAGATTTGAGAATAATTTTTTTCATCGGATGGATCCCCACTCTCTAGGAGCTCTCTTGAGCTCTCTTTTCGGCTCGACTTCCTCCTCTTCCTAGGGTTCCTCCCTGGTGGCATTGCGATCTCTCTAGGTCTTCCCATATCTCTTTTTTAATGCTTCTTGGTTTACTTTCTGTGCTCTAGGTCTCTCTTCTCGGCTCGCCTTTCTGTGCCCTGGCCTCGAATCCCACCACCCCTGTCCAGGTTGGATCTATAGTGGAGTGTACACTGAAGCATTGAGATTATGGTTTGGTGATATAGGTTCCTCTTGGCATCTCTGGTCTTATTATTTTAGGATTTCATCCCCCGGTTATCCCTAGGAGTTTTCCCCCTCGCATCTCATTTACTTTTAAGGCTTCTTCTCTGTTTTCACCTAGGGTTACAATCCATTTTCTCCTTTCTTTCTCTCGGTGATTTTCATTTGTTTTTCTATTGGGGTTTTCTTATTTCTGTTGTTGGTTCAACATTGGGGGTTGGTGGCGTGGTGTTGGAATAGGGCACTTATCTGGCGTGATGAGGATCGCAGCGGCTAAGGCGAACGTTGTTTGGTTGGAGTCTAGTCAGTTTCCTCCCTCGCTTTGGCTTATTCGGTGGCTCTGGGTTGTGGAATTAATTTCAAGTTGTTGGTGGGATTCGGTGGATTCTGTCTGGGGTTCTTCGGCATTTTGGTGGCTTGGGGATGGTGTTGATGGTTTCATCATTGTTGCTGCTTGGGGAGGTCGATTCTGCATGAGGTTTTCTTCTGGTCCGCTTTCTGGTTTTTTCATTCCCTAGTTTGGGGTCCTATATGGTGATGGTATTGCCGTTGTTTTGTCCCGCAAAGCCTGTTTGTTTTCTACTCTGGAATCTAGGATTCCACCATTCTCTTCGAGGTGGATATGATCAGTGGTTTCCATGGTTCTTTGGGATGTGAGGTTGAGCATGCAGATTTAGGAGGTAGATGGTGATGATGATCGATCGACGACAGTGAGGTTTGGTACGGTTCTGGTGATGATGATGATGATGGGTTCAGAGATAAAGGTTACAGACAAGGCACTATGGTTAACGATGACTCAATGCGACAAGGGATTTGTCGATGGTGTGGGTGTGTGGTGGTGGGATATGCTCCAGTGGTTGGTTCTCGCCAGTGGGGTGGTGATTCACGTGAAAATGGATCAACGTTTGGCAGGGATGATGAAGGTGTGATGATGACTACTAGTTGTGATGTTGGAAATGTCAGCGTAATATTTAATGGTGCGTGATTTGCAGGATTTGGTTGTCGTGGCAGTAACCTTCGATTCAAATTTTGATTTTGGGCTCATTTTTAATTTTGAATATGTATGGTGTATTGTTCTCACACAGTTCCCACTTTTCCTTTAAAGTGACCTTTTATGAAAAAGAATTGATTTAGCAAAATACATTTTATCAAAATTTTCCTTACCTAAAGTAAAGTTTGACAAACACTTCCTTATGAAAAATATTTCTTACTATAGTCTAATAACTAAGTTCTTATCTTCCAAAACATTATCACTAGATTTATGCTCAAAAACATTTTTCATAGAAATTCCTTTTTTCTAGATCCTTAGAAAGTTTATCCTTCTAAGAATTTACAACCCTAGTATTTTTTGAAAGAATTTAAAAAACAAGGCTTTTCTTATCAAGATCTTTAGAAAGATCTGATATTTCCTTAGTAAATATAGAAATCCTGGAATTTTACTTATCAAGCTTTTTTTTGACTTTATAATATCCATTCTCAAGAATCTTAGCAAACCTATAAACTTCTTCATTGGTAGGTAAAGTATCATCTTCTTCAGAAGAAGATTCTTCATCAGTAGGGTTATAATATTTACTATCATTATAATTAGTATTCAAAGATATATTGGTCATGAATTTAGAATTTTGTCCCTTAGACATTAAGTAATGATTTTCAATAGGTATTCGGTCTATTAAACCAAGATTCTTCTGTCCAAAAGATTCATAAACTGATGATTCTTCAGAAGAGTCTCCACCACTAGAACTCTTGGTGTCATTATCTTTCAAAACATTCTTAGCTTTACCTTTATAGTATTTCTTTCTATTTCTCTCAGAATTATTTTCCTTTCTTTCATTTCTCTTAATCATAGGACAATCAAGCCTTATATGTCCATCTCTCTTGCATTCATAACATGTGACTTTTGAGTATTTATTATCTTTCCTTTCTTTCTTCTTATATCTGGATTGAAAGTTTTTCTATCCAACAATCTAGTTCATCCTTCGAGTAAGATTGGCTAATTCATTTTCTGAGGATTCACTTCCACTAGATTCGTATTGAATAATAACCTTCTTAGATTTATATCTTGTAAATCTCTCAGGAGTCTTGGCTTTTATATGATTTGAAGTTGTTGTAAAATCAACACTTCCATTCCCATTCTTCTTCTTAATGTTATAAACATCTTTCTTCATTCTAGTTTCATGTTGAAGGAGAGTTCTAAAATGTTCATCAAGAGAAATCTGAGTAACCTATTTATTTTCATCAACAATAGTTCTCTTGGATTCCCACTCATTGGGCACTATGTATATTATTTTATGCACAAGATCTTCATCATATAATCCTTTCTCACCCATAAATTGTAAACTATGAACAATAGTCATGAATATCTGTTGTACCTTACATATAGGTTCTCCATAAGGAAAGAAAACACCATGATATTCATATCTAAGCATGGATCTTCTAGTTTCAATAACTTTGGAAGCTCCAAAGTGAGTAACTTTAAGTTTCTTACAAATAAAATTTGCTACTTCACAAGATGAAATTTGGCTATATATGTTTCTAGTCATAGAACAAAGCAATGCACTGCATACCTTATAATTCAGTTGATATTCATGCCTTTCTTGGTTGGTTAAGGTACTAATTTCCTTGTCATGGATTTTATAACCTCCAGTAAGAAAAAAAAGTTATCTGCTACAGTATTGATAATGAATGTCTTCATATGATCTCTCTAATATTCATAATCATTCCCATAAAAAATAGGTGGTCTAGTAGGATTTAGGTTGTCAATAGAACCAACATTAATTCCTGTCATCTTAAAGAAAAACTTTCCACACCATATTTTTAGCAATAAAAGTTTGTAAACAAAGATAAACATATCCTAAGTAAGGAAAATATAGAACAAGAGTATCTTCAAAAAGTGTATGAGTCCGAAAATCTGATTCTGAAAATAAGAAGAAGAAGATTAATTCCTTTCTGAATCTAATCGTGAGATTAACTAAGATTGAACCAATCCTCTTATACCAATTGTTAGGTTGGTATGGAGTGTGATATTCTCCAATGATACCAACTTGAGGATCGAAATGATACTGTAGATTCTCAATATACAAGAGGGGGTTGAATTTTATACCTTAAAAATTCTTTGGGAACTTTTAATATTGGTAAGAAACCTTTCTATTGTTTAAAAAGGTTATAAAAGGTAATTTACAAAACCTCTAGTTCTACACACTTGTTTGATTCTGAAAATATGATTAAGAGAATGCAATTCCAGAAAAGTGAATCTGGAAATGAAACTTAACAAAAGTTTACAAAGATAAAGATTCTACCTTAAAGCGTATAGAATCTTACTAAATCAGAGTGTACAAGTATAAGGAAGTATAATATAGTTATACTTTTATCAACAATCAAAATGGAGAGGAAAACTTGAAACAAAACAAGTAACAAGTAGTAAATCTTTTAACCCAAAGAGATGGGTATCCAACAACCTTGGATAAAGGTACCTTGATTTATAAATTAAAGATAGTCTATATTACCCACAAAAGGGTAAGCCCTCGATATGAAGATCAGAGTCTATCTTGTTATCCCCATAAGACCTCAACTTCAAGGTAGTCAGAACCTTTGTCTTCCTCAGAAAGGAATTACTTGAACTTTAAGGTAGTCAGAACCTCTGTCTTCCTCAGTAAGGAAGTCCTCAAACTTTAAGGTAGTCGGGACCTCTGTCTTCCTATCCCTAGAATCCCTTGAATGTACTCAGCAATAGTTGGAGTCACACAAAGCAATTCTGAACAAGGTGTTCAGTGCACAGAAATCAATAATGTCTCTCTCCCTAGAAATAACTTCAACAACATGTAATCTCTAGATTGATCAACTTGTTGTAATGTGTATGAGCTCTTTCAAATGAGATCCTATTTATAGAAACAGCTTCAACAGTCATCCCCATCCTCAAACAGTCATATTTTTCCTTGAATTTCGGAAGGACCTGTATATGTGTCACTCAAAAAATGGTTGGTTAGTAACTGAATGCACGACATCATTTTATAACCAAAACATGAGTAAGAAAAAATATGGTTACCTAACAAAATTTATTTTTGGAGTTTAAGGAAAAATTAATGTTTGGAGTTTAACTAAGAACTATTTAAAGTCTATAATATATTGATATTAATATTCTTTTTATCAAAAGAATTCAGAGTTACAATTATATAGAATTTGTAAATATAATTCAGAGTATGAATTCATAATAATTCATAACTTGAATTCGGAGTTAGAACTCAGAAAAATTAGGAGTATGAATTTAGAGAATTCAAAGTCAGAACTCAGAAGAGTTTGAAGTCTAAATTCAAAGAACTCGGAGTCAGAAATCAGAAGAGTTCAGAGTCAGAATTCAAAGAAATCAAAGTCAGAACTCAGAAGAGTTCCGAGTCTGAATTCATAGATTTCGAAACTTTATTTTGGATCCTGAAAACTGAATTCTCTATATCTATGTATTTTAGATTCTGAGGTTTTGGATACAAACCCGAATTTTTATACTAAGATAAAATATGAATAATGAAAAACATGGTAAGGGTAAATTTTGTTAGGGAAGGAAAATCTTCCTTATGAGAGTAAAACATAGGGTAAAAGAGATTTTCCTTAGGATAAGGTTTTTGTGATTTTCAAAACAAGAAGAAGTGGAATAGTAATAAGGAAACCTTATTGACTCAACAATCTCCTCAAGCCTGAAGGAATGGAAAATTCATAAGGAAACTTTATTGACTCAACAATATAAATATTATATAGTTTAGTAATATATATAATAGTAATCATATTTATATATGATTTAAACTTTTATAACAAATCATGAATTGGTGTTTTCAAAATTGATGTGCATTGCGATCTTGGATATAGAATGTTGTACAATTTTTTAACAAGTTTTTCCCAAGATCAATTTTATTAGACAAAAATTCTATTTTAAATTTTTGTGTTATGTACCCATAAAAATGGATGTTTAACTAGGTGAAAATATCCTTAATTTGACTTGGATTGAAATCCAAGCAGCCCAGAGTCCAATTCAGGGCCCAAACACTGAGAGTGAGTTATCTACTATATGTAATATCACCAACCAAGAGATACACCAGTCTCTAATAATAGTCATAGGAACATTAATACTAAATAAATAAACCTATTTACCCTTATAAATAATCTTTTCATTATTATGGGATGGAATAATGAGACCGGAAGACCCTTTATCCATGATGTGAGTGGAAGGATGAATGATAAATTTTTACACACCCGTATCTATTTCTAGCCAACCACCTCTTGATGCCAGCATGAAACATCACTTGATTCAACTAAAATTACTATTATACTTAATTATACTCCCATGTGAAAAATTAAAATGGAAGATAACTCATATAACCTATTAAGTATATTAATGTATGAGTGATGGGCACCAAAAGACCTATCCTAGAAACTACGCCCGCCCAACTGATTATGTTACTACACTGACTTCATGATGCGGAGAATAAATTTTTTATTATGTTAATGTCGGATTAAACCCATAAGATATGAACCTAAATTCATGAGACCCGAATATAAAAAATTACATTTAATTCTAGTTAGAAACCAAAATTAAATAACAATTTCACCTCCCCCATAAGAGGAATATCTATTGTACGATGCTATCATCAATCTCAAATGTCACCACCACTATCCCGGATATCCATGAACACTAGAAAAAACTTGTGCCGATGTGGACCCCATGTAAAGAAATGGAAATAGTGCTAGCACCATCATCAATTCTTACATCCATATAATGTGGTTGGACTCTTTCTTTTTCCTCCCATTGATGAAATGACATCGGGATCATTCCTCGTGATCCTGATAATGCTTTTTAAGATTATCAAAGAAGTAAATCCATTTAGGAGAGTGAACTGAAAACTACCATATAAAACTATAGAAATTAACCATAGATGTCATAGAATCGATCCAATGGAAGTAAGGTCTTTCATACCATTATTGGAAAAAAATTGAACCATATCAATGCAGTCTATGATTGATGATTGTGAAAACATCAACCATTGTCAAGACAACCCAAATAAAAGATCTAAGGAGGAAAGTTTTTCAAACCACACTAATGATAAAATAATCCACCACATATAGACTTTCGTTTCCAGACTACCATGGTAGATATCCACATGAAGAGCTAAGATTCTAGGCTTTGATGGAGAAGCTGAATGAAAATGGTATTCATTATGTATGCATGGGTAATGTTTTCATTTTCAATGGTAATTATGGGAAGGAGGAATGTAATAATTTCAGTTTCATAAATATCATAACAACAAAAATAATATAATATTTCATAAAATATACTTATATATATCATCCATTTAGTGTGTTTATGAGAATATATTCACATCACTTTTTGAATGTGTTAGTCTACACATACTGAAATAATGGATTAATTTTTTTACTTTATGAAAAAAGTGATATATGAACATTTAGTAATGATAAATATTAAATTAATTTCATAATTATTTCATGTATATAACATTAAATAATTAAGTTTATCATCATTACCTTTGATGAAATATTTTATTGAAAATCAAATCACATCACTTCATGAGGTGGTAGTCCACATTATAGATGACCTACATTTTTATATTCAGTACAAAATTGAAAGTAGAAGTGAAATATTTGATATAATGACCTAAGTGGATTACTAATGTTATAAATATAATAGTTACAACTTATATCCATCATCATACCAATCCATGATAGGTGGTTATAGAATAACTAAGGACATCTATTTGCAATGTGTTTATCCACCATATAACCCAATGATGGTTTTACAACCCATTTGATGTTAGTGGGATGGTTTTTCATCATCCCCATTACAAAAAACAATAACATATTATATGGAATATACATATTTTTTAACATCGTCATAATGTTATAATAATTTATATAGGTGATGGATGAAATAAAACAACATTTCTCATTGAAGAACATTACCATGTGTTATTGTATACTCCTTAGTTTTACAAGAAAAACCTATATATGTTGGATTTAATCCAAAAAATAAAGATTCTCAGATGATAATATTAATTTCTATTGATATTTTAAAAAAATGTTTTTTATAGTGTGAAAAAACGATGAGTGTGGGTGGCTATTTATAGGAAATGTGAGGGGAATAATAGATTTATAAAAATAGAAAAAAGCATACCCACATTTTTTACATGGAATAAGGGTAAAAAATGTATTCATGTCATGAAATTGAAATTAGAAGGTTGAAATATGTATATAAAAATTATTTTAAAAATATTAGATAATTTAAATTGTTATTTTTTTTAACCAATGGTAAATCAGTTTTTAAATGACGTAAGGTAAAAAACATTTAACATTTTTACAATTAATTTTGGATAAAAATTTTTATGTATAATAATATAAGTTATTCAGATTCAACATATAGAATCTATTTTTCCAAATTTAATTCTTATAATTGAAAAATGTTTATATAAAATTAATCTCGCACAAATGGTGGGAATGATAATTTTCCAAGAGAAAATGTTCAAAAGGTAACAATGTTTTTATATAAAAATAAATTATTAAAATGATTAAAATACAATAAATTGTATTAATAGATATATAATTGAAATAATATTTCATTAAACACAATTTTAAATATACTTTAACATTATAAAAATTTTAAATGAAACTGATATTTTCAATTAAAATTTTCTATCTTTCAGTATTCATAAAAATGAAATGTTTCAGAAGAAAAACCTAAGATAACTTTCTTATGATGATTTTATAAATTATAATTATATTAATAAGATTAATTATACGAATATATGAAAAAATAATATAAATTCAACGCACATAGAGAGATTATACCACATTTTACAAAGAAAACGGTTTTCTTAATTTTATTAAAATGGATTTTATTTTATTTTCAGATAATATATATCCATTTTTTCTTTATATATTTTAAACCATATAATATAAATAATTTAATTATTACTATTCATACCCACCAACTTAGAGACTTGGTTATGAAGGTAATGTTTAAATAAAAAAATTGTAATATATTATCACATTTTATTCAAACTCGATGTCACATACATTGAAAACTATTAATAATATTGAATTTATTTATAAATAAAAATATCATAATATATTAAGTAGTTTTATCTCATAAAACCCTTCATGCTACATTTCATAAATTATATCAAATATGATGTTTATATTTTATATTCCCAATTTGTTACATGTCATTTATCTTTGTATTAATATTCTTCAAGACTAAAAAATTAATTTCTCACAATATCATTTTTCATTTCATTTAACATTTTTATATTAACATGTTTTATTCAAAATATAGAAATTTTATTTGGAATATATTCTTCAATAATTTTAAATCATAAAGGAAAAATAATGAAATTAGGTCAATTTCTTTTTTTGGTAATTATGAATAGAAATTATTTTTATTATATTACTAACTTAGAAAAATGGTAAAACATGTATGACAAGGTTACAACTAAGTTCCATGGCCAAAAAAATCCATTTATATTATTCTAATATGAATTTATATTTACCCATATCTCAAATTTATCTGAATTAAATTTTTATAGAAAACTATTCCATGAATATGAATTAATAATATTTTAATCCTTTTAAAAAATAAATCTATGTTCCTCCCCTAACATATAATATAGAAGCCCTGCTATAACTTTTTTACACCTCCATTTTTCATATATATAAACCATCACCCTCTAAAGTATCTCATAAACACGTATATACATCATGTGGAGGTGATGTTAATCTAAAAATAACATTATAAGTGTCCTCAAGAGGTTACATAATGATTTGTTTAATATAATAGGTAATCATATTACTCCAAAACATTCATTTTTTCTCCATTTATCACCATAAATTATTTACAAAAAATTGAAACATAATAAAAAAATTCTTATATATAATGAAATGTTATTATATTTATGGAATAATATCATTTCCCTGAATTTTTACTATCAAATTAGAAACATAACCATTGATCGTGGAAATGGTAGACTAGAACAACATGAAACAATGTAATATATATCCATATATTCCTTAAAAAAATTTCAACGATTGTTTTAATATTAATCAATGATTGATTAATTTTGTTATTTCACATGATTGAATTTATATAAAAATTATCAAATTTATATATATATATATATTTTAAACGATATTATCTTCGTTAACATTGTGGAAAAAATATTTGGATTAATTTTTACCATAAAAATTATTTTTTCCACTAAAATTACAATTTATTGAAATTAATATTTCATTTAAGGTTTATAATTTTATTTCCAAAGTATATTTTATAAAATATTTTTGATATTTCTATATTTTATATAATTATTATCAAAATTAAAATGGTATTTGCTGCAAGAAAAGTATTAGTAGATGAATTTTATTCTATTTAAACACCCTTATATGAATATCATGATTATCTAATGTTACAAACTAATCATTAAATGAACTATTTTATTCTAGATCGATTATGACCATTTTTGGAAATGGAGTGTAATGGAATTATATATTCAATTTTTTCCAATACATATTGTTATTTATTATTAAAAATCATTTATTATGTTTTATTTTTTTCAAATTATTAATGAATTAGAATTATTATGTCCCTATTTGACCTGAAAAAATTACCCTTGATGGAATAAAAGGTATCATGGAACAAAACAATCCAAAATTTAGAAAAGTCCAAAAACATTTATGTATTTCATCTTTCCATTAGTCATTGACTAAATGTTTATGATGTATGAAAATATGCATTACATAATTATGAAATTAATTTTTGATGTTCATGTTGTTGTTTTAATAGTCATGAGATCAAATGATATATTTCAAACTAATTTTACTCACTATATAGAATTATTAGATTTAGTTGGGGACTTAATCAGGTGTTAAAGGACACCTATAATCGTAAATTAGACCAGTTTTAAATATATGTGCGAGTGAATTTCCATATGGAAGAGTGAAACAGGCATGACGAAAGTAGGGGGTGATGGAGGCACAATGTAGGCTTGGTGATGCGAGTAGTATTATACAGGCAAGATTCTATAATAGACCTTCTAGAAATTTATTAATATTCATGGACACTATAAAATCAGTTCATGTACTGAATAAATAAGCCTTGATGGGTGGGTTATCCCTTTAAAGTCTATGGTCTTCCTTTCTGGCATGTGTTTGTGGCATGTGAGTATTAAATGTAATTGTACCACAAATGTAACATCCATGGTATTTATATTATAATGCATTTATATATATATTAATATTTTTTTTAATTTAATATTAATTTTAGTTTAACGGGGAAACAATGTGCTATATTTTACTTGACACACAACAATCGGTTTTCTGAAATCTTAAGTTGCTGATAAGATTGATTTATACCAAAAAATGATACATTTTTAATATTATTATTTTAAATTGTAGTTAACACCTAGATATTGTATTAGAGTGAATAAATATAATTTACAATATTATAATTTTAAATATTTCTTAAATTTTTATACATTTATATAGTGAAATTTAGTGGCTAAAAATAATAATGAATCTAGTTTTATGCATAAAATACTCCAATGTTTTTGAAAGGTCATTTTACTGTCTTTTTATGGTGAACCCTTTTAAAGTTTTTTGAAACTTTTATATGTTCTATTTGATAAAATTATTTTATTATTTATAATAGGGACATCAAAATTTACTTTGGTTGAAATATTTCTATTGTTTTAATAAAATCTATATTTTAATGAATAGTGAATAATAATGTATTTTAATTCAAAGTTTCCATTTCATATAATTTATTTACATCATTATATTGTAATTTTAATTGTATTTAAATTGTATTTAGATAATGTTTTGTTATTTGATCCAATTTTAGTCATTATAAGTAACTTAACATTTAAATTGAACATAAACACATGTCAATATTTTTATAGTTTTTACTTTTTCAAAACTTGCTTTCTTGTTTTTACAATGGGAATTAATTTTAATTTAATTAAAAAAATTTCTATGTTTAGAATTTGGAAAATTATATTCCACAATTTTAATCATAGGATAAAAATTGTGTAAATATATAACCTTTATTTTTTGGCATTATGAAGAGTAACTTTAGTAATAATTTTTATTTACCATTGTTAAAGGGTAAATTGGGTAAATAAGGGTAAAAATAAAACTTCAATAATATAAAACTACCCTAGAATGTATCATAATCTTAATTTATGAGTTATGTAAGAGTCTGAGCATTATTGGGTTGTTTTTTGGACCCCATTGAGCCACTTGGGTGTGATAATAACCATTTATATTTTTTAATTTAACGAAATGGGAAATATAACATAAACATGTATCTTTTAGAAAAAAAACACTTCATATAGGGTTATATAACTGATATATATGACTATAAATTTCATTTTAAATTTAAAATATTTCTAAAATTATGGTATTTTATTTATAATTTTTAGAAATTAAATAAAAAAGTATATTTTTGACACAATTATGAGGCAGTGATTAACTTATTAATTAAAGAGTCAAATAATTGATATTATATATATTAAAATAAAATAAATTTAAAAATTTGGATGTTATACACAATTTTATGGATGATTATGACATATTATATTTGATTTAATTCTTTTTTTTAATCATGTTGTTATGACTTGAACAAAAACCAATTACTAAATATTGTCAAATTTGACATCAATGAGTTTTAAAAATAAATAAAATTTTATTATATGATATAATAGTCCTAAAAATCTATGATTCATCCAACTGACTTATATAATAATATAAATTCCATTAATGATCTACTTGTGGTTCTATTATCATTTTATAGTAACTATAGTAACCATATATTGTGAAAATCAAAGAAAACAAGGTAAGAGTTAATGTTTTTAAGTAAGGGTTAAAGCTAAATTATAAGGTTAATTTTGTGACCTAAATTTTTCTAAAACATATTGGGTTAGAGTATTTATTCCCATCCTAATATTATCCTCAAAATTTATCTATTTAGAACAATTATATTTGAAAACCATTTTATAATAAAATAATATTTCAAGACTTTCCTAAAGTTGCACTCCTCCCTCTCATTATAGGCCCCCACCTCTACCAAATTAATCACACCTTTCAAGCCCCTTGGATTATCCAAAATTTGCTAAAATAATTTCATAAAATCCCTCCATTTGTTTTAAAATCCACATATTTTGTATAAATCCATCCTAAGGAGATATTTTGTGAAAATTAAAAGAAGATACATGGAAATGAGGTATTTGTTTTATCACTCTTTTCAAAATAATTTTCTTCCTCTACTTTCCCATCATATGTTATTTTGATACTAAAATAAATAATCTAGTATATTATACATTATAATATTTTATTTTAATTATGGTATAACTTTATACTTTATTTTATGCATCCTATAAATATCAATATCACAATGCGTACGTACATACAACTTATCATCTTCATGCCATGGTGTAATTTGTTATTCAACAATACATCATTTTTATAGGTATAATGATTATTATAATGGATTTAACTACTAAATATAAAATGATAATTATTATATATAATTAATATAACAACCAATCATATACTGTTTAACCATTATGTGAATTAGATCGTAGCTTGTACGTACATACAACCTACCATCTCCACGATGTGATGCGATTAATTATACACGATCTTCATTAAATCACTATTCTATACGTAGAATGGAATGAATAAATATGGTATATATTTAATTCATATTTATTCTATGCTTAATTAATTTTTAATTAAAACATACCTTTATGCTTTCTATAATGTGTAAATCAAATAATTTCATTTGTGGAAGTGTGGACTACCTCCCCTCAAAGTGATATGAATCATTCATTCCATACATGGAACATATAAAGCATGGAATTAATGAAATTATCTATCACATATAACATAGATATTATAATTTAATTATAATATACCTATCTATCATATATTTTTCATTCTTTTAAAATTGAAAATAAATGAATGTAGCGTTTATGCGTACGTACTACCTACCATCTCCATGAACATTGCATTCTGTTTTATATCTCAAAATGTAATAGACAATTCTCAAAATATATTTAGTTGATATATACGATATTTAAATAATTAATAATATTTTAAAGATGATTTTATTTCACCACATTGATAATTTACATCAAAAGAGTTTATTTTCAACTCAAGTATTGAATATCCACAAAATGGATAATATGAAATTAAAAAATTATGTAATTTTAATAACAAGGTAATGAGTGATATAAAAGAAATACTAAAATTGAAAAGGGTTTTGAATCAATTATAAATTAAATAATTTTTATTGTTTAGTAACATAATTAATGTTTGTGACAAGTCATAAGAAAGGTAATGCACTTCTTCTCAATCTACATTCATTGATTCATATTTGGATAATATGCACATCCTTCTTTTATACAGTGTATAATAAACCCATTGACATTTAATATAAGGACCCAACCTTATCACATTACATAATATTGAATTTAATGAATAACTAACTACCTTTTAAATTGAGTATCGTTTCATGTTTGTAGTTTTAGAGAATTGGGATATTACACATACATAAAATTCCACATTTATATAGAAAAGATAGCCCCAAAATAGTATCTATTTCTTCTAAAATATAAATCTTTTCAAATAAAACATGTTTTCTTTGAAAAATATTTATAAAATCAAACTTGGATTCTTTATTTTTCTTACACATAATTAGAAATTCTTAACTTCATTTAAAAACTCGAGATGAGAAAAAAATCTCAGTAATGGATAAAAAAAGAAGTAAATAAAACATTAGTCCATGAATACTTGTAACATATGAAATCATTTTAAAAAAATTGATACCTTTCACCTATATAAACATATATTGTAAAACATGATATTTTCGTAAAATATATAGAACCTAAATAGAACCATAATGGTATAATGGGGTATTATTGACTTATTTGTGTAACCATCATAGATACCTTATGAATTGTAACCTTAATAACTACCTTATAATGTGACCATCATGGCTACCTTATTATGTAACCATCGCAATTACACTTGGAGTAACCATATGACCGACCTCCAACATACACATTCCAAATGCATTGGAGGGAGAAATAGGTCACACCCTCCATCATAAACAATTCCCAAGAACTAGAATATAATAATACAACAACAATAATTATATAAAAACATTGCTTTTAAATTTCATAAAAAACAATTTTCAAAGAGGATTTAAAAAAAGACCATTACTGATATCATACAGTTGAAGTGAGAATTAATAGACTGGATATAACATGTATATAAACTATAAATACACATAAATAAACATTATATAACCAAACTTATAACACAAATAATTTTAATACCACATAAATATTAAAGTTTAATGTTATCCCAATGAATGGATATATAGTTAATAATTCCCTCACCACCGGATTTTTTCAGTTCAAACATGTAAATTTATCCTATATAATGGATAAAATTGTGTTATTAAAATCATAAATAAACTTATTAATATTAATAACCCCTTATATGATAATTTCATAAAATTGTTTCACCATTTAATAATTAGTATTTTTCTCTTTCCATTGTTTTGGGTGTGTTCATTACATGATTTTCCTTGGCCAGTTTTGTATTTGATTTCCTTTTCATATTTATATGAAATTGCATAAGTGTAATGAAATGATATTAATTTGTTTCCATAATATATAATTATACCATAATTTATGTTTTTATCATAAATGATGATGAATTTTTGTATAAAACATTAATATTATTTGATTAAATCATTTTTTGGTTCCTTAATAATCAAGAATTTGTTTCATTATATAATTTAATTTCATTTAGAAAAGATCATTAAAACATAAAATAGGTTACATAATACAAATTAAAGTATATTTTAACCATTAAAATGGTTTTATGATCATTTATTAAAGATGTAATGTTAATTGAAAACACATCGTCTACGATTTTGGTCAATCGACACATTGTAGATGGTGTTTTTATTTTTAGAATAAGACACAGAGGAGAGGAAGAATGATGATGAATTTATTTACTTGAAAATGATTAGATACAGAATATATTTGATTTTATAGATTTCATACCTCCTGGATAAGAGTATTGGAAGATATTATAATAAAATAAATAAATTGAAATGAAAACACAAGATAAAAGAAAGAGGATTCTTACTCTTGATCTCTTCTCCTTGAGATCCTCTATAAGGCCTTGGGTTTTGGCCTTTTGGTGGGGCTAGTAGGTCTTGAATTTTGGGAAGATCCTTGTGGAGGGTATTTGGTAGAACATAGAAAATTATCAAGGCATGAGAGGTGTGTGAGGAAGAGGGGAGTGAGTATAGTATTTATAGTGGAGGATATGAGGGGTTTTACATTATTTTAATCATTAATTTAATATTTTTGCTCGCAAATATGAATAGTCTTGTTGTACATGACCCAAAATCATATTATGTCCGTGTGAGATTGAAGAAAGTGGGAACACATAATCCATGATATCAAAAATAGTGTATTTATTTGATAAGTTGAATATACGATATTTTACAATATTTCATTATTCATAATAAATTCAAGAATTTCAAAAAAAAAAGCCAAAAATGTACCCAATTTTTTTTAAAAATAAATAATTCAAAAATTAAATCCAATTTTTTTTAAAAAAATTCTAATTATGAATAAATTTATTTTTATAAAAAATTATAATTATTCAAAAATTAACAATTTAAGAAATATAACTCATTATATATCACCGTGAAAAATTAATCAAGATGTCATTATCAAAAAGCCTTATGAAATAATATAATTATACAATTTAAAATTCATTAGTGTCATATTACTATTCATATTACTATTCATAATGGTATGTTACTTTTCACCAAAAATAAAGATGGTTCTAAAAAACATCAAATAACCTACTGATCATAACTATAGATGACCATTTTTTAAAATTCAAAACATCGAAGTGGAAAAATTATGTTTAAAGGCTAGTTAAAAATATACACTTAAAAAATATTTCATTCATTTCAATTTATTTTTAAAATCGTTCGGTGTTACATTATCGCCATCTTCTAGAAATTTCATCCTCGTAATTTTATTTACTTATTAAACAAATGATGGTACCTTTCTCTCATAAAATTTTCATATTTCCATGTGGATTATTCAACCATGTGGTTTCTCTAAAAAACCATTCCCTTAGGGATTATTTTATTATGAAATACTTCTTCTCTTTAATTAATATTTATAATAATTTTCTCATCATATGAAAGGCTCTCTTATAGATGAACCACTCCTCGCCTCAAAACCTAAGCTGAAACTGGCACATACTTTCTCAACTTTGAAAAATGAATAACATTGTGTTCCTGAGATAAAATCAAAGGAAACACTACTCTGAAGGCAACTGGTCCGGCATTATATAATATTTAATAAGGTATAATGAACCATGGAATTAGTTTTCCTTTATTACTAAAATTCATTACACTTTTCCATGGTGAGATTTTAAGAAAAACATAATCACCAACCTCAAATGAATAATATTTTCTCCTATTGTCTGCAATCCTTTTCTATCAGCTCTAAGATGTCCTCATGTGTTGCTGGATCATATTCACTTTCTCATACACTTCCTATAGTAATTATGGTCCAATAAACATCATTTCCCTGAAATCATCCCAATAAAGCTAGAGTTTGACACCCCTTCCCATACAATGACTCAAAAGGTTCCATTTGTATAATCGAATGAAAAATGTTATTATAAGAGAAATAAACTATAAAAAGTTATTGATTACAACTTACCTAGTAGTCAATTGAACAAGCTCAAATCATATCCTATAAATTTTGAATCCTTCATTCTAACTCCCAATCTGATTTTGGATAAAAAGTTGTATGAAAATTTAATTATATTCCCAATGACATATGAAGGCACTTCCAAAAATTATAAGGGAACCTAGGATCCCGGTCAGATACAATGGAAATATGAACTCTATGTAACCTGAAAATATTTTTGAGTAATAGCCAATAATTCTGATCCAATTACATTGTATCATTAATAAAATGAAAATGTATGGATTTAGTCACCCGATCAACAATATCCCAAATAAAATTCATATCTCGAGAAGTCGTAGATAGCTCCACCACCACATCCACAAATATATTCTCCCATATCCAATCCAAACCTAGAAAGGGATAATGAACCCCCTTTGGTAACTTACAATCTTCTTTAACCTATTAACTTTTCAAACTTTTCAGGTTAAAATCAACAATATCTCTTTTTATTCAATCCCACCAGTAACACTCTAGGAGGTATGTATACATCATAGTACTAACAAGATAAACCAAAAATGGATAAATATCAGATTCACCCAACAAATATTCATTCAACTAGGAATCACAAAGAACAAAAAATCTTTTTCCAGATCTCAAATATAATTATTATCAAGTTTAAATTACATAAACATACCCATTTTAACCAATTCTACCTTCTTATCTTGCTTACTATATTCATTATACGCTTCCTCAATTCTATATAATAATTTTGACTGCACTAAAACATGAAACAAAAAATATATATTTCATGCACCAACAAACTCTAAGAAAAAATTAATCAATTCAATAATCAATAGATCATGTTCCAAATTAACATAGTTAATGATGGATAATGTTTTTATCTTAAGGAATCCTCCACTTTTATTTCATTTCTTGGATGGAAATTGATCATGAAATTATAATCCTTTATTAGTTCAAGATATATTATATGCCACATGTTTTATTCCTTCTAAGTGATTATATAATTCAGACATTTATAGTGAGTATCTATTTTACATTTGGATCTGTATAAATCATGACTCCAAATTTTCAAAAAGGAAACCATAGATTCTAATTTCAAATCATGTGTGTGATAATTTAACTAATGAGGTTCTAGTTGTATTAAATCATAATAAATAACCTGATCATTCTACATATAAACACAACCATGTCCTTTCAATGATGCATTATTATAGATGAAAAACTCACCATTTCTGGAAGGCAAGGAAAAAACTACAACATTCACCAATCTCTTATTCAGTTCCTAAAAACAAACATCAAATTCTTTTGTACAAATAAATTTATCCCCATTTCATGTAAAAATAGTTAGTAGGATAGATAAATTGGAAACATTTTTAACAATCCTTAAGTAATGACCTATTAATCTAAGAAAACTACGAATTTTTATTATATTTGTAGGACTCGGTCATTCATCAACAACTTTTTTTAGGTAGGATAAACTATTATTCCATCCTTATTTACAATCTTTTCAAGAAATTAAATTTGTTTCAATAAAAAATCACATTTGCTGAATTTTACATATAGTTTTTTCTTTCATGGTTTGCAAACCAACCCTTAGATGTTATTCATGATCCTCCTTACTCTTATAAAATATAGAATATCATCAATAAAAACAACCACAAACATATCCATGAACTCATGAAATATTCTATTCATATGATTTATTAATATATTAGGTGTATTAGTTAACCCAAATGGAATAACAACTAATTCATAATGCTCGGATATAGTTTGAAAAGTTGTTTTTTGGGATGTCATCTTCTTTCACCTTCAACTAATGGTATCCAAATTTCAATTCAATCTTGGAAAAGTATTGATCTCCCTAGAGCTGATAAAACAAGTTATTGCTATGAGGCAAAGGATACTTGTATTTAAAATATATTTTATTCAAGTCTCTATAATCAATGAAAAGTATCGTGAAATCATATTTTATTTTAATGAACAAAATAAGAGAACCCTGCGGTGATGTGTGAGGACGATTGATGCCTTTATCAAGAAACTCCTATGACATAATATTCAATTAAATAATTTCTATTTTAGATATTCAATATGGGTGTTTTAAAATTGGAATAACATTATGATCTAAGTCAATTTTGAATTCAACCTCTCGATCAGGTATGGAACCGAGTAAGTCATCAAGAAAATCATAAAGGCATTAATTAACCACTATCACATCATTAATCTGAAATGTTTCTTTATTTTCAACAATATGAGCAAGATAAATTTTATTTCCATCTTTCAATAGCTTCTCAGCATCCTGATATGTTAAAAATTTTATGGGTTCATTCTTATACACAAATTGGAACTCTTTTTTAAAAAAATAAATATTTTATGTCTATTGTAAATCTGAGAATGATAAACTGAAATCCAATCTATTTCCCAGAAAGACACCAAAATCTACTAAGGGAAATAAATAATGGTTTCAGGTAATGTTATTCCACATTACAAAATAGTAATATTATTATAATTCCCCTATACTATAACATATCCCCATGGTGTTTTAACAATAAGTTTTGGTCTTATGTGATGAGGTGATATTCCCAATTTATAAGAAAATTCCTCAGAAATAAAGGAATGTGTAGACCCTATATCGAACCAAACTTTAGAAAAATTTGAGTATAAAAAAAGGTAACTGATAAAACATTATTGGATGGAATGACGACATCTGACATAATTTCAAAGGATCTCACCACACCTTTCTCTTATATTCTAGCTTCTTTGCATCATTTAGATCTCCCTTTCCATAGGTATTTTCATAATGACCCATCTATCCACATTTAAAACAGTTTACAGTTCGATTATTAGTATTAGTATTAGGATACTTTTCATTACAATATATGTTCATATGTCCTAAAATACCACATTGGAGACACTTCCCAGTTTTGGTAATGCATTTTCTAGGGTTCTTTTTTCCACACTTTTCACAAACTGAAAACTGGAATTTCTTACCATAAGTTTTCATTTGTTTATTATTACCCATCACTTTCCATTTGGACCTCTTCCTCTCCTTATTTTCAAAGTTCACATGATTTTCCTAAAACCCCATTCTACCCTCTGAGCACATTAGACATGTTTCTCATAACTTTTGAATTCATGAGAGGCCAATTCACTTTGAGACCTTGGGATTAATCCTTAGTAAAATAATTTGATTTTTCTATCAATATCCAAAATACGATTTATGGCATACCTCACCAGTCAGGTGAATTTTTCTTCATGAAAAGCCACAAAAAATCCTCCTTTTTCTTCAATTAAAATAATTTTCTTGCCTATCCTATGTCACACCACTATAGGAAAATATTTTTCAAGTAAACGACATTTAAATTCATCCCACTCTAAGGAATCAATCTCTTATTTATCCCTAATTGTTTTGAACATTGACCACCACTGATCACCTTCACCTTCAAAACTATAAATTCAATGTCTTAAATTTTGATTATCTGAACATCCCATAACATAAAATATATTTTCAAGGGATTTAATCCATCCTTCAACCACTACTGGGTTAGATGATCCATTAAAATCAAAAGGGTGTTGTCTCATAAAATGTTACAATATCATCATATTCTTTTATAGTACCTATGGTTGTTCTATTGCATGGATTCCACCACCATTTATTTCATATTTCAGCTAAGAAATTACTACAACAAAATTCTTGGTTCTAATCCATACCATTCGAGGTTGCATATTTGGAAGCATATCATTCTGTCAGTGCCTTTCCGCTTCAGCTTCCATGTTTCTTCGGTGGAAAACCATTCTGACCAAACAGATCATAGCCTATGAAACATTTTAATATTTTAATTCTCTATTATTTATAATAAACCATAGTGTAAAAGTAATTTATTTTATTCTATTAACATCATCATATACTCTAAAGTTATCTAACATATCCTATGATACCAACTATAAGGACCCGCCTTATTAAATTACATATTCATGAATTTTAGTCAAGAACTGACCACCTTTCGCATTGAGGATATTATCATGTTTCAAATTTTAGATAATTTTGATATAACACATTTTTAATATTCCACATTTATATAGAGTAGATACCATATAAAAGTATCAATTCATCCCAAAATAGAAAACCTTTCAAATAATACTTCTTTTCCTTTAAAAAATATTTAACTTGGCTTTATTATTTTTCTTACACATCCATATAAACTAGGAAAATTATGTAAAAACATGGGATTATCAGAAAAATCTTCGTAAGGGATAAAAAAAGAAGGATATAAAACATTAGAACATGAATAATTGTAATATATGAAATCATTTTAAAATAATACATACTTATCAACCATGTAAAATTACTTTGTAAAATATGATATTTCCAAAAAACATATACAAAATAAATAAAACTAGAAAGTTATCTTGCAGAATTATATAATTATATTTTTAACCACCATGTCATCTTTATAATGTTTAACCCTCACGGCTACCTTATAATGTGCCCCCCTCGGCTACCATATCCTGTAACCATCACAGTTACACTTGGAGTAACCATACTTCTCACCTCCAACATACACATATCCATTACATTTAAAGGATATATAGGTCCCACAATTCGTCATAATCAAATCCCAATAACCAGAACACAATCATAATACATGAATAATTTCACATAAACATTTCTTTTGAATTTTGTCAAACATAATTTTAAATGAATATTTTAAAATAAAATCCACTTACGAATATCATATAGTTGATGTGAGACATAATATATTGGTTGGATTATGTATATAAACTGTAAATACACATTATTCAACATAATAAAAACAAAAATAACCATAAAAACAATTTTAAAACCCCATAAATAATGAAGTAGATGTTTAATCCAAGGAATGGAAATGGGATTAATAATTCATTTACCTTGGTTTGGACTCACTTCAAATTTTTTAATACTCCTGTATAATGGTTTATAGGGTGTTATTAATATCTTAACGAAACATATTATTTATTATAAAACCATATATTATCATTTCATTACATTATTTCATCCATTTATTATTAGTTTTTTTTTCTTTCTAGTGTTTCGAGTTGGCGCTTTACATGATTTTTATGGACAGTTTTGTATTTGATATCCTTTTCGTATAGAAATAAAATTACAGAAGTGTAATTAAATGTTAATAATATGTTTCTAGAATATATAATTATATCATAAATATTTTTTTATCATATATGATGATGAATATTTCGATAAAACATTAATGATATTTTTTGATCATTTATGGAGGTTCCTCGATAATCATAAACTTTTTTCATTATATAATTTAAATTCATGCATAAAAGATCATTCAAGACCATAAATAGGTTAAATAAAACAATTAAAATTTTATTTCAACCATTAAAATGGTTTTATGATCAGATCAAGAGAATGTAATGGAAATTGGAAACACATCATCAATGACTTTCGTAAATCAGCACATCGCAGATGATGTTTTTCTTTTTATAACAAGAAGGGGAGGAGAGAAAGAATGATGATAAGTTTTATTAAATAAACATGAAAACCTATAGAATATATAAAATTCTATATATTTCATACCTTTTATATAATGGGAGGGGAACAAATTATAATAACTGAAAGTAATTAAAAAGAAAATACATGATTAAAAGAAGAAGATTATAACTCTTGATATCTTCTCCTTTAGATCCTCTATAAGGCCTTTTATTTTGTCCTTTTGGTGAGAATAAAAGGTATTGGATGGGAGGAATATCCATGTGGAGGGTATTTTGTAGAACTTATACAATACTCAAGGCTTGAGATGTTTGAGAGGAAGAGGGGAATGAGGGAGGTATTTATAGTGGAGGAGAGGAGGGGTTTTACATTATTTTAATCATTAGTTTAATATTTTTGTTCAAGACTATTAATAAACTTCATTAATGTTACCCAAAATAGTAATAAGTGATTTTTAGATCAAACCAAGTGGTATTACATTAGTAATGAGGTCAAAAATAGTGTATTTAACTCATAATTTGAATATACGCTATTTTATCATATTTTACTATTCATCAAAAAAATTCATGAATTTGTGAAAAATACGAATAATTAACCTTTAAATTTTTTTCATTGTGTAGAATTCAAAAATGAAATCTATTTTTGGAAAATAATTTTCTAAATATGATTATATTTATTTTTAAAAAAAAATTAATTTATTCAAAAAAATAACAATTTTAAACCTATAACTCATTTTATATCACCTTGAAAAATTAATCAAGATGTCATTATCATAAAGACATAAGAATATAAAAAAACAATACAATTTAATATTCATTAGGTTCGTATTACAATTCAAATAACTATTCCTAATGGTATGTTACTATTCACAAAAAAAACAAGTTGGTTCCAATAGACTCACAATAATATACTGATAACAATTATAGATGACTATTTTTCAAAATTTAAAATATAGAAGAAGAAAAATTATTTTTAATGTATAGTTAAAAATTTCTACATAAAATGAAGTTTCTTGAATTTAAATTTATTTTTAAAACCATATGGTGTTACGTTATCCCCATCTTCTGGAAATTGTATCCTCGAATGTTTATTTACTTATTTAGTAAGTGAGGGTTCTTTTCACTCATTGAATTTTAATATTTCCATGTTTCTTTTTCAATCATGTTGTTTCTCCACCAAACCATTACATAGTGGATTAACTTATTCTGTAATACATTTTATCTTTGATCAAGAATCCAAATAGGGTTCTCTTCATAAGAACAGTTCTCTTCCAGCTGAAGGCTTATTGGCTCGTGGCATGATCAAAATCTGGCACATACTTTATCGACATCAAATCATGAAAAATATTGGGTACCTAAGATAAAAATGATGTAAAAGATACTATGTAAGACATTAATATAACTTTATCTTTTATTTTATAACTTCCAATTAATCATAAACATAGCTTTCCTTAATTACCAAAATGTGTAACACTTTTCCATGGCGAGATTCTAAGAAAAACATGATCACCTACCTCAAAAAAAAATTATTTCGTCATATTTTATGCATATCATTTATGCCTTCTCTGAGCTATCCTCATGTGTTTTTGGATCATATTCACATTATAATTCTCTTACTCTACTAATTATGGTCCCATAAAATTCCATTCCTTGACATCATCCAAAAAGATAGAGTTCGATACCACTTCATATAAAATGACTCAAAAGGTGCCATCTGTATACTAGAATGAAATCTGTTATTATAAGAAATCTTAAATAAATAAATTTGATAATCCCAGATTCCCTATTAGTCCATTGAACAAGCTCAAATAATATCCTCAAATATATGAATCATTCATTTTTACATCCGATCTGATTATGGAAGAAAATATTTACTAAAATTTAATTCAGTTCCTGAAAACATTTAATGGACATTCCAACAATTATAATTGAAGTAGGGATCCCAGCCAGATACAATAGAAAGAGAAACTCCCTTTAACCTAACAATCACTTTTAGGTATATTCTAGAAAGATGATCTTAAGACATTTTATCCCAAATAGAAATAAAAAGTGCAGATTTAGTTAGTCGATCAATAATAAACCAAAGATCATTGTTAACTTGAGAGGTCTTAGGTGGTCCCACCATGAAGTGTATAGGTATTTTCACCCATTTCAACTCTGTTACAAGAAAAAATATGATGCATTCCCTTTTATAACAACCTCTATGCTTTAACCTATTTACATGTCAAATATTTCATGATAAAATCAGATATATTCCTTTTCATTCCATCCCATCATCAATAATATCGAAGGTTAGTGTACACTTAAGTTCTTCTAGGATGAAATTAAAAGGAAAAAATATGTTCTTGAACCAAAAAATCATTCCTTAACATGGAATCAAAATCAGAACACAACCATTTTCCAAATTTTGAACCATATTTTTTATCGTGGTTAAATTCTGGACACATAACCATTTTAACCAATTCCAAATTTCTTTATAGCTCATAGTCTTCCTTCTATGCTTCTTTAATTCTGTGTGATAATAATGACTGCAATGAAACCTAAAACAAAACAGATATATTTCGTCCAAAAACAACTTATAATCCAAAATTATTCAAATAATTAATCAAGGGATCATGTGAAAACACAACATGATTAATGATGCATGATATTTTTGACTCAAGGAATCAACCTATTTGTTTTCTTTTCTAGGATAGTAATTGATCGTGAATTCATAATCTTTTATCAGTTCAATCCATCTTTTATGACTCATGTTTAATTATATATGAGATAAAATATACCCCAAAAATTTATGGTTAGTATATATTTGATATTTGGATTTATACAAATGATACCTCAAAATATTCAATGCAAAAACCATAGCTGCCAATTCCAAATCATGGGTAGAATAATTTATCTCATGTGGATTTATTTTTATTCAAAAATAATAAATTACCTTAATATTCATCATAAAAACAATAAAAAGTCTTTTTAATAAAGCATCAAGGTAGATGAAAAAATCACCATTTTGGGAATGAAAGGAAAAAACTGAAGCTTTTACCATTTTCTTCATTAGTTCTTGAAAAAAATCACATTCATCAATTCAAATATATTTAACCTTGTTCATGTTGTCTTAGTTAGTGGGGTATATTACCATGAAATGTTTTTATAAAACCATCGGTAATAACCTACTAATCCATGAAATCTACAAATCTATATAACATTTGGGGGTCTTTTCCATTCGTCAGAAACATTTGTTCTGAAAGGATCAACTATTTATCCATCCTTATTTACAATTTTCCCCTAAAAATAAATCTTTTCCATAAAAAAACACACATTCTGAACTTTCTATACAATTTATTTTACTTTAATTCTTGAAAAACAACCTAGAGTTATTTTTCATGCTTCTCTTTACTCATAGAAAATTCTAGATTTTCATCAATTAACCCAACCACAAACATATCCAAGAACTCATGAAATATTCCATTCATAAAATCCATGAATAAATTAGGTGCATTAGTAACCCGAACCACATAACAAAAAAATCATAATTCCCATATGTAGTGAGAAAAGCTATTTTGGGGATGTCATCCTCCTTCACCGTCAGCTCATGGGATCTGAATATCATATTTATCCGGGAAAAGTACTAAGCACTCTGGATTTGATCAAACTAGTCTTCGATATGAGGAAAATTATACTTTTATTAATCATGATGTTATTCAAGGATTTATAATCAGTGAAATTCCTCAAGGAACCATCATTCTTTTTAACGAACAAAAGAGGAGCATGTCATAGTGAAGTGTCAGGACAAATGATGCCTTTATCAAGAAACTCCTATAACAGATTTTTCAAATCAATAATTTTTTTGAGCTATTTGATAAGCGGGTATTGAAATTGGCATATCATCAGGAACCAAATCAATTGTGAATTTGACATCTCGATCTGGTATGACACTGAGGAAATCATTAGAAAAAACATCAAGGTATTCATTTACCAATGACACACATTTAATCTAAACAACTGCTATGTTTTAAAAAATATGAGAAATATAACTTTTATTTCCATATTTCAATATTTTCTCTGATACTCAATATGTTATCAATTATATGAGTTCATTATTATACATAAACTGAAAGTATTTCTGAAAAATAATTCTTTAGATCTAAAGTCAATCATAGTATGATAAACATAAGTCCAATCCATTCCAGAATGACATCAAACTCTACTAAGGATAAAACAAAATGTTTTGGAGGTAATTTCTTTCCACATTCCACAATAAAAATATTCTTAAAATTCTTCTTCACTGTAATATTTCCCCATGGTGTTTTAAAAAAAAATTTGGTCTTATTTTTTGAGTTGATATTTCCAACTTAGTAGAAAATTCATCATAAATAAAAGGATTGTGATGAAACTCTATCAAAAAACATTAGAAATATATGAGTAAAAAAACAAGGCAACTAGTTCAAATTCATTGGAAGGCCCGACGTCTGCTGACTTAGTCACAATGGATCTCACCACACCATTCTTCTTATAGTATGGCTTATTTTCATTATTTCGATTTCTATTTGGGTAGGCATTTTCATAATAACCCATCTCCCCACATTTAAAAAACATAACTATTTTCCTATATGGATAAGTATTAGTATAATTTTCATTAAAATATTTTTCCATATATCCAAAACATAACACATAAAAAATAGTTCCCATATTTTGTAAGGCATTCCCCATGGTGATTTTTTCCACTCATTACCCAAACTAGATACTGGAATTTCATACCATTAGTTTTCATTTATTGATTATTTCTCATTATTTAACATCTAGACCTCTTCTAATCCTTTTTTTCACAGTGCATGTGATCATTAGAAAATTTCATCTCTACCCTCTCATCACATCAGACATATTTCTCATAACATTTTAATTCAAGGGAGGACAATCCACTTTGATACCATTTTCTTAATACTAAGGAAAGAGGTTGAATTTTCAATCAAGATCCATAATAAGATTTGGATAATAACTCTCCATTTGGGTGATGTTTTCCTCAAACAAATTCATTAAATCTTCTTCCTTTTACTCTAATTAATGGAATTTATTCTCCATCCCATGTTTCACCAGCTTAAGAAAATATTTTTCAAGGAAAATATTTTTCAAGGAAAATATTTTTCAAGGAAAATAATTTTAAATACATTCCACTCTAAGGCATAAATATCTTCTCAATCCTTTATATATTTTCCCATTTACCACTATTGATCAGATTCACCTTCAAAACTAAAAATGGAATGAATTACCTTTTGATTATATAAAAATATCATAAGATCGAATATCTTTTCATGGTGTTTAATCCATCCTTCCAATGATACTAGGTTAGAAGATCCACTGAAAGAAGAAGGGTGTTGTCTCATAAAATGTTCTAATTTAGTAATGTTCCATATTAATACCTATGGTTGATCTATTACAAGTATTACATCACCATATATAGCCATTATGATCACAAATTTCTTGGTTCTAATACCTACCATTTTATGTTGTAGATTTGGAAGGATATCATTTTGTCGGTGCCTTTCCGATTTAGCTTCCCTATTTCTTTTTCGAAAAACAATTTGGAAAAAACATATCTTAGTCTAATCAACATTGTAATCATTAAATTATATATATTTTTAAATTAAACCTAAAGTAAAAAAATCATATATATTATTCTATTAACATCATCCTAGCCCATAATTTTATCTAATCTATCCCTTAATACCAACTATAAGGACCTATCCTTATTACATTACATAATCTCAAATTTTATTCATAAAGAAACCAAATTTCACATTGAGGATCTTTTCCAGTTTAGGTTGTTATAAAATCTAGATATAACACATACGTAACATTCTACATTTATATAGAGCATATACCACAACAATGGTAACCATTTCATTCAAAATATAAACCTTTTCAGATAAAACAAGTTTTCTTTGAAAAATATTTATAATATTTAACTTTGATTCCTTCTTTGTATTATACGTCCTTATAACCTATGAAAATAAATTAAAAATATGGGATGAGAAACAAAATCCTTCTATTGGATAGAAAAGTAAGGAAATAAATCATTATTCCCTGAATACATGTAACATATGAAATCATTTTCAGAAAATACTTACTTTTCACACACATAAACTTATAATGTGAAGCATGAGATTTCCATAGAACCTATAGAACATAAATAAAACCATAAAAGTAACTTGGTAAATTAATACATGGTTTTTTAACCATCATTTTATCCTTATTATTGGTAAGCCTTATTATTACCTTACAATGTAACCCTCAAGGTTACCTTATTGGGTAACCATTATAGTTACACGTAGAGTAGCCATATGGAAAAACTAAAACACATACATAAAAATGCATTAGAGGTAGATATAGATCCCAAATATCATCATAAAAATTCTCATAAACCAAAACATAATCATACAACATGAATAATTTCATAAAATCAATGCTTTTTAATTTTATAAATCAGAATTTAGAAAGAGGATTTTGAAAGAAAATCCCCTTGCTCATATCATATAGTTAAAGTGTGATATAACATATTGAATGGAATAAGTTTATACACTATAAATAAACATAATTAAGACTGATATAAACAAAATACATCACAAAAACAATTTTAATACCATATAAATAATGAAGTATAAGGTTATCCCAAAGAATGGAAATCCTGTTAAGAATTCCCTTTCCTCATATTTTTCTCACATAAAATCTTGTTTAAACCTCTTGTATAATGGTTAAAAGTGAGTTATTATTATATTAAATAATATTATTCATGTTTATAACACTTTATTGTATAATTTCATTACATCATTTCACCATTTAATTATTTTTATTTTGTTTCTTCCATTGTTTCGGGTGCGTTCTTTACATAATATCTATGAGCAGTTTTATATTGGATTTCCATGACGTATATAAATGAAATTATAGAAGTGTAATGAAATTGTATCAATATTTTTCCATAACATATAATTATACCCTATATTATATTTTTAACATATATTATGATGAATAATTAAATAAAACATTAATGATTTTTATAGATTGTTTTTGGTTGATCCTTGATAATCGTGAACTTATTTCACTATATAATTTAATTCCATGCATTGAAGTTAAATATAGAAAAAATTAGGATAAATCATACTCTTTATATTATATTTCAACCATTATAATGGTTTTATGATCACCATGAAAGGATGGAATGGAAATTGAAAAATCATCTTCCACGATTTTGGTAAGTCATCTCATCGCAGATGGTGTTTTTATTGTTACAATAAGAGGTACAAGAGAGGAACAATGATGGAAATTTTTTTTACATGAACACGAACACATAGAGAATATATAATATTTTGGGTATTTCGTAACTCATGGATAATGGTGTGGGAATATATTATAATAAAAATAAAGGAATTGAAAAGAAAACTCTTGAAAAAAAGAAGTGGATTCTTACTCTTGATCGCTTCTCCTTGTGATCATCCCTAAGGCCATTGGTTTTGGACTTTTGGTGACACCATCAGGTCATAGACATGGGTAATATACTAGGGGAGTATCTTTGTTATAACTTATACAATAATAAATTTTTTGTAGGTGTGATAGGTAGAGGGGAATGAGGGTGGTATTTATAGTGGAGGAAAGGATGGGTTTTACATTATTTTAATCATTTGCTAAATATATTTTCTCAATACTATGAATAGTCTAGATTCATGTGACTCAGAAGAGTACTATGTTCATGTGAGTTGTATCTATATGGTCTTACATCTTCCATGATTTAAAAAATAGTGTATTTAATAGATAATTTGAATATACAATATTTTACTTTGTTTCACTATTCATAAAAAATTCATGAATTTTAGAAAAATAAAACAAATTCACCCTAATAATTTTTTTGACATGTATAATTCCAAAATGAATTCAAATTTTTGAATATAATTTACTAAATATGGTTAATTTAATTTTTTACTAAATGATACATTATTAAAATTTTTAAAATTTTAAAACTATAACACATTATATATCACCTTGAAAATTTTAATCAAGAGTTCAATATCATAATGCCATGTGAAAATAAAATAAAAATAAAATTTAATATTGATTTGGGTCATATTTATATTCATATTATTATTCATAAGTATATGTTTATATTCACTAAAAATCATGTTGATTCCATTAATCTCCAAATAACATGCTGATCACAATTGTAGATTACCGTTTTTCGAAATTCAAAACATATAATAAAAAATATTTTTAATGGCTGTTTATAAATATATAATTAAAAAAAGTTTCATGAATTTAAATTTATAATTAAAACCATGAGTTGTTAAATTTAATTTCATATAATGAGAATATTTTTATAAAAATAGTTTTTCTAAACAAAAAATTAATGATTTTAACATATGCGGAAATAATGAATTCTCAACCGCCATAATCGTTATTTTATATTGGGTTACTTCTATAATCATTAATGTTTTTTAAGTGAATAGGAAGTTAATTGTTTTATTTTTTGGCATTTTGTTATTGAAAATGGTTTTGAAATTGGATTTACCATTTCAATATCTTAAAATGATCACTTTTGATTAGAAATGAAATTTTATGAGTGAAATGATGATAATTGCAAATTTTTATGTATTATGATTATATAATGGTACATCAAAATTGGACGGTTAGTTATGTGATTAACCCAATATGGGTGGTTATGTTATAAACCAAATCAGCTTGGATCCATGATAAACTAAGTACGAGTAGTTATATTTTAACCTCTAATGAATTGGGTATGGAATTTGGACATATGGTTATTTCATTTGGTGATATATGTTGATGTCTACCGTATGGTTATTCAATTTATGTATTTTTATGTCCCAGGTTACCTTTATAATGTTACTTTTTATGGGTTCTATGGTAATCGTTTGGATACAAAAATAGAGATAAATGATCTTATATTCAGTGATGTATATTTACTACTTATTAAAGATCTAATGTACTACTTTATGAAAAAGTATTCATGGTTTTCGTGTTTTTACATGACATATAATTTTCTTTCTATTTGTATGACTTAATGAGATCTTTATACTCATTCCATGATTTAAAAAAAATCATAGTACTTAAAGAATAATAGAGTCAAGGATTTTATCATGAAAAAATTATACTTTTAAAACATGAAAAGATACCATTTTTTCCTTTTAAATGTTTTTTGTTTTATGAAAAAAATGGATAGGTAGTAAAAGTGTATTCTTTTAAAATATAATTTGTTGTGTATAATTTATGAAAAAATTATCTAAATCTGTAAGCCTAAAAATATCCTTGATGTAAATTAATGTAAAATTGTTGACTTAACTTAACATTAATTAATGTTTATGGCTATGGAATTATAGTTGGTATCAGAGAATATTTTAGACAACATTGGATGTTAGGATGTTTTCTTATGGGTTAGGGATATCATCATGGGTTTATAATTTTAAGTTATATCATATTTTCAATGACATAGAAACCCCATTTTGAGTCTTTGTGATTTTAAATATTTAGGTTACTAATGGTATTTTTGAAGAAATTCAACTTTGTGGAAATTATGGGTTATTAATTTTTGGGATGAAAAATGTCAAAAATGAGATAAAATTTGAGGTTAAAATATGTTATGGTTATATTTTGTGATTTTATCTCATTTTTTTTAATGTTTTAAAAATTATATAGTTTTATAAAATTAAAACTCATAGGAAGGGTGAGAAACTGTCGCGTCGAACATGGTCATGGGGATCGATCCAAAAACTGAACAGAAACCTGTCTTTATCACCTACAACTGGCCTACATGAAGTCCCTTGTTTATACAACTTATAATTTTAAATTTAACTAGATTATGTAATAAGAGTAAGATTATTTTGGGAACTTATTTTTTGTGAAATGAATACCCCTAATATTGGAAAAATGATTTGGTGATTAAGTGATAATTTATATTTTATATGACGTTCTCTCTTTTAGGGACACTATATGCCTATGGAAAATAAAATACTATGGGATATCATTTGAGTAGTAGTGGTTGAATTTTATTTTGGTTGAATCTATTTTTTTTATTGTGGACATATTGATATTTGTGGTGTTTAGGGAAATGATTAACCTATCATGGTGAATATTTTATTAGGTTAATTACCTTTAAGTATGAGACTTTAAGAGTAGTCGATGTTATTTGGAGATAAATGTTAAGATTTATCATGGAAGACTATGTGATCAAATCCTTCTGAATATTGTGTTTCAATCATAGTATTAATTATTTTGAATAATTTTAATGATAGTTTTTTATTTAATAATCTTTGTTAATATTTGGGTAATATTTGATGAATTTTGGAGATTAAGAGTAGTATTTCTTTTTATAAAGGATTATTCTTTTTTTTGGTATTTTTTGATGTTTTACTAACAAGTTTAGATTTTTTTAATGTCAAATGACCAGGAAAATATATATTTTATATATTTTTTATTATGTGATTCTCTATAATTTTATTCTAGCTCTTTAGGTACGAAAATATCATCTTGATTACTAGTCTTCTAGAGAAAAGGTGAGTTTGTTGTTAAAATTTATTAAGGGATGAAACTCTACTTGACAAGTAAGTATTTTTACTTATGTTATTTGTCAATTAAATAAATAAATTCAGCAAAATTATAAAAAGTATATTAAAAAATGTTTCCATTTACATTTTCTACTAGGAAATCAATTACCATTTAACACATCAAGATTTAATGGTTTCTGGATGTTAAAATTCTCTTGATCATGTTTTCTATCACTCTCCACCAGAACAAGAGGGTTAGTTTTTCTTCCGTATCCATGTTTTACTACATGAAATACTAGAATGTGTTATCTTAGGTGACCTTTTTACTTCTCTTTCATTCATTTAAAGTGATTGTTTTATTGAAATTTTTTTCGATGTGGAATTTTCAATGATATTTCTGAGCCTGATTTTAAAATTAAGAAGTCACAATTACCAAAATGGGGGATGATGTAACATCCCATGTGTTTATAGTATAATAAATGTTTATATATATAAATATTTTTGAATTTAATATTAATTTCATTTAAAGGAGACACTATATGTGATTTCATACTCAACACGCAACAACAAGTTTATCTGAAATCTTATGTCACACACATGACTGAGTTATACTGAAAAATAATACATTAGTAATATTATTATTTTAAATGGTCGTTAATGCCAAGAAATTGTATTTGAAGGAATGAATATAATTAACTGTATTGTGATTTTAAATATTTTTAAAATGATTTTACATTTATATATTGTATTATATAGTATAAAAATGAGAATGAATCAAATTTTAAGAATAAAATACTCTAATATTTTTAAAAAAGCATTTTATTAAATTTTGATGGAGAGAACTTATTAAAAATAATTTTTGAAACTTTTATATGTTCAATTGGAAAATTTAAAATTTTTATTTAGAAGTGGGAGATCAAAATTTACTTTGGTTGATATTTTGGTATTTTTCAAATAAAATAAATATGTTTATGAATAGTGAAAATAATGCATTTTAATTCAATCTACCATGTCATATAATTTATTTATATAGTTATTTTTTCTTTTTAATTGATTTCAAAGTGTAATTGGATGAATATTTTATCATTTAATCCAATTTTGGTCATTTAAATTACTTTCACTATAAAATTGGATGCAAACACATGCTAATCTTTTGATAGTTTTTACTTCTTAAAAACATGCTTTCTAGTTTTAACATCGTGAATTAATTTATAAAATTTTAGTTTTTTAATTTTAAAAAATGGAATAATTATCTATAATGATAAGGCCCAATTTTTTTTAAATTGGTACCTTTTAATTTTGGGTATTATGAATTGTAATTTTAGTAATTATTTTTATTTACCATGTTTAAAGGGTAAATAATGTAAATAAGGGTAATAAAATAAAATAATATTAATATATAACTACCATAATATAAATCTAAATCCTATTATAAGTGTTATGTCTAAAAATTAGAATCCACGGGTCGATTTTATGACCTCAGGGAGGCACATGGGATTCATAATTTTATTTTATAGTTTTTTATTTAATGAAAAGGAATATATAACATAAACATGTATCTTTTAATAAAACAATTTTAATATATTGTTTTATAACTGATATCAATGACTACATATAGTAATTATAAAGAAATAATATTTCTTACATCACAGTATTTTATTTATAAATATAATTTATAAATAAATAAATTTATATATGATACAATGATGATGCAGTGATTACAATATTAATGAATCAATCAAATAAATGATATTATAAATATTTAGATAATTTTAATTAGAACATTTAGATTCCATCCGCTAATTTTATATATGGTTATAGAAAATTATATTTGAGTTAATACTTTTGGTTCTATGTAATATATTTGTTATGTCTTTAACAAAAATCAATTACCAAATTGCTTCAAAATTGACGTAAATGATTGTTTGAAAAAAAATACTATATTATTAAATGATATAATAGTCCTAAAAATTTATGATTTATCCAAATTACTTATATAATGATAAATATTATATTAATGATCCACTTGTGGTTCAATTGGAATTTTATAGTAACTATAGTAACCATATATCTTGAAAATACAAAAAATGGTAAGAGTTAATGTTTTTAACTTAGGGTTAAAGAGAAAATATAAGGTTAATTTTGAGAAATAAACATTTCTAAAAACTATTGGTTAAGTGGATTAAAACCCATAATCATCTTATCCTCTAAAGTTATCACTTTTTAACTATTATAATTTAAAAATTAGTTTATAATAAAATAATACTTCAAGACATTCCTAAAGTATATATCCTCCTTCTAATAAAAGGTCACCACCTCTTATGACATACTCACACCTCTAAATCCCCTTTCATTGTCCAAATTCAGGAAAATTAATCTCCCAACATACCTCCATTCCTCTTCAAGGACATACATTTGGCATAAATCCATTCTATGGAGACCTTTTGTGAAAATTAAAAAGATATTCTTGAAAAGGTGGTATTTGTTTTATCAGCTCTTTAAAAATTATTTTCTAATTAATATTTTTTATTATTATGTCATATCCATATTGAAATAATAAATCAATTATATTATAAATATTGAGATGTTATTATATTTTGGATACAACCTTATACGTCCCTTTATCCATCATACGTGTAACAATATCACCATGCGTGTGTACGTATGACTTACCGTCTCAACTCAATGGTGTAATTTCTTATACCACAATAATTAAATTGAATTTGAATAATGATAATTATAATGCATTTTAATTCAAAATAAAACATTATAATTATTATTTATAATTTATATACCATACAATTCCATACTGCTTAACCATTAAGTGAATGGTATCATCGCTCGTGCGTACGTATGGCATGCCGTATCCACGATATGAGGTGATTCATTATACATGATGTTAATTAAACCAAAATAATATAAATGAATGAAATAAATAAATATGATAAAAAATATATTTATATTTACTCTATTATTTGGTAATATTTAATTACCAAATACCTTTATTCTTTCCATAATGTATAAATACGATAATTTCATTTGAGGATGTTTGGACTACCACCCCCTAAAAGTTTTTTGAATCATTCATTCCATACATCGAACGCATAAAAAAATTAATTTATGAACTTATGTAACATATATAACATTGATATTATAATAAAATTATAACATGTGTACTTATCATTTAGCTTTCATTAATTTAATATGTGAAAGATATGAAAGTAGTGTTCATGTGTACGTACGACCTACCATCACCATGAATGGTGAATTTAATTTGTTATCGAAAAATGTTATGGAATTTTATAAATACTTATATACAAGATATATATGATATTTAAATCATGAATAATATTCTAGAGGTGTTGGAATTTTGATCACATGGAAAATTTACATCAAACAAGTTTATTTTCGACTCCAGTACCGAATATCGAAAAAAACACCAATATAAAAATAAATAATTATGCAATTTTTATAACATGGAAATAAGTGATATAAAATAAATAATAAACATGAAAAATTATCTCATTAAATTAGTAATTAACCTATGTATATTTTTCTGGAACATAAAGATTTTACGTGACAATTCAAACTTAATGTAATAGACTTCGTATCAATATCCTTTCATTGAGGCATATTTTGATATATACAACTACATATTTTATTAGGTTTATAATAAATCCATTGACATTTAATTTCACTCAAATTGATTCTTTTTCTACAACTTATTTTACTAAATAAAAAAACATTTTTAATGTATGAAATGATAATGACTCCTTCTCCTCCATAACTATTATTTGATATTTTGATTCCTCTATAAACCTTATCTTTTTTAAAAAGTAAAATTAATCCCTTATTTATTTTTTGGGTGTTTTGGTATTAAAAATGGGTTTGAATGTTTATTTACAATTTCAATATCTTGAAATGATCTCTTGTGATTTAATATTAAAGTCAAGGAGTTAAATGTTGATAATAGAAATATTTTATGTGTTCTAATTATACGATGGAACTTGGACATTTGACTAGTGGTTATGTGATAATCCAAAGATGGGGTGGTTACGTTATAAACAAAAAAAAGTGTAGTTATGTGATAAATTAAGGAAGGGTGGTTACATTAGAACCTAAAATGAATTGTGTGTGGAAGTTAGCCATATAGATATTAAATTTATTGATATGTGGGGTAGTCAACCGTATGGTTATTCCATTTAAGTATGTTTATGTCCCATGTTACCATTATATGTTATATGTTGCATTATTTGAGAATTATGGTACTATTTGTTTTACAAAAATGGAAATCAATGAGATTATATTTAGGGAATTATATTCACTAATTCTTAGAGGTGGAAGGTATTACATTATGATAAAGTATTTATGGTTTTCATTTTTTTACAAGACATACAGTTTTATTTATTTGTCTATCCCTTACTGAGCTTGTTATTTTCATCCTATGTTTTGAAAAAACATTTATAGTACATAAAGAAGAATTGAGTCAAGAATGGTATCATGGAAAAGTTATGTGGTTAAACATGAAAAATACTATGTTTCTTTTTAAAGAGTATTTGATTTATAAAAATATAAAGTGTGTAGTTGTGTCTACTTGTAATAATTCAGATGTTATCTATGAGTTATGAGTTAATTCTTAAAATCTCTAAACCTAAAAAGATCGTCGATGTAAATTACTGTCAAATTATTGACTTATCTAGAGAATATGTAACATTTAATAATGGAGGCTTATACCCAAGCATTAAATATATATAATTATTAGATCATCATTTATATATACTATTATATCCATGCCATATTTATTTTATGATTATTTTCATTATAATTATTACCTTATTGAGGATCTAAGATGAAAAATTTCTTATTTATCATTTCCCCTTCATGTTGTGAAAGGTATAATGATTGATATTAATATAAATTATAGAGGAAATAATATTTCCCCCAAAATAATATATTATTTCGTATTTCATGTTTTTTATATCTAATTTCAGATTCGATTGTGTATCATATTTTCTCAGGATACTAAAATATTTTATCCATTGTTAAAAACCTTGATATTTTGTGAAATATGTTTCTCAAGAAAATTTAATCATTTTCATATTTTTCATTACATGAAAACCTGAGTTTCATTATGTTATATGAAAAAATTATATTTTCTTATGTTTCATGTAACATTGAGTTAAAGTGAAACCAGACAAGCTCTTAAAATATTATTATTTAATAAGATATTTTATAACCTAGAAGATAGAATGAATTATACGAATGACATTAATTCAATTAAAAAAATGAATTCTTTTTAACAGATACATATATAAAAAATTATTTATTTAGTGACCAATTAATTTTAAATTTAAATAAAACCATATCAAAATATAAGAAATACTTTTATAAAAAATGAATTTTGTCCAAAAAAACCCATTTTATCACATTAAATTAAATGAATAACATTTTGTGAATTATTTCATTAAATTAAAATAGTATATATTAAACAAAAAAATTTATTCATCGTATAGGTTTTCTAGAATATAGATAAGAATAAAATTATATTATGCTTAAAAACTAGATTATTCAAATATTATTTTCCTCCAGTTTCACAATAATTTTAATGATTATACCTATGAAATACAAAAATATTAATTTTATAAAAAATATCAATATTTTATATATCATATTGAAAATTATAATGGAATGTTTTTTTCATTTCTGAAATGGCGATTTTTTGGATGAAAGCTAAAAATACATTTTTTATGATTTCTTATTTATTTTAAATAATTTATAATAATATAAATAACTATAAAATTATTTTTAATGACAAATTAGATCACTTGTATATATATTTATCCTATTTACATCATGGTGTAAATTTTATAATGAATGTTAAAAAATGAAATTTTTGAATCTTTTCTCTTTCGAAAGAAGTTTTTTCATCGCATTTGTGAGATTAATTTTATATAAATTCTTCCAATTAAGTGAATGGAATATGAAATAATTTATTCAATATTTTTAATTATACTAATTTACATTATATAAAATTTTATACAAAGTTAAATTAAATAATTGTGAAAATAAATAAAATAACTTATCATGATTATTGTTAAAATGGGGTTATAGTGGGTTAAACCTAAAATTATAATGGGTATAATAACATATAAACTTGTAAAATAATTTTTTTCTACTATATATAAACCATAATAACTGTAATTTTTTATAATTAACAATATTTTATATTTTTTCTTCTGAAAAATATTTGTACACTATTTTCATATCAAAAATTACAAGTGTACCACTGATGTCACATATAAAAGGAAACCCATTATCTTATCCACATCACCACAAAAACCCTATTGATTAACCAAGCCCTATAGAATTAATTTTCTTTCATCACTTGAAACATCTTATAGGAATATTTTTTTGAATCCCTTCTATAAATTTTTTATGTGTAAACATAATGTGGCTCTCTAATGAATTGGTAATATTTTTAAACATGTGAGTCTATTTTATTTCATCCTCCGACGTCAATAATCATTTAATTTATTTGAAAAATAATAACACTTTTATATTAAATTCAAAAATACTTTAATGTTAGTTACATACTCTAAATATATCTTTGGTTCCATCAGATGTTATATGAATGAATCATTCATGTGTATAACGGACTACAACCACACGAACTGATGTTATCCATTCTCCATCACCACCTCTCTAAGTTGAATATAATGATTCATTAATGTTTAAATATCAAATTTATCATATTAATATAATCATAAAATTATAATAATACAACTATATAATTATATCAAAACATGTTAGAAAATAATAACAATGCCATGTGTGTACGACAGATGACCACCTCACGAATTGATGTGATGTATTTTTCATTTCTATTATACATGGATGGTAAAAAGGATGGTATAAATAACTATTTATTATATTGATTACATATTAATTCTTCTATATTTATGATATCACATATACCTCATTACATTCCAATCCTTGATAATATGAAAACGTCGCTCGTGTGTATGTGAAATTACCACATCAAGAAGTGTTATGAATGGTTCTGTATGTTTTCTATTCATAGAAGTTAATAATGGTGGTTTTAGACGAAAATTTGGTATATAAAAATTTAAAATACCATTTCTTTTTGAATGGAATTATGTTATTTATCTTTAATTGTTTCAATCCATCTAGAAAATTGAAACCACTTTCATGCTTACAAAAGACATACCATCTCCATTAATGGAGTATTTAGTATTGTATTTGTGTGTTTTATGGATTATAAAATATACATATATATTAACAATATATGACGTTTTTATCTTGTTTAAAATTATAGATATTATGGAATCACGATAAATATAAGAAGACTAAAAGTTAAAAAAAAAACTACACAAAAAATAAAGAATCTATTTTTAATGCGTTATTTAAACAAGGAATTTACAATAGATTTTTAATAAATTTTCATAAAAATAATAAATGGTTTGATATATATGTTTTTTTTAAATAATATATTTTTCATAAACCTAAATTTATTATACATGAGGTTTTATTATTTAGGAAATAAATCCGGATTTACGGTATGTGATTTATAGTCTATATTTTATTATTTAGAGAAAAATAATAATTGACCACCAATTTATTTAGTGTGGTTTATATAATACCCCTTTGAAATGTTATATAATGATTATAAACCTTAAAATTATGTTTTTCTATGTCATTATGTTTTATGGATTGTGATTTAAAATATAACTAATGTGATAATGGATTTATTGTCTCAAAATATCTTATTTGAAGAATATGTCATGTTATAGAACTTTTATATGTTATTTGTTAAATATATAGACCATTATAATGTAATATCCAGAATTTATTTATTGTCATGATTCATGACATTTAATTTATACTTATTATTTATTATATCTTATGATTCGAGGTTACAAAAGTGGTAAGGGTTTGATGATCAAATCTCACCATTAAACCTAATAGTTTATGATTGTGTTTCAGATGATGAAAAAATATATTCCATATCTAAATAAAATAATTAAATTTATTTTCATATTGTTATTTCATGATCAAAAATTTTATCATCATTTTCATCTATTTGTGTGATAAATATTTAAAACCAATGTTTTTTTAAAATAATCGATGATGTTTCTATCCTCTGTTAGAAATACATTTATCCAAAAACATTTTTTTTTATAAAAAATGTTTGAAAATTAATTTAAAAATTATAGAAATTATTTATAAAATAAAATTGTACTATGATTGGTATTTTACAAAATTCATTGAAATGATGATTTATATAATTTTCCAAAAAATAGATATTTAGATTTTACAAAAAAGTGTATTGTAGCTATTGTTTTATTCTATGTAGAATGAACAATAATTTCTATGGTCTTGAAAACACATAGTTTTGAGTCATCATTTATTTTTTACAATTTTTTCAATAAAATATTATTCCCATTTTTTTATTTTTTATTTTTAAAAATAATTTTAAATATAACAGTTATTTCCCTCAAAATATTTTTTATTGATATTTATGTCTTAATTTATATGTTTGAAATATTATTTTAAAATATATTGATTTTCAAAGAACATTTTGTTTCAAAAATAATTTATAAATTTTAAAAAGATATTTTAATTAAGAAGTGTTTTAATCTATCATTAATACTTCCATTATAAGTTTTCAATGTTATTTTAAAAGAATATGTTTTCCAAAAAATTAATATTTTACAATGTGTTTTCAAAATTTGAAAGCATATATTCATCCAAAATCATTGTAACTAATTTTTAATTCCTCATTTATAAAAATTTATGTTTTCTTTCAATGGAATTGACTTTGAAAATTTTCCTTTTTTTGAAACATAAGTTTTATAGTGGAATGGTTATTTTCTTCATGAAATGTTCCATGTGTTGATTCAAAATAATTTACCATCTAATATGAAATAATTTTTTGTTTGTTAATAATTACTAGGTATATGATTCAAGGATACAATTCCTATTATTTTTTAGGACATCATCTTTTTTTGATGAAAATATATTTATTAAACCAGTTCCACTTCCACGTGTAATACTACGATAAAAATCTTATGAAACCCATTTCATTTTCCACATATAATACTTCGATGAAATAATGAAATGATTATGAAACCTAATTATTTTTATCATATAATGTTATCATAAACTCTTTATGAAAATTTATATAGTTTCTTGGGTTCTGATATAATAAATATTTCTTATCATAGGGAACACATATGTATTATTTTCATTATATTTTAGTTGATACATTATAGTTAATGAATAGAGTCATGTTAAAACCAAGGATAGGGAATTTATTATAACTATGACTGGTGGGACCTATATATCCTATTAATTCAATGGATCAATACTTATACCGCATGTGATAAATAAGATATGAATTTGGATAGATCCCAGTTCAGTAGGGGACTATATCCACTATGGTATCCTTCGGAGTGAAAGATTACTAATTTGATGGTTTATAGAGTGAACCTATTCATATTTGATATCCATGAAAATGAGACATGACTACTATGGAGATGATGTTTTATGCTTATTCTTATAGAAAAATCTATGTATTTCTCCATTGTTATGTTCTAATAGTTTATTTTATTTGACTCCTTAATGATTCATTTCTTTTGAACTACCATGATTTCTTCCATTATTCATATATATTATCAATTATATGAGGGGTATTGTTTTCACATTTAATTATAATCTTATAAACCCCTTTTAACCATGATATATTGATATCTCAATTTTTTACCCTTATAGAGCATCATATATCACACTTTCTTATGTTCCCTTTTCCTTGGTTATAGTAAATGTAATTATGATTGACACTTCTTAGAAGGTCCCAAGTTATAAATAATATAATGGGGAATTATTTATCTCACTTATGGACTAGTTGATTAATTTTCTATGTTTCAAAATGTTCTATTCATAAATGATAATATTAGGGATCATTATGTTATAGGTTGTATATTCATATATTAAGATGTAATATTAATGTATGAGATGATTGGCCTCCCAAGTTGATATCTGGTAATTTTTTTTGTTTACCATTAGAATTTGCGATGAGAAAATATTATTGAATCTTTTACGGATATGTCAAAGTTTATTTCTAGGAATATTTATATGTCCTTGTTTTTTATTCATATATATGAAAATGTACTAGAATTTTAGAGAATAATATATCATGTGGTATCCAATAAATGATATACCTATGAAGATACTAAAATTTGGTGTTTCTTTAGAATATAGGTATCTTGGGATAATAACATCTAATAGGTTTCATTGAGATAGAATCAATCATCACCTTGTGTATCAAAAGTGGCACTTATACCCACCTTTTTGGAAAATACTATGGGATGTTATTTAAGAATCCACAAACTCATTATAAACCATTAATATGGATTTAAATAATAATAATAAATTACAAAGGTTAATCCTAAGGGGTCATATATTGAAATTATTGTACCTTAATTTAGATATCATACAAGTAATTTTCTATAATTAGGTGATTTCACACTATGAATATTTTTACTCAAACTATGATTATTGGTTTTACTCAATGGTGGGGCCAAGAATAAATTGAATTGACAAGGAATGTTTTGAATATTATGTTGATGATAAAAAATGGTAAATCGATAATATTGAATAATTTTTCATTATTATGAATATTTTAAAATGGAACATTATTAACAACATACACCATAACCAAAAATTTGACTCACCAAAGAAGAGAAAGAGTCAATTCACTAAGAGTTAAATTATAAGATACTATGAAATAAAGGAGATTAAATTTCCTATATTTCATGAATGTGGGATGAATCACCATAGGGAATGTCTCAATGTAATAACATGTTTTTTTATATGTAGTGAGGGAGACAAAAATGTAAGATATTTCCTTATAGAAATGAATTATGTTAACATAATGGATAAGAATAATTGTTTCCTTAATGAATAATCAATTGTCAAATGTTATAAATGTAGAATTAATGAAAATTATAAAAATTGATGTCCTATGGGAATTTTCAAAATAATAATCAACAATCCTATAAGAGCAATGGTTATTCAATTGATAATGTAGAGACTAATAATGGCACATGAAAGGGATGATGAATTAATGAAATGGATTCAAAATCCTAATTAATTGATTAATAATAATTTGGAATTATTGAGGAGTATTTTTCTAAGAAATATGAATTATTCTATATGAATCATGAAATATATACGGATTTTTAGGTGGATTTTATTAATGATTTACATGAATTTTTCTGAATATAATTATTAAACAAGAAAAAATATCTAATGGGAATGGGATATTTTATGTATAATAGATGATTAAAGGAATATAACCATTTACATATTCTTTTTGTTGAAAAAATTATGTTTAGTTCAGGTAAATATATTATTTATATAGATAAAGAAAATTTGATAGTATTAATGACCCTAGAACTTATTAATGACTTTATAATAAACTAGTATGTGTTATCAATCATGGATTTTACAATAATTTTGGATTTATAGAATATATTCAATAATCGGTGGTTTTATTTAAGTAATATGGAATCATTATGTTTTTTCATTGACGTTTTATGGTAATTATATTTATTAACATAATTCAGGTGAATATATTGTCATGGTATTCACATATTTGGTATTTAAAACTTAAAAGATAATTATTTATATTTTGGGAATTAGTATTATGGAGATATTGGAAAATTTAATCATCTTATATCTAAATTTATATATTTTAGTTTTATGGAGACATTAAGGAGCCTTTAATTTAACTATCCATGAATATGATTATGTTAAACAGTATATGTTATTGGATAACTTGGGTAAATAATTTTTTTATAATAAATAGATAAATATGGAATGTTTTTTCTTTTTTTATGGATCGTATGATCCACAAATTTTTCATTCACAAAAAATATTATTAATTTCATAGAGTAATAGATTATGTGGAAATTTATCAAATCATAACCAATGTATACTATTTTTTATGAAATATATAAATTCATGTATTTATATCCTCCTATGAAATTTATGAAAAATTAGAAAATAGATCTTGAAATAAATGTTTTCCTATAACCATAATTTATGATAATATCAAACAAATTTTTCACACCTTTTTTGTTTATGGTTTTATATTTTTTGGTTTTTACATGATGATTAAATTTATTTTGATCATTGATAATTATCACTATGAATTATTATATAGAAATTATTATGTTCATTTATCCCCAAATATTCACATCGCACCTATTTTATCCTGTTAATCAACCTATTATTTTTTATTCAAGATAAACATTGAACATCACTTTTTCTATTTCAAATCGGATACCTTATTGAACTTGTTTACAATGTAGATTTCCCATAAATGTATTTTCACATGTTAAAAACATGTTAACTAAGAAATATATCAAATTTTGAGGAAAATATTTATTTAATTGAGGTATAATAAAACATCTATTGAATTTGTGGACTAAATTTATTCAAAAAAATATTCATTCCAAATTTTTTTGTTACATGTGACACATTGTAGAATCTATTACAGACTATACCAAGATTAAACAAAACCTAAAATTCCATTAGTATATTATTATGTATTATGTTATTTATCATATAGTAATTTGAATGGAGGTTATGCATATTATTTACTATATTTCAAAAATCTATAAATTATATAATCATATATATAATGAATTCATTTTTTGATTAATTATTTATAAATAAAATTAAAATCTGTATAAAAAGAATAGGAAAATGTTTCAGAAAAATATTTCTCATAGAAACACATTTTACCTAAATAAATTTTTTTCAAAAAAATTATTCAATTATTATATTAAAATTTATATATTAAATATTATATAATATTTTTATCATTGTTATTTTTTGTTTTCTTATATCATAGTTAATATTGAAACCATTTTTTCCACTACAAAATTTATTTTTTATAAAAATATTTTCCCATTTTGGGCACTTATATTAATATTAAAATATACTAATATTATAATGTTTATTTTAAAAGATAAACATAATTTTTAAAATAATAATTTAACAATTATCTTAGTGGTAATTATAGATAATTTTACGAAGTGAAAATATTTACAATGAATAAAAAAATATTATTTTTTTATTAAGAATGGTTTTAACAAATGGTTAATTTTGATGTATTATATTTGAATATTAATGGGATTATTTTCAAATATAGGCACTGAGAAGGTGATAGATTCTGGATAATGGTTTCCCAAAATTTATTTAAATATATTAAATAAATTAAAATTTTATTCGAGTAGTTTTGCAAAAAAATTGGAATAACTCTTGAATAGGTGATTTGATCATAAATATGAGTTTATAATTTAAATTAGAATTTTTATTTTACAATAGGTGTGACATAATGTTTTTTGTAGTTATATGTTTTTGGGAAATATATAATGGGTGTATAAATAATAAAATAAATTAATTAATTAATTTTACTAATTTTACTTAATGAATTAAACAAACTATTATTTTAAATAACATTTTCCGAAATTTCTCAGGGTTAACCATATCACTCTATAAATTTGAGAGGATCGATTTGAGGGAGAATTGTAGGAGATATCAGTGGACAATAAAAGATCATGATCAGAACAATTATTACTACATTAGTAGAGTTCTTGGATCTCCCAAATGACATCCATGGATATTTATTCATCATCAGTGACAAATAAAAAATCCAAGTTATAATTGTGAGTATTCAAATTCCATCCCGTTATATTATCCTGGTTATATAGATATCAATTCTACAAACAATAATTTCTTCACCCTTCGATGATATATTTAACTTATTGAATTATTTCTGTCCGTTTATTTCTATACCTCTTAGATATTATAAATGTTTTACAACAGATGATGGATGAATGTAAAATGGTCATGGATCATTCCTCTTGTCTTTTGGATTAGTTATTATCATACATTTTATCACATGTTCATTAAATGAATTTTATTTAGTAGATAGATGAAATATTACATAATATTTTATCATTGTGGGTATGTTCTTCAGTGTAATAGATCAATACCATGGGTATTAATTGTTATAGTAGTTGTGTTCATGGGGATAGGTGATAATAGTAGATGATTCAAGGAGGAACATGACGGGAGCAGAATGAAGAATTCTATTCTTTTGATAGATGTGAGGTGATTACTCATCTTGGTGAAAAAATTTTCCGGAAGGTGTTTTTTCCCAATAATATCTGACAATGGATCCCAATGATCAGTGATGAAAAGGTTATATAGATACATATTAACAATTTATATATGAAATTATATAAATTACAGTGCAAGATGATGATCATGGAAGAAAACAAGAATTATGGAAAATCCATAGTTATAGGACATGTTATCCAAGATTAAACACCCATATGGACCCCATTATATTGTGATAGGGTTTATAGGGTGATGTAAATATCTAATTCCATGTGAATAAATCACATGATATATGGATCATATGTGGATGATTATCTTCTAACTCAAAGGATACAAGGGAATGAGAATGATAGGTGCAAAAAGGCTAGTACATAGACACAACCATCAATACATATACATGGGTAAAATTCTCAAGATATGTTTCAGAGAATATTATAATTATGTGTAATATTACTAATCATAATTTATATATAGATTTACATGTTGTTCCTAGAATCATCAAATGAGATGACCTGGGGTTGGTTGGGCACACAATGTAACCCCAATATATAAAGTGTACTACCTTTTACTATGTTTGTAGCATACTGTTTATTTGTTTTTGGACTATTAGTGGATGAGTTTCATCCATTGGTATATTTAACCGAGATTAATTTTTAGAATTATGTACACATATTTCATATCAATCTCCCATCTAAAGGGTGGGTCTCAATTAGGGTTCATGGTGTCACTCAATGGGAGTAGAGTGTGATCTATTATCATTTTGTATTTTATGTGGGTTTTGTAGAATCTGTGTGACCTTATTCAGAAAGTATTTGATCATTCATATTGTAGGTCATATCAGCGTGGTTCATGGTATCATTTGAATACAATCCCCTATGTAGCAGTTTGACCCAAATTGGAAATATGGTGTCCCATAGTTGTCCTATGAGTAACCCCCTATCTGAGCATCATGGTCAATTGAGATGTCTAAGAATTATTAGTAAGGTTCCAATTGATAATTAACTAGTGGATGATTTTCACATGAAATTTCACTGCTCATAGAGTGTATTATTCCTAAATGAGCATGGAATCGAGAAGAATCATGTGTCTAGCAGTTTTTTGAATGACTTCATAAAGGTGAGGTGTTGTTCTGGAGTATATATCAGATTCTATTTTTTTATTCATTGATTTTTATATAATTTTAATGAGATGACTATTATTGGTTCTTAATTTTTAGTATGTTAGGATTGTTATAATTTATTTTTTATGCTCAACCCTTCATGGGTTCTCCCCAAACATGTCAAATCTTATGCAAATGGGGTCCCATGTGATAGATCCCTGGGTGGATAAAGATTAGGTAGAGAGTATCTTGAGGTTAAAGAACTAATGTGTTTCATGGGTGGTTCCATTTGATCGTATTTCTCACCATTGGACAACTTAGGACAAAATGTAATTTGTATTTGGGATTTTACATGGTTCTATTTTTCTCTTTTAGCACTATACTAGCATACATTGATAGTCAGATAATAGATTTGTGCATTCATATGATTTAGTTGATTTTCATTTCTACATTGTGTGGGATTTGATATGAGTGTGTTTATAGTTTTATTGTCATAATTCCTCTTTCATGTTTATTATTCATACTCATCACTAGTCTCGATCCCCTGGTCTATTAGAGAAAGGCATGTGGTAGTCATGGTTCAAGACCCATTGGTCAAAGTTATGAAATAGTGGTACCAAAGTAGTCATTTATAACTTAGGAAAAATGCATTTTATATTGTCTTTGTGAAATAATATTAAGTTTTTCATGTTTGTCTTTCATGTATGGAACTCCAGTGTTGGTATGGCATATGATTTATTCATACAACAAGACATTGAACTCCTTCTATTCAACTTAGTATATGTAGAAATTGGTTCTAGGGAAAACATTTTCACATGAATTACATATGAATGGGTTATTTGTTTTCAATTAAAAATTGAGTTATCTCTCCATATATATACTTTTTCAATGGTATTGAACTCTTGTGCATGCATGGGAATGCCAAGATGAACAGTCATGCGAAGGTGGAGAGCTGATTTCACGATGAAGATGTTGGGGAGGAGGAATTCTAAGTAGTTAGACTTGGTTGTATGAAATGTTTGAAGCCTACAAGAAATGAATTCCTCTATAGTCTATGTGCCATGTAATACTTACTCTTACAGAACTTTTAAGGGTTCCACCTTACCCCTTGAAAATTGGATTATCAGAAATCAATAAAAAATGAAGGCCTTCATGCAATTGGATTAGGGGGATGACCTGCTGAGTGAAGAGGAATTTTTACAATGAACTATACTGTTGATATCACCTCTAGGTTTTTTACCATCTATAACAATATCATCTGATAATAATAAAGCATTTTAGCAACAACTAAGTATTCAAATTGGTTAGGTAAAAACATGAGTTTCATATGTATATACTCTCAATGTTTTGGGGTGATCAAGGCCCCCATGTGGCCGACTACATGATAGAGGCAATCACATGATTTTTCTTCCTTGTTATGATGCCTACAGATCAGATAAAGGTTATTTCACAATGTATTCATCATGGATATAATGGGTGATGGTGTGGTTTTGTAACTCATTAACTGTACTTATTAGCTCTCTCCTCATAGGAAATTTTTCATGGCTTCAAAGAAGTGTTCTATACGAAGATATTGTGATAAGTTCTCATATAGTAGATTTTGAATCTACTATAGGGATGTTTGATCATGGTGGAGTATTTATCAAGGTATACCGATCTCATAATATACTATAAGGATATGGATATAGATCCATTCTTTATATCACTAACCTATGATTATGGATTAAACTATAATTTCAAGGATTCAGTGATATCACTCTATATTTCCACTTAATATGGACTGATGGAGAGATCCTTGGAAGTGGAGAGCTTATTCAAATAGATGTTTAGATTATTGGATGCTGGTGGTTGGCATCCAGGACATGAGACAATGGTAGCAGGTAGATGATGGTAGTTGCAGGGATGTGTGTTGGAATCTTCTTGTGGTGATCCCATGACACATGATTAGTGGTGTAGGGATATCATGGTGACTAAAATTAGCGGATAGAGAGTTCATTTTATACATATATGGTTGGGGATAGATGGAACATGTTTTTCTGACCCATTGCACAATTTAACGGGATTTCGATTGAGGTACCATTGTGGAAGATATAGTTTCATGAGTATGGGGGTCTATAGGGTGGAAGATGTTTTGTAGGGGCATATAGATCTGTAGGAGGGGGTCAAAGGTTTTTCATATTACCACCACCACCCCAATGTTGTCCATGAAAGGCTTAGGGAACTCATGGTCAATGAAAAATCCAACTATATGATGTAGAATCCCATAACCCCAATGCACTATGGATGATATGATGTATGACTAGTGTATTTTCCACGTCACTAGAATATTGATATTCATAGGTGAAAGTACATAATATTAGTCCAGTACATTGGTTTGAGAGGTAGTTAATTCATTTGATTTTTTTTCTTGACCCCTACGATTGAAGACCCCAAAAGGAAGCGGCTATGTGATTCCACACCTATGCTAACATTGTGATATAACACTTCAATGTGAGATCATAATGTGCGATCTATTTATAGAGACAATGAGGCCTTATGACATAAAACTTTTTATGGATTGGGTGTATATAATTCATACATAGATTGATAGTTTTAGGGGGAGAATTCATTGTATCAATACTTTTGGGATGAATATTTCTTATGTGGGTTAATAAAATACATGGTATAGTTGAATGGGATCTTCCATTGGAGGGAGAAAATGATTACACTCTAGTTTTCTAGCATGGATCTTAGTGAAGTGGATGATATGAGAAATCATTTCCCAATAGTTGTGGAAGAGTTTGATGATGTCATTATCGATGACATGTTATGCGTACCTCTATCTTGAAATCTAGAGTTCTCTATTAAATCACAACACTGTATGGCCTCAATATCCACACCATCATATCAGATGGATCCCATAGAGCTTCAATAAGTGAGGCTGATGATGGATGATCTATAGGAGAATGAATTTGTGGGACCTGATGTTTCTTCCTGGACACCCCAATGTTGTATACTAGGAAGTCGGGGTGGGGGAGAATGATGTTATGGGTGGATTACTAGTTCATGAAAAAGTTGATATTGAATAATATATATCAAAAACAAATGATTTGAAAACTCTTAAATTAATTAATATGGGATAGAAAGTCATCAATGATTGAACATATAGCAGGATATCACCATCTTTGAGAACATGATGATGATACACTGAAGGTGAAATTTTGAAGACTCTATGGCCCACATGATTACCCAATGATTTCATTATACATGATATATTTCCCAAATGTGTTCATAGGACTCATTAAACTTATCTTTTAGCCTTTCCTAGAATGATCTGTGGTATTCTTAATCCAAAACATCCTAGTGTATTCAGTGTATATGTAAGAGAAAACCACACACATGAATATAGTTACATAAACACGTTGAGATAACAAGTATTATGGGAAGCGCTCAATGTTCCAATTATTGATTCGAGAGGTGCACCACCTATGAAACTTCGTCTCTTATGAAAGAGTGATAGTGGAACCAGAAATGGTCGACGTAGATATAACTTGGGATACACCCATTAGTGTTATGAAGGTTCTGAGTTTCCTTGGCATAGTAGTGTACCATTAGAAGTTTGTATTAGATTTTTTCATAGTGTTATCACCCTTGAAAACATTTAACAAATAAATGTTGATATTTTATGGGAAAAAATGTGTACATTGTTAATTCAAAATTTGAGAATGTGGTTGATGAGTGCTATCATCTTCTGATCTCTATAGGAGGGTGTCAAGTATGTAGTGTTCTGTAGTGAATCCCTTACCAGTATTATTATTGTTCTGATTAAGATATAGGTAGTGATTGCATATTGTTCACATCCATTGAGACCACATGAGAAGAATAATGTCACCCATGATATTGAGTTGGTAGTGGTATTCTTTAGGATACATATGTGGATACACTACCTAATGGGTGAGTCTTTTATCATCTACTCTAACGATATGAGTCAAAATTATATCTTATCTCCAAAGTATATTAACTGGAGATAGAGAATATGTATACATATTCTCTAGTACTATAAAATTTATATTTAATATACTCTTGTAAAGGAGAATGTGGTGAAGGACACTCTTATAATGTGATATAGTGTTATTTGTTGCCCGAGGAGTCATAGTAGTTAGAATCACTGGACATTTTCATAGTGGGAATGGATTGTGCTTCATATCATAAGTTGATGGATGTTACCCCACTATATTTACAGAATTTCATGGATTTCTATCACGAAGATACTGACTGTGAAATAATACATAATCATATATCTACTATCTGTGATCCTGATTGAAATTATTAATGTGGTGAGCATTATATACTTTTCAAATTATGAAAGAGTGTACCATAGGTGTTGTTGGATGGGGTTTTATGAAGTTTTTATATGTTCCCTTTGAAAGTAAATACATGTTGGGATAAGATGTACCATGACCTAAAACATCAATTCTTTTTGGGCTAGGCATGAAGCATTTCATTGTTGTGCATTCCTCTTTATTCCTTACCTTCAAGAATCTGAAGGTTAAACTTCAGTGTCTAGTGCGTTTATCTCAACACATTGAAGTGAATGTATGAAATAAGTTTTGATATCCATGGTCTCTATGATGTTGTTACCATGTACATACAAGATACTCAATTCCATCTGTGTGATCATAGGCATACTCTCCATTTCAGCCAACTTTTTACCCATTCAGAATCAGATGATAGTAGAGAGTGTGGGACACATGTACATGAGAGAGATAGTATGAATCAATGGATTTCCAATGATGATGGTATAAGTATGTGATTATCAATTCGAGTTAAAATTATAAATAGGATTAGTAGAATCCTATGGGACTTAGTTTTGTTTTATAATAGGGTTTCTTCTCCAGAATGATTGCAAAGTTATTCAACCCATTCATGACATATGGGATATGCTAAGATCATGCATGTTGGATTTTTTCCAAAGTTTGGTGGAATACCTACCAAATCTTGTGTTTCTATAAAACAATAGAAACCATTCCAACAATGGTATTGATCTTTTTATGTTTATGTTGGGATACCCTGAAGGTCACCAAATTTTCATGTTAATCTAGGAATGTATTCACTTATGAGACCATTTTTTTGAGAGATATTATGTAGAAGGTGTATATTATTTAAAAGATGATATATAATGCACATAGTCATCAGATGTTATATGTAGAATGAAGAAAGATATATTAGGTGTTTAAAGAGGGAGACCATGTTCCTAAGTGTCTCAAATCTATTTGGAATAAATAGATTCGGTAATAGATGAAATATATTTTAGGGATTCATTGGTACATTCCAGATATTGAATATAGTTTGAAAGATGGGGTACCACTTGGATATACTTCTAGAGTTGGACTATGTACATGGATGTTTATGTATATTACAGCTGAGGAGGTACATACATAACTAGTTCCCTTTTATTGACTATGGAAATCTTGATATTGAGGATTGAGACACCATTAATGTGAACTCATTTCAGGTAGAGGATCAATAAGAGGGGATCATTAGTTGGTGATCAATTATCCTAGTGTTGTTCTTGTAGTAGCATTAGAATCCCTAGGAAATCATATACGACCAGAAATCCCTGATGCGGGTCCACTACACCCATCTTTTTCAGTAGAGTTTTCTATTTTTTTTGTAATAAAATACTTAGGGTGGGGTTTTAACGATTATAAATTTCAATGTTTTACCCTAGGATACTATATGGAATATTTTCAAAGACAGGTGCTAAGACGACATGAGATTTCAACATGCAGTGTCTCTAGAATTATTTTTTCAAATATATTAAATATTATAAACTTTAGCACATGAATGTTTTATAGTTTTTTTCAATAATACCCAAATGGGTCCCCGAGATCAGAAATTGTATCGAACCATTGAGTTCTGAATGTAGGTTATATCTTTCGGGTGAAAAAAACATATATATGTGTCATAGGTATTGGAATAAAATTTTAGTTGTAAATAATTAATAAAATAAATAAATTAGTTTATTAAATTTATTTTAATAGATGAAGGGAATGAACCCCTCAATTTATTCACTATTATATATAATTTTCGGGTTCAACATCATAACCCTTCAAATTTGATAGCATCTCTTGTAGAGAGATTTTGGGGAGATCTTGGTTAATGGAAGTGGATCAAGAATGTATTGAGGATCATTTCACCCTCATATTTAATGGGTATCACCAACGAAATAAATGTAGGACTATTCTTTAACATCGATTAATCCAAACATCTGGAAGGATGTTTGATTTTTCAATTCAATCCCTTTTATTTATCCCAGTAAAATGTGTAACAATTTCATGAATATTAATTGATTTTTTCAAAAATGATATTCATAATTGATGTTTTTTTAATTGAAACCTAACCATACTCATTCATCTAAACATAAAAAAATATCAAGGCCAAAAAAAAATATTGAAGTTTATTTATCACATATTATGGCTTTTGTATTTCTCACTTGTCTCTTCACATGTCAATCATGAAATTTTCACTTGAATTTGGTTTAACAATTACCCATTATTTGATTGTTACAAGATTTTTATTCAGTTTACAATATCTATATGACATTAATGAACTATGATATAGGTTGATATTTTGAGTAAGGTTGGTAAAGTTTTATGATTCGATGAGGAACAAGACAGTATCAGAAAAAGGAATTTTGTTAATTTCATGAATACATGATAATAAATCTTATTGGAGGCAAGTTTTTCTTGATAGTGTTATATTATTACAACATATGATACCAGATCAAGATGATCAATGATAGAAAGGTGTGTTCACATTTATATCCATGATTTACTGCTAAGATCATGAAGACATCATTGTATTAAATGACCAAGTAAGAATATAAGAGTTCTAGAATATACAGGGATACATAGTGTGTAATATGGAATTACCTACTCGGTTGGACCCACACTCCATCTAGCACTAGTGATTTCATGGTGATTTAAACATCACATTCTCTATGACTCTATCACATGCTATGTGGGTCATTATTTGTGACTATGCATGTAACTCAGAGGATACAAGTGAATATACATGACTATGAGTACAAACATTAGTATATAAACACAACTAGTGATACATGAGAATATGAAGAAGGAATGATCATTATATTTCATGATATCTACACACTGTGTAATATTTATATATGATGTGTATTTTTAGATTTAAATTCCATGGGAGGAATCACCACACGGGAAGACTAGAGGTTGGATAGACACACCATGTACCCATAATAGACACAATGTATCTCCTTATAGGGTGTTTGGAAAATATTATTTAATTAGAATATATCAATATCATTTGAATGTGTTCCATTTGTATATTAAATCAAGGTTAAAATGTGGTATTATGACCACAGTTGTAGAATTGTAACATCTAGTGGAGGATGTATCTCAGATAGAGTGAGTGGTGTTCCTATGTGAGTCTATATTGTTAACCTTTATCATTTTATACAATCTATGGGGAGTCTGAGATGGAGTGACCTCCTTGACCCATGAATTTATCCCTTATAGAGTAGTACATATTTTTATGTTTCAATGTAATATTGGCATCTAATCCCCTTAATAGTTGGTTGATCCAGATTGGGATCATGTTTTCACCCCGTGGTAATGGGTGTGATCCCCAATCTAAGTATCAGGTTTTTATGGGAATATTGAGATTTATTGTGTGAGGACTAATTGATCAAGGCATATTAACTGAGAGTATATGGTGAAGGAATTGATATTAAAGGGGATTCTACCAGAACTTGCATTGATTTTAGAAAAAACCGTATGGAAAGAAGTTTTGATGTGAATTTTTAGTGGCACAATGTCCATCCTAAGTATGTATAAATTTTCTTTTTGTTAGGAATTGATCTATATATCTTTTTTATGATCTTAATATTCATTATGATTCATGATTAGTGTTTTTGGGTGTTATACTGGGTATTTTTATACTCACACATCCATGCGAACATCCAGTACGTAATGTATTTTATGTAGAAGATGACCCTTTTGACCATGTAGTTGGAGGACTAGTAATAGTTAGACTATATATTATGATTGAATGGATGAGGGGTTTCTTGGGTGGTTTCACTTGATCATATTTAATTCCCTTTGAGAATGTTGTACCCTAATATGTTTTTGGTTGGCCTTCTACTTATCCATATTTATCTCTTTCAATGCATATATTTTTTACTGTTATTATGGGATTACATATAAAGTCCTGAATTTTTTATATGGTTTTAAATATTATCATTTTGTGAGCATGTACCTGAGTATATGTGTATATGTAAATTAATATTACTCCTTACATGGGGGTGATATCCCTACTCAGTACTGTTCGCCAGCCTTTGGATATAATGAAGGATTTAATACTACTTGTTTTTATCACACTATCTATCAAATGGATTTAATGATGGATTTAATATTTATATACGATATATATTATTTTATAATAATCATTCAAATATAATAAGAAATCAACATTTAGTCCTACCAACCTGTTGGAATGAATAACATCACTCATTAGTATAGAAGACTAGTACCTTGAGAATTGATGTGGTATGTTCTTAATTTCTATTTTATTGCGACATTAATAAGTATATATTGAAAAATATGTATTATATTGGAAACTAATTTATACTTATAGAATAGTGATATCACATATACCTCCATACATTCCATTCACGGGGAATACAATAACATCGCTCCTATGTATAGAAGATTATAGCCACACGAAGCGATGTGATTTATTCTACACGTATGCTTAAATTGATGGTATTAAGGATAGGTTTAATTGGGAATTTCTGATATATATTTTTAAATATTAAATAAAATTGATTTTGTAATGCTAATTTATTTAAATTATTCATTTACATAAATTCATTTTGAATATTGAAAAAATTTCATTCATATGTAAGACATACCATATTCATGAATTTTGTATTTCATTTTCTTTATAAATGATTTAATGATTACTCTAAAAATATATATAATGAATCTATAAGAAATTAATATTGTGGTTTAAATTATATTTATTGTTGAACTACGGTCAACATAAGATGATCAAAAATATCTTATCGATATATAAATTAAAAATTAAATGGTAATAATCATTAACATAATTATAATAAGGATATGATAATAAATGGGTAATAAAAGGTAAAAAATATATCATATATGATAATATATATGGAATTATGTTTTTTTTAAAATATTTATAAAAAACATATATTTTTTATACTTGATGATCAATGATGTATTAATGTAGTCAATATTATGGTACATGATTTCTATTATCTTTTTTATTAATTATAGATATGTGAAAATTCACCACTCATTACATTGGTGTAGTGTATATAAATCTAATTTCACATGTTATATTATCAATATATTCATTTAATGAATTTTAAAAGTTCATTTGATGTTATTATTTATCATGCCTTATGATTAATAATATTTCTAAACTGATATGATATTTATATCTTAGATTTACTTCATTGAGACATTAGCCTATAAGGCACCTTTATTCATTTATGATGTGTATATGGATCATTATTGACTTGTAATATCAATATTTAATTTATTTAATTTATATTTTATGTTTTATGTAATTTTATTATTTCATGGGTCTTATGATTGAATATTACCAAAGATTTAATGGTTTTATGATATAATATCACAATTTATCAAGATTGTTTAGGATTATGTTTCTGATAATGAAATATTATTATTAATATCTCATGAAAATCAATTATATTATTCTCTTATTTTATCATGATAATACAATTTTTTTTAAAAAAATTGCTTTATATATTCTTGATTAAAAAAATAATAGTTTTACAAAAAGCTAATGTTTTTTTCTATTTGGTCAACAATACATTTTCTTCCAAAATAATTTTTTCTAAAACTATTTTAATATTAGTTTCATAATTCTACAAGTGATCTATTAAATAAATTTTCACGAAATTTCTTATTTTAATATTTTTTAGGGATCATTCATGTCATTTTTCACGTAATTCCCAATTGGATTTTACTAAAAAATGTGAAAGGAGTGTTTTTAATTATGTACGATATGGATTTTATTTTACTTTATCATGAAAAAATAATATTTTAAGGAATCTTTCATATGTTTCATGGTTTATTTTCGAAGTAAAAATATTTCAAAAATTTTGTTACAGATTTTTGGTTTTAATATTTTATTTTGAAATAAAAATTATTTTACTCAATAAATGTTTTAAATGATCTTATATTATTCATTTACAAGATTCCAATGTTATTTTAAAATAAAATGATTTTAAGATATTATTAATGTCATAATTTGATTCCAACATGATATGTAAATTTTTCTCATGAAATTATTTTAATTATCTTTAATGATTACTTTATTGGTTTCTTGGGTTATTTTCACTAAATAAGATTTTAAAAATGTCATATTTTTAACAATTATTTTTAATGTGGAAAATATATTTGTATCATGAATTTTTTAAATTGTTTTTAAATCCTCCAATATATGGTTTCATGGATATTTCATATAAAATTATTTTGAAAAATTTTATTTTTTAAATGTGATTTTCAATGAAAGAAGATTATTTTATTCAAATTATGTTCCATGTGATATTTAAAAACCATTTTTAATTTATGATGGAATCTTTTAATTCTTCTTTCTATTTATTAATTATATAATCCATGGATAACAGTAATATTTATATATTGGATATATTATGTTTATGATGAATTTTAGGAAACCCATTTCTATCTCATGTGTTATGCCATGATAAAATGCTCATTAATGTCGCTTCTTTTTCCAAAGGTTTTACATTGATGAAATGCTTAAATGATTATGAAACATGTTTTATTTAGATATAACAAATTATGATGAAATGATTATGAAACACATTTTGTTTAATGGGTTATGATATTAATAAGTCTTTATGATATTATGAAACACATCTTTGGGTTTTTTGTTATGCGATGGTGGTTACATTATAAATAAGGACAGTTGTGAGCCCATAATAATGGACAATGGATAATATATAACTAATATGGGTTGGACCTATATATATCCAATGAATTTGGTAAATGTTAATATATTATGAAATAAATATGATTAGAATGGAGAATGAACATATTTTAATAAGGGAATATATCAACAATGTTAGTCTTTGGAGTTCTCCATTGCTTCTACGATGGTTTGGGGAGTGAACCCATTACACCGTGATAGCATTTAAAATGAAGATTCTATGAGTAAAACATAAAATTTTATATTATTTTAAAAAACTACTCCCACACATGGTAATAAAATTGATATGACCTAGAGTATCACCCCTTTCAAAGAATTTAAAGTCATTTAAAATGGACCCCATACAAGAAAATGGAATTCTTATTTTTCTTCGACTCACTTTTCATACCAATAAATCAGAATAATATTTTCTTCTCTCTGCATGTGGCCCACACACATTCCCAAGTTAATCAACCTTATTCATTTAATCACCATATATATTTGATCCCAATGATGATTCTACATAATTTTAAGGATTCAAACCAGAATAATAGAATATAAATCAACCTTTTTGTAATTAATGTTATATATCCATCACAACTAAATTCCATTGACCATCTCCCTTCCCTTTATTCCAAGTGAGTTACCAAGAACATTGTAGAAGTTGAATCATATGACCATAAAAACCAGATGATTATTCACTAGTAATCCACCTATAATTTCATTAGAAACACATGAATCAAACACATTCCTCATTATCCCATACTTTAGGGAACTCCATTTCCCCCATATCCCATTGATTCTATCAACTTCACACTCTAAATTAATAAAAATTATTTTAAGGATCCCTCTTATCATAATATAAGATTCCCAACCATTAATAAGGGAACATGTTTACTATATGTGAGACTTCACATGAACATAATAAAATAATGGTGTGAACCTTCTTCCATCACTCTATTTATTTATAGCCTCGAAAATCACCCAAAAAACCACTTCAAATGAAAATTTTCTCACTTTAGCCTCAATTCCATACAAACCATCACATATAACCTTTCCCAAAAAAATTCACATATAATATCCCCGTCTAATAACTCACATTCTAACATAAATTAAATCTTATATAATAATTACCCATTAAATTCCATAAAAATGGATTCTAAATAGTATTCAAATGTGGTACATTTTAACGACTCCTCGATGCAAGGTCCACACATTCCACTTAAACATTTACTTCATTAGGAAGTGATTAATCACTCATACATCACAAAAGAAAAATAATATTTATTTTTATCTCCATGCTCCTTATTATTGAAAACCATTCATATATTATTTTATTCAAATCCATCAATTCTAGGATTTCCCAAAAATTAAATTGTCATGAGGAATAAACAGAGATTATTCATTTTACAAAAGCATCAGTTACCGATATATTTGCATGTAAATGATCCTATTGAATTTAGAGTGTGGTGTGGATAATATCATTGAACACATTGGATTACCTAAAATAAATCCCTTTTACTTTACACTATGGAAAAATAGGGCTTCACCTACCTAAAATTATTCAAATAATTGATATCCACAAGACCCATAATCCAATACATTTTACACTTAATCAGCTCTGAGTGGTTGACCATGCATCTTTCAAGGATATAAATTCTCCCAATTCCCTCCACCAATTTCCCAAAGTATTCAATATACCTCTTCCTCATAAACCTTGATCAAATTGGCATTCCTTTAAAGATAACCTACACATGATTCTCTTACATGTCCTGCATGATTTCTATTACACCACGTAAATCTAGGTATCCTATATCAATCATTCTCTCTATTTTCTTTCATGATTCCAGTGATGTCTCCTTATCGGGTTCACATCCCAAAAAAGAAGAAATGATTTTTTCCTGTTGATTATGGGTTCATGTTTCTAAATGATCTAGGCCTAAATTATTCTAGCATAGATCATTCCAATATGCAATTAATATTATTATATTATCATGTAATATTTATGAAAAATTTGTTTGGTTTTTTACATATTGTGATGAAATCTATTTTATGTAGTCCAAATTTAAAAAATTACCCACTATATCTAGGATATAAATAATAGTGATGAGACAATATTCATTACTAAATGATGATATTCATGATAATAGTTATCCCATAATTTATAAAACTAAAATGAAACCCTCAATTATTAATATAATATTACTCCTAAATTGAATAATTATAAAAAAATGAAACATATAAAAAAAATTGATTGATTCAATTATTAAAGTTATCTATTTCTGCTATTTTTTTAAAAAATTGATTTATTTTTATGCTTAAATTATTCTATGTGATAAAAATATAGTTTAATTATATATATATATGTATTATAATAGTATTTTAATTGAAATTATAAGAAATAAATAAAAGAAATAGTAATTTAATTAAATATTATTTAAATATGAAAAACAATGTCTCTTCAAAATTTTCCTCAAGTTCTCTATAAGATTATGGTAAAAAAGATAATTTTTTAAAATCTAATGAATCTTTTTCTTGTTTACCAATGCGATAGAAACATGAAAATTAAAATCCTACTATAAATAAATAATTGGCCAACCATATTCATTGGAGTCAATAGTAAATTTCATATAATATGTATGAATATAATTTATAGACCACTATAGATATAATCTTTTATGTTACTTTACATAATAGTGTTTTGAAATTTAATAACAAATGAAAATGAAAATTAAATAATCCTTATTCATTATGACATAAAAAAATTTATTACAAACTATTTTAATCGAAATATTATATATAACATCCCATGTAAATAAAGAAGTATACATTTTCATATTTATTAGTATTTGTGAATTAAATATTAATTTTACTTTGAAGGGGATTCTATGTTTAATGGATTACCCGACACACAACAATGAGTTTCTTTGAAATATTACGTTGCACACAACGTTGAGTTATACTAAAAAATTATAATATAATATTATTATTTTAAATGGTAGTTAATTTCCAGCCATTGTAATAGAGGGAATGAATAGAACTAACTAAAACATGATTAAAAAATTTTATTAAATTTTTTTACATTTATCCATTAAATTTTATAGGCTCAAAATGTGAATAAATCCAATTTTAAGCATAAACACTATAATAATCTTTAAAAGGTCGATTTACCACCTTTTGATGGAGAACCATTTTTAAATATAGTATTTTTCACTTTTATATGTTATATTTGACAAAATAAACTTATTATTTATAAGGGTTGTATCAAAATTTACTTTGGGTAAAATTTTGGTATATTTTGGATAAATTTAATTTTTAATGAATTGTGAAAAATACTATATTTTAATTCAAAACTTCCTTTTAATCTAATTTTTTTATATTTTTAAACTATTTTTTAATTGATTATAATGTGTAATTAGATTATAATTTAACATTTAATCAAATTTTGATCATTGGAGGTTATTTCACTTTGAAATTGGACATAAAAAAGTGCCAATCTTTTTATAGTTATTATTTCTTAAAAACATGTTTTTCATTTTCACAATGAAAATTTATTTTAAAATAATTTCTACCAGATATCAATTTTGAATTTGGAAAAAATGGATTCTATATTTGGAATCAAGAGGTCAAAATTGTGTAAATAAGTATCTATTATTTTTAGACATCGTGAATATTTACATTAATAAATAATTTATTTACCATGGTTAAAGGGTTAATATGGTAAATAAGTGTACACAAAAATTATTATAGTAATATTAAATTACCCCAACATGTGTCTTATATCTATTTTTTGATACATGTGCAACCATAGGCATATTTGGGTCAATTTTGTGACCGCATGAAGCCACTTGGGAGTGATAATGACTCTTTATATTAATAAATTTAAAGTAAAGAAAAAAAGACATAAACATATATCTTTTAGTAAATAAACTATTACATGGGGTTATATATGTTATCTCATAGAATATAAAAATTCATTATAAATATAAAACTATTTTATACATCATGTTATTTTATTTATAATTTTTAGATGTAACACCCTAAGATTTCATAATAAGTTATTTTCTTTAAAGTAATTCAATAGCTTGCGATACACGCAATACCGAGTTCGAGCACATCACGAATTACGAAACTAGCCATTAAAAAAGTTTTTATGAAATTTATTTACTGAATTTTGAATTTTTTATACTCCTTACAATTTTAGAATCCATATTATAGGGGTTTTTAGACATAATATAAGAACAAATTCATTTTTTCAGATAAAAGAAGTATTTTTCCAAAAATGCAATTTTACTATATTTTATTGGAAAAACCTTTTTAATATTAATATTTTAAAATTATATATATATTAAATTTAATGAAATTAAATTTGAATTTAGAATCGGGATATAAAAATATATTTTTCGTAAATTTTTGGTACTTTTCTAATAACTTTCAGATTTTGATGAATACTGAAAAATACTAGATTTTAATTGAAAAAAACTTTTTTAATCGAAATAATTTAGAGTTTTAAATTATCAAGTTGAATGGTTTTTATGTATAGTTCGATTATATTGTTATCATTTAATACAATGTAGGTTATTATAAGTAATTTCACCTTTAAATTTGGCAAAAAAACATGTCTATCTTTTGATAGTTTTTACATTTTAATAACCCACTTTTTGGTTTTGACAACGAGAATTAATTTTATATTAATTAATGAAACAATTTTTTTTTGAATTTGGTAAAATATAATTCATTTTTTAATTCATAATATAAAAATTATCTTAGGGTAAATTTTTGGTATTTTTATGAAAACATTCAATTTTTGATGAATAGTGCAAACACTGTGTTATAGTTTTAAACCAATTTTTTATTTAAATCATTATTTATATTATTTATATTAATTTTAAGTCAAAATAGATATATAATACCTATATAAGTTCAATGTAATTCATTGGAGTTGTTTTATAATAAAATTAGATGTATAAATTGTTATTGAACTTTTTATCGTTGTTTACCAACCTTCTAGAAGCATTTGCAAGTTTAAATAAAACATAATTTAACCACTTATGTGAATTGAATTTAAAAATTCCAAGAGACACGTATAATATTAGAAAATAAAATGTGGTTTAAGAAGATGAATATAATTTTTTATGAATAGTAACTTTTGACTTTTATTTACCACGATTAAAAGTAAATAGGATAATTAAAGGTAAAAATGATATTATAATTACCCTAACACATGTCCTAATTCTATTTGATAAGACTAATTCGACCCAAAACAACCTTAAGAATAAAATATGATCCTTCAGGTTCACTTGGATTAGATTAGGACATTTATTATTATTATATTTAAAGAAGAGTTAAAAGAGTAAAATTGTGAGATTATTAATTAAACCATTTTTAATATAAGGTTATACATAAGATAAATTAGACTATAAATATTCATTATAATTATAAAAATATATACTACATAACTCTATTTTATTCATATTTTTTAGATATTATATAATTAAATTTATTTATGACACAATGTTGATGCAATAACTACGTTCTTAATGATATATTAAAATATTTTATATCATAAATATCAAAATAAATATAATTTAAAAGATATGATGCCATACACATATTTTATAGGTTAATATTACATGTTAGGGTGGATTAGGTAAATTTTTTTCTAAGTTATAATGTTTTTATGACTTTCACAAAAACAAAATACCAAATAGTGTCAAAATTGACAAAAAATAGTTTTAAAACAAATACTATATTATTGGTCGATATAATATTTCTAAAAATATATGGTTTGTCCAAAGAGATTAAAAAATGTTATATATGTCATTAATGAACCACTTTAGGTTCTATTGGAAGTTTAGAGTATGTTTATTAACCATATAGCATAAGAATACATGAAGACAAGGTAAAAGTTAAACTATTTTACTAAGAGTTAAATCTAAATGATAAGATTAAAATGGTAACCTCATCCTGTCTAAAACCAGTTGGTTGAGAGTATTTAGACTCATACCAACATTATTTTCTAAACAAATCATTTTGGATCCATTGAAACCGAAAATTATATTATTATAAAATAATATTTCAAGCTTTTCCTAAAGTGACCCTCACATCTCTTATAAAAGGGTATTTCCCCTTCTCTTAATTTTACACCTCCAAAGCCATTTCTCTCAGCCAAACCCTGCCCAAATATCTTCCAAACATCCCTAAATTCAACCTAGAGGTCATTTTTTTATTATAACTCCAACCTAAGGAACCCTTTTGATCAACTCAAAAGGAAACCCACAAAGAGGAGGTAATAATTTTACCACCCTCTTTCATGTTCTTTTATTCTTCCACATCCTATTTATTTTCTATTTCCATAACAAAATTAAAAATCTAGTACCTTTTACATATTTTAATGTTATTATAAATATGGTACAACCATATTCGTTATTCTACCCATCGTATAAATGACAAAGTCACCATACGTGCGTACGTTTGGCTTACCGTCTCCACGTCATGGTGTAGTTTATTATTCAGACAATTAATTATTTGGATAGGTATAATAATGAGTATAACTGATGTAAATAATAAAAATAACATGTTTATTATTCTTTATATTTAATATAAAATCCAATTACATAAGATTTCACCATCAATATAATGATATAGTCGCTCAGGTGTACATATGGCTTACTGTCTCCACGAACGTGATGAGATTCATTCCCCATCATAATCAATCAAGAATAATTTTCATTTAATGATTAAAAATAATGATTAAGAACTTAATATAATTTAGGGTATGAATAAAATACATCCTTTACATAATAATCATGACTTACGTAACAAAACATATAAAGGAAAATGAATCAGTTAACAACCAAAACAATGATACTACTGAAATATCATTAACCAAGAAATATTAGAAGATCATATATGATATCATATTTATATATTTGGTTCTTGTATAATTTAAGAACCATGATTTCACCATTATACAGGAGGTTAACCTCTTCTATACTAATGAAAAGTACAAGGTAAGGGGTTTCTTATCTCACTTTTAATTCCATGAGATTTTCGTTGTTCACCACTTATTTATTGGATGTGGTTTATTATTTACAACCACCAATTGATGTATATTCTAATGATTAAATTTATATTCATGGTATTTTTTGTTTCATTTGGTGGTTATTAACTTTTTTTCTTATGACTTAATTGATTACAACGTGGTAAGGGGTTTTCATCTCACTTCTTATTCCCATGAGATTCTTGCAATATTGCCACTATTTCCTTTTTTGTTGTTTATGTACTTCCCATGATTGAATTATTTGTGTAATATACTTTAATTTATGATTATTTACATCTTCATTGTATGATACTTCTTTCATGTGGTGTATGTTTTGTATGTTACCAAATTGGTAAGGTAATTTCAAATTTCAATTTCCACTCATTGGGATTCACGCATACTTCATTGAATATTTTACTCTAAGATTATTTGTGGAATCACTATTTATTGTTTTTGTAGTAATCTCCACTCCCCTTTTTTTGGATATACGTTTGATACACATAATCACTCTATTGATATTATATTTTTAAGGGTAATATTAACTCAATTTCTATTCATTGAGTTAAACATCCAAGTCATTGGTTTTGTTTTTACAAGAATATGTGTGAATGTAATATGATTGATTTACACAAAATATCCAATAATATTTATTGTATTTATATATGTCACACATAATTATTTGATTTATTTATTTTTAATGTAAGGGTACTATATTTATAATTTATTTTGTTTCAATTTACTTGCCCTTGATACCTTTTTGTCGTTATGCAACAAGTCACTTTTATATGGTGTATATACTATCCTTTTACATATTATATGATGAATATATTTATTCTCGTGATATTTTAATGTTATTATTAATGTTATTCCTCAATTACTTTTATTCAATAATCTCTTATTTGGTTATAAACTCTTTAACTAAAATATCATTTGAAATGTTTTAAATATTTATTCTTCAAAATCTTTCTCATTAATTTCAATATTTTAAAAATGGTTTTAAGTATTTATTTATATATACATGATTTTTTTGAAATTAAAATTCCTTTTAAATGATTCAAAGTGGTATGGTACACATTTATTCAAAAATCTCTTTTATACGACTTCTTTGATAAATAGTGTGACAATTAAATGTTTTCAAGAAAAAGGGATATTTCTATCAAATAGTTTTAATGACTACTTTCATTAATGTAAATATCCTTTAGTGTATTTTATTCATGGTTAAGGTTGATTTATTATAATACAATCATCCTTATTGAACTGAATGAGTTATGTTTCACTGTGGATGTTCTATTTTTATACAATTCATAGTTTGGGGTTAAAATATTAACAATTAGTATGACAGTTTTAATACAAATTTTAGATTATGTTTCAAACTTTCCATATAAGGAATGCATTGGACTTAATAAGTGACAGGTGGAGCCTGCTATAGCTCCTCGATGCATCGGTAGGTCTCATGAGGCAAACTACTATCTTGTCACAAGGCCATGAAAAAATCTTATCTGTAGTCTTGGCACAAGGCCTTGACAATGTGGTAATGATGTCCGAAATTATGCCTTCCATCATTATGAATTTGGCTATTAATATTACATGTGATTATTCGACTAATAGAATATCATTTTGAATAAGTTAGTGGAATTATTTGATTCATACTTTCCATATTATTCTAAATTTTAGTTTAAAAGTCATATATATTAGTCTTATACATTGCCTTAAATTTTTATTCTTATTTATGACAGTTTCCATTATATTTTTATCCTTACTGAACATCTGATCTCACCCCTTTCTTATGTTTTATTTTTCCCAGAATATAAAGAAGTATATTATGATTAACCTGGAGGAATATGCTAAGGGATATAATATTGTTCAAAGGGGACACAATGTTGTTTTTTAATTTCATGATGTAATGTTAAACTTATGTGTGTATCTAGTACTTCCAAGGATACAAAACTGATCGGCCTTTTGAGACATGATTCCTTGTACCATGTCAATGTTATATAATAATGCACCGATTCTGGGTAACTGGGTTCAAGGGGTTATAGTTGGTATCCGAGAAAGTTTATTACAAACATTTGAATCTAGATTTAGATAAAACACTTATTAGGAAACATTATCCTAATATAGACATTGATTATTAGTATATAAGAACAACAAAATTTTTTTGTAATGTATATATTATGTGGGTTTTCCAATAAATAAATCTCTTTATGGATACAAACAGGTAGTGGCGGCTCTGGCACAGATGTACCTAGGAGTGAAAACTCCGACAAAGAGTTTCGGGCTGGACTTGGGTTATCCTAGTACATGACAATAGGCCTTGCTGCACTCTTGGTTACGACACTCCTAGGGGATATGCTTCAGATAATTCACATTTTATTTACAAACCAATTTGAAGGATTTTAATATAAGATGAGAATAAATAACCTTGGTTAATCTTAAAGAGTGTTAGATTGAAAATAAGGTGTTATGATATTCTCTAAATGATATTATGACTCACACTATGATTTCTTATGTTAGTCAGTGGTTGGATTCCAATGGAGTCATTTTAACATTGAACATGATGTTCAAGGTGGCAAGAATGGTGGAAATGTTCAATGAAATGGAATGTTGATCGGTGTAAAATATATCATGTTCATGCTGAATCAGTTTTCAAAAAATATGATCAAAAACATATATATTAACCGACTCTTGGACTCAACAGGAAGAGAATGGTGGTGAATGAAAAGAGCTACAGAATTGGATACCATGGAGAAAAGAAAGATCAATTTACATCATTCATTAAATGTTGAAGGAGACACCTAGGAAAGTGTATCAATGGAAAAAAATGATTTGTGTGTGGGAAAAAAGACTTAAAGTAACGAATTGCCGAGGAAAAATGAAGTGTACTATGAATGAAAATAAAAATTATCCCATTAATCAATTTATAGTCATTTTATGTAAATTTAGGGGACTTGGGAATTAACTGAGTGAATTCCCTATTCTATAAGATAACCTATGGGTCAAGGAATAACCAATGTTGAAAAAATGGACGGTGAAATGTTTAAAATAATTTGTTCTCTTTATTAATTGGATTACTTTTGAATAATTTGCCCTTATATGTGTAAAAATGTAGTTTGTTATGTAAAAATTCTATTTTAGGAAGAATTATATTTTCTATTGTTGATATATTTATAAATAACCATTTCAGTTTATATGATCCTTGAATTTGAGGCAATTACATGCTATAAAATTTTGGGATAAAAATGAGAGGTATGAGATATAATTTGTGGTGAAATTATGTTATTTTTATTTTGTATAATTTATATCATTTTTTTAATTTAATAAAATATAGTTTTTAAAAATGACAACATGAAGACTGTGTGACAACTCGTCACGTTGGACAAATCTGCGGGAATTGAACACACAACCAGAGTGTGATTGGGATTTATCACATACAACTGGACTACGTGAAGTCCCTGGTTAGTGTAACTAATTATTTTTAGTTAAATGATTTTATTGATCAATAATAAGTTGATTTAGTACCTTATGACTTATTAAATGTATATCCTTAGTATAAGAAAATGATTTGGTGATTAAGTGATAAAGGTTATTTTGGAAGACGTTCGCTCTATTAATAAAAATATATGCAAAAAAAAATTGAATACTATGGGATTTCATTTGAGAAGTAATGGTGGATTTTTATCTATGATTTTATTGTGTGTTTATTGAGATTTTATTTATTTATGGAAATGTTTATCATATCATAGAGAATATGTGATTAGGTTAATTTCTTTTAAGTATGTGAATTTCAGATTAGTCGATGTTATTTAGAGATACAATTTAATGTGGAAGACTAAATAATCAAATTCTTCAAAGTTTTGGGTTTCAATATTAGTTTTGATTATATTGAAGGATTTTTAGGGCAATTTTTAATTGAATGGTATTTATTGAAATTTGGGTATCGTTGGTTTAATTTTAGAAATTATGATTTGTCTTTTTTTTCTCAAAAGGATTATCCTTTTCAGGGATCATCTGATCTTGTACTAATAATTTTGGTTTTGGTTAATCTCTAAATACAAGGTAAATATAAAGTTTATTCTTTGTGGATCATGTGATTTTCTATATGTTGATTCTAGCACTTTAGGTGTGACCAAGTAATCTTCAAAACTCGTTGTTTGAAAAAGAAGATGTTTTATTGGTAGAAATTTATTAAAGGATGAAACTCTACTTAAAAAGTAAGTACATTTCTTTATGTTCTTAGTGAATCTCTTAAATTAATTCCACATCTTTATGAAATCGAACTTAAAACTAAAAATGTTGTTTTTTTACTTTTCCTATTGGGAAACTAATGGTCGTTTAACCCATCACAAGTTTGTGGTTTTCTTGTTGTTAACTTTTTCTTGATCATGTTTTCTATCACTCTACATCAAAACATGACACTTAGTTTATCATTCATATCCATGTTTTCCTACATGGAATCCTAATATGGGTTATCTCCGGTGACCTTTGTACTTCTCTTTCATTCTTTTAAAATAATAGTTATATTGACACTATTTTTGATGTGGTTCTTTCAATGAATTTCCCAAGACCAATTACAAAATTGTGGGGACACAATTTCCAAAATGGGGGAAGAATGTAACACCCCGAGATTTCATAGTAAGTTATTTTCATTAAAGCAATTCAATAGATTGTGCTACACACACCGCTGAGTTCGAGAACACCACGAATTACCAAACTAGCTGTTTAAAGAATGGTTATGAATAGTATTATCCAAATTTTAAATTTTATATACACCATATAATTTTAGAATCCATATTATGGGTTTGTTTTACATAATATAAGAACAAATCCCATTTTTTAGAAAAATGATGTATTTTTTAAAAAATGCAATTTTACCACCTTTTAATAGAAACCCCTTTTAAAATCCAATATTTGACACGTTTATATATACAATTTAATGAAATTAAATTTTAATTTATAATTAGGACATAAAAATTTATTTTAGACAAATATTTGGTAATTTTTTGATAACTCTCATATTTTAACGAATACTGAAAAATACTAAATTTTAATTGATTTTTTTTAATTAAAATAATTTATAGTGTTAAATTATGAAATTAAATGGTTTGGAAGTATAATTATATTATATTTTTATATTTTAATGCAATTTAGGTCATTATAAGTAATTTTACATTTAAATTTGACATAAACACTTGTCAATCTTTTGATAGATTTTACGTTTTAAAAACCCACTTTTTGGTTTTGACAACGAGAATTAATTTTAAATTAATTAATGAAACTTATATGTTTTGAATTTTGTAAAATATAATTCATTTTTTAATTCATAATATCAAAATTACCCTAGGGTAAATTTTTGGTATTTTTCTTAAAACATTCATTGTTTTGATGAATAGTGAAAAACACTACGTTATAGTTTAAAACAGATATTTTATTTAAATAATTATTTATTTTATTTAAATTTATTTTATGTAAAAATAGATATATAATACCTATATAAATTATATTTAATTCATTTGTTTCATTTTATAATAAAATTATATGTATAAAATTTTATCGAACTTTTTATCGTCTTTTAACCACCTTCTAGGGCATTTGCAAATTTTCATAAAACATAATTTTACCAGTTCTTTGAATTGAATTTAAAAAATACAAGTGACACATTTAATATTAGTATGTAAAATGCGGTGCAATATTATGAAAATAATTTTTGACGAATAGTAACGTTTTACTTTTATTTACCACAGTTAAAAGTAAATAGGGTAATTAAAGGTAAAAATGATATTATAATTACACTAACACATGTCTTAATTCTATTGGATATGTGTAATTCAACCTGAAAAACCTTAGGAATAAAATATTATTCATTAGGTCCACTTGGATTAGATTAATACATTTATTATTATTTTATTTAAAGAAGAGTATGAAGTGTTAAATTCGAAGTTTATTAACTAAAACATTTTTAATATAGGGTTATACATAAGATAAATTCTACTATAAATATTCATTAGAAAAATAAAAATATTACCTACATAATGATAATTTATTAATAATTTTTATATATTAAATAATTAAATTTATTAATGACACAATGATGATGCAGTAATTATCTTCTTAATGAAATATTAAAATAATTTATAATATAAATATAAAATAAATAGAATTTATATTTTTTGATGCCATACAAGAATTTTTTAAGAGAATATGACATGTTATGGTTGATTATATAAATTTTTTTTTAAGTTATAAAGCTGTTATAACTTTTACAAAAACCAAATACCAAATAGTGTTAAAATTGACATAAATTAGTTTTTTTTAAAATAATATATTATTGGTTGATATAAAATTCTTAAAAATATAAGTATTAGCAAAAGAGATTAAATAATAATATATATTTCATTAATGAACCAATTGAGGTTCTATTGGATGTTTAGAGTATGTTTATTAATTATATAGTGTAAGAATACAAGAAGACACAGTAAAAGATAAACTATTTAACTAAGAGTTAAATCTAAATGATAAGGTTTAAATGGTAACCTAAACATGTCTAAAATCTATTAGTTGATCGTATTTTGACCCATTCCCACGTTAAATTTAAAATAAATTATTTTTTATCCATTGAAAGGAAAATTATTTTATTATAAAATAATATTTCAAGATTTTCCTATACCGACCCTCACATGCCTTATAAAAGGATACTTCCCCTTATCTTAATTTAACACCTCCAAAGCCATTTGTATTGTCCAAAACTGGCCCAAATATTATTCCAACATCCTTCACCTCAACCTAGAGGCCTTACTTTGATCATAAAGTCAACCTGTGGAGCCCATTTGATCAACTCAGAAAGAAACACCCAAAGATGAGGTAAAAATTTCACCCCCCCCCCCCCCTCTTTCATGTTCTTTTCTTCTTTCTCTTCCTCTTTATTTTTTGTTTTCATAATTAAATAATAAATAAAGTACCTTATACATACTTGGATGTTATTATAAATATGTTTTAACCATATTCGTTATTCTATCCATCATATAAATGACCAAGTCACCATACGTGTGTATGTACGGCTAACAGTCTCCACGTCGTGGTGTAGTTTGTCATTCAAACACTTCATTATATGTATGGATATATAAATGAGTATAAATTATTTAAATAATAAATATAATATTTTAATTATTAGGTATATATGATATAATATCAAATTACATACTATTTCCTCATCAATATAATGATATTTTCAGTCATGCATACGTACAGCTTACCATCTCAATGAATGCGATGAGATTCCTTCCCCATTGTAATAATTCAAGAATAATTTTCATTTAATGATTAAAAATATTGTTTAATAACTTAATATACTTCTGTTTATTAATCTAATATATCATATACATAAGAAACATTACTTACATAAAAAATCATATTAAGGAAGACAAATCAGTTAACAACCAGAACAATGATACTACTGAAATATCATTAACAAAGAAATATTAGAATATCATATATGATATCATATTTATGTATTTGGTTCTTTTATAATTTAATAAAAATTATTTCACAATTATAACAGATTTTAACCTAGCATATACTAATGAAAAGTACAAGGTAAGGGGTTTCTAATCTCACATTTAATTCTGTGAGATTTCCATTCTTCACCAATTATTTATTGCATGTGGTGTATTGTGTACTGCCACTTGATGTATATTATCATGATTAAATTTATATTCATGGTAATTTTTGATTCATTTGGTGGTTATTAACTTTTTTTTCTTATGACTCGATTGATTACCACATGGTAAGGGGTTTTCATCTCACTTCTAATTCTCGTGAGATTCATGTTATATTTCCACTATTTCCTTTTGTGTGGAGTATGTACTACCCATGATTGTATTGTTTGTGTATTAAAATTTTATTTATTGGTATTTACATCATCATTGTATGATACTTCTTTCATGGGGTGTATGTTTCGTAAGATACCAAATCGAAAAAGGGAATTTCAAATTTCAATTTCCACTCATTGGGCATTACACATACTTCATTGATTATTTTACTCCAAGATTATGTGTGGAATAAAAATTTATTATTTATGTATTAATATCCACTCCCCTTTATGTGGATATTACTTTTATACACATAATCACTCTATTGATAAATTCACATTCTATTGATATGGACCTTTTAAGGGCAATCTTAACTCAATTTACATTAATTGAGTTGAACATCTATGTCATTGGTTTTGTTTTTATGAGAATATGTAATATGATTGATTTACATAGAATATCTAATTATATTTAGTGTATTTATATTTTTTACACATTATTATTTCATTTATTTATCCCCAATCAAAGGATATAGTCTTTATAAGGTATTTTGTCTCAATTTATATTCCATTGAGACCTCTTTGTCGTTATCCACCAAGTCACTTTAATATGGTGTATATACTATCCTTTGACATATTATATCATGAATACCTTTATTCTCATGATTTTATAATGTTTTGATTAATATTATTCTTCAATTACATGTATTCTAGCATCTCTTATTTGGTTAGGAACTCTTTAACTAAAATATCATTTTAAATGTTTTAAATATTTATTCTTCTAAAGATTTTTCATTAATGCCCAGGTTTTAAAAATGTTTTTAAGTAATTATTTATATGGAAATTAATGTTTTGAAATTAAAATTCCTTTTAAATGTTTCAAAGTTGTGTGGGTCACTTTGATTCAAACATCTCTTTTAAATGACTTCATTGATAAATAGTGCGTCATTTAAATGTTTTCAAGAAAGAGGGGATATTTATATCAAATAGTTTTAAAGACTCTTTTCATCTATTTAAATATATTTCAGTGTATTTTATTAATTATTGAGGTTGATTTATTATAATACAATCATCCATATTATATTGAAAGAGTTATGTTTGACTGTGGATGTGCTATTTTTATTCCATTCATGGTTTGTGGTAAAAATAATGACATTTTGTATGCTGGTTTTAATATAAATGTATAGATTATGTGTCAAACTTTTCATATGATTAATGAATTGGGCTTAGTAAGTGACGGGTATAGCCTGATATAGCTCCTTGATGCATCGGTGGGTTTCATGAGACAAACTAGTGTCTTGGAACAAGGCCTTGACAAAATCTTATATGTAGTCTTGGCACGAGGCCTTGACTATGTGGTTATGATTTTCCAACATTATGCATTCCATCATTATGTATTTGGGTATTGATATTACATGTGATTATTAAAATATTATAATATCCACGTGAATAAGTAAATTTCATTATTTGATTTATCTTTTCCATATTATTCTGATGTTTAAGTTTAAAAGGCGTGTGTTTTAGTATTATACATTTCCTTAAATGATTATTTTTATTTATGACAATTTCCGCTATATTGTTATCCTTAATGGTCATCTAAGCTCACCCCCTTCTTATGTTTTATTTTTCTTAGGATGCAAAGAATAATATTATGATTAACCTATAGGAATAGGTTAAGGGATATAAGAGTGTTCAAAGGGGACACAATGTTGTTTTTTTTTAATTTCATGATGTAATGTAAAAATCAAGTATGTATCTAGTTCTTGCATGGATACTAAACTGATTGATAATTCGGGGCATTATTCCTTGTCTCATTCCAATGTTATGTAATAATTCACTGATTCTGGGTAACTGGGCTCAGGGTGTTACACTAGACATCAAATAATTAAAATTATTTATGACACAATTCTAATGAATCAATTAACTTATTAATGAATGATTTAAATAAATGAGATTATAAAATTTAAAAAACTATAAAAATCCTATTCAATTCTTATTTGAGTATTTTATTTCGAACAAGTGTCATTTTATCTTCAAATTAAATGGGTTTTTGATATTTTGAAAATGAAAATTAGTTTATAATAATATAATATTTTCAAACATTCCTAAAGATCCCCTCCTCTCCCTTTTAAAAATCCATCACCTCTAACCCCTTACTCACACCTCTAAAGCCACTTGGATCATTAAACCACTAACTAATTAATCTCCCTACATCACTCTCTTTCTCCTAGAATCCTTACCTTAAGCAGAAGTCACTTCAAGGAAGCTTTTTGGTTCAAACCAAAGGGAGTTACCTGATTTAAAGGTAACATCTTCTCTTAAGTTATTTTCTTTTATTTTACTTCTCTAACCCCTAAAAACTTTTTATTACGTTATTTTTAAAAAAAATTAGTATCCCAAATATAATAGGTTATTTTTATGATATGGATTAGAATTACACTTACACACACCTCCATTTAATGGGTATAGAACATAATGTTTCTTTAGATCGAGAACTGCTGCCTCACGAAATGATGATTATTGAATATTCTCCTACCACCTCTTATAGTGACCATTATGATGGAACATTAATTAATTATTATATTTATGATAACTATTATATCTCTAGGATTATGTAATTCTATCTTAAAACATATCTTTATTATTTTCATGTAACATATATATGATAATTTCATTTGAGGAAGTGTGAACTACCTCCCCCACAAAGTTATATGACTCATTCATACCATACATGTAGCGTATAAAGGATAGTGTTAATGAATTTATAGAATGTATATATAATATTATGTTATACTGGAATAATAATATATCAATTTACCATTTGGTTTTCAATCCTTTTAAAATGAGAAAAATGAAATGGAAGTAGTGTTGATGCATACGTACGGCTTACCATCTCCATGAATGGTGAATTTCGTTTTCATATATCAAAATTATATGTAAAATTATAAATAAATATATACTGAATATATATGACATATAAATCATGAATATCATTCTAGAGATAATGGAATTTCTACCACATACTATATTTATAATTATAACAAGTTCATTTTAAACTAAATTTCTGAACATCGACAAAATGTCCTATATAAACTGAAATAATTAAAAAATTGTCATAGAAAAGTAATACGTGATATAAAAATAATAATAAACTTGGAAAAGGTCCTTAATCATGTATAAATTAACTTAAGTTTATTATTCATGAAATTAAATAACGAACGGGTCAAGTCTGACATGAAGTAAGGGACTTCATCTCAATCTCCTTTCATTGAGGCATGTAAAGATAATATACACCTCGTTATTTTATACGTTATATAATAAACCCCTTTTAATTTTAATTACATTTAAATGGAATAATTTTTCTACAAAACATTTTACTAAATGAAAAAAGGAATGTTTTTAACATTGGTGGTGACAATAACCTCTCCACCATTGTAATCGTTAGATGGATTCTGCTATAATATTTAATGTTTTTAAAAGGAAAAATAAATACCTTATTCTATTTTTGGTGTCGTGATAAACTAGGATGGGTGGTTATGTTTTAACCTCCAATGAATTGGTTATGGATGTTGGATTTATGGCTATTCCATTTAGTGATATGTGTGGAAGTCGACGGTATGGTTATTCTATTTAAGTATGTTTTTATCCCAATTGACCTTTATATGTTATGTGTACTTTCTAGGGGGTTTATTGTAATATTTTGGTTACAAAATGGTAAGAAATGATCTTTTATTCAGTTTAGAGTATATAATTCTTCATAAAAGTTAAAAGTATTACTTATGATAATGTATTCATGGTTTACCTTTTGTTTTTTATAAACTAACAGTTTTACTTCTTTGTGTATCCCTTACATAGATTTTTATCTTCATACCATGTTTTTTTGAAATTTTTTCTCATAGGACTTAATGATAAATAGGGTCCAGGATGGGATTGAGGAAAATTCATGATTTCAAAAATATGGAACTAGACATGACTCTTTTTTTTCTAGAGTTTTTATTTTATGAAAAAATAGATACTAAGTAAAAGTGTCTACATGAAATATCCAAATTGTTATGTATATGTTATGACATAATTCTATAAATCTATAAACTTTAAAGGATCCTCAATTTGAATTATTAACATTATTAATGATTATGTAATGTTTGATATCAGGTCCTTATATTTGGTATCATAGGTTGGGTAAGACAACATTAAGAGTTAGGGTGGTATGAAATTAATATCTATTAACTAATTTATGGTAAGATTGAAATGATATGGAATTTATAGATTACCATGTTGCTTCGCCTAAGATATTTCTGTGTTTATAATGGATTTACACTGAGTAAACATTGAAGATATGTTGGGAATTCCTAAAAAGGAATATAACCTTCCAAATAATCTACCCAAAACAGTCAAAACATGAACTGAACATTTTGTTGTAGTGATGGAATAGTTGAATTAGGATATAAATGGTGGTGGTATCTATATATGAGATTGTCCAGATCAACCAAAGAGAAACATGTCTGTAGTGGATCATTTCATGAGGCAACCCCCTATCATTTAGAGGATCATCTTACCCTATTCGAGATGAAATATTGATGAAAGCACTGGAGAATATTTTTTATGTCATGGGGTGTACAAAATATCAAAAGGCTAGTCTTGCTATTTACCGTTTTTATGGAGAATCTTATCAGTGGTGGTCGATAGTGAAAAATATTAGGGATATTGAGGAGATTGATGATCTTTATTGGGATGAATTCAATGGTATGTTTCATGAGAAATATTTTCCTAAGGTGGTTCGACATAGGATGGAAAAAAATTCTTGGAATTGAGGTTGGAGGAAAACTAAGTGGCTACTTACGAATAAAAGTTAACTCGACTGGAAAGGTATGACCCAAATTTCATCTGATATCTTTATAGTAAGATAAATCAATTTTACTAAGGAATTAAGCCTTAATATCAAAGATAATTAGCCTCACGTAAATTTAAAAGCTATGAGAAACTTGTCAAAAATGACTATTATGTATAAATGGAGATTTTTAATGATCAGGTGTTCCATGGGAGAAAACAAAAGAAGAAGTACATTTAGAAGGCAAAGGGAAAGAATTCATCAAAGAATTATACAGGTAAAAACATTTAATATCAATATAGTAATAAGTGTTGTAAAAATCATCCTGGATAATGTTTCTAAAGGTTTAGAAAGTGTTTCTGGTGTGGTAAGTCTCACTGTATTACTTGTAAATGTAATGAAGATGATTTAGCACACAATTAAAATCCAGCGGAATGATGTTTTAAGTACAATGAAATGGGTCATTATGCAAATGAGTGTCCAGAGAAGAACTCATCTGAGTAAAATCATCCTGACTACAAGAAGAATGGGGGGTGAAATTCTTTGAAACTACTTCATCAAATTTTGGGCCATCGAATGAAGTAGTATTAGGTAAACTATTTTTTAATTCATATTATGCCAATGTGTTGTTTGATTCAGGGTCTACACATTGTTTCATTTCTATTAAATTTTATTTTAAATTAATAATTCAATCTCAAGATATTAATCATGAACTTATGGTAAAAACAACAGGAGGAAATGTTGAGACAAAAAGAAATAATAAGAACCTTTATATCCTTGTGTTTGGAAAGAATCTACATGAAATAATTATTTTTTTCCTCTAGTAGAGTTTGATGTTATTTTGGGAATGGATTGGACTTCCTTTTATCATGCTATAATTGAATGTAGAGCTAAACTGGTTTCTTTTTAGAAATAATTTCAGTTTGTGTACCAATATGAACCCTTTATTTTGATAATATATGAAGAAGCAGAGAAACTATTTAAAGATAGAAATGAATATTACCTTTCACATATTGTTGAAAACAAAGAAACTATTTAGATTAAAAATTTTCCAGTGGTAAATGAGTATCTTGATGTTTTTTTATTATGAGTTTCTTGGTATAATAACTGATTCGGAAGTTGAATTTATAGTTGACTAATTTTATTTTACTAATCCAATTTTGAAACCCCCTTATTGAATGGATCAAATTGAACTTTTATATTTGAATAATAATTTGCATGAGTTATTAGGTAAAGGTTTCATTTGACCTAGAACATTACCATGGGGTTCTATTGTATATTTTTTAAAAAAGAAAGATTGTTCAATGAGGCTTTTCCTTGATTATATAACCTTAAATAACATCACTATTAATAAAGAGTATCATTTTCCTCATATCAATGATTTTTTAGATCAGCTATAGAGGGCTCAGTATTCTTCAATTATTGACTTGAGTTTTGGGTACCATCAGTTGAAAGTAAAGGAATCAGATATTCCTATGACTAAATTTCATACTAGTTATGGATATTATGAACTTGTTGTTAGGAATTTTGGGTTAAACAATGCACCTGCTATATTCATGGATCTTATGAATAGAATATTCCGTGAGTCCTTTGATAGGTTTTTGGTTCTGTTTATTGATGACATTTTGGTTTTTAAAGAATTAAAGAGGATCATGAAATTCATTTAAGGGTTGTCTAGAAATTTTTAAAATAAAAGAGACTGTATGAAAAATTTAGTAAGTTTGAGATTTGGTTACCAAAAATTTCTATCCTTGGTCACATTATTTCAAAACATGGAATAAATTTTTATCCTACTAAACCAAATGTTGTTGAAAAATGTCCAAGACCCACAAATATAACTGAGATCTATAGTTTTCATGGTTTATATGGTTATTACCGGAGGTTTGATGAAACTTTGTCATAGTTATCTAGCCCAATGACAAAGTTAATTCAAAAATGTGTTATGTTCATTTGTACAAAAGAATGTGATGACTGATTTTAGGAATTGAAAAGAAGATTGGTGAATGATCTAGTTTTGGTACTGCCATACAGAAATAGTTAATTTGTTATCTACAATGATTATTCATTGGAAAGACATAGTTGTGTTTTAATGCAGAATTATTAGGTAATTGCTTATGCTTCATGTCAGTTGAAACCTCATGATTTAAATTAACCTACACATGATTATAAATTATCTTATGTTTTTTTTTACTTTAAAAATTTGGAGGCATCATCTGTATAGAGTAATATGTGAAATATATACTGACCCCAAAAGTTTGAATTATATATTTACTAAGAAGGAATTAAACATGAGACAAAAAAGATGGTTAGAATTAATCAAGGATTATGATTGCATGATCCATTAACATCTGAGAAAGGAAAATAAAGTGGCTAGTGCATTGTGTAGGAGGATTAATGTTACCTTAACCATGATACATTTGGAATGAGATCTTTTGGTTCTTGATTTTATGGGTTTTTGAATAAAAGTTTTTGGTGTAAGAAATTCCTCTATTTTGTTCCCAGTTTCACTATAATCTTACCTAGTAGGTAGAGTTAAGAAAGCATAGAAATAATATAGTAAGTTGCATAAAAAATGTTGAATTTTTTCAGATGGGTAAGTTACTAGAGTTTACAATTGATAGATACTATGTTTTGAGGTTTGGAAAGAGATTATGTGAGCCTTGTAATTCAGAGTTGAAGAAATATTTGTTATGTGAAGATCATTTCTCTACGTTTTCTATTCATCCTAGCAGTACTAATATTTACAGAATTAATTGGGAGTTTTACTAGTGGGATGGAATGAATATAGATATTACTAATTTTACTATGAAGTGTTTGACTTGCGAAAAGGTTGAAGTAGAGTGGATGTTACAGAAAGGGATGCTTTAGACATTACTAGTTTCAAAGTGGAAATGAGAAAATATATCTATATACATTGTTGTGGGATTACCATATAAATATCAAGGTAACAATGTAATCTAGTTTATTATTTATTGATTGAAAAACTATTATCATTTCCTTCCTATTCGAGATACATTGTCTCTAGATCAAATTTCTTGGTTTTATGATAAATAGATAGTTAGGTTATATATACTTCACCTCTCAATTGTATATGATCATGATCACATGTTTACTTATAACTTTTGGAAAGGCCTTCATATGCTTTTGGGAACTAAATTAATTTCTAGTACAAATTTTTATCCACAATTAGATTGGTAGTCAGAATGAACAATTCAAACTTTAGAAGATATGTTGCGTGCTTCTTCAATGGATTACCAAGTATGTTGGGACCAAAATCATTCATTGGTTGAATTTTATTATAATAATAGTTTTATTTCCAGTATATAGATGGCTTCACTTAAGGCTTTATATGGAAATCGGTTTCGAACTCCAGCTTTTTGGGATGGTGTAGGTGAAAGGAAGCTGATGGGACCAGAATTGGAAGAAGAGATGGTAGAAAAAATTTAGTTGATTTAGAAGCACATGAGAATACCTTAGAGAAGTCATAAATGTTATATAGATAACCGAAGGAAGGATCATTCTTTTGAGGTATGTGATCATGTCTTTTTCAATGTTTATCCATAGAAAAGTGTGTTGCGTTTTGGAATGAAGGGAATGATGAATATGAGGTTCATTGGAACCTATGAAATCTTAGAGAAAGTTGGATCAACTTCCTATAGAGTGGATTTAACTCCAATTTTATCATAGGTACGTAATGTTTTTCACATTTTAATGTCGAGAAATTATATTCCAGATCCATTTCATGCTTTGAGTCCAGATGTAGTTCAGTTGGGATAAAATCTTTCTTAGGAGGAACAACCACTCCATATTTTTGACTAAAGGGAGTATGTGTTGCAGAATAAGGTAATTAATTAGGTAAATGATTTGTGGAAAAAATATATGGTTAAAGAGGAAACATGGAAATCTGAGAATTCAATGACGGATAAATATCCCCATTTATTTGATATATAAATATAATTAGGATGACGCAATTTCTAAAAGGGGGGAAGGATGTAACATCCCAGTTAAATATAGAATAATATTTTTTCATATTTATTAATATTTTTGAATTACATATTAATTTCACTTTAAATGGGTTTATATGTTCGATGTCTTACGTGAAATTCAACATGGGTTTTCATGGAAATCTTATCATGCACATAACGTTGAGTTATACTAAATAATAATTATATAATATTATTATTTAAATGGTTGTTAACTCCTATATGTTGTAAGGGAAAGAATGAAAATAACAAACTAAAATATGATTAAAAATTCTTATTAAATGTTTTTCACGTTCATCCAATAAAATTTATATGCTTAAAATGTAAATGAATCCAATTTTAATCACAAATACTCTACTATTCATTAAAATGTCTATTTACTTCCTTTTGATGGAAACCAATTTTTAAATCTATATTTTTTCACTTTTATATATTCTATTTGAAAAAATAAACTTCTTCTTTAGAATAGGGATAATAAAATTTACGTTGGGTAAAATTTTGGTATTTTTCTGATAACAATCATTTTTTATTGAATACAGAAAAATACTGTATTTTAATTCAAAACTACCATTTAATATAATTTATTTATATGGTTAGATTATATTTTTAACTAGTTTAAAGTTAAATTAGATTATATATTTACCATTTAATCCAATTTTGGTCATTGAAAGTAATTTCACTTTGAAATAGGACAAAAAAAGTGTCAATCTTTTGATAGTTATTATTTATTAAATTCACGCTTTTTTGTTTTGACGACAAGAATTAATTTTGAATTAATTTTTGCCACTTTTTTGTTTTGAATTTATAAAACAAGGATAAATATTTTTTAATCAAGTGGTATAAATTTTTTAAATAGGTAACTTTTATTTTTAGGCATTATGAATGTTTACTTCGGTAAATATTTTATTTACCATGGTTAAAGGGTAAATCTGGTAAATATGGGTAAACAAATATTATTATAATAATATGAAATTACGTTAACATGTAACCTATTTCTATTGGTTGATACATGTCTAACCATTTTTATACATGGGAAGATTTTTGGACCCCATGGACCCACATGGGAGTGATAATGACACTTTATATTAATTAATTTAAACTAAATTTAAAATTGGCATAAATATATATCTTTTAGTAATTAAATTTTTAAATGGGGATATATAAGTTATCTCTTTGACTATAAATATTAATTATAAATATAAATGCATTTCCTATATTATTTTATTTTATTTATAATTTTTAGACATCAAATAAATAAATTTATTTATGACACAATGATGATGCAACAATTACCTTATTAATGGATGATTTAAATAAATGAGATTATAAAATTTAAAAAACTATCGAAAACCTGGGAAATTCTTATTGGATGATTTTATTTCAAATAAAAGTCATATTATATTCTAATTTACATAGTTTTAGTCCTTCTGAAACTGAAACCCGTTTATAATAAGATAATATTTTCACAATTTCCAAAAGAGACCATCCTCTCCATTATAAAAATCTATCACCTCTATCTACTTACTCACACCTATCAAGACCCTTAGATCATCCAAACACTACCCATTTAATCTCTATACATTCCTTTATTCCTACCAGAAGTCATACCTTATAAAGAAGTCACTTCAAGGATGGATTTTGGTTCAAACTGAAGGGAGTTACCCGATTTAAAGGTAACATCTTCTATTAAGTTCTTTTCTTGTATTTTACTTATCCAAACCCCTAAACATTCTTTATTAAATTCATTTTAAAAAAACAGTATAATTAATATACTATATTGTTTTATGATAAGGATTCAAACTACACTAACACAAACCTCCATTTAATAGGTATAGAACATAATGTTTCTATGGATAATGACCTACTGCCTCACGAAACGAAGATTATTCAATCTTATCATACCCCTACTTATGGTGGAAATTATGATGATATGATAATTTTATATGATATTTATGATATTTATTTTATCTGTATTATCCATTAATTATTTTTTATAACATATCTATATGCTTTTCATGTTAGATATATATGATAATTTCATTTGATGAAGTGCGGACTACTGCCCCCTCAAAGTGATATGTTTCGTTCATACCACACATGGAATGTATAACGGATGATGTTAATGAACTTATGTACCATATATAAAATATGATATTATACTATAATAATAATATACCTATTAATTATTTTGTTTTCATTCCTTTTAAAAAAAAGAAATGAAAGTAGCATTCATGCGTACGTACGACTTACCGTATCCATGATCGGTGCATTTATTTTTCATATATCCAAATGATATGGAATATTATAAATACATATATACTGGATATATATGATATATATTATACATAAATCATGAATATAATTCTAGAGATAATGTAATTTTTACCACATAGAAAATTTATAACTATAACAAGTTCATTTTTAACTCAAGTTCTGAACATCAACAAAATATCTGATATGAACTCAAATAATTAACTAATTGTTATAGCAAGGTAATAAGTGACATAAAAGGAATAATAAAATTGAAAAATCACTTTAATCAAGTAGAAATTAAATTAAGTTTATTATTAAGGAAAATTGAAGAATGAACGGTTCAAGTCGGACACAAGGTAAGGGACTTTATCTTAGTCTTATTTCATTGAGGAATATTTTGATAATATACACCTTCTTTTGTAAGGTATATAATAAAACCATTTTGACTTCTAATTTCATTAAAATGGAATATTTATTATATTAAGAATTTTACTAAATTACAAAAGAAATGTTTTTAATGTTTGTAGTGACAATGACCTCTCTGTCACCGTAATCGTTAGTTGGCTTCCTCTATATGCCTTACGGGTTTTAAAAGGAAAATGAAATTCCCTATTATGTTTTTGGGTGTTTTGGTATTGAAGATGGGTTTTTAAATGAATATATTAATTTTAAAATCTTTAAATTATTACATTTGATTCCAAATAAAATTTTATTAGTGAAATGTTTATATTTTCAATATATTATGTGTTGTGATTTTGTAATGGTACTTAGACATTTGACAGGTGGGTACATGATAAACCAAATGATGGGTGGCGCCATGATAAAACAGGATAGGTGGTTATGTTATAACTTACAATTTATTGGGTATGGAAGTCGTCCATATGGATTTTTATATAGTGATATGTATGGAAGTCGATCGTATGGTAATTCCATTTAAGTAAGTTTATATCCCAAGTTACCTTTATATTTTATGTGTTCTTTCTTTGGGTTTTATGGTAATATATTGGTTAAAAAATGGTAATAAATGATCTTTTATTTAGTGAAGAGTATTTACTACTTCAGAAAGGTGAAAAGTATTACTTATGATAAAGTATTAATGATTTTCATTTTGTTTTAAAAAACTAACAGTTTTCTTTCATTGTGTATCTCTTAATGAGATTTTTTATGCTCATACCAATATTTTTTTTAAATGTTTTTTATAGGACATAATGATGAATATAGTCAAGTATTGGACCATTGAAAAGTCATGATTTCTAAAATATGGAATTATACATGACTCTTTTTTTCTGCAGTTTTTATTTTATGATAAAGTAGATACTAAGTAAAAGGGTCTACATGTAATATTTAAAATTTTATGTATATTTTATGACCTAATTCTCTAAATATATAAAATTGAAAATATCCTCAATGTGAATTATTAATGTAATTCAATATTATTTAATGTTTAAGGTTGGGTCCTTATACTATACATAATTATAGTATTAAATCTATTGACTTTTCTAATTGTATAGTTACATTCAAAATATTATTTGTTGTTGAATGAGTTTTAGAAAACTATTTTTATTTATTACTTATGACTAAAATCATTAGATTATTCAATAACTAATACTCATAACTTTATAATTTATATTCTACAATAATGACATTATCCTAATTAAATAATGAAATACTAACAAAAATATAATAAACTTTGTAACATTTACAAATAAATATAATTCTTCATTCAACTTTTTTTATTAATATTATAATATTAATTTTTGTCATTATGTAAAAGCAATGAAAAAAATTTATTTGTTAGTTTATGGTATTTTGATGGTTGTTCATATATTAAATTGTTTACTAATAACTCCTTTTATTCAAAATTGAATTTAAAATATTAATTTATTATAGAAAATATAATTTTTTTGACATTAATAATTTTTATAAAATCCTTACAAGGGATTAAATTTAAAAAAAAATTAAATACATTTTGATTAAATATGACTAATTATTTAGGTCATAATGATTTTGAAACATTTTTTATTCTAACTAATTAAATACTTTGTTTTAACTTCCTGATATAAAAGGGAAAATAAAATATAATTGTGATCTATTTGTTGAAGAAAAAAACAATATAGGGAATTATTCAATCGAATTAACGATGATAGCATGAGCTAACCGTTTTGGTTCAATAGTTGGATTATTTTAGACCTATAGTTATGTCTTGTTGATGAATATTTATATATACTTTTTTTATAGTGAGATATTTTACCTTGTTAACATTCTCTTATTTTATATGAAAAATATAAGAAGAGTACTCTAATTTCTATGAATAATACATTTTTTATAAAAATAAAAATTGTTTCATGAATTTTGTTAATTGTCAAATATAATGTAGAGACCCGAAACCTGACGTACATGAACATTACATTACTTTTGCGGAATACTTAGTACATAACAAAAACACACACACAAGGATCGTAATAGTTTAGTGTCTTTGGAAACTCGGAATAAAATCTTCTAATCGTGGTGAAAGATCTTCAACATCTCCCATAAAGATCTTCTTCTTTTTTTACCTAAAACCTTTCTTTATATCCTGGGAAAAAGAAAACATAAAAGGGTGAGCTCAAATGCTCAGTAAGGGTAAATAAAGGAAATAAAAATCATATCATATCTTTTTGAAAATCAAAACCTGCAAAAGAGATCATAATATCTTAACATGGAATAAATCATAGAAGTGAAAATGAGATCCCCATAATCATAACATAAAACTTGAAACTTTGTGGCATGCACACATAATCATGGAAAATCATTTCTTGTTAGTCATGACTCATTGCCAAGACTATCTTAGTGGACAAAGTCCCTTTCTGAACCGAGTTCACTCTTCGTTTTAGTCCTGTATCACTGAACTGAAATAACCTTCCGTTCCAGCCATGTCTATATCATGAGATATAAAATCTTTACCCAATGCATTGGAGGGAGATATAGGTCCCACCCATCTTATAATGAATCCTTTCTTATTGTGCCACATAATCATAAATCATACATCATCGCATAACCCATGTAATAAAAATGGGATTCTTAAACAACATGACATCATAAAACAATTCATATAAGATAAAGGAATTCATAAAAATATTTCCATCACAACATAATCAAACCAATTTAATAATAGGGATTAAAACAGAACCCTTTATTATCTTAGATGGAAAATAATTTTGATAAAATACTTGAACTCCATTCTTGAGGAAAATATCCTTTCTACTTCAAAAACATTTTTCCTTTCATAACATTTCATACAATTTTAAACTAAAAGAATTTGATTAAAAATAACTTGGAAACTTGTAAAGGAAGATTTTTGGAAATAATGTTTTAAAAATCCATTCATGTCGTATAAGTTAAAAAAACATTCTTCGTACTTTTGTCGGAAAAGTCAAAAAGTACCTCGTACGAAAAACGACAAAAGATTCCTTTCATACATATTACTAAAAACTCACCGAAGGGTAAAAATGGATTTAAACAATTGTAGTTGGATGGAAATAATATTACATATCGATGAAAAATGGATGTGGATGATAAAATACACCCCAGTAAATGCCAAAGTAAAAACAATCTCGGATAAAAATGAGATTGTGATATTTTCCCTTACATTAGGTCCGACTTGCTTTGTAAGTGTCCGAACCTCCTGTATAATGATTTAAATCATGTTATTGAATTATTACAGAATCATATTCATTGTTATGATATCATATATGGTTCACTTATGACATTATATTACCCGTTCTTTTGTAAATTACATGTTAAAGAAGCGTTTTGGGTAAAATCGTTTCATTTATCGTAGGTGTTTTGATTTGTTGTTCTTGACATTATTATTACTTATATCATGATTTACTTACTTTCAGAATATAAAATATGATTTATATATCATATATATTCAGTATATATATATATATAATAGATAGATAAATGAAATGAAAAACACCGTTCATGGAGACGGTAGTCCGTACGTACGCATGAACGCTATTTTCCTTTCCTTATTGTCTTGAATGGAAGTAAGTAGATGACATACATATATATATATATACATAAATCCAGTAGCTTTATAATGTCATATATTTAATTATTATTTCTTATATATACTTTATAATCATTCTTAAATGGTTAACATGGAGAATGAATCTCATCGCGTCGTGGAGACGGTAGTCCGTACGTACGCACGAGCGATGATATCGTTCCCATGGTCGTGGAATTGTGTTGAAGTGTATGTAAAATATTTCAGTATCAATATCACTTTATAATAATCATATATAGTTACTCATTACACCATTATACCCATCCTATTAAGGTGGTGCTGGAAAATAGATTACACCACGGCGTGGAGACGGTATTCCGTACGTACGCGCGCGCGGTGATTTCATTTTTCCGTAGGATGGATAGAAGGTGAATTAGAGTTGTTTCATATTTATAATAACATATCAGTATATAATAAATACTGATGTTATTACTTTATCATGAAACAACTAAATAAGAATAAGTTTGAAGAAGAAAGAAATTGAAAAGATCGGTAATGGATATTACCTCTTCATTCAAACGCCTCTTTGAATCCTCCACTTAGGGAACTAAGATTGGTCTTTGAAGAATACCAGGACCTTTAGGATTATTCTAGGGAAGTGTAGAAGGGATTTTGGTAGGGGTTGGCCGAGCTTGAGTGCTCAAATTGTTGTGAGGAGGAGGGGGAGGAGGTGTCCTTTTATAAGGGAGGAGAGGGGCACCTTAGGAATATCTCAAAATATTATTTTATATTAAAGTAAAAATCGGTTTATAATGGTTCCAAAGGGTCTTATTTCGAATCTAAAGTGGGGATGGGTCGAAATCCTATCATCCAATAGGATTTATACAAGTTTAGGGTATTATTTTAACCTTATCAATTATATTTAACTCTAAGTTAAATAATTTAACTTTTACCGTGTCTTTTTGTTTTCTTTCACTATATGGTTAATAAACTTACTATAACATGACAAACGAACCCCAAATTGTTTATTATTAATATATATATCCTTATCTATGTCATTTTGCCGAACCTTAGATTTTTAGGAATAAAATAACAATTAATAATATAATATTTGATTTAAAAACTATTTTGTGTCAATTTTGACACTATTTGATATATGATTTTTGTGAAAGTCATAACAGAATTATATGTTCGAACCAAGTTGATTAAATCAACACTAATATATCATAGTAACCTAGAAAATTAGTGTAATTCATAAAAAGTCTCATATTATATTTAGTTTGGTGTTTATAACATCAATTATGTTAATATTTCATTAATAAGATAATTACTGCATCATCTTTGTGTCATAAATAAATTAACTTATTTGATGTCTAAAAATTACAAATAAAATACCATTATGTGGGAAATCTTTTTAGTTTTCTAATGAATATTTACAATCGAATTTATCTTATGTATAACCCTATATTAAAAATGTTTTAGTAAATAAACTTTAATTTTAACTCTTTTAACTCTTCTTTGAATTAAATAATAATAAATGTCCTAATCTAATCCAAGTGGGCCTAAATGATAATATTTTACACTTAAGGTTGGTTTTGGTCGAGATACACTTGTCCAATAGAATTAGGACATGTGTTAGGGTAATATTAATATCATTCTTACCCTTAATTACCCTATTTACTTTTAACCACGGTAAAAAAAAGTAAAAAGTTACTATTCACCAAAAATTATTTTCATCTTATTGAACCACATTTTACTTACTGACATCAACCGTGTCTCTAGGATTTTTTAAATTCCATTCACAGAAGCGGTAAAATTAAGTTTTATGAAAAATTCAGTTTTTTAACTACCACTTAGTAGTTTCACTATTCATCAAAAATTGACGTTTTTCAGAACAATGCCAAAATTTCATCCTAAGCTATATTTCATATTCTGAATTCAAAAATGAAGTCTATTTTACCAAATTCATAACATAAAAGTTGCATTAATTAATTTTATAATTAAATCCCGCTGTTAAAACAAATAGCGTGTTTTTAAGAAACAATAGTTATCAAAAGATTGACACTTGATTATGTCTGGTTTAAATGTGAAATTACATCCAATGACCAACATTGTATTAAATTGTAAAAATATATTCTAAATATAATTTAAAACCACTCAAATTAATAATTTATCACTATTAATTATTTCGATTGAAAAAGTTGTTTTTAACTAAAATTTAGTAATTTTCACTATTCATCAGAAAATGAAATTTATCCGAAAAGTACCAAAATTTCACCCTAAGATAATTTTGATATTACAAATCCAAAGATAAAGTCCATTTTGAAAAATAAAATTTACAAAATTTCAAAAAGTGGTTATTACTATTCATAACGGCTAGTTTTAATAATATTTTAATAGCATATCGTTGTTTAGTGAAACTCGGTATTGCGTATTACACACGCTATCGAGGAAGGTCGCGATTGCGTGTAATGCAAGGCAAGTCAAGGATGCGTGTTGTGAAAGCTCCTTTTGGTGTAGCGTACAACACAAGACATTAATAAAATTAAAAATAATATTTTTTATAAAATCTTGGGCTGTTACATTCTACCCCCCTTAAAATGAATTTCGCCCTCGAAATTCGTCGGGGTTATAAATGGTTTACTATTCGAAAGTTTCTTTAATAGAAACCCACATCGTAAAAAGGAATATCAAAACCAATCTTTAAAAACAAAAGTATGAAACGTAACGGTTACCCAAATAAACTAATCATTGGGTTTCCACATAGGTGAAAATATGGATATGGAAGAGAAATCTAACCATCATGTTCTGATGGAGAGTGGTAGAGAACATGGCTATGGAAAATCCAGTAATCGCAAATCCATAGATTTGTGATGATATAAGGTACCATCTGATTCATCAGGTATAAGATCACTAGGACAACATTTTTGGTTTTCAAGATCATTTCCCTAAAGTTGAAAATTTGAATTAGAATAAATACTTACTTTATTTTGGTACAATCTCAGTGTTGTTCGTGCCTTGAACAATTTCCACTTCATCTCTTAAATAAATGAAGTTGAATTTGTTATTCATGAAGTGTTAGCAGATCATGTGATAAAATGACGGGTCATTCCATCTATCTCAAATAAAAGGTTAGCATAAGTTGATCTATAGTGAGATTAATCATATATGGTTCCTAAAATGGACTTATACTTCATATATCATACTGCTTAATATAATAAAACTAGTTTCTACTAAATAGGGACTTCCTGTAGGCCAGTGGTAGGCGATAAAGGCCAGTCGCACTTCGGTTGTGGGTTCGATTCCCATAGCCTTGTCCGACGCGATGGGCTGTCACCCGTCCTGCAGGTTGTCCTTTTTCTAAAACTACATTACTATAACATCCTATAAATAATATCAAAAAAAAAGAACTTCTTTAGGCTTATCCATAATATTGCAGTCCACTTTCATAACATAGTGAAAATGATTACCAGAGATTTAATACCATCGTTGATCCCCATATATCATAAGATATGTCTTGTTGGTCACATTCTAAACATTCAAAGTCCTTAATCATGTATTCTCTTGAATACCCATTGAACCTTAGTGAAAACATGAATGAAGTTAAACGTTAACACTTTCCACATACAAAAATCCTCAAAATTCTTTATAATCAAACCATGATATCACTTAGTCCTTATATCAATCATGACCTCATGAATACTGTTAAACATTTCGTTTTCTCGTTTTCCCTTCATTATGCGCATATCATCTTATTTCCAAAAATATCTGAATAACCTTTCATGGATACTGGTAGCATTAATCACACACTTTCAAAACTCAAGGAAAGACAACAATGTATCAATCCTTAGATGTCTCTTTATTCCATAGTACCATGAGATTCTTTATACAACATTACACTTGATAAACATGTAATCATTCCACTACATTCTTAAACCATTGACCGAGCTTCAACAATTATTTCATCTCACATATCATTTGTAGTCTCTTCATCATCATCAACATAAATACTACCCATACGACCATACTGATTCTCTTCATGAGACTTTCCCTTAGGGAATTGGTTTGCATAATGCCCGTACATTCCACATTTAAAACATTTAACCATTGTTGATGTCGTAGCAATACCATTATCCTCATCCATGGTGTTAACTGAACCTTTTCCTTTGCACTTACTTGCTTTGTGTCCTTCTTTTCCACACCCAAAGCATCTTCCAGTTCCTTTGAAACATTCTCCTTGATGCCTCTTCCCACATGAATTACATAGGGGAAATTGAACTTTCTTTCCTCTATGATCATCATGAAACTCCATCTTTCTCTTATTAGCCGAGTCAGGAAACTTACCAAATTTTACTTTATTGATCATATTATGAGATTGCTGATTCGGCATAATAATTTTGTTTGGACTTCCAAATCCCATTTCATTATGAAGAATATCATTCCATTGTCCATCATATCCTCCATTATCGTGAATCATCTTATTTCCAGCCATTCTCTAAAACCCAAAAAAGAATAGTGTGAGAGGCAAAAATCATGCTAGGGAAAACAACATAATAAAGGGGAAGTACCTTCAATATCTAACATCTTAGGTTTAATTCTATGATCGTTAGCGTAATTCTAGTACTATAACCTATACGTTTACTTAACCTTAGGGACATCCCTAGACATACCATAGAAATATCTCTAGGGATCTCACTAAAGTTCTCGCATCCTAGTTTCCAAAGGTTGACTAAACCATTCCTCTGATACCAACTGTAGAGACCCGAAACCCGACGTACATGAACATTACATTACTTTTGCGGAATACTTAGTACATAACAAAAACACACACACAAGGATCGTAATAGTTTAGTGTCTTTGGAAACTTGGAATAAAATCTTCTAATCGTGGTGAAAGATCTTCAACATCTCCCATAAAGATCTTCTTTGTTTTTTACCTAAAACCTTTCTTTATATCCTGGGGAAAAGAAAACATAAAAGGGTGAGCTTAAATGCTCAGTAAGGGTAAATAAAGGAAATAAAAATCATATCATATCTTTTTGAAAATCAAAACCTGCAAAAGAGATCATAATATCTTAACATGGAATAAATCATAGAAGTGAAAATGAGATCCCCATAATCATAACATAAAACTTGAAACTTTGTGGAATGCACACATAATCATGGAAAATCATTTCTTGTTAGTCATGACTCATTGCCAAGACTATCTTAGTGGACAAAGTCCCTTTCTGAACCGAGTTCACTCCTCGTTTCAGTCCTGTATCACTGAATCGAAATAACCTTCCATTCCAGCCATGTCTATCTCATGAGATATAAAATCTTTACCCAATGCATTGGAGGGAGATATAGGTCCCACCCATCTTATAATGAATCCTTTCTTATGTGTGCCACATAATCATAAATCATACATCATCGCATAACCCATGTAATAAAAATGGGATTCTTAAACAACATGACATCATAAAACAATTCATATAAGATAAAGGAATTCATAAAAATATTTCCATCACAATATAATCAAACCAATGTAATAATAGGGATTAAAACAGAACCCTTTATTATCTTAGATGGAAAATAATTTTGATAAAATACTTGAACTCCATTCTTGAGGAAAATATCCTTTCTACTTCAAAAACATTTTTCCTTTCATAACATGTCATACAATTTTAAACTAAAAGAATTTGATTAAAAATAACTTGGAAACTTGTAAAGGAAGATTTTTGGAAATAATGTTTTAAAAATCCATTCATGCCGTATAAGTTAAAAAAACATTCTTCGTACTTTTGTCGGAAAAGTCAAAAAGTACCTTGTACAAAAAACGACAAAAGATTCCTTTCATACATATTACTAAAAACTCACCGAAGGGTAAAAATGGATTTAAAAAATTGTAGTTGGATGGAAATAATATTACATATTGATGAAACATGGATGTGGATGATAAAATACACCCCAGTAAATGCCAAAGTAAAAACAATCTCGGATAAAAATGAGATTGTGATATTTTCCCTTACCTTAGGTCCGACTTGCTTTGTAAGTGTCCGAACCTCCTGTATAATGATTTAAATCATGTTATTGAATTATTACAGAATCATATTCATTGTTATGATATCATATATGGTTCACTTATGACATTATATTACCCGTTCTTTTGTAAATTCCATGTTAAAGAAGCGTTTTGGGTAAAATCGTTTCATTTATCGTAGGTGTTTTGATTTGTTGTTCTTGACATTATTATTACTTATATCATGATTTACTTACTTCCAGAATATAAAATATGATTTATATATCATATATATTCAGTATATATATATATATAATAGATAGATAAATGAAATGAAAAACACCGTTCATGGAGACGGTAGTCCGTACGTACGCATGAACGCTATTTTCCTTTCCTTATTGTCTTGAATGGAAGTAAGTAGATGACATACATATATATATATATATACATAAATCCAGTAGCTTTATAATGTCATATATTTCATTTTTAATTTCTTATATATACTTTATAATCATTCTAAAATGGTTAACATGGAGAATGAATCTCATCGCGTCGTGGAGACGGTAGTCCGTACGTACGCACGAGCGATGATATCGTTCCCATGGTCATGGAATTGTGTTGAAGTGTTTGTAAACTATTTCAGTATCAATTTCACTTTATAATAATCATATATAGTTACTCATTACACAATTATACCCATCCTATTAAGGTGGTGGTGGAAAATAGATTACACCACGGCGTGGAGACGGTATTCCGTACGTACGCACGCGCGGTGATTTCATTTTTCCGTAGGATGGATAGAAGGTGAATTAGAGTTGTTTCATATTTATAATAACATATCAGTATATAAGAAATACTGATGTTATTACTTTATCATGAAACAACTAAAGAAGAAGTTTGAAGAAGAAAGAAATTGAAAAGATCGGTAATGGATATTACCTCTTCTTTGAAACGCCTCTTTGAATCCTCCACTTAGGGAACTAAGATTGGTCTTTGAAGAAGACCAGGACCTCTAGTATTATTCTAGGGAAGTGTAGAAGGGATTTTGGCAGGTGTTGGCCGAGCTTGAGTGCTCAAATTGTTGTGAGGAGGAGGGGGAGGAGGTGTCCTTTTATAAGGGAGAAGAGGGGCACCTTAGGAATATCTCAAAATATTATTTTATATTAAAGTCAAAATCGGTTTATAATGGTTCCAAAGGGTCTTATTTCGAAGATAAAGTGGGGATGGGTCGAAATCCTATCATCCAATAGGATTTAGACAAGTTTAGAGTATTATTTTAACCTTATCAATTATATTTAACTCTAAGTTAAATAATTTAACTTTTACCGTGTCTTTTTTGTTTTCTTTCACTATATGGTTAATACACTTACTATAACATGACAAACGAACCCAAAATTGTTTATTATTAATATATATATCCTTATCTATGTCATTTGGCTGAACCTTATATTTTTAGGAATAAAATAACAATTAATAATATAATATTTGATTTAAAAACTATTTTGTGTCAATTTTGATACTATTTGATATATGATTTTTGTGAAAGTCATAACAGAATTATATGTTCGAACCAAGTTGATTAAATCAACACTAATATATCATAGTAACCTAGAAAATTAGTGTAATTCATAAAAAGTCTCATATTATATTTAGTTTGGTGTTTATAACATCAATTATGACAATATTTCATTAATAAGATAATTACTGCATCATCTTTGTGTCATAAATAAATTAACTTATTTGATTTCTAAAAATTACAAATAAAATACCATTATGTGGGAAATAGTTTTATCTTTCTAATGAATATTTACAATCGAATGTATCTTATGTATAACCCTATATTAAAAATGTTTTAGTAAATAAACGTTGATTTTAACTCTTTTAACTCTTCTTTGAATTAAATAATAATAAATGTCCTAATCTAATCCAAGTGGGCCTAAATGATAATATTTTACACTTAAGGTTGTTTTTGGTCGAGATACACTTTTCCAATAGAATTAGGACATGTGTTAGGGTAATATTAATATCATTCTTACCCTTAATTACCCTATTTACTTTTAACCACGGTAAAAAAAAGTAAAAAGTTACTATTCACCAAAAATTATTTTCATCTTATTGAACCACATTTTACTTACTGACATCAACCGTGTCTCTCGGATTTTTGAAATTCCATTCACAGAAGCGGTAAAATTAAGTTTTATGAAAAATTCAGTTTTTTAACTACCACTTAGTAGTTTCACTATTCATCAAAAATTGACGTTTTTCAGAACAATGCCAAAATTTCATCCTAAGCTATATTTCATATTCCGAATTCAAAAATGAAGTCTATTTTACCAAATTCATAACATAAAAGTTGCATTAATTAATTTTATAATTAAATCCCGCTGTTAAAACAAATAGCGTGTTTTTAAGAAATAATATTTATCAAAAGATTGACACTTGATTATGTCTGGTTTAAATGTGAAATTACATCCAATGACCAACATTGTATTAAATTGTAAAACTATATTCTAAATATACTCTAAAACCACTCAAATTAATAATTTATCACTATTAATTATTTCGATTGAAAAAGTTGTTTTTAACTAAAATTTAGTAATTTTCACTATTCATCAGAAAATGAAAGTTATCTGAAAAGTACCAAAATTTCACCCTAAGCTAATTTTGATATTACAAATCCAAAGATAAAGTCCATTTTGAAAAATAAAATTTACAAAATTTCAAAAAGTGGTTATTACTATTCATAACGGCTAGTTTTAATAATATTTTAATAGCATATCGTTGTTTAGTGAAACTCGGTATTGCGTATTACACACGCTATCGAGGAAGGTCGCGATTGCGTGTAATGCAAGGAAAGTCAAGGATGCGTGTTGTGCAAGCTCCTTTTGGTGTAGCGTACAACACAAGACATTAATAAAATTAAAAATAATATTTTTTATAAAATCTTGGGCTGTTACATATAATACATGAGATTTTGGGAAACGTGAATATTAAAACTTTTGGAGTGATAATGTGTATGGAAAAATCATTTTATGTATGAAGTCTATTATAGAACTGATTAAAATTATTAATGAAGTGAAACATTTATGATATAATAGTAAAATTTATAAATGAATAAAACCTGAATATTATATTCTATTTTCAATACATTGTCATTACATTATTTATGATTTATAAAATAAACCAAAGGATTATTAATAAATAAAATTTTAATGATTTATAGAATGCATGAAAGTGTGTTATTGGTTACATTTTAGTAATTCATTTGAGATCTCATATCCTTAACACTAATGATAGTTTGTTCAAATATGATGGATAATGAAATTTTGGTTATTTATTTTGATTCAAAATGAAAATTAAATATTACAAATCATCTTAAAATAACTATTTATCGATGAATATATATTTCATATCTTATTATAATAATATGTGTTTTAGGAATTCATTTGAAAAATCAATTATTTAACACATGGTATTACCATTATTTAATGACACTCAACCTATGAGAATGTTGATTGATAGAGACCAATATTCAGTTAATGGGGAAGCCTATGTATTCTTAGATTAAATTTTTGTTAAATCTTATTTCATAGTATATCCATTTGGGTAATGATAATGTGTATTATAATATCGAAACAAGATATATCTATTTTATCATATTAAATCGTTAATATTTTATATCTTGAATAAAACATAATGGGGTCACTAATTTGTTGAATAATACATGTAATGTTCATTAAATACATTAATATATAATTATAATCATAATAAAAAAATGTGTAGGATAACATAACACCCCATGATGTGACCCAACCCCATCTAGACAAGATTCAATATCTACTACCAGTTACATTTTCTTGATTACAAGGAATTGAGCCCCAATGGACTGATCAGTTTAGTAGTCATAGTAAACCAGATATATAAATGAGTATTGTAATAAAAATTAATACAATAATTATGCCATATTTTTTTCTTCCAAAAAAATAAACAACTTTTGAGGATAACTCTAATACATTTAATAAATCCCTACATATCATTTAAATTATGTTTTTTGGATTATTGGGGAAGTAATCATAATAAGGGTGAGCTCAACTACTCAGTAAGGGAAAAATACTATATAAGAAATAATAAATCAATGAATGTCATAATTATGGAATAGAAAATAACTAAACAAACATACCATGTAATCGAAAATCTGACAAGTAACTGAACTAAAAATATAGAAAGTTAATAACTAGAAATACAAGCCATTCAGATAGCTAGATTTGGTAGAATCAATATAGAAACCTAAAAAATGGAGCACTTTCCATTAAATTAATGAACTAAAATAAAATTTATTAATAGATATGTCGACGAAAAATAACATGGATAAATAATAACCAAAAAAAAATAAAGAAAAATTATTTCTTAATGTATGTCAATTCACTATAACATTGGGACCTATACTATATTGATCTACCCTCTGAATAGTTTAAAACTAATGATCCATCCTCCGTTTAATTTTCATAACCTATTTATCCCATTGTAACGACCCAATCTTTTTGAATAGTATATTAACTTACTCTTAATGATTTAATAAGATGTTAATGGTTAATGCAGAAAGGGGAGTTGATGGCTTCATCCAGTAGACTCAACCCTTACGAAGCCCACTTATCAGAGCTTGGGAAGGAGGTAGCATCAGTGGGCTTCGCTTTGGACCAAGCCCAAGCCGAACTCCAGCGTGTCAAGCTTGAACGGAAACGCCTGTGGGAGAAGTTCAAGTTAGTAGAGATTACTACTAGGGCAATGTTATCTGAGCCTCCCTCAGATTCTCTCACCATAGCACACCTTACACTCAGGTCTTATGCCGGTGTTATAAGGGGCTATGTGACGAGACCCTAGCTTCCTTGTGTAGTCCTTTCGGGTGAATAAATTGAGATTTCTTCCTTTAGTGATGTTTGTGAAATTTCAAATTTCCGGATAATTTTAGAATTTATTTTATTAATGAATTTTGAAAAAGGGATATTTTGAAATATTTATGTAAACCCTAAATAACTAATGATGTGTAGTGATTTTCAAAAAATGGTCTTCTAAAAAAGTGTTCATTAAGGAATTTGGAGTCTAATAAGATGAACTTAATTTTTTATGAATAGTAAATAGTGAATAGTGATTTTACGCTTAGGATTAGTAATGTGACCAAATGGATTAGTAATCTCACTTAAAGAAAGTTTTAAAATAATCTAGGCACCTTGATTAAGTAATGTGATTCAATAAAATGGGTAAATAACAGTTTCATAAATTATTATTCAAGTATTAGTTTTTTTGGATGAATAGTGTTTTTTAATTAAAAATTTAATTAAAAATAATTACAAAATTATTTTTATAAAAATGACTTTATTTTTGAACTCAGAGCATCGATATTATGTTATGGTAATTTTTGGGGATTTTTCTGAAAAAATGAATTTTCGATGAATAGTGTATTTATTTAAAAATAAAATTAAAAATATTTAGAAAATTATTTTTATAAAATGGAGTTCATTTTTGAAATCATAGCATTGATATTTGGTTAAGGTGAAATTTTGGGATTATTCTGAGAAAGTTGAATTTTCGGTGAATAGTGAAAGTATAGTTTTTAAGTTACGGGTGTTTAATGACATCATTAAATGATGTATTAAGTATATATTCAATATGTTCGAATTATGAATAGTAAGATAAGGTGTGAGGTGTCCCAAGTGGCCAATACCATGGGAAAATACCATGGGCAAGCCCATGGTTTTGCCAAAACCACTAGTGAGGTGTCCCTTGGCCATTAATGCTTTGTCCCCTCACTTTCCCTATAAATACCCACCCTTTCCTCCCTTAGTTTTCACTCCCAACTCTCCCCCAACGAAGTTATGGTCTTCTTACCTTCCAAGGAGTCCTCCCAAGGTGCCCCCAAGCCCTCAAGGTCCAATCCTTTGAGTTTCAAGAGTCACGTTTTAAGGTAAGGGATCCGACCCCTCTCTTTCTTTTCTTGTAATCTCTTTTATGTCATTCCTTTTCTGCTCCGTGTTTTTATGTGAGAGGATGTTCTTTTATATTCCTCTTACTGCCCTTTAATGTTTATATGATGAGAGATCCCCTCTTTCTCTCATCATTTCGTTTTATGAAAGTTTAAGTGACGCCGTTAGGCTGCCGAATTTTTAAGGGATTCTTTCACCCTTCTCATTTTTCAAGTTCGATTTTCATGTCAAGTCTTTCAAGTTCCTTTTTATTATTTTGGGGTATGATCTCTATATCTATCATACTGATCTCTTATGATCACATGATTAGGGACCCTATTTGATCTTGTCAAATCATTTTCTTTTGAAGTTAAGTGACGCCGTAAGGCTGCCGAATTTTCATAAGAGAAATCTAATCTTTTTTCCTTCCATGTTTCTCATTTCAAATAGTATGTCCCTAAAATTTCATTACCATGTCCATATGTCCTTCTTATTCTTTAACCCTACTTTTTTATGGATCATTTATGAGTGGGTGACCCATGTCCCCTCTCATTTCAATGTTTTCTAAAACCCCGAAACTTAGCCGTTATGCTGCAGAATGTTCCCCTCAAAATGCCTCTCTCTTTTCTCAAAAATTATTTTATGTTATAAAGTGAATACTCAAAGCTCTTATTTCTACAAGGTTATTCACATATATATCAAAATGTTCCATTTTAAATTCTGGTATTTACATACATGAGACCCGCTTTCCCTTTCCGTCGGTTTAAAGTGACGTAAAGATCTTGTCTTTAAAGCAGTTTTAAAACATTATGATTATGAAATGAAACCCATTTATTTTATGTTATATGGGTTACTTATGAAATGTTTGATGATGATATATGTGGCTCACATGATAACAAAGGAAAATTTAAGGGTGCGCCCTGATAGCGCTCCAATTCATTGGGTAATGATGTAACCACTAGAGATTACAATTTTCACGATACCTTGGTGAATAACCTTGGTAATTTTCAAATGACACCTTGGGGATGGACCTTGGTGATATGTTCATGATTGTCTATGTTAAATGATGTAGCCACATCTTCAAGTTATGAAAAATGTTATTTTTATTATGAAATGCCTCATGATTTCTTTCTCATGCCTTAAAGTTCTTTTCATGTCCTTATTGAAGTATCTCAAGTTCACATGTAAAATGTTCCTCTTGTTTCCCTTACTGGGCCTTCTGCTCACCCTTTCTTTTGATGTATGTCCCCAGGTTATGAGATGCAGTAATGAACCTAGAATGAACTTAAGGAGACGCCTTTCAAGTGTTTAAGAAGAATGTTTTATGTTGTTTTCATGTATTATGATCCTGGTTTCCAAGACACTAGACCTTAAAGATCCTCAGTTTTGTGTAATGTAAAGAAAGTTTATGTTATAAAATGGCGGGATGCTATAGTTGGTATCAAAGGATGGTTTAGTTATTTGTGGAAATTAGGATATAAAAACTTTAGGAAGAACTCTATAGAAAAGTTTAAATATAGGAAAACTTCCTGGTATTTTGGTAAGTATTGAGTAAGTGGTCTATCAAACAAATACATCCCTATCTGGATACAAGCAGGTAGAGGCGGCTCTGGCACAGATGTACATAGGGGTAAACCCCGAAAACACCGCTTTGAGCTAGACTCGAACGGGAACTGGTGCACGATAATGGGCCTTGCTGCACTCTTGGTTACGACACTCCCGGGGGATATGTTTGGTTAATCACAAGCTTTTTATGAATCATTATGAAGGAATTATAGAGAAGTATAATTGTTTAAGCATGAAGTCTTAGTTAAAAGATTCATAAATGAAATAAGTTTCTCACTAAGGTTTTATTCTTTTAGAAGATGGCGGGCAATAGGATGAACCGTGCCGATGGTGACCGCAATGCACCATGTGCTGATGGACCTCCGATGGAAGCCGGAATGGAAACATTCATGCGAATGATGAACCAACTGACTCAAGTTATGAGTAATAACTTGAATCAAGCTGAGAGGCCAACCTCACCACGAAGGGAACAACACTCTGTTGAGTCCTTCATGCGTCAACGACCGCCAACATTCAGTGGATCTACTGACCCATTGGTTGCGGAACAATGGATAAGCTCCATTGAAAAGATCTTTTCTGTACTTCATTGTTCGGAACAAGAAAAAGTCACCCTTGCTGTTTACCGCCTTGAGGGAGAAGCTGATCAGTGGTGGTCACTGATCAAAAACACGAAGCCACGAGGAGAGATGGAAGCTATGGAGTGGGAAGAATTTCAGGGGATTTTCTTTAACAAGTATTTCCCTCATTCCATGAGAACGAAAATGGAGAAAGAGTTTCTCGAGCTGAAGCAGAAGGAGAACGAATCTATCGGAAGCTATGAGATGAACTTCACAACGCTTTCCCATTATACCTCAAGCTTTGTCATGGACCCTAATGGGAAGGTTGATAGATTCTTTGGTGGACTACGACCTCATCTGCGGAAGAATCTAGCCAACAGGGACTATGATAGCTATGAAGAAATAGTTCGAAGTGCCATGAAAGTTGAACTAGAGTTTGGGGAGACACAGTGGTCTCACAAATCTAATGAGAAGAAGAGAAATCTAGAACCGAGCCTGGGAAGAAGTTTTGATCAGGAAAGAGGTGGGAAGCATATGCAACATCCCACATGCAATAAATGTGGGAAGAAGTATTCAGGGAACTACTTGATCGGAAGTGGCAAGTGCTATAGGTGTGAAAAAGAAGGACATATTTCTCGGAATTGTCGTGGTGATGTGAAGCCTCAACTTCCCAACACTAACGACAGAGGAAAGATGGTTCTGTCCCTACCCGAAGTCACATGATTCAAGGGTGGACAACTTGGGCACTTTTCTAATCAATGTCCAAATCCGAGGGCGGTGGGGGGGAATCACCATCAACCTCAGCAGAGGCCAAGGGAGTAAGGTCGTGCTTTCGCTATCACAACAACTGAAGTTGAAGTTCCGAACGATGTGGTAGCAGGTACTCTTGTTGTCCTCTCAAAACTAGTAAGTGCATTATTTGATTCTGGTTCTACGCATTCCTTTATTTCCTCCATGTTTGCAAAGAATATAGAATCAATCCCCGAATTGCTTGAGGTAGAGTTGCCAGTCAAGACTCCAAGTGGGATTATCCATGCATCAACAGTGTTTAGAGACTCTAGTGTTTACTTTGGTGAGCACAATCTTATCGCAAATCTAGTAGTCATTCCCATGATGGAATTTGACATTATACTAGGGATGGACTGGCTCTCAAAGTATAACGCTAAGATCAAATGCCGAAGTAAGGAAATCTCAGTAGTCTTGAATGAACGACCTACAGTTATCTTCCGAGGAGAGATATCCCGAACTGATCCCTATCTAGAAGCACCCCCCATAGATTTTTTATGGAGTTAATCGGTGATGATGAAGAAGGGAAAGGGAGCATAAAAATTGAAGATGTTCCGATTGTTCAGGAATACATGGATGTATTTCTTGAGGAGTTACCTGGACCTCCCCCAGAAAGAGAGGTAGAGTTCTCCATTGAACTCGTACCTGGGTCTCAACCGATATCAAAGACTCCGTATAGAATGGCAAATGTGGAGCTAGAGGAGCTAAAGAAACAACTCCAAGACTTGTTGGAGAAGGGGTTTATCCGACCGAGTGTGTCTCCTTGGGGAGCACCAGTTCTCTTTGTGAAGAAGAAGGATGGATCAATGCGGCTATGCATTGATTATAGAGAACTGAACGGGATCACAGTGAAGAACAGATACCCTCTTCCAAGAATTGATGATTTATTTGACCAACATCGTGGGGCTCAATTCTTCTCTAAGATTGACCTTCGATCTGGTTATCATCAACTGAGGGTGAAGAAGGAAGATATTTCAAAGACTGCCTTCCGATCAAGATATGGGCATTATGAGTTTACTGTTATGCCCTTCGGCTTGACTAATGCTCCTGCTATTTTCATGGATTTGATGAATAGAGTCTTTAAGGACTACCTTGATAACTTTGTGGTAGTTTTTATTGATAATATTTAGATATATTCAAAAAGTCACGAGGAGAATGAAGATCATCTGAGGGTTATTTTGAAAACTCTACGGAAGGAGAGGCTCTTTGGGAAGTTCAGCAAGTGTGAGTTTTGGTTACAACAAGTGGCTTTCTTGGGGCACATCGTAACCAATGAAGGAATCTCGGTTGACCATGCAAAGACAATGGTTGTGGAGGAGTGGCCTCAACCCACAACAGTAACTGAGATTCGTAGTTTCCTTGGTTTAGCGGGATATTATAGAAGGTTTGTGAAAAAGTTTTCACGGCTTTCTAATCCACTAACCAAGTTGACTCGAAAAGGGGTTAAGTTCATCTGGACAAAGGAATGCGAGGAAAGTTTCCAAGAGCTGAAGAAGAGATTGGTTACTGCACCTGTGTTAACACTACCCTCTATCGGAGAAGGATTCGTTATTTTTAGCGATGCATCTCTGAAAGGGCTTGGGTGCGTCCTCATGCAAAATGACAAAGTAATTGCTTTTGCATCTCGACAGTTGAAGATTCATGAGCAGAATTATCCTACGCATGATCTAGAGCTGGCGGCAGTTGTTTTTGCTCTAAAGATATGGAGGCACTATCTTTATGGGGAGAAATGTGATATATACACTGACCACCAAAGTCTAAAGTATATTTTCACTCAGAAAGAATTGAACATGAGACAAAGGAGATGGTTGGAGCTTATTAAAGACTATGATTGTTCAATTCATTATCACCCTGGAAGAGCAAACAAAGTCGCGGATGCGTTAAGCAGGAAAGATCCTGTTGTTATGGCAACAATGAGGATCCTGGGAGATCCCTTGATTAACGATCTAGTAAAACTGGACATGGGAATTATAAGGAAAGGGACATCATCAACCCTATCCCAAATGATTTCTCAACCTTCATTACTAGAGAAGATCAAGAAGGCTCAAAAAGAAGATCCTTTGCTGCAGGAGAAGTTCGAGGCTGTAAAGGATGGGAAGTTCCCTGATTTCAATATTGATCAAGAAGGTGTATTGAAATTTCATACAAGACTATGTGTTCCATCTATTCCGGAGATAAAGAAAGAACTGATGGATGGAGCTCATAGCTCTACTTTCTCTATACATCCGGGAAGCACTAAGATGTATAGAGACCTTCGTGATCATTATTGGTGGGATAACATGAAGAGGGAGATTGCTGATTACACTACAAGGTGCCTGGTGTGTCAGAAAGTAAAGGCAGAAAGACAACTTCCTAAGGGGGTATTACAACCACTACCCATACCAGTATGGAAGTGGGATAATATCACTATGGACTTTGTAACTGGTCTCCCAAAAACATCCAAAGGAAACAATGCGATATGGGTTATTGTGGACCGTCTCACCAAGACAGCCCATTTTATCTCTATTCGGGAAGATTTCTCTCTGGATCATCTTGCCAAGATATACGTGAAGGAAGTGGTAAGGCTGCATGGGGTACCACTATCCATCGTATCTGATCGTGACCCAAGATTCACATCAAAATTCTGGAGAAGTCTTCAGCATGCTCTGAATACTGAATTGAATTTTAGTACGGCCTATCATCCTCAAACTGATGGCTAATCTGAAAGGACTATTCAGACACTCGAAGACATGTTGGGATTATGCTCAATGGAATTTAAAGGTGGATGGGATCAGCACCTTCCATTAGTGGAGTTCTCCTATAACAACAGCTTCCATGCGAGTATTCAGATGGCACCCTATGAAGCTCTGTATGGAAAGCGGTGTAGAACTCCTACTTGTTGGGATGAAACTGGTGAGAGGAAGCTTCTTGGGCCTGATCTTGTGCAAGAAATGACAAAACAAGTTCATGCCATCCAACAACACATAAAAGCTGCTCAGAGTCGGCAGAAGAGCTATGCTGACAATCGACGAAGAGACTTGGAGTTTGGTGTTGGTGACAAAGTCTTCCTTCGAATCTCTCCATGGAAGAGAGTCATGCGGTTTGGGAAGAAAGGGAAGCTCAGCCCTAGGTACATTGGCCCCTATGAAATCCTTGATCGCATAGGAGCAGTGGCCTATCGTCTAGCACTTCCACCGAACCTAGCTCAAGTTTACAATGTCTTCCATGTATCTCTCTTGAGGAAGTGCATACCCGACCCTTCGCATGTACTGAACCCAGAGGTGGTACAACTGGAATATGACCTCTCTTATGAGGAGCAGCCAGTGGAGATCTTGGACCGTAGAGACAAGGTCCTATGAAACAAGACTACCCACCTTGTGAAAGTGTTGTGGAGGAATCATAAGTATGAAGAGGCGACTTGGGAGCCGGAGGAAACAATGAAGCAAAAGTACCCTCACCTTTTCGACTAGGCCTCAAGAATAAATTTCTGGGACGAAATTTCTTAAGGGGGGAAGAATGTAGCGACCCAATCTTTTTGAATAGTATATTAACTTACTCTTAATGATTTAATAAGATGTTAATGGTTAATGCAGAAAGGGGAGTTGATGGCTTCATCCAGTAGACTCAACCCTTACGAAGCCCACTTATCAGAGCTTGGGAAGGAGGTAGCATCTGTGGGCTTCACTTTGGACCAAGCCCAAGCCGAACTCCAGCGTGTCAAGCTTGAACGGAAACGCCTGTGGGAGAAGTTCAAGTTAGTAGAGATTACTACTAGGGCAATGTTATCTGAGCCTCCCTCAGATTCTCTCACCATAGCACACCTTACACTCAGGTCTTATGCCGGTGTTATAAGGGGCTATGTGACGAGACCCTAGCTTCCTTGTGTAGTCCTTTCGGGTGAATAAATTGAGATTTCTTCCTTTAGTGATGTTTGTGAAATTTCAAATGTCCGGATAATTTTAGAATGTATTTTATTGATGAATTTTGAAAAAGGGATATTTTGAAATATTTATGTAAACCCTAAATAACTAATGATGTGTAATGATTTTCAAAAAATGGTCTTCTAAAAAAGTGTTCATTAAGGAATTTGGAGTCTAATAAGATCAACTTAATTTTTGATGAATAGTAAATAGTGAATAGTGATTTTACGCTTAGGATTAGTAATGTGACCAAATGGATTAGTAATCTCACTTAAAGAAAGTTTTAAAATAATCTAGGCACCTTGATTATGTAATGTGATTCAATAAAATGGGTAAATAACAGTTTCATAAATTATTATTCAAGTATTAGTTTTTTCGGATGAATAGTGTTTTTTAATTAATAATTTAATTAAAAATAATTAGAAAATTATTTTTATAAAAATGACTTTATTTTTGAACTCAGAGCATCGATATTATGTTATGGTAATTTTTGGGGATTTTTCTGAAAAAATGAATTTTCGATGAATAGTGTATTTATTTAAAAATAAAATTAAAAATATTTAGAAAATTATTTTTATAAAATGGAGTTCTTTTTTGAAATCATATCATTGATATTTGGTTAAGGTGAAATTTTGGAATTATTCTGAGAAAGTTGAATTTTCGGTGAATAGTGAAAGTACAGTTTTTAAGTTACGGGTTTTTAATGACATCATTAAATGATGTATTAAGTATATATTCAATATGTTCGAATTATGAATAGTAAGAAAAGGTGTGAGGTGTCCCAAGTGGCCAATACCATGGGCAAATACCATGGGCAAGCCCATGGTTTTGCCAAAACCACTAGTGAGGTGTCCCTTGGCCATTAATGCTTTGTTCCCTCACTTTCCCTATAAATACCCACCCTTTCCTCCCTTAGTTTTCACTCCCAACTCTCCCCCAACGAATTTATGGTCTTATTACCTTCCAAGGAGTCCTCCCAAGGTGCCCCCAAGCCCTCAAGGTCCAATCCTTTGAGTTTCAAGAGTCACGTTTTAAGGTAAGGGATCCGACCCCTCTCTTTCTTTTCATGTAATCTCTTTTATGTCATTCCTTTTCTGCTCCATGTTTTTATGTGAGAGGATGTTCTTTTATATTCCTCTTACTGCCCTTTCATGTTTATATGATGAGAGATGACCTATTTCTCTCATAATTTCGTTTTATGAAAGTTTAAGTGACGCCGTTAGGCTGCCGAATTTTTAAGGGATTCTTTCACCCTTCTCATTTTTCAAGTTCGATTTTCATGTCAAGTCTTTCAAGTTCCTTTTTATTATGTTGGGGTATGATCTCTATATCTATCATACTGATATCTTATGATCACATGATGAGGGACCCTATTTGATCTTGTCAAATCATTTTCTTTTGAAGTTAAGTGACGCCGTAAGGCTGCCGAATTTTCATAAGAGAAATCTAATCTTTTTTCCTTCCATGTTTCTCATTTCAAATGGTATGTCCCTACAATTTCATTACCATGTCCATATGTCCTTCTTATTCTTTAACTCTACTGTTTTATGGATCATTTATGAGTGGGTGACCCATATCCCCTCTCATTTCAATGTTTTCTAAAACCCCGAAACATAGCCGTTATGCTGCAGAATTTTCCCCTCAAAATGCCTCTCTCTTTTCTCAAAAATTATTTTAATTTATAAAGTGAATACTCAAAGCTCTTATTTCTACAAGGGTATTCACATATATATCAAAATGTTCCATTTTAAATTATGGGATTTACATACATGAGACCCGCTTTCCCTTTCCGTGGGTTTAAAGTGACGTAAAGATCTTGTCTTTAAAGCAGTTTTAAAACGTTATGATTATGAAATGAAACCCATTTATTTTATGTTATATGGGTTACTTATGAAATGTTTGATGATGATATATGTGGCTCATATGATAACAAAGGCAAATTTAAGGGTGCGCCCTGATAGCGCTCCAATGCATTGGGTAATGATGTAACCACTAGAGATTACAATTTTCACGATACCTTGGTAAATAACCTTGGTAATTTTCAAATGACACCTTGGGGATGGACCTTGGTGATATGATCATGATTGTCTATGTTAAATGATGTAGCCACATCTTCAAGTTATGAAAAATGTTATTTTTATTATGAAATGCCTCATGATTTCTTTCTCATGCCTTAAAGTTCTTTTCATGTCCTTATTGAAGTATCTCAAGTTCACATGTAAAATGTTCCTCTTGTTTCCCTTACTGGGCCTTCTGCTCGCCCTTTCTTTTGATGTATGTCCCCAGGTTATGAGATGCAGTAATGAACCTAGAATGAACTTAAGGAGACGCCTTTCAAGTGTTTAAGAAGAATGTTTTATGTTGTTTTCATGTATTATGATCCTGGTTTCCAAGACACTAGACCTTAAAGATCCTCAGTTTTGTGTAATGTAATGAAAGTTTATGTTATAAAATGGCGGGATGCTATACCCATGATAACCTGTTAATGCATCAAAGAGAAATATGAAGTTTGAGATCCACTATTCATTTCTCATACAAATCATTCCTCATTTTTAATAATCCAAATAACTAATACTTATTATCAAATTACCAAATTTACTGAGAAATATGGATTTATCATAAATCAACCAATTAATCAAATAACTATCAAAGTAAAAACTTTTTTGAAAATGTTATACAGTTTAGGCAATACGAATATCCAATATATTATAATATGGATATCCAATTAAATTTCCAATGAATAATGATTACAATAAAGTTATTTTTTCAAATTAAAGTTTACAATCATAAAATGAAGTTATATTTGATAGATAATCATTATGAAAATTATTAGGGAGAATAATCATTAAATATTCCAACGTGATCTATAAAACAATGAACCATTTAAATCATAATCCCTAGAAATTAATGATATTAAATTAAACATATAATATAATAAGAATAATGTTACCCATGATATAACATAAAAAATGAAGTATATGCATCTAATAAAAGTGAATTGGACCATAATGACATATAAGTCTCAATGATACGTAAATTGATACAAATTTTCATTACATATGAATCAAAAGACCCAAAAGTGATAATAATAAAATGAAACATCTACATAAAATGGTTAGAAATGAATTAATGATATAATATATCAAAATTTTCAGTAGGTACACCATTGAAAACATGTAAGTGGTGAATATTACATTTATCTCACAGATGTAAAAAGTGAGATGGAAATCCCTTGATAATGTAGTAATAAATGAATTAGGAAAACCAAAGGTAATAATTCATAAATAAAAAATTTAAATTCCATGAAGATAATATAATTCATGGTACTATAATTAAATGTGGTAGCATGTACACCATATACATCAAATCACATGCACAATAATTATGTATGCCTCACTAAACAAAAATGTGACAAGAATACCATACCTTAACCATCCTTTTTTATGGTATTTATCCTCATATATAGTGGAAAAAAAATTTGTTAATAACATATATTATAACCATACTCATGCTTATATTACCATATATTAACTTCTTATAATTTTCATTACATGTTTGTTAAGAAACTTTCATTAATTAAACAATATTGGGTATTAATTGCCTCGTTCGACACGTATGTTATAACTTGTTATTTGTTATTCATATCAAATGTTTCATGGATTCATCATATAAATAATTTAAAATTTATTTTAATATAATTTAAATCAATTATATTTATATATATAATAATATATAAATTTTTGGAGATAAGAAATGAAATGCACAGTTCATAGAGACGGTACTCCATACGTACACTTGAATGCTATTTTCATTTATTTTTCTTATTAAAAGAATTGAAAGTAAATGATAAATATTTATATCCTAATTTTTTTATAATATTTATTTAATATATGTAAAATATTTTTATTAAAACTATCCTTAATATGTTCCATTTATAGAATGAATGAATCACATCACTTTGAGAGGGCGGTAGTCCGCACTTTACAAATGATGTTATTTTTTTCAAAAAAAAATTGAAAGTATAATGATATTTATTGTAAAATATTTAATTAATATTAATTCCATAATAAATATTTTATATAAAATATATAAATATAATTTTCATCATAATGACCACCATACAAGGTGGTAAAGAAAAATTAATCAATCATCATTCAGCGATGTTGTATTCCACCTACACGTTAATAGTGTGATCATAACCCATTATATAGATGTGTGTATAAGTTATTGTAGGAAATAGAACACAAAAAAGCATGGTATATTTAAGATACTGGTGTTATTATATTATAATGTAATAAACTTTTTTTAGGGACTCAAGAATGACAATAAAATAGTGGACTTTGAGGGAGGGTGTTACCTCTTAATCAGGTAACATCTTTTGGTTTTCACCAAATGAGTTCCTTGTATTTAATTTCTCTTAAAGGTAGGAATCAAGGATAAGATAAGGTATTATAGGGATCCATTTTGAATGTTTTTTTTTGATCCAAGGAGGCTTTTGAGGCATGATTAATTGGAATGAAATGAGTCCTTTTGTAATGGAGGAAGAGTGGAATCTCTTGTAATATTTTAAAATAAAGGAACCCCACTAATTTTTCAATTATTGAATGTTAATATATAATAGAAAAAATTAATTACTATATATTATTGGGTCTATATATGTCTATACAATTTCTTTTGGACAAGTGTATAGTTCTATATTCTACTTAAGGTTATGGGTCAGTCTCTTATTATGATTAATTTAAACTTAAGGATAGTAATTAATTTTAATTAACATCACTAATATTTTTTTTCAGAAACTAATTAGAAAAATTAATATATTATAAATTAATCTGATTTCAAATATGCAATCTGGTTTTTCCAAATTCCAAAAATATATTTGGAATAAATTAAATTAAAATTAATCTTGTAGGTGGGATGAAAATAGAGGTTATTAAAATAAAAATGACCTATTGTATTTTAAATTATTATATAACTATTGAACTTATTAGGATTATATTGACATATATTAATTTTAAATGGGTTAAAATTTTAGATTAAATAGGTTCCACCTTAAAAGGTAGTAAAAGTTTCCTAAAAAAATTTAGGTTGTTTATGTGTAATATTGTGTTTATCATTATCTTACGTTTATTGAATATATTGGATGATTCTTAGAAATATTGGATTGAATATATTACATATATATTTCATTAATATTATTCAATAATTTTAATTTGTTAAATTAATTAAGGCAAAATTCTTTTATGAGCATAAAACTAATAATATTTTACACGTATTCAATTTGGCTGTAATTTCATTTCTAATAAATTGGTAACCTATAAGATAATTTTATTATTTTTTAAACCATATATTTTAATAATTTAGTAAATACTATTCATAATCACTTATATATATAGTTGTTTATGTATTAATAATAATTTTTTAATATTCAGTAAAACTCATTCTTGCGTGTAATTGAAGCCATTGAAGAAACTCATTGCTGCATATTTACAACTGTATATCAATTTCGTATGCATCACTATCCATAAATTATATCGATTTTATTTATAATATTAAATATATCATAGATACTCAGAACATCATTTTCCCCTACGTTCTTGGTGTTGCGTGTAATACACACTATCGAATACAAGGTTCTTACCTTAAAATATCAGGGTGTTACATTCTCCCCAACTTAACTAAATTTCTTCATCAAAAATTAAAATTGATATTTTTTATATATTGTTTGATATTTATGGTTTTTAAATTCATAATTGAAATAAGGGTTCATAATACATCCTCTATAAAACAGAAAATGTGGAGCACAATGTTCACATGGTATAATATATATCAAGGTATCTATATATAAGAACATTAGTGGAAACAAGAGATATATACATAAAAGAAAGGAAAAAATATTTATAGAGAGTTATTGAGGTAATAAACCACAATCATTATAATGGTCAATGGAATGTTTAGGACATCAAATCCATAAATCTGCGATGATTTAGTAGACCATTAGTTTGACAAAAATAAAGGTATTCTCACAGCACATTTTTATCATTTTATAAATGTTGAGTTATTTATTTAATTCTTAAAATAAAAGGAAATATAATTTACAGATATATTTAAATTACATAAAAACAATTTCATATTTTTGTTCAGCTTTGATAAAATTCAAATTCAACCCTTACTTCATGAAATGGGTATCTACAAAATAACTTTGATCCCTGAAGCACAAAAACCTTTAATGGATCGTAAAGCCCATAAAAAAGAGTGACAAGTCTAACTCAATGTCTTTAACTGTATTCCATAACTAATTTTTTTAATGTATTAATCTATTATCCTCAGAATTTAAACCATTTGTTCATCCTTAACATTTATTATTCAATTTTTTAAATAAAAACAATGAAAATTTGACGTAGAATTTTCATCGGTTAATAGATGTCATGAAACTCTTATCATCCTTTGTTCATAAGTTCAATCCCCACATCCGTTTCAGATATTGTGGGTTTTCACCCATCATAATTGATGTATTTTTCAAAACCAAATCATAAGGAAATCCTTGAAATTTAATTAAATAGTCTCTTTTCAATGATTTTCAATACATACATTTATTAAAAGTATCATAATATTATTTGAATATTAGTACAATTATATTAATTATAATAGGAATCTTAATGGTTTTCAATACCTTTAAAATTGAATTTATATATATAATGGCATAATTCTTCAAATAACCATTTCTTATAAACTATATGCTTCAAAAAACAATATTATTATTTAAATGTACCATCATCCTTATAGCCGAAATTCAACTGGTGAAATATATCTACATTTATAATTATTGAATTTGAATAATAATTTATCCAAAATGGTCCTTCCATAGTCTATGGTTCAACCATAATACCATCAATTTTATTTTGAATTCATGACCCCTTATCCTCAATATAAAATGCCATAGGATTAACATATGTTATTTATTATCATTTTTTATTCAATTTTTTTATATTGGTTTGTAATGATAAAGTGGATTATCTTAGCGTGTACCATTGGGGTGTTAAAATAGGTGCATAATAAGTCCCATTGTCATGTACCATGTTACACTGAGTAAGTCCCAGAACACATTTTTGGAGTTGTTACTCATTGGTAAAGATGTTTCATAACCAAGTCCAATTGTAATATAAAAATAGAAATGTATTTCTAGAAAGACCCATATAATCTATATTATACCTAATTTCTAAGGGTTTATGTGTACTTATTCTCTAATTCTACCTTAGGTTAATGTTCTCTAATCTAGTTGTTCCTAAATCTAGTAATCATGGTTGCTACTAATCTTACATTCAAACCAACTATAGATATTCGACCCCAGCTAGCCCTAAGCTGTTATCTCATATATATTACATTGGCATGATTATAAGGAATCAATCCCCAAAGGATCGAACAGTTTAGTAGTCTTTGAGAAAATAGAGACATTAATGAGTCTTGTAATACAACTGAATACAATAATTACAACATGATAATTTTTCTTCTAAAAAAATAAATAACATTGAGTTAAACTATAATCCATCTAGTAAATCTCTTCATATCATTCATAGAATTATTCTTGGATTCATGTAGAAGAATAAATAACAAGGTTGAGCTCAAATTCTCAATGATGGGAAACTATAGTGGAATAAATAATAAATCAATGAGAATAATAATTATGGAATGGTAAATAACCGAACACACAAACTATGTAATCAACGAACAAATAAGGATCGTGATAAACAATATTTCAAGGAAATAACTATAAAGGAATTAAATTCAAATGACTATATAAGGGTGAATCAATTCAAGATGTTATGAAACTAAACCACATTCCATTCAATCAATTAATTGTAATGAAATGTGTCCATAGATATGTCAATAAAAAATCTCATAGATTAATAATAAGTGAATCTTATAAGAAGGGAAATTTTTTTTTAATTAACAGCATGTATGATGCACATGAGTACCTATATTTTTAGAATAAATAATTTAGAGAGTTTAAAACTATAGATCTATCCTCTGTTAAATTTTCTCAACTTATTTGTCGCCTTAGAATATGTCACTGCATCGATGAGCTATATACACTCTTGGATCCACCAGTCATTTACATTCCAAATCATTAATTGTTTTTAATAAAAAAATAACTAAAATTACTTTTGAAATAACAATATTGAGTGACAAATTCATATTTATTAATAATCCCCTAAATAATCAAATAACTATCAATGTAAACACCATATGGAAAATAGTACACTGTTCTAGAAATACAAATATTCATAGTATAAGAATACAAATATTCAAGTAAATCTTAAATTAAAAATGAATTAAATAAAGTGATTGTTTCAAAATAATGATAAATGTCCCAAAAGATGTTATATTTCACAAATATTCATTAATAACTTTTTTAAGGGGAGTAATATTTAAGCATTCCAAATTGACCCATACAACATTGAAATATTTAAATAATAATTCATCGAATGTTATAAAATTAAATTAAATATAAAATATCATGATATTAATTTCATCCTTGATATAAAATATAAAGGTAGTATATATACATAATAAAACTAAATCATCACATAACAAAAAATAAGTATAAACAGAATGTAAATTGAGATTAAATTCACTTACATATGAATCAAAAAACCCAAATGTGATAATAATCAAATAAGACATCTACATGACATGATTGTAGAATAATTCATTATATAATATATAAATAACTACATATGGTACCCAACACAAAATTAGTATGTGGTGAATAGGACATTTATCTCGCAGATGAAAAAAGAGAGATGAAAATCCCTCACTTTTAAGATGTGGAAGTCTGCACTTTCACAAAAATGGTCTCATTTTTACAAAAAAAAAATCTAAGTATAAGGATATCTATTAAAAACAATTAAATATGATTAAATAAATAATAAATATTATATATAACACACATAAACATAATTCCGTTCATAATAGAAAACATGAGAGGCTATAAATGAAAATTGATCAATCATTGTTTAACAAGACTGTAGTCCTCCAACATGTAAGTAGAATGTTTGTTACCCATTAGATTGATTTGTGTGAACTTTAATTTATAAATATTAACATAAAAATATTATATTACATTTAGGATATGTTTTATATTATATTATAATGTAATAATACGAATTGAGGGAGTAGGGAAAGAAAATAAAAGAGAGGAGTTTGAGGGATGGAGTTAACTCTTTATCAGGTAACCTCTTTTGGTTTTAACCCAAATACATACATGGAATGCTTTATGAAAATACGGTAGGATTCAAGGAGAAATGGAGGACTGTTGGGGATCAATTTTGGTAGAGTTTTGTTGTGCCCATGTGGCTTTAGAGGTGTGAATAATTGGGAGGAAATGAGACCTTTTATAAAGGAGGAGGAATGAAATATCTTACAATATTTTAAAATATAGGAACCCACCAACATTTTCATTACTAAAAGTGGATCAATAATGGTCCAAAGTTGATCCGTGGGAAGATATTGTATATATATGTATATAATATTTATTTTGGACTAATTTGTTTTTTAACTTGGGCGCTAGCGTTATGGTTTAGTCTATTTTTAACATTATCTTAACCTTAATCGTTGTAATTAATTTACTTACAATCAAAAATCAATTTTTTTGTTCAAAAATCTAAGTTGATATTATTAGAAATTTTACATTATTCTAATTCAAAATATGAAGTATATTTTCCATATTTCAAATCACATAAGTTACAGAATTTAAATTAAAATTAATCCCACAGACAGGGTGACAATAGAGGGTTCTAAAGTAAAAACGCCATATCGTTTCCAATGTTTTTAGAGCCTATTTAAAATTTAAATTGACTAAATGACTTTAATTTCATTAATTCATAAAAATTAATTATAATTAATGTACAAAACCATAAAAATTATAATTTTATCTTATAAATAAATTAAATGAAAAAGAAGTTGTGAATTAAATATCAGTATTTTACAATATTCATTAAAAAAGAAGTCATCATATGAAAACATAAAAAAGTCACCATGCCCTAATTTTTATTTTCTTATTTCAAAAATATAGTTTATTCTTACATATAAGATTAATGAAATTGTGAAAAGTTTAATTTAAAATTGTCTGTCCCATAAAAGGTAGTAAAAGTGCCTTAACAAAAATACATGGTTTTAAGGTGTAATATTGAGTTTATTCTTATCTTATGTCTATCAGATCTATTATATGATTATAAAAAATATTAAATTCAATATATTATATATACATTTCATTAATATCATACACTAATTTTAATTTATTTAATTTCTATGACAAAATTTTGTTTGTTAGCATAAATATAATAATATTTTCTTTTCTTTTCAATTGGATTGTATTTTCATTTATAAATAATTGGTAGGCTATTAATTCATTTTATATTTGTTTCAATCATATTTTTTTTATAATTTCATCAGTACTATTTATAAGCAATAATTTAATGGCTATGTTAAGTGTTAAATAACAACAATGTACTAATATATAATTATCCAAAAAAATTCTGCCTTTCTTGTCACACAAGACATTGAATAAACTCATTGTTGCACATTAATTGATTTCCATAAATTATATTAAATTTATTTAGAATATTAAATATATGATAAAAAGCTTATGGAATCATATTCACTTACTATCTTGGTGTTTTGTGTTATACACACAATCAGATACAAGGATCTTACATTAGAATTTCTAGGTATTACACACCAGATAATCATTATGTTATCAAATATAATTTTTTTAAAACATTATACGTCAATTTTTATTTTTTTATACATATGGAAATAATTAGTAGTCATATATATACAAAAATAATAATGAATTTTTTATATATATTTTTATGCACATTTTTCATTATAATAAATAAAATCATTAATTGATTTTGAAAAAACATAGGATTAAAATTTTATATTATGTATTTGAAGAGTTAAAATTATATTTGATTTATTTTAAGTGTTTTATTGAATAAATAATCTTGATTTTACGTTTTATATAGTCTTATTTTTTATTTTTTGGCACAAAAAGTTATATTATGGAGTAAATAATTCCCCTTATACTTAGGAGGATAACAATTTTATATTTTTAATTAATTATCACAATGAAAATTGTAATGTTAATGACATACTTTTTATTATAAATATTTCCATGTATATTTTTGTACTTCATATTTCTGTGGAGAAAATAATTTTGGGTCATCATTTCAATTACAATTTTATGATTATATGTAATTGATTGCTAAGAAATTGTTGATGTCCCTCATTGGTGTATAGTATCAAATTTTAGTTATTAAAATTTTTATAATTTTTGATATAATAATTTTAAAATAGTCAACATATTTAGATAATATATCCTTGATATTTATTTTTAACACAACATAATGCTTGATATATCCTTTCTAAAATAAATGTATTAAATATTTGAGTTTTTATTTTAATCCATTAGAGAAGATTACATATAATCAAAATATTTAAATATTTCTCATTCTAACTAAATGTCGATACAAAATAATGTATTGAATATTCTTATGATCAATATATAATTCATAATGATAATATTGAAACCTAAATGAACTAAATAGAATTATATTTTAATTAAATATTAAAATATTATTTGACTTATTCTAGCCTTTAAATAATTATTTTATTTTTTTAAAATACATATACTCTAGCATTATTTTTTTTAATATTATAAAAAAGGTCCCCAAGTGTATATATTTCATCCACTAGTGATTTCATTTATATATATGGATAAATACTCAGTATCATTTTATATAATTGTATCTGAGTATGTTATAATAAGAGGACACTATTGAACATCATTTATAAATTCCATAGGAATTGGGTCATATTAGAGCATGCTAATAATAAGTTATTTGAACCAAGGACTTTTACATCTGAAAACAAATTCAATATTGTTTTTTGTTAATCCATAATAGGTTGGTCAATGAGTTTTCCAAAAAACTGATCTTATTATAACATATAAATATATTATTGATGCTGGCATAATTTCCCATTATTTTCAAAAAATTTATTCTCAAAATCAGGAGGATTGAGATATCTCCATGAATGGTGTTTTTCTCATCTTGGATTATCATAAACATGGTAATGTAATTAGTTTATTGAATATTAGGTTTCGAAAAATTGAGATTCATGAATATATAAAACATCATGAACATGTGATGGGATAATGATAAATCAACCAGACATTAAGAAGGTCTGGGAGTGGGTAAAATATAATTTTGGATTAAAAAATAAGAAATATTTATGATCATGGATGAATATCTCCATAAAATGGATTCTGGGTGGTTTTGAACATTTTTAAAGGATTTTCCTATAAATAGGTAGTTGTCCCCAATTAATTTGAATATAAAATAATTTGAGAAATGGATGAATCATTCTAAATTCTTGTAATATGAGAGATTAATAAATCAACTAATAATTAAGATCATAACCATCGAAAAAATACTTTCATAGTATTGGTCAATACTTATGTATATTGAAAAAGGTGGGTTGTAATGACTGATTATTCCACGTGGACTTATAAATCCATGAATGTAGTTTTATTCATGAAGTAAATGATCTTCATGATGTATCTTCATGAATATAAATATTGATCATATCATTAAACTAAAACTGTTATCATGTTTATAAACATAGGTTTATGGTGCATGTATGATCTCATGCCAATTTGTGAAAGAGGATTAAATTAAAATCTATTAAAGATAAAATAATTTCATTAATCTATGTATGATTAAACCTAAATAAGTGAGATCAGGGTAGTTAATTGAAGTTTTATGTGGGATGCAATTTGTTTTTCCAAAAATTATGTAAAGATAATGTTTATGGAATATAGTAATTCATTATAAAGTTTTATTTTCCACATCAACCAATGAATATTTGAGGATATATGAATGACTGACACATTTTTTTTGTATTTTACTTAGACTCGCCCTTATTAGTCCACCTTGTGAAATAGTTGTGTTGTCTCTATGTATATGAATGAATAATTACCACAATATTCCCTCATTTAGGATTAAAATATTTATTCAAATTTGGGTAACATAAATATAAAATTATGAAACTTGGATTCACCCTTACCCTCATAGGGTTTTTAATTATACAACAAGTGGTTTCAAATGGGGGTACTTGTATTCAAACTATTATATGTGTTTTCAAGATAATTTAGTTAATGTTAAGGGTGTAACCATATTGGATTCAAGAAAAATCCATATTTGTAATAATATGATGAGGTCTTATCTAAGATCCATTGGTATGGAAGTTTTTTTTCAACATCTCAAGTGTTTTAGGTCACTGATTCATCATGTCTTTATATGAATAAAATAGATTGGAAAAATAATGATACAGATTTAAAATCTCAAAAATTTATATGTGCTGTTATATTTGATCTTATTTGTCTAAAAGTATTGATTTTCCCCTCAACCATGCCTATATAGGAGTACAATGAAAATATATATTAAGGTGATAACATTGTAAAAGGGTCCAAACATCTTGTCTTTAACAATCTGTTTTATGATCTGACAACACATTTATATAAAAATCAGGATAGTTTCTATAATTACATAATATATGATTTTAGATAAATTTTAAGAACTAGTGGTGAAATTAAGGACATATTTATATGTAATAAAATCTCTGAAATTATCCCACATATAAAAAATTAAAAAAAATTATCATTTAGTAATTGGATTTTTCAACAATTTTTCTTGATGATCTGTTAAGCAGTCAAGTTTTATATAAAATTAGAGCCAAAAATAATATGCATCAACCTGAGTAAACATTTAATTTTAATTCATATATATGGAAAAATTTATATTTTAATAGTAATTAATGAATTATATGTTGAGGGATATGAAATTACCTCGCATTTCAATAAAAATTAAAGGGAGGATAAGGGTGATTTGAAGTAAATCATCTATTGGATTGTTTTTAGAGTTGTAGAGTTCAGAACATTTCCTCTCTGTGATCATGAAAGTTCGATTATGTTTAATGAGAAGAATAAATCAGGAATAATCCTTATAAGAGGATTCCTATTAAGAGATAAACCATTTCAGGAAATATATTTGAGAAAAATATCTTTTTATATAATGAATAATAATATTATATTGTCTTTTGGGAGGAAGTTGTACCAGAGATTAAATATAAACCCCAAGAATCCATGTAGGCAACAGTTGACAAAGGTAGAACCTACAAAAGATATATAGAAAAATTTGGTTCTTGTTATTGATATAATTTTGTATATTTAGGTTTCTATTTAGAAGATTGCAATTAAAAATAATATAAAAAAAGGATGAGATCTTTTCTAAGAGTGTCACTATAGTATGCTGATCATATTGAAGAAGAAATTCATTTAGTATAGGGAGAGACAGAAGAGAATGTAATGGCTCCCAAAATCATAGAAGAGGAATTGGAATTTTAAACAAGCATTGAAGACTATGATATTTTCATTAATGAAATTATCTCAACATTGAATGAAAAGTATAATATAGTAAGGGAATGGATGAAGAAGTTGTTATATTAATGTTTGAAATGAAAACTGAATCATGCAAAAAGGAAAAAAATATGATAGACTAGTTTGGAATATTTTCAGATGAAGTTCTTTTAGAAAGAGGTAAATAAGGTTCTGGTTGAGTAGAGAATTACTTAAAATATTACAGATCCACATGTATGGGAAAATGTATAATTAGATATGATGTAGAAACATCAATGGATAGTAACAGGATGATCCAAAATAAAGGGAATAATAAATTTTTTCATATCAAAAAGCATATTTTTGTTCTAAAGGAAAACTATTATTTCCCAATAGAAATGAGTGTTGAAAATAATTATGGTGTTTTTAGATAAAATCACAATTAAAATGATTTGATGAAAGAAGGTGAGATGAGGAGGAATGAATGGGAGAATAAATTTATTCTCATTTATTGTTAATTATATGAATGTGTGGACCATGACATGGAATAATTTATAGAGGAAAATATCTAAAAAGTTAAGAACCATGAATTCAACAAAGTATATTGAGGAAATAAGAATCATAATATAGAATAAATAGATTCTATATTATTTATTTTCTTTATTATAACTATATACATAAATCTATTCATTGTAAGAAGAGGAAATGTTGGAACAAAATCTATAGAACTCAATGAAATTTCAATAACCATCAATGATGATGAATTACCCTTGAGAATATGTAATATCCATTAGAAGAAGTATATGATAATGATTCACTGATGAATATAGAATTGATATTAGAATGGCCTTATTTAGGATCCAATTAGTTAGGTACATTCTGAAAGGAAAATTAGAAAATTGAGAAATCCAACATTGTAAAATCAGCTCTCAGTGCTACAAATAACACTGAAATGTGGATTCTTGACTTTAGATTCTCATCTAACATGATAGGAAATGAATATTTTTTGATGTATTAAATGAAAATGGTTTATTAAATAGTGACATTATACAATGAAAATTCTTTAAAGATTAAATTAAGTGGAAATAAAAAAAATTCAAAAATGGCATGATGCAGAAAACTGATGTTCTCTACAGAAACTGTTTGTCTCACAATCACCTAATTTTGAGTCGAATTCCTAAAATCAAATTTATAGATACATTAAATCATATATAGTGAGATATAATTTGAAATATTGATATCCCCATCATGAATGGATTCAAAAAAAAAGTAAATTTATATTATTTCAACTATAATGAGAACACATGTTACTTAATAGTTGAAGAAAAAAATAAGATATGGAAATGGAGGTGGGGTTACATAAATGAAAATTCAATGGAATACATATCTTCACTGAAAATTGTCATCAAAATTCTAAATATTAATCATTAATGATAAAATAAGGGTTATTATTGAATTAGAGGAATTGATGTTAAGACTTCATATCAGATGTAGAACTAAAGGGAAACAATTACACTTGATATCATCCACATAGAGTTATGTGCTCCAATAAATATGGTTGACACATTTAGAGACAGATACATAATTATTTTTATTAATGAATTTAGTAGAATTTATATTTTAATTATTTCAAATATGAAGAAATAAGTTCATTATTTCTTAAAGATTTATCATCAAATAATTGAGAATAATATTCGACACATAATCAATATTCTATGATCTAACAATAGAGGAGAATAAAAATCCATTGAAGATGAAAATTACATAAAAACATAGAATAATGAATGAGGACACTATACGGAAGACCCCTAAACAAAATTATGTTGTTGGGAAAAATAAAAAGGTGCATAATATGTCTATAACTATGCTAACTGAGACATGTGATTTTCATCATTACTGAAAATATGTTGTTTAAGTTGCAGTGTACACTCAAAATCACACAAGGAAATTTATGGAAGAAACCCAGAATCCATATAATACATGATTTGGATACCACCCTCTCTAAATTGTTGGATTATTTTAGGATTTAAATGATTCACCAGTAACAAATAAGGTAACTATAGAATGTATGGTGATTTTTTAGACATGGAATATTCCTAGGATTTTTAATAAAGTGTAAATCCTACAAATGATATAGTCATAAACATAGATATATTTTGTAATGATGTGTGATCATGATCATCTTTTATAAGAACCTAAATAATTTGAGAATATAATATGTTGATATGAATAGATATGAAGAATAAAGTGAAAAAGGGAAATATTAAAATAAAAAAAAAATTGATGGCACAAAAAACCTTCAAGGACAAAAAAAATTACGATGAATCAGAAGAAGAATTATCAGAAGAATATATTTCTAACAAAACAGCATCAGAACCACATAGTAGAAATAGAAGAGCATAAATTGTTCAATTTAATATCATTGTGGATAGTACCTCACCTAAAAAGACAAGTAGAAATAGGATTAAATTGAATTATGCATTCATTACAGTTGTGGAACCTACCTAGTTTGAGGAAACAATTATGGATAAATTAAATGTTAATGCCATGAATGATGAAATAGATTATAATGAAAACAGATAGACATGATATCTTTTTATGAAACCCTGTATTCACAATTTGATTTGAAAAAAATAATGTTCTTGAAAAAAAATGATTAGACAGAAAATGTGATTAGAAATAAGGGATGCTTTGTATGTAAATTCTATAAACAAGTTAAATGCATTTATATTGAAGATAAATTTTATATGGTATCTATAGAAGTGTCATGTTATATTTTCATTAAAAAAATTAAAAACCATTGAGAATTTAATCATATTGATGAAAAAATCATTCTTAAATTAATATAATGATAAATATTTATACATTCAACAACTGGTGGTGTCTCTAATAGAAAATGATAAAAAAAATATTTATATTAAATAGTGGTATATTTATTCTGAATAAATCACCATAATCGTGGTATTATTGAAATGATACATATCAGAAAAATATTGAATTTAAAAAAGGCGGTGTTTCCCATAATATATATGTCCAGAATTTTCTGAAAGTTAAATTCATGTTTCTTATATATGCAGATGATATTAACTTTTTTGGAATTAGGTATGGATTAGTTCAAGAATTTCCTAATAGCAAGATAGAATAATTTTAAATGTCTATTATTTTTGAAATTACATAATTTTTGGGAATTCAAGCGGCTCAAAAGAATACTTGTACCTTCATTGCTTATAAAAAATATAAGAGATTTATAAATAAATTAAATATGTATGACTCCAAACCATTGTTGAAAATGAATGAGAATAAAAAAAAGATAAAAAGTATGGTGATGAGACATTTTTTGTTCCCACCATATATAGAAGAATAATTATAATATTATTATACTTGTCTGTAACACAACCAAATTTTGTTCTTGAAACCTCTCTTTAAAAGTAATCCAATAGAAGAGAACATGAAATAAGTCAAACTAATCATGATATATATTCAAGGTAGTATCAGTTATGGATTTACTATTTTCATTAGGAATAGTTAATAAATTATTGTCATTTCATGACACTGATAGAGAAAGAGATGTATTGGATAGTAATTCCACAACAATTGCAGAATTATTATTTGAAAAAAATGTACTGGTTGGTTCAGAATGAAAAAAGAAATAACTTATCACATTGTGGAAGAAGTAGAGTATATGTATTATATAAGGGCATGCACTCAGTGGATGGAAAAAACTAAATGATATTGGTGATGAGGTGAAACGACATATGTTGTCTCAATGTGATAACAAGAACATGATCTATATTATTATGACTACAATTCATCACCCTCATACCAAATATAAATAGATGATATATCAGTTAATTAATTTTAAATTTGTTCAATGTATGATTAAAATGGATCGTTTTCTCACTGATGAACATGTGGATAACATTCTAGATAAGCCGTTAGAAGGATACATATTGGTGAAACATCGATTAAACCTAAATGTTCAAAAAACTCCCAGTGCATGAATATGTTAAACAATATTTCCCCTAAAATATATTGTTTCTATTTTAAGTTTTTTGAGGATGTTGTGTAGGTTTGTGAAGAAGATATGATCTAGGGGTTCTTTTTTATCTCTTAAGGTATAACTACATGTTCATTGGTTTTATTTCCAAATAGGCGAGAATGGATAAATTAAATGTTATAAAAATTTCATAATTTTAGGATTTTGAAAACCTATGAAATGGTCTGGTGACATGATAAGAATTAAGTGTTTTGTGGAAACACTTTATATTTCACAGAGCCTATCTTGGATATATTTTATCATTACCAAACAGAAGAATCTATATTTTTAATGGTTTTTTTGGATACATGATTTTGTAAAACCATGAAATGATTTTATTAAAAGAAACAAATTATGTTTCATGGGGAAATAGTTCATATTTCTAAGATCTTAGGTTATAAGTTCTTAACCATTCCAAAATGAGAGAACCCAATTCATAGTTCCCCTTTTAATCTACATCCAAATTTTATCATGGATACTTAAATTGTGGTATGAGTTGTTTTTTACCATTTAGTTATTTTTGAGGTTGTTTCTTTAATGAATTTATCTATAGATATCAAACAACACCATAAGAAGAGATTGTGGTAACTGAGGCCTTTCACATATCGAATCTATGACTTTTTTTACATTATCAATGATTTTCCATGGATTTTCTAGGACATGTGATCTATTAAAAAGGTTTCATTCTTGATATTAATTTAATAAATACGCTAAACGAATTAGTTTCAAGAATAATTGGTTTCATTAAGATGGAGAGTCATGAATAGTTTAAGCATTGCAAACAAAAATTGTGAATGTGTTATGGGATGAAAATAAATATATGAGAGTATGATAAGGTTCTCAAATGGGTAAAATATTACTTGATATTAGTGAATAATGAATCTTCATTAGTAGAACTGAATAGATTCACAAAATGGTTTCTAGGATCTTGGGATCTTTGTGAAATGATGAGCCTATAAATAGGCTTGTACACTAACTTCATTTGACATGAAAATAACTATACTAATGGATAAATCATTATGAATTAACTATATATTATAGATTCATGGATTAGGTATTTATTGTTATCCTGAGAATTGGAAAATTGATGTATTAGTCATGGACACTACTTATGTATCTTTTAAAAAGTGTTTCAGGATAACTGGGTATTGCAATATGAATTAGTGCACTATCAATGATGCTTTATTCTCCAAGACTATGAGATTCAAAAATAAGCCTCATGAAGGAGTTTCACAGACAAAATTATTGAACATATTTTTATATTAACAATTCATTATTATAAATCAACTCCAGTCTATATTAAAAGCATATTATCATTGTAATCTCACACAAAGACTTTAATTCCAATATACTGAAGAGACATTCATGTAGTTAAACTATGTATGAATTCATTGAAATCATTGAACTTGTGGGATTAAAGAGAAGTGTTCTGAGAGAGGCAACTTTGTGTCCCTAAAAACATATATAGGTAGTGTTCTTGGAATAGGGTTATTGTGTCTAAACTTCTATTTTCCAAAAAAAACGACTAATCCATAATGGATTTAGGTACAACAAACACATTTTTGTCATATGTTCCTTGGACTAACTCTTGGTGGTGAACCTAGAAATGAAAAAATGTAGTATCTATGTATATGGATGGATAATTATGGAAAGATTCAATCAGACACATTTTACAATTTACTTCCAATACAGTAATATAATTTATAACATTAATGGAAAATATAACACCCAGATTTACCCCTTCCCACTAAAGGTGTTCTAGGGTCCTAAAAAAATTACATTTTTGTGTTATTATTCATATATGATTTATATTTCAAATAATAAATTACAATATTTTTGGGATATTCACCTTGATATATAAAATTAGTTATTTAAAGATCCTATTAATATGAGAAAATTAATTTTATAAAATTATACAAGAAAGAAATCATTTGGAATAATTTTAAAAAATTATCAAGATAAATTAATATTTAATATAAATAAACAGTGTCATAGAATTATTGTGATTTGATAAAACTTAATTTTATAACCTACAAAATCATGATTTATTATTTTTTTATGAAAATAAATCATTCATTAATTATATGGAATTAAAAAACTAGTTTTGTGAGATTTATTTCTCTATAAAATGAAATTATTCATATACATTATAAATCAAGAATAAATAAATTAATTTTTTATATATTTTTTTTATATGATAGGTAATGAAAATTAAATAACAATGTTTTTGCGATATTTTAATTTTTGTCACAAAAAAATATTGACTATGTTTAATGAAATTAACAGTTAGAGATAAATATTTTTCTATCATTTATGAAATTGACTTCTATAAAATAGGAATAGATAAATATATAGAAGAATTTAATTTTTTCTTATATGAAAATGATGATAAAAATGAATTATCCTAGTAATGTTAACACAATTCTTAATATGAATTATATTATAAAATGGGAAAATAAAAGAATATGTCTTCCCTATTTAATATTTTGCATTCATTCACATGATTTATTTTGGACACATCAATGTCGTGTTAACACCTATTTGAAGACAAACATTTATTTGAATTTTATCCGAGAATCATAAAATATATTGAAATATTTAATTTTTTGGATATTTGTTTTTTGAAAATTTCTAGAATTATCATTAATTATTATTCATTAATAATGTTCTAAATTAAACATGTCTAGTTTTTTATACAAAGGATATTTTGTGACTTATATTTTATATTTCTTAGAATTGTTATATCTTTATTTGTTCATTTTACATCCAAATAATTTTAATCCATGTATAAATTAAAATAATGATGTTATATAACCCATAAGAATCACTAAAAAATAAATCCCAATCTAAACCAATTTTAAACATGAATGAAATTTTTGGTGAATGATATTCTAAGAAGTAGATAATAAAAATATCTCAGTTCTATATCAAATGAAGAATTTACAGAGCTATTAATTCTAGAAATTATCAATTTGAGAAGTTTTACATATAGATGATTATTTTTTTGTCACATATTATGTATAGTATTCATAATGTGTAAAATTTTATATTTATATTTATTTCAAAATTAAATACTTTTAATGAAATATTATGATGTATGGATAAGGGTATTAACATTGATTAAGATGTATAGAATGTTTTATCTCATTATATGTTGTCTGTAAATGAATAGGATGACTTTATTACTTTAAGGTTAAATGATTAGTTAATAATGGATATTTAATATACATATTATTTTTTTACCATATATAATAAATTAAATATTGTAGTTAATTCAATTTAATCTTAATATGAAAAAATATAATATTCAATATAATAATTAGAATGTATATACAGATAAATTTCTAACAAATAGAATTAAAAACATCCAAAATAATACACAATATATAATCATTACATATTTTAATCAAGTAAAAATGTTTTAATGATTTAAATATTATAATAATTTAAAGATTAAATATTCTTATCTTATTATGTTCATGTGGTTTATGAAATTATTTATAGAATAATTCATCATATGATAAATTTTATTTAATATAAAAATAATCCAGATAATATGCATTGGTGTATATATTCATCACTATATAAATAGTTTTATCAATTCTTTAATCCATTTTAATTAGTTCCAAATAATTAACTGAATTATAAATTCAATTATATTTCATTCATATTTATCAAAAAAATAGAAAAAACTGATACATATACACATTATCCTTGCAAAAAACATTTATTTATAACTACCACATTTAGATGTAATTTTTTCATGTTGATAATGTGAGTCATTATCATTTCTAGTTTCATTATGGTTACTATTAGTGATGGTAAACACACCCTTTATCAAATTTAAATAAGGTTCTAAAAAAACTAGTATTAATCATCATTAAAAAATGACAAATAAATCTATATTTTTTTTAAAACATTAATCATGGTGTTCCACTTCCACCCTCACGACTTTTATAATTTCTAAAAAACCCACACTCATATACTCACTTAGAAAACCCATAAGTTGTTTATCATTGCTCGGACACCCACTTACCCACCCCTCAACCTTTATTATTGCTCATTCCCACTTATTCGACATTATGTACCAAGATTTTAAATTATTACCTCCAACCACACATATTTATTCCCATAAAACTACAACAATTTATATTCATCTATATTGTATAAATAATATTTTAATATATATATATATAAATATATATGAATTTTCATCCATTTATTTATTTATATATATATATATGTTATTTTTAAATGTATTTAAAAATTATGATTTTTTGTGTGATTAAAGATATGTATATATATATATTTATTCATGTCTATGTGCCTATATAAACTTTAATTTATTTTTATTTATAAGATACAATTTACGTTAATATTTATTTACTTATATTTTAATATTCATATACATTGGCATGTGCTTGCTACTACGAGCAAAAAAATAAAAAATATATATATATATACATTTTTATAGGTACATACATATTCATAGATTTTTAATTTTAAATATAATTGATAATATTTATTTATATTTATAAAAATATATATATTTTAAAATATATTTTACAAGTGAATTGTTTTAATCTTTTATTTATATAAGTAAATTCTTATAGGGAAATGTAAGATTCCTAGTTTTAAATACATTTAAATTTATTTATATTTTGTAATGTAATATAAGGATTGGGTTACATTTCGGGTGGTTTTGAGGGGTTTTGACCATTGTAGTATGATTTTATGGAGGATTATGGTTTGAGAATGGTTAGTATGAATAGTGAAACACTTATAGAAAATAACAGAAGGAAAATAATTAGGTTGTGGGTGGGAAAAAAGTTTGGGTAAACCATGCATTTGATGAGAATAAATCATGTAATCCAGAAATGTGGGATGTTGGCGCTAGAAAGTAGCAACCTCATGAATGGTGCACAATTTTCTTAAATCATACAGCCAAACGAATTAACATACAATATACCATCTAAATATTTTAGATATAATTTAGTTTAGAATCATAAGGAATAATTTACACCTAATCCAAACATAACATTAACTCATTTTTCCCTTATGGTGTGAGTGACATTTTCCATAGGTAATGTATTGTTCAATAAGTAATTTTAAGGGTTTTGGAGAACCAATATCATAATTAAGTTATTGTTCTTGGAAATTATTCATTGATCATTGATCATTATCTTTATTGAAACCTTATATCTAATCTATAATGTATAGATCCATGTTACAGTATTAGAATTGTGATATTTTTTAGTTGGATCTATAGAAGGATAAGATTTTCATTATAAGATCTTTACATTCATTATGTCATTCTTTATTTTAACATATGTATTGAGGAAGTTTTTTTGTGTCTCAATTCAACATTATTATAACATGAAAATCAGTTTTAATTAAAAAATTTCCTCAAATTGTTGTGAAATTATTACGTGACTTTGAATATAAATCTTATTTTGGCATTATCATGGATATTTTGGAAGTTGAATAGTATTTTTGGAAAACCCTTTATTTATAATTTTAAATTTAGTTTGTAAAAATATTTTTTAGTATTATTCATGTAAACATATTTTTAAAAAATATTTAAAGAATGAAATGATTTGGCTTAAAATAAGTGGAATTTTTTTGTCTTAAATGGTTGGGTGTGAGTGAATGGGATGGATAATGGTTGTGATGTACCACCATCAATGGGAATGAGTATGGACATGAATATCCACCTTCCATGGTAACACCAAAATTGAGTGTGTGTGTGTGTGTGTGTGTGTGTTGGTGGTTTTCTTTTTGAATATTGAAAAAATATTCCTAAATAGAATTGGAGGAATATTTTAATGGCTGTATTTTATTTCACTGTATGAAAAAATATTTTCATTTGGAAAACTGGTCAAGATTTAATATAAATTTATTAAATTGTTGTAAACTATTTTATATAAATTTTCTAAAAACTTCTCAGGTAGTTGATGTTAGTATTTTCATTGGTTTTTTTTGTTTTCAATTGTACTCTGGTATGTTTGTTGGATTGGTTATATAGTGAGTTGTATTTCATTATACTTAGAAACTAAATAGTAGATTATTTTTTTATTTTGTTGTTGTATGTATCTTTTTATTAAAAGTAAAATATTACCCCAAATGTCAATGTGGACCTTGGAATATATTTTCCCTTTTTGTGTCTTTGGGAATGTCTTATTTGGCCATGTAAGACTCATTGCCTCTTACCAATACAATGTGTCAGGGCTGAGATATTGTAAATGGTATCTATTTTTTTTGATTCATGAATATCTGTTTTGGTAAGATCATATATCCATGGTATTTTAGTAATTAGAAGGTATTTAATAACAAGAAATATAGTACAAAAAAATTGTAGCTAAAATATTTATTATGAACATCATGTTACAAAGGAGAATAATAAAATGACTATTTAGAACACTTTTACTTGAGATATCACCTCATTAACTAGGGTTATTCTTATGATAGTTTCATGAAATTCATTGAACAAATGATGTACCTCTAAGACTAGGTGGTTTATTATTGTGTTAATGACTTATACAGATAAAAAATATTATTCATTTTTAACAATATAATTTTTTTAAATAGGAGATTTTAAAATGGCACGGAGGGTATATTTTTAAAATGATTAAATTGTTTTATAGTTCACAAACAATAGTGTGGGTATATTTGTGAAAATATGTTTCCATGAGTAAATTTATATATCTAAGAATTTCGTTCCACAAAATTTATTCTATATGGAGTGTTGTTTTGGTTATATAAAATAGGACACTATATGCACCATAGAAACCAACCAGATGATGTAGTTGAGAATGAGGTTTCACTAGAGCCACATGTGAATGAACTGTTTGTCCAGATTATTATCTAAATTATTCGATATATGGATAAAAGGGACCAAAAGGACGAACCATGATAAGTGGGTCATTGGGTTCAGCTAAAATAGTATAATACACCAATATTTTCGGGTGATTTAGTTCTAGAATAAGTATAAGTCTGGTTCAATAGGATGAATGATTTTTTATTTCATTATGGAGGAAGATGATCGAAAAGTGAATTTGGAAACCTATAAGTTGGAGGATATTTCCTACTAGTGGTGGTATTAAGTATTTTGGGATAAATATGACCAAGAAATATCCTGCGAGGATTTAGAAAATGGGAATAATTTTTTTTACACGCACACATTCAGAATTTCTAGAATTATGAAAATAATAAATCTGAAGCGATATAATATCTCAGTTACAAAGAATGTGAAAAAATTTAATAATTTTGTACTCTTTACAATGGAGGTTGTTGCATGTTAATCCTTGAAGGAATTAATTTTTTTGACAGGTATGATGTATTAAATTATCTCAAATACTATTTTTCTTTTAATAATAAAATATAAATAGATGTTAAATAGAGATGTAGTTATAGAAAGAGTCATCTCAGGACACAGGGTGGGAGTAAGATTCGATATTCCATCCGGAACATGTGGAAACATCAATGTATGAAACTTATATAGGAGGGACATATATTAAAAAATTGGTTTATATATCTCAGAATCTGTCTATGTAAGAAAACAGCATACCTCATAGAATATGATGTAAGCATGGATTGTTTTAGTGTTTCTCATCAGATCACATAAATAACGATTATACAACATCACTCAGATCATGTCAAAATTGAAAATATATAGAACATTAGCAATGTTATTAATTTTGTTCTCTAAGGTTGGGTTCTAGGGACACATATCATTATTTAAAACACTATATGAATCTATGGGATGTGTTCATAAATATAGCTTACATCATTAGAACTAAGAAAACCTAGCTGATTCTAAGAATACAATGACACCTCAACAAGTGAAATCTAAAACTTTCAATAGAGTGATATGTTCAATGAGTTAGTAGTTATGAGATTTTGAGAAAATGATAATGTATGATCAATTGATACCTTCAATTGTGAGAGGTATAATACATTACAATTTTATAGTTATAAAAACATAGATTTATATGAACATGTCATAGTCATTTTTTTTCTTGTGTTATTGATCTTATGGGGTTAAATGTTGATATAATGCTTCCTTTTTTTATATTGAAAAATACTTTAGTACAATGTGAATGTTATGACTTTAAATGTGAATCATTTTTTATAACAATCAATGTTATCTAGTTGGTATGGTATTTATTTATACTATATATGGATTTCTATGGATTCTTTGTAAAAATGGATTAGATACTGAACATTATTTTCCATATAGATTATTATGTAAGAAAATTCTGTTCTAATTATTCATATGTTGTTAAAAACCTTTCTATAATATATTATAAACTATATGCATGCATACAGGGAACTCTACTACCAGTAGTGGAACTATATCTTATTAGTTGACAAAATATTCATTGGCATTGGTAGATGAGGTTGGGAATACATATTTTCACACCATAGTAGACCATTTCCATGATTCTATTCATGATAATTTATAGGTTTTTCCACCCATTTGAGTAGTGGAGTATAAGATTGGCGTACTATAGAGGACCAATAGTATTTAACTTCTATCTTATCAAATGTGAATGAAAAATTGATGAAATTGAAGGATCAGTTGGAAGAGTTTTAAATTAAATGCTTACTCTAACTGAGTACATCTCATGGTGTATAACTATTTCATATTATAGAAAATGATGATGAAAAACTTTGGGACTTATATATTAGCATAAGATTAATGATTTTATGATATTTTATATGATTCTTTCTCCATATATTAATGATTTTTTCATCAATTATTTAGAGAATACTGGTTCTATAAAATTGAATTACCTTTTAGATATCATTATCTCTAGCATTGGAAAGATGATATTATGAAAAAAAACATTCAATAGAATATATGGACACTATGAGATTCTTATTATGCATTTTTATCTTATTAAGTCACTATTTTTAATTATGGAAATGGTGAATAAGATATTTAAATGGTTTCTTGATTTCATTATGGAGTTTTTTGTGGATGATATTCATGTATAATCAAGGATAATGGAAAATCAAGACAAAGTATATGGTTATAGAGTTAGATATCTCGATGTAGAATCACCATTATTCCATGTTATCAATGTCAGATTTCAAGATACAAGAAGTATATATCTTGGGACATATCATTAAGGAATGGTTTTTTAGATTTAGTAATGGAAAAATATCTTATCTCTAGGAAACAAAGTATGAATTTCACTGAAATACCGAGCTTCCTCTTTTATGTTAATTTTCATCCATGGAATCAGTAATAGAAACTTTGAAGATGAAATTAATTCATTAAAAATGAAATAATGAATGTTTGAAATCCACTCAAGAGATTATGGTTAGACATAAATCATCACCTATACACACATTTCTAGATTCTTACCTAGTATATGTAGTCTATTGTGATTCATCGAGATCTTTGTTGCGATGAGTTTTCATTTAGATTCATGATGTTGTTTCTTATGTCCATGATTGTTATGGTTTCATTAGAAGAACTACCAAATTAACTATTTGGAATTAGAAACTATAGTCCATGATTTGAAGACATGACCTCATTATACTTTTTGTGAGAAATTCATGTTTTTTATGGTATATAAGTATTTGCAAATAATTTCTTAAAAATGAAATTTGAATCTAATTCAAATAAGATAGATAGAATTATTTCAAATTATTGAATTTTAGTAAAGAAATACACTGGGTAATGAAAATATATTGTAGGATGAGTTAAATAGGAATTATTATAAAGAACTAGCTAATGATTCTCTAGATTAGTGGTAGATTATGTCTGTTATATTAGACAATCACATTTATTTTATTGAGTAGGTAGTTGTTGTGGTTTTCATCCCTAATATTTTTTTATTTATTTGGTAAAGAAAGAAAACGATGACCGGATTTATGATGCAAAATTTGTCTCGATAAGCACAAAACACAATGGTGGGGGACCATTAATGGTTTGAAGTGGAATAGGATTTTATTTTTTTTGTTATAGAGAACAGTTAATGTTATCATTGGTTTGATAGGAACAATTATATAACTATTACCAATATTTGGAATGGAATTTTCAACTAGGTATTCAAAATATTTATAAAAATAATATTACTTTGGTGGATAATCATAGAAAGGGAATTGACAGGTATTTTTCGAGAAGAATCATAGGTCAGTAGTCCAAGAAAGAGCACCAGTGAACAACAGGAATGATGTAGTATTTACAAACTCTTATGTGGAAGTGGTAGAATATAACCATGGTTTTGTGACATGATTACTATGAAGGTTTAAGAAACACTATTTAGTATGGGTAATTGTCTATTGTCCCACAAATTTTTGAAACCCATGTAGTTGGTTAATTGTCAAAAATATACGTATGTGATGTTGTGAAGAGGAATAGTGTTCCGGTATCCATTTTATTTGACCAAGAACCAAAGATTAAAACTCATTTTTGAAACAATTTTCATATGAACTTGGGAAAAAATAGACTGTTACCATAAAATTTTATCGTCAAATAGATATCTAATTAGATAAGAAAATCAAAACAATGTAGCATTTACATAGATCTTGTGTAATAGATATTTTTGGATCATCAGAGGATAAAATTCTATAAGTTATGTTTTCATAAAAAAAGGTTATCATTCACTGATACATATTGCTCTTATTGAATTATTTTATGGGTTTCCATGTTATTAAACAAAATTTATCAAGGGAATTGGGGAGACATTATTGGTTGGACAAAGCCTTGTGAAATAGGTTATGAAAATGAATAAATTGATTGAGAAAAAAATGTCGATAGATAATTTTTGTCAAAATTAAAATTTATATAATCCTTTTTTCCCATTTTCAAATGAGATTAGTGATAATACATTCCTTAAAATATTTATAAGTCATAGATATTATATTTTTTTATGGAGGTCATGTTATCTTCTCAAGACATATGCCATTTTTAAATAATTTTATTATTCTGCGAGGAAGAATACTAGTTGTATTTTCCTCCATGGTTCAATTCAGTGCATATTTTGTTTCACATGTTATAATTGAAGAAGTATAAACATGATCTTAACCACTTTATTCAATGGGATCAAGTTGACATATATCCATATTTTACGTTGGTACGTGTGATGATATTTTTTTGATAGGATAGATAATGTGTTGCATGGTGAAAGCATCATTCTAGTGCAGGTTTTTTGTATATATGGTCAGATTTGGGAATAAACATGAAATCATGATAAATAAATGACTAATAAAGGGATTGGTCACAACTTGGAAAACAATATATGTATAATAAATTGAAGATATGAATGAAATTAGTGGGGAAAATCGTCACCCTTGGTGTTAGATACATAAACCGTTATTTATGTATTAAATGGTTTTAAAGATATTCAATATTATTTCAGGAGGATTCACAGGGTTAGTAAACTGGTTGATGACTTTTATACAGGTTCAAAGTGTGATCATGGTTATTAGAAAACATATATAACCACTATGAATCAGCCCTTAGAAAAATATAAGGGAGTAAAATAGTGCATGGTCTTGCCAAACCATGTTGGTGATCATGAGAAACCTTGTAAGACTGCATTCATTTTTTATGGAAACTCATTAACAGAAGTCACATGGACATTTGAACATGTAATCCAAACTTATGTAGGGTTTTCATGAGATATTAGAAAATAATTGTTTGGAACACTATTTTTAAATAGTTTCTCCAAACAATGTGATGTATATTCAACCATTATATATATGTTGATCTAGTTCAGTTTAGTCTCTTATGAACTCATTTTTCACCAAATACACCAATTACATGAATTCTATTTTCTCCCATGTCTAGAGATACATTTTACATTAATATAATAGTGTTTTCTAAGTTGATTAAAGGTTTTTGGAGATCAAAATTTGACAGTAAGTTCTTGTTCATTATTTTCAATTATAGATATCTTATCCTTATACTTCCTAGAACAATATATCTAATCCACAATGGGTGGATCCATGTTCAATGATAAAAATTGTGATGTTTTATGTATAGATACAGGGAAGGGATTTTTGTTTGTCATATTATCAATAGATTCATTGGTATATTCTTTATTTTTTCAAATGTTTTTTATCTATTTGTATTCTCAATCAATTCTATAATATTATAAATTTAAGGTTTTGTTTTAATTAAATTAATTTTTAAAATGGATGTGAAATTATTTTGTTCCACTTGATGGAAATATTATTTTGGAATTTTCATGGATTTTTTGGATTCTGATTGGTTTTTTTGAAAAACACATTATTTGTAATTTTAAAATTATGTTTTATAAATTTGGATTTTATGGACTAATGTAATGATGTTTTTGAAATGATTTCTTGTTGTGTTGGCATAAATAGTTGGTTGCAAGTGAATAGAATAGATAATAGTCATAAAGGACCACCACCAATGGTATAGAATTTGGTCATGAAGATCCAAAATTATTGGTAACATGATGATATAGTTTGATTTTTGTGTGGAGTGTGTGTGGACTTAGAAAAAAATTCAAAACAGAATTCGAGAATTTTTTTAAAATAATTTTTTTATTTATATCCATAGAAAACGTCTTGTTTTTTAAATTTTTACCCTTTTATAAATACATGTTCAATTGTTTTAAAACGATTAATATAAATTATATACCAATTATTTGATAATGGAATGAGTTTGTTAGTCATTGGGGGAAATTTTACTGAGTTTATAAACACCCGCTATATAGGAATTGTGTTGTGTTTGAAATTTTTATCTACCGAGGCATAGCTAAATGAAATTTATCTAAGATTTTTAGTGATGTATCATAATACCATGTGCATGGGAAGTTTATTGGGAGACAATAGTAGGCAAGGAGTTACCGATTTCATGTATTTGGGGTCTTTGAGTTTTTTTTTGATTTATTCTTGTACATTGATATGGATTTTGGGTTTTTTATATGTTATTTTGAATTTACATGTACCCAACCATTATTTAGAGGTTTATAAACTTATTTTATTCTACTTTTAGGGTTTTATCATCAAAATAAAAGTCATCCCACATACTTTTATGAGGCCCTTGAAATTAACATCCTGCCATCAGTGCCCTATAGATTACCCCTATGGACTTATAACTCCCAATATATCATCCAAATCCAATTGTAGTGGGGGCATGATGATATAGAAAATGTATAAAAATATGTAAATAAATAGTAATATATTTATTTTTATGTAACATCTGAATATGAGAAACGCTAAAATTTAAACCCCATAATTAATATATGAAGGTGATTTTGGGAAATATATTGTATCTCGACCTAAAAAAGATGAGAATTCCCTCTTAAATAAATTTTAAAATACATTGAATGTTCAAAATGTGGGGTATAAAAAAACAATTTTACCCTTTAAAATTCTTTTTGACCCCTATAATATTGGCACAGTGGTCCACTATAGTGAAACCCTATTTTTTCTCCATTTAAACTTCGATTTGATATCATGTGGAGATAAAAATGACATCAATATCAAATGTTATGGTACTCTAATGTTCAAGTATTTTTTTTCTTGTTTTATTGATGTATTAAATAATTTATTAATATTTTATATAGTGATTATTTTTAAATATCAGATACCTAATATAAATTAGAAAATTATTAATTATTTTTATTAATTATTTTTAAACCATTTTTTAAATAATAATTCATTTTTTATGGGTAAATAATTCAGCAATATTATATATATATATCATATTTAATGAAATAAAATTTATATAATTTATATATATACATTAATATTTCATTTAATATAATATATAATTTTATTATTATGAATACATCTATACATGAAAAATAACTTATGACATTATGATAGATAAAGGTAACCTATATCTTATTTGTAAGATAACTACTAAAAAAGAAATGTTTTTTATTTAAAATAGAACCATCAATATAGATCTGTAATGAGCACTAAAAAACAAATAATGAGCAATTATACCAACTAAATTTCTAGAACTTATAAATTTGCTCTTTATTAGATAATTTTATTAACATTGATAAAAGTACCACATTTATCAATGTAAGTAAATAGAAGAACAAAAAATTATGATTTTGTAATAGTGTTTATTTGACTACAATGTCATATACATGTTGGATATCCATTGATAATATGAAAAGATATATCATAATTGACTAAAAGTATTTAGGTATTAATAAATATGTCATGAAGAACATATATTAGGATATATTGATAGATAATTAATTTTTTGATATTTATGTTCTATTCATGGGGTTTCATCTATATAACCACCCAAATTCACCAGAAGTTGACACCATGGTTTAATTTCTTCATATCTATGGGTATGTTTTATTGATTATTTCGTGAACATCACCATAAGAGGATGGTTCATGAAAAATGATATTAATGGAAATTAATGACATAATAGATTCTAATATTATGAATATTTAGATAAAAATATTTCAAAATTCAGGATATGTATAAATTTGATAATATATAGTGTAGGGATGAAATTAAATATTAAATTAAATATTTATAAGGATTCATGTTTTCTATAGACATGGTTATTCATTGAATAAAATTTGATTTGTTATATAAATACCATTTATTTATATTTCTAAAATGTTATTGGTAATAAATGTAACTAAATAATTCATTATTTAAAATAATTAAGTTATTCAGGTATCTATGTGTCTATATCAGGATATTCAATTTATAAGAGTTCAAAAGTATTAAATTTAATACTCTTTAAAAAAACTGAGAAATTATGTTGAACAACTTCAAGATAATGAAAAATAGTCCAAAGATTCATTGAAAAAAAATAATAAATTTTATATATTTAATTACAACATACCCATATTTTAGAGGGAATATTTATGAATATCAATCATATATTGCAGTCTAGTGTGAATTTACTGGATGAAAATATGATAAATTGGTTACTAATGTGTTATAGGAGAATGATAAAAAACTATTTTATCGAGTATAATTATATATTACATTGAATATATGTATATCTAGAATGAAATTTTTTATGGAATAAGAATATAATAATTGATTTAGATGGTGATAATGTATATAAACACATGAAATGACAACCTATTCATGAAATAATTTTTTTTAAACATTACTCTTTCTATGCTTATTATCTATTTGGAAAATCATATTTTATAATAAAACCACTATTAACTAATAAAATTACACAAACTCTATATATTATAATGGAAATATACTCATATTGAATATCTCATCAACGATGTTTGATGTTAAGAAAATGTATCCATCATTAAAGATTATAATGTTATTTATCATTTAAAAGAAAATGTTTTTGGATGAAATTAATGTTTGATATATTCAGAAAAATGAAATCACGTACTCATATTCACTAATATATGTAATTCTGTGTCATTGTGTGAATTTTAATATAATAATGTGGTTGTATTATTATTACCATGTTGCGGAAAATAATTTAGTGGATTTTTCATTTTAGTGCACGGTTTTATAGAGATGTTATTAATTTATTTTTTAACATGGGAAATTTGTTCAAAATTTTGAAATATTATTTATGAATATTTTCTTTATTATTATTCATTTTAAAAATTTGGGATATTCTGCAGTCCATCTTACAAAATGATGCTATTTTCATATGAAAAAATATTTTTTTATAGATTTTGATTGGATTTTTTTATTTTGTTTTATTTTATTTTTTTGGAATATAATGTGAAAATTTTTATACCCCATATTTAACATCTTAATATTGAATCAAATCTTAGAAGAGAACTTAAAATAATTACGATATTTTAAATTGAAAATGTTTTACATTATATGATTATCTATTTAATTAATTTATTAAATTACATTCTCCTTTTAATTTCACATTCTTTATGACAATTATTAAATGTATATATTAATTTTTATTATTTTACACATATGTTTTGAAGGAAAAGTGTTCATAATTATTATTAATGTTTTCTCATAAGTTGTGATTCAATAGTAAAGATGTGGAATGTATCTATGAAAATAAAAAACACTATACTCAATACGAATAAATTTTTTTAGATATTATCAATTCCATACTTTATGTTTTTCATTATTTTACCACTTTTTTATTTTTATCTATAAATAATATAATAGATATAATATCTAAATTCATTTAAATACATTAACGGTTCAATATAATATTATATTGACAATATTATAGTGGCAAAATTTTTATCAATTCCTTCTAGTTTTCTTCAACATTGGAAATATTATAGAGTGTAATAATTTTTGAAATATATATATGAAAATAATGAGGATAAAATTATGAATTAGAATTAATATCATCAGAAAATGTATATTGAATGGACTGTTATAATAAGTTATATTCAATTTTATAGAGATACTAATGTATCAATGGATGTGAGATGTGAAACTGATCTAAAAAAATAATGAAGGATACATGTTTTTGGAAATTAGATATTTTTATTATTTTTTATCGTATAGGAAAAAAATAATTATTACCAATACAATGATCTTATTTTACAGAAGAAATGATTTTAGGGTGATGGTGGGAAACTAATATCATAAGAAGAAAATACATTAAAACTTTGAGAATATATATATTTTATTATTCATTATAATGATTCATATTTTAATTCCAATAAGAAAATATATGGTTTTAAATTATATTAATTTTAATCAAGATTTTTTTAAGGAAATAATTAAGTATTTTTTAAGCCAATATTTATCTTGGTCTTTAAAATTGATGTTTGGATATGATAGAATTGTTGAGAATTCATATAGATAATAATATTAGAAGAAAATATTTTTTTATCTAATTTATTTTGGAAAAGGAATAAATAATTTTGTTTAAATTTTTTATTTATCCACAATATCTTTATTAGAGGTACAAGAAATTGAAGTTTAATAACATACAATATTTCAATCCTCGGAAAGGAAGATGTAAGGCAATGATATTATTTCTATCATATAGATTGATCTATGTGGTTTTCTGATATAACTATTTGGTATGGGTAGTCAGTTATAAAATTATTTTTTTCATATAAGATATTTTGAAATGATATAATTCTTACCAATAACGTTAATAATATATTTCTCATTTATATTTATTTGTTCCATTTTCATTGTGGTAAGGTTGTGTTTAATTTGAGGTAATTATCATATTGATGAAGGGGATTTTAAGTTTTCGTTTTGATGTTTTTGGATATATTTATTCAGCATGATGATCCTCCTAATTTTATTATTATGTTATATTATATAGATTCAAATATTATTTTTACATGAGATTTAGGGGATATAATGTATGGATTGTACTTTTTAACACACAATATACCATTAAGCCCAATTCCAAATTTTAATTCTAGTTTATCATGTTTATATTATAAATGTATAAAGCTACATTAAATCATTTCATTTTATTTATATTTATTTTGACACAAACTATATTGTTGATGTTCTTTAGTTCTCTTTATACAATACATTTTTCATCTTCTTCCCTATCATTCAGGGATAAATTTAACCTAGAATCAATGAAAACTTTAATTGATCATATTTTATTTATTATTTATTTATTCACATAAGGATATAAATGATGGGTTTTCACTCATTATTATGTGTTTTTATGAGTTTATAGGGGATTTATGTATATCATTTTTTGGTAGACTTCTTATAGATTTATAAATGATTGATTAATGATTGTTTTTAATTTTTACATTGAAATTTTTGAATAATTATTTTAGGAACTTGATTTATACATTTTAATTTTAAATTTCAATGTTTATATATATTATTGAATTAATGATGGACGATAATATGAATAAATTTAATTGACATAATTAATATAAAAAATTTTAATGAAGTGTTATAGTAGTAATTATAAAATGATCATGTTTCACTAATTTTCATTGATATTTCCATTATTAATTGATATTTTTATGTTTTTATACTATCTTTCCCTATTTATATATATTTACTGAATAATTTAAAAATAGTAAAACCAATTTTGTGTTGGTAATTATTAAGTATGATGTAAATAATAACTATTACATTCATGATTTTATGAAATTTTAATGCAAATAAATTGATAGAAAATGAGAAATGATTATTTTTTTATGTTAGTAGGGAAACTTTTATTGTTTTATAATTTGATAACATTAATTATGATTATTTGGTACCCATATGTTGGTTATAATATGTAATAGATAATGATACTATTATTTTGTGGAATTTTTTAAATGTATTGGACATGATGTTGTTGTGTGTTTTCCAAGAGATATATAGATATACTATAATAAAAAAGTAAATAATATTCATAGGTTGTGGTTATATGATTTATATTATGTATATAATAAATTAAGTTTTTTTTGTGATTTAAATATAAAAAAAATGAGAATATCAAAAATATTTTATATATAATAAATTAAATTATTATGGATGTCAAAAAATGTTTCAAAATTAATATAATTTTGTTATTATATTGGTAAAGTGGAATACATGGATTCTATTGTTTTTGATGATTTTATTTTAGTAGTTATAATTGAGTATATTCATAGTCATTAAGTGTTTCTGAACAAGGTATTACTATATAGATATTGGGTGTAATTGTTGTGGTTCTATGGGTATTTTAATTAGGAGTTGTTCCTTAGGATTCAGTTGAATTTTTTTCATTAATTCTGTTGTTTTTTTTTCTTTTATACCACTGTGTAAGTCATTAGGATTTATGGATGCTCATATATGGATTTAATTTTTTTTTTTCATCTATAAAATATATAGTTAACTGGATATGAATGGTTAACTAAAATTTTTTCATCACACTATTTTCTAAAACATATCACACAAAAAAATATCTTGATATTATTGTACATGTAAATGAAGTATTGATATGGTGATATGGTATATGGTAGTCTGGAGTTGGAATGTTTGTTATTAGTGATAATATGTCATTTATATATGAATTTAATGGGTGTACTAGGTTATTGAAATTTTTTATGTAATAAAGACGTGTTATAGGGTAATGTGACTATGGTAGGATCTCAAATATTTTCCCATATACAATGATTATATTCATTAAATTTTATATAGTGAATAATAAATTTTGATATTGGGTGGTTTATGGACTAATTGCTTAATGTTGTTATTTAATTTGTTACATATTGTGGATTTAGTTTTCATAATTTATATTTTCATTAGAGTTTCTGGTATATACATATAAAGTATAAATATATGTTCACCCAAATCTTGTATATTATTTTTTTATTAATTTTATCAATTTAATTAGTGACCATGATGGACAATAATAACTCGTGTAATTGAAAATTAAATATTTGGATTACATTCAATAGATTTTCCTATTAGTAAATATTTCAGAAATTATATTTTTATGTAACTTTATATGGAATATTAGTTTTTAAATATTTTTATAGTTTTTAGTAAGATTTTATTTGGGATTTTTATTTTATTTGTAGGATTTTTTTGTAACGTTTATCTTAAATATGTTTTCATGTCATTGGTTGTAGTATCCATCACTTTTGAATCGAATTTTTTCATAAAGGGTTACATTTATCGTCACTAATAGACCATATGGGGATCCATTTTAGAAATTTCATCACAGAGTAGTATCAAAGATAGGCTATGAGTTATGATAAATTATATATTTTAGGATTGCTGAGGAGTAAATTGGTTTATTAAGGTAACATTATTTATATATAGTTGTATATTGTAATGGAAAATGATAATTTCAATAACATATTTATTATTTTACCCTATGACTCATTAAAAGGGAGTTAATATTCACTCTAATAAAAAAGAGTGATAATTAAAATTATAGGGAAGATAAATGTATATAGTATATGCATCATGGTTATTTTTGACTTATTTTGGATGGGAAAATTATATTAAAATTTAAATGAATTTAATTACATTATCATAAATTAATACAATATTCTCTAAATAAGATTTCATGATTACTTTCATTGATATACATACTCTAATCCATAATAATGTGGATTAGTCAAGGTAGGTATAAATGTATTCCCAAATTTTTCATTGTTGGGTAGATTTTGATATAGATAATTCTTGATGGAAATAAATTTATGGGTTTATTTTTAGAGATAAACATGTTGCCATGGTACTAAATATACTAAATACATTGGGATATGGATTAATTATCTTGATATTGTGCTCTATTAATTTAATTACATCATTGATCTATGGATTGTTTTGGCTAATAATATTTTGAGATTATCTCATTATAAATAGTTGAATATGGTTTTTGAGAATGTGAAGAGTTGATGATGTGATTTTAGAAATTATACAATCATTTTCAAGAAATGTTTCTTTCGGTTGATTTTAGATCATACTATTGTAATATTTTCATTCCCATTAACAATAAATAATTTAGGGATGTTATAATTATTATCACGTAACTTATTAATAATGTTAATATTTTTTTCCATGATTAAGAGACTACGGCGTATCCGATTGAGAAGGATTCATGTGAGGAGATATTGAAATAATATATCTCATTACATTCATATTTAGTATGAGGATCTTCATATAACTATGTTAAATTATAATTTTTAACCACTATGTAGATCATCTATGTTGGGAACAAATCAAGAAGTCATCAGTCATTAATATATATATTATTTTTTACTAATACTGATTTATAAGGTTTTCTGTGTGAGGGATTATATATGGAAACTGTTATTTTAATTTCCACTCAAATAGACATTATTGCTCCTTAACTGAGTTATCCATAGAGGTTCTATTTAGTTCTGGATTTTGGGGAAATTAAAATTTCATTCTTCTGATATTTCTTAGTGGTCAGTGGAGGGTATGTTTCAAATTTTTACACAACATCAAAATAGAACTTATAGAGGTGATATTAGTAGCAATAGTATTAGTAAGTGTTGTATATTGGAATAAAATATTATAATAAAAAAACATATGACATGAATTATTCAAACTGATATAGGTATAATCATTTTCATTAATTTGGTTTTTATCTATTATAGAAATGTTAATGAGTTGTGATTTGTTAAACTTTTTTTGTAGTGTTTGTTATGATTTGTAGACCAGATATGGATCAGGGTAAAATCTATTTATTTTCTATAATAAACTATTTTTTCATTTTGGTGTCTTAGAACTACATTGATATTAATTCCTTGGTTTGATATTTGTGATTCAAGTTAGATATTAATCAAATTCTATAATTCATAACTTTTTGAATAAAGATTCATTATGACATATTTATGGACTTGTTGTATTGTGAGATAAATATGCATATACATTAGGTGGTTTATAATGTATTATAATTTTTCATATATTACCATATAATATTATCCAAGAAATAACTTGGTTATGTTTAATGTGAGATATAATTTATTTCAATTGGTTATGAGTTAATTTTTTTTAATAATGAATGAATTTTGTTTTATTTAAAAGAGTGGATGATCAAAATATAGATCATAGATGCCTAGAGTGTTTTCTTCGTAAAAGGTGGAGTTACTATAAGATTTAGGAAAAAATTAGGTTTACTTTTTTTTAGTTTTTTCATAGTTTCATGATGATTTCCTTAAAGTTAATGTAACCCTGGCACATTAATGTAACATTCCATTTTGGATAAATTTTAAAACTATTGTGCCACTAATATCTATTACCATAGAAAATGTGTTATATCTAGTTACTTGTTTTCATGTAATAATTATAAATATTTTTATATAAATATGGATTCCTCATCCTTTTTGGGAGTTCCAAGTGAAAATTGGATCATTTTGAGTATTTTTAGCCTATGCATTATTGGGGAATGAGTTTCCCAAAACATGGTCCTCACAATAAAAACCATTGAGATAGGGATAGAGGTTAATGCCTCTATGGAACAAAGTTTCTGAAAAAATTAAACCATCAAGAGTGAAATGTTCTCCCAAAATAGTTGGGTCACACTGCATGCACACATTTTTCCTTAACACTATGTTCCCCCAACAAACAATGAAAGATTAAATCTTATATTCCCAATGATTATTTTAAAATACGGAAATACCATGTTTATATAAATAATCACACCACTCATCCTTAATATTCATTACTATTTTGTGAATACACTGAATAATATTTTTACATCTCTATTCTTTTCTCATTTATGATTTTAGCTAAGTTGATCATGATTGATGACCACTGGTATATGGATGTCATCTCTTGTTTTATCTTCTAGCCTCTATTTCTCTCACACATAGAGTAATATTTTACATGAAATAATGGATGGTTCTATAAACTATTTTATTAGATATTTAATCATTTTTGTGTTTCTAATTCTTCTTCGACATTGATTATCTTTGGTGTTCCCATTGCATGTGTTGATCATTTGGTATCTTTTTACAAATGTATGTTATTCCACTTAATATTTTCCATGTAATTTAATCCTTTATTTTCATTTTTTAAATATATAAAAATTGATTTATATGTCCCTGATTCGTATTTATTTTTTTATCTTATTTCAAATGAAATGGATTTTGATAAACCTAATCAATTAAAATAGAATTGGAATTATGGAAAAATATTTAAAATGATAGAACTAATGAAATTATTGGATTTTTTCTTTGAGAAAAATAGATTACATTGAAAATATGAAATATTTTTATTTATTTTGTAATGAAATTGAATGAAATGATGAAAAATCCATGTTGGGGTTTTGAAATTTTTTTAGAATATTGATAATGAAAATTGGAAATGTGAATTGAAAATGAAGATTTAATGGAAATTTGATGATCTTCCAATTTTTTATTAACTATTTAAGAACATTAGGGATAGGTTTGTTATCTGGTTATTTTTGAAAATACTAATATCATTTTTATCCCCTACTAATGTATTGACGATTAAAACCCTAACAAAAATGATGTTCAACATAATTATCTTCAGTGGGATGTTGATAATTCCTATTTATCATGAGGCTATGAAATTTGTGCACACATTTTTAGCCATGAACACAAATTATAGAAGTCTGAGGATCCTATATATAAAATCTAATATAATTTACGATAAATTAAGAATGATATTAATATCTACTATATGCTTATTTATATTACATTCTGTTTAGAGATATTTTACTCAGGAAAAATTATTTTCATAAATGATTTTATATATAATGATAAAATAATATAAGTTTTAAATGATTCCATTTAATTTTAATAGAATCATTTTTTTATTTTAAAAATGAAAATGATTAATTATTTCATTCAATATTTCATTCAAATTAAAGAACTATTAGTTTATTATTATGGAATATATTATAGAAAACATGGCAAGACCCAACATGGATTTATAAAAGACATCCAAAATTTTCCTCTGTTTGTTTATAGATATTATTATTGTAGGTTTGAGAGAATGTAATGTGCTACTTTGGAGGTGGAAGATGTTTTTGAACTTTTTGGATTGGATTTATGGTGGTGATTTTTGTAGTTGTGATCCACTTATTATATGTTACGTTTGATTTTTGACTTTTTTGATGATGATTACATTGATTATGTACTTATCTGAATTTAATTTTACCATCTTGGTTTTTAGTATTATGAACCATTTTATTGTTCAGAATACTGACTTGTATCCTTTTATCTTCTTCTTTTTTGTGGAAATCTGGTTCCTTATTTTATCTTGTTTTTCATGGGTTCTAGTTTCCAACCCATGGGGATGGGGGATGCACTTTGGGATATGTTAGATCCATCTCAAGCAATAGCATACCATGGTATCTATGTTGGTTCATGATAATGTGGTAAACATTGGTATTAAGCACCATTCCATGGTATTAATACATCAGTTGTGATGTATATTCAGGACAGAGAAGGTATACAAGAGTGTGTTTCAGACCATCTCCCATCGTATTGAGATGTATGTCACCTTAGGTTTTGGGGAATGGATTCTTGAGTAATAAGTTTATATAATTGATGTTTATCCCTGATTTTGTTATGTTATTTTGAAATAAATATATTGATATCGTAACAAATATGATTAGTCATCCCATTTTTTGTTATTTTAGTTGTTGATATAAATAATATTCAAATGAATTCAGTGTTGTCTATGATTTTTTCTATCATCATTCCTATAAGAAGTAATACAAATTAGCACTAGGAAGAACCTTATGGAGAGAAACTATTAGAAAATACTCTTGTGGACCATAATTATTTTGAAATTGTGGTGTGTGATGTTTATGTGATGGGATATGAAGCCTCATTAATTCCCATCCATGCTACATTTGTGAAAACATAAAGGGAAAACTCTATAGATAATAATAAATAGATTCATTAATAAACTCCACCAGCATTACAAGGCTCTAACGAGACAAAAGAGGCAGATGATTGGCTAAAGGGAATTAAGAAGCATTTTGTGTTTCTAGAAATTCCTAATCCAATTATAATGAAATTTGATACCATTAAGATGGAAGGTCCTAGATGGTGATGGTGGGGTATAATAGAAATATAAATGATACATGAGGGCTTAGAATGGAGGGAATTTAGATTTATCATACCCAGTCAGTTTTATTTAGAATCTATGATTCTAACTATTCATATAAGGTTATTCAAACACCATCAATCTTATAGTACTATGATGAATTATGTAAACCACTTAATCAATATTATGAAATTTTCAACTACTAGTCTATCAACTAAAAATATAAAGAGTCTAATATTAGAGGAGAATTCATGAGTTGATATACATTCACATGACTTATTATTGATGTGATATTTTTATTCAGATGTAACAGTATTGAGTTTTCTGTTGTGGTCAACATGGCTAATACTTTAGGGTTGAATGGAGTTCCTTTTTAACACGTTGTATGTTCTATGATATCATTTAATGGAATGAGGAAGTTTGATGATACTTATTATGTTTCTTGATAGTTGTAACCCTATAAACTACATTTAGTTACTATAAGAGTTACTTTAACTTCCATCTAGTGGGAAAATATTTGGTATTCAAAAAAGGTTTCCCCTAAGGTACCCTAGATCTGCAGTTCCTACAGAATATCTGGTCAGTTTGAAAATTTTTGTTATATCTTTTCTAAAATATTTATGGGAACATACTCATAGACACCTGTAATTAGTATAATGTAATATGTTATTTCAACAACAAAGGGGTTCGATATATAATAATTATATACAAATCTTCTTCACAAAGTGGAAGAGTCCCCATGAGAATATAATATATGTCCAATAAATGCGAGAGGTTATATGAAAATATCGTCACATTTAGTAACTGATTTATCTAATATAGGTGAATATCACTAATTTATATCAACTGATATTATTGAAATCCAAAATAATCATATGGGTATTTTTTCATTTGTGATGGATTATACTACACCCCTCGGATTAAAGAGATATCTGGGTCTTTTTTGTCCTTCTTGTGTTTCTCTTAATCATATATTGAAATACTTTATGATTTTATGGTTCTTGACAAAAAAACTTGTTGTTATATAAGGGATAAATTGCAACTTTATTAATAATATTAAAAAATAATTATATCTTCTCGGGGTGTCCTTTTTTTTTGAATGATTGGGTGTTACATGTTTTTTGGGAGAAAATGAGTTAAGGATGAGTAGTGTTGGGCCTTCTTATCCAAATATGGGGAATGTAATATCAATATTTTTTTATGATCTAGTGATTGAATCCTTAAGAGATGAGATCCCTCCATTCTCTATCTTTTTTCATGAAATGTTTCATCTAACATCACTGGTTTTCAATTGTATTGTAAGGTATTCTTTTCTATTGATTTAATTCATGGTACTCAGATGGTATCTACCCCTTATTAACATATAAAAGAAGATAAATTGAATGAACTAAATACCATGTTGGGTGATATTTTTGATAAATTTTTTAGAATATCGAGATTATCACTATGGGTAGGACATTTTTTCTATGTAATGAAATATGATGGAACACTTTTCATTTATGTTGATTAGTATAAATTCAATAAAGATATAGTGAAGAACATGTATCTGCTTCAATTGATTGATAATTTTTTTTTAAAAATTATAACTGGGTGATGTGGTCACTGATGATTGATCATTTGTATAGGTATAACCAGTTTATAATTAAAAGTTTTTACATTATGAGAACTACCTTCTAGAATATATATTTCTATTATGAGTATCTTTTCCATCCATTTGGTCTAACTAATTCTCCCACAGTCTTTATAGATTTAATGAATAGCATAGTCCACAAGTATCATTTTATTCTTATGGTGGGTTTTATGGATAATATCTTATATTAATCAATGTTTTAGGAGAATCAAGTGCATTATCTAATATCACTTTTATAAATTATTTGGAATAACTGGCCGTATAAAATACTATCAAAATGTGATTTCTGGAATCAGGAAGTAATATTCTTAGGACACCTAATCTATAAACATCATAATTAAATTGACCCTAATATTATAAAATATGTTATAACATTGTACTAAAGGGAAAATGTTTTTGATATCCAGATATTTGTGGGATTAGTGGGGAATTATCGTAGGTTTTTAAAGGATTTCTCAACATTGGATTCTCTAATGAGATCTGTCATTTGAAATGGGGTAATACTTTCTATATAATGATAAATTTCATAGTTATTTCATTGAGTAAAAGTATCTTTCGAATTATAAATCGGTGTTGGCTCCTCTAGATCCCAAGAATATCTTTTTTTTAATTAGTTTTTGGTGTGGGATATATTCTTATGTTGGAATAGAACATGGTATCCTATGGATCTTGGAATCATAGAACACACGAGGAAAAATATAAAACATATTAACTTTGTAAGGCCCAAGCCTTATACATTACATAATATTTAATAAAGTTAATAATTCGTATTGAGGATCTTTTCATGTTTCGTTTTTTTGATAATTAGGCCATAAATATTACATTACATCTCAAAAAAATTACAAAGTTGATATTTATACTCAGTTTCTATTTTTTAGAAAATAAAAATTCATAAAAAAACATGTCTAGTTCCATGTTTTAGACATCATGACATTTCATTGATCCCATCCTTGAACCTATTCATCTTTATGTCAAGTGAAAAACATTTAAAAAACTTGCAATGAGCATAAAAATCTTAGTAAGGGATACAAAAAACAAGTAAAACTCTTCGTTTATCAAAAAACAAGTAAACCATGAATACTTTATCATAAGTAATACTTTTCACCTTTATTAAGTAGTAAATACTCTTCACTGTATAAAAGATCACTTCATAACCTTTTGTAACAAATATATTTATATAAAACCCATAGAATGAATAAATAATATATAAAGGAAACTTTGGACATAAACATACTTAAATAGAATAACCATACCATCGACTTCCACACATATCACTTAATCAAAAAGCCATACAGCCGAATTTCGTTCCCAATGAATTGGTGGTTATAACGTAACCACTTTTCCTGGTTTATCACAACACCACCCATTATTTGTTTTATCATGTAACCACCCGTCAAAAGTCCAAGTACCATTATAAAATCATTACACATAAAATATTGCAAATATAAACATTTCACTAATAACATTCCATTTCCAATCACAAGAATTCATTTCAAGATATTGAAATAATAAATCCATTTCAAAAACTATTTTCAATACCCAAACACCAAAATACATAATAAAAAACTTATTTTCCTTTTAAAAACATTAATTCTTATAGAGGAATCCAACAAATGATTATGGAAGCAGAGAGGTCTTTGTCGCTGCAAATGTTAAAAACATTCCTTTTTTCGTTTAGTAAAACGCTTCATAGGAAAAAAAGATTCCATTAGAATGAAATAAATATCCAAAGGAATTTAAAGACCATATAAAATAAATTCATGCATAAATCAAAATTTTTCTTAATGAAAGGAGATTGAGACAAAGTCCCTCACAAAGATTATATGATTACATTAAGGATAAATTAATGACATAATTATGTGTGAAAAACATAAATACATTAAATATAAGTGGATATTTAGTGTAAAAAAATCATAGGTCGTTCACACATTTTGATAGAATGAAATAATTAATAAGTATAAGTTTATCCCAAAGAATGGAAATTGGGTAAAGAAGTTCCCTTACAAAAATTTGGCAGCCTAATGGCGTCACATTAAAATTCTCGAAAATGAGTTAATGAGAGAGAAAAGGGTATATCATGACATGGAAATAAAATTTACAACAATAAGGATATAGAAGAACATATCCCAACATATGAAATTTAATTTAAAATACATAACATAAAATAAGTCATTTACTTAAAGAGGAGGGTGAAAGGTTCCCTTACCGATTTGATAACCTACAAAATATACACCCCATGAAGGAAGGTGTAAGGACCCCACCCCAATTACACAGAATTGGTGCATTATTCTAGGGAATTGTTAGGATTCATGAAATAATGTCATAAAATACCATTCAGTTTAGTATCCTTGGAAGTACTAAATACATAAATAAGTTAAAAATTACAACTTGAAAAGAAACACAACACTAATTTATTCCATTAAAAACGTCCAAGCCTCCTAGATTATTCCTAAAAGTCACTCATAAATAACTTCTTCATATCCTGGGAAAATGAAACATAAAAAAATGGTGAGCTCAAATTCTCATTAAGGGTGAGAAACACAGTAGAAGATAAAATAAACATTAGGCATAGTGAACAATTAAAAACACATGCCTTTACAAATAATAAACATGAACACTTTATGGAAAGAATATGATCTGGGTAAATAATGTCATAATAAAAAATAGTCATGGGTATTCTACTATTCTAATAACCACATGAACCATCATTATTATTTTCATAATTAGGTAATGTATAATTGCAGTCATTATGAAACATCTTTTCAAGGCCTCAGCCAAGATGTCTAAAAAACGATTTAGGCATCGACCAAAACCATACATCAAATTGGGAAAAGCCTCATCCAATTCCACATATAATTTTCTCATGATACCTACCGATGCACCGAGGAGCTATAGCGGGCTCCACCCATCAATTACTATGTTCAATACATTCCTCATATAAAATGGTTGAAACCTAACATAATCATTCGTATTAAAACTAGCATAAGAAATGTCCATACAATAACCCTAAACCATGCATGGTATAAAAAACACATTCATATTCAAAAATATTACAAAAACTTAAAAATAATATGGAATATTTTTATAGTAATAAATCAAATTCAAACAGTTGTAAAAATTATCAAAGGATGTTGAAATAGATGAAATCAAAACTATTTGAGAGAAATATCTATTTCTATTTTGAAATCATTTAAGAGTCACATAATTATAAAAGAAAACATTTATTTTGAAAATATTTTTTTAAGATTTTAAGGTTAGCTTCAAAGGTGATATAATGGTGGAGAATAACCACACCCACCATATAAGTTAAAAAATATTCTTACCTTAATTTGTCAAAAAAAGTCATAAAGTACCTTTCCTGGAAAACGATGGAAGGATTCCTTTCAAACCATTTTATAAAAATTAAAAAAACTGTATAAATGAATTTAAAAAATAGTCTATTAGATAGTAAAAAATATTTTTTCAAATAAATTTTTATGAAAACACGGATGAGGATGATAAATAGGTCCTAGTAGATACTTACGTAAAAACAACCTCATATAATAAAGAGATTGTAAAATTAACCCTTACCTTGTAATTTTCCTAGAATATGCCATGTTAACCTTCTGTATAATAGTTAACACATTGTTATTAACTTATACAAGAACTATTTAAATAAATATGATATCATATATGATCCTCTAATATTTCTTTGTTAATAATATTTCAGTAGTATCATCGTTTCAGGTGTTAACTAATTCATTTTATTTTATATGATTGGTTACATAAGACATGTTTGCTATGGATAGGATTTATTTAATTCATATACATACTTATATTATGTACATAAACATTATTATTAATTATAAAATGAAAATTCTTCTTTAATGATTACGATGGGAAATGAATCTCATCGCGTTCATGGACACGGTAATCCGTACGTATGCAAGAGGGAAAATATCATTATATTGATGGTGAAATAATATGTAATAGGATGGTATATCATATATAAATAATAATTAAAATTTTATATTTATTATTTATATCATTTATACTCATTATTATACCCATCCAAATAATAAAGTGTTTGAATAAAAAACTACACCATGACGTGGAGACGGTAAGTCGTACGCATGCACGTATGGTGACTTTTTCATTCATATGATGGATAGAATAATTAATATCATTGTAAAATTCATATAATAACATCACAGTATATATAATATACTGGTGTTATTATTTTAGAATGGAAACCAAAATGAAAGAAGATGTGGAAGAAGAAACTATCTTGAAAGAGGTGATAAAATATTTACCATTTATTTGTATTCTTCCTTTTCATTTGATCAAAAGGGCTTCTTAAGTTGGATTTATGAAAAAAGTAAGGACTGTAAGGTGAATGGAGGAAATTAGTGAGGATATTTGGGTAGGGTTTGGCCGAGCCAAATGTCATTGGAGGTGTGAAATTAAGAGAAGGGTAAGTACCCTTTTATAAGAGTGGTGAGGGTCACTTTTGGAAAACCTTGAAATATTATTTTATAATAAAATCATATTCAGTTTCTAATGGCTCCAAAATAATTTATTTCTAGATTAAGGTGGGTATGGGTTGAACCCCTCTCAACCAATTGGTTGTAGAAAGGTTTAGGTCACCATTTTAACCTTATCTTTTAGATTTAACTCCTAGTTAAATAGTTTGACATTTATCATTTCTGATTGTATTTTAATATTATATAGTTAATAAACATACTATAATAAGCCAATAGAACCCCAAGTGATTAATTATTAATATATATAAAACCTTATATATTTCCATTTTCTTATCCTTATATTTTTAGGAATATTATATAAATTAATAATATAGTATCTGTTTTAAAAACTCAGTTATATCGGTTTTGACACTATTTAGTATTTGGTTTTTGTGAAAATCATAACATCATGATTATTTAAAAAAAATTATTTAATCAATCCTAACATGTTTTATTAACCATGAAAAGTATTTTAATTCATTAAAAGTCTCAAATTATGTTTATTTGGATATTTATAATATCAATTATTTTAATCACCCATTAAGAAGGTAATTATTGCATCATCATTGTGTCATAAATAAATTATGTTATCTAATGTCTAAAAATTATAAATAAAATATCATTATATATAAAATAAATTTATATTTCTAATTAATATTTATAGTCGAATTTATCTTATGTTTAACCTTATATTAAAAATAGTTTAGTTATTAAACATTGAATTAAACTCTTTTAACTCTTCTTTAAATAAAACAATAATAAATGTCCTAATCTAATTAAAGTGGACCAATGGGGGTCCTATTTTATTTAAAATGCTTTTTTTGGTTGAATTATAATTATCCAATAGAATTAAGACATTTGTTAGGGTAATTATGATATCATTTTTACCCCTAATTACTCTATTTACATTTAACCGTGGTAAATAAAAGTTAAAAGTGATTACTCCCCAAAAAATATTTTCATCTTATTGAAGCATTTTTTACTTAATAATATTAACTGTGTCCCTAAGATTATGGAAATTCAACTCATATAAGTGGTAAAATTATGTTTTATGAAAATTTGTAAATGCTCCTAGGAGGTGGATAAAGACGGTAAAAAGTTCAATAAAATTTTTGTATATCTAAACTTATTATAAAATGACTCCAATTAAGTACAATAAAATTATATAAGTATTATGTATCTATTTTGACCTAAAATAAATTTAAATAAAATAAATAATTATTTAAATAGAAATTCGGTTTTAACCAATAACGCAGTGTTTTTCACTATTCGTCAAAAATAGAATGTTTTAAGAAAAATATTAAAAAATTCACCCTAAGATAATTTCGATATTCCGAATTAAAAAATGAAGTCCTTTTTGAAAAAAAAAATTATAAAATTTAAAAAACTATGTATTAAAATTCATAACGGATATTTTTATTGGTCGCGGTGTGTTTGAACGTTGATGTTGCGTACAATGCAAACTATTGCATTATTCAAAGGGAAACACACCGTGGAAGATTGGGGTATTAAATTCTCGCCTCCTTCAAATAATTCCATCCTAGAAATTTCTAGAATAATACTGCACAAAAAGATTTGGGTGGTTCTTCATCATAAATTCCTCTGGTTCCCACGTTACCTCTTCCATCTTATGGTTTCTCCATAGAACTTTTACAAGACGAGTCGTCTGGTTTCTCAACAATTTTTCCCTGGAATAAAGAATTTTAACAGGCTCTTCAGAATAAGACAGATCACATTCCAATTCAATTTCCTCATAGGTTAGTACATTCGTTGGGTCAGGTATGTATTTCTTCAATAGTGATACGTGGACACATCATGAACTTTGGAGAGACTTGGTCGCATTTCCAAACGGTAAGATACAACCCCAATTCATTCTAGAATTTCGAAAGGTCTTATGTACCTGTGACTTAATTTACCCATATTACTGAATCGTATAACTCTATTCCATTGATATACCTTAAAGAAAACATGATCTCCAACCTAAAATTCCAAAACCATACTTAAGTTATTGACATAGCTCTTTTTCCCACTTTGGGATTCTTTTATGTGGGTTTGGATAATCTTCACTTTTTCCATTGTTTCCTCAACATATTCTGGGCCTACGAGTTTTCATTCACCAACATCATCCCAACAAGTTGGTGTGCGACCTCTCTTTCCATATAACGCTTCATATGGTGCCATCGTAATACTTGAATGGAAGCTATTATTATAGGAAAATTATACTAGAGGTAAATATTTGTAGAGACCTGAAGCTTGACGTACATGGACATCACATTACTTTTGCGGAATACTTAGTACATAACAAAAACACACACACAAGGACCGTAATAGTTTAGTGTCTTTGGAAACTCGGAATATAATCTTCTAATCGTGGTGAAAGATCTTCAACATCTCCCATAAAGATCTTCTTTTTTTAAAACCTAAATCCTTTCTTTATGTCCTGGGGAAAAGAAAACATAAAAGGGTGAGCTCAAATGCTCAGTAAGAGTAAACAAAAGAAATATCAATCACATCATATACATAAGAACATAACTTTTGGAAATCTTAACCTGCAAAAGATATCATAATATCATAACATGGAATAAATCATAGAAGTGAAATGTAAGCCCAATAATCATAACTTAAAACAAGAAACTTTTTGGCATATACACATAATCATAGAGAATCATTTCTTATTAGTCAAGACTCATTGCCAAGACTATCTTAGTGGACAAAGTCCATTTCTGAACCGAGTCACCCTCGTTTTAGTCCTGTTTCACTGAACCGGTATAACCTACCATTCCAGTCATGTCTATCTCATGAGATATAAAATCTTTACCCAACGCATTGGATGGAGATATAGGTCCCACCCATCTCATAATGAAACCATTCTTATGTGTGCCACAAAAATCATAAATCATACATCATAGCATAACCCATGTAATAAAAATGGGATTCTTAAACATCATGACATCATAAAACAATTCATATAAGATAAAGGAATTCATAAAAATAATTCCATCACAACATAATCAAATCAATTTAATAATATGGATATAAATAGAACCCTTTATTATCTTAGATGGAAAATAATTTTGATAAAACACTTGAACTCCATTCTTGAGGAAAATATCCTTTCTACTTTAAAAACATTTTCCTTTATTAACATGTCATACAATTTTAAACTAAAAGAAGTTGATTAAAAATAAACTTGAAAACTTGTAAAGTAAGCTTCTTGGAAATAATGTTTTAAAAATCCATTCATTCCGTATAAGTTAAAAAAACATTCTTCGCATACTTTTGTCAGAAAAGTCAAAAAGTACCTCGTACGAAAAATGACAAAAGATTCCTTTAATATCTTTTACTAAAAACTAACCGAAGGGTAAAATTGGATATAAACTATTGTAGAATGATATAAATATTACATATTGAGGAAACATGGATGTGGATGATAAAATGCACCCCAATAAATGCCAAAGTATAAACAATCTCAGATAAAAATGAGATTGTGATATTTCCCTTACCTTAGGTCTGATTTGCTTCGTCTGTGTCCAAACCTCCTCTTCTTTGAAGCGCCACTTTGAGACCTCCTTTTAGGGAACTAAAATTGGTCTTTGAGGAAGACCAAAACCTCTAGGATGTTGCTAGGGAAGTGGATAAGGGAATTTGGCAGGGTTTACCCGAGCTTGGAGGCTCAAAGTGGTGTGAGGAAGAGAGGGAAGAGGTGCCCTTTTATAAGGGAGGAGAGGGGCACCTTTGGAATAACTAAAAATATTATTTTATTATAAATTCAAGTTCGGTTTTAAATAGCTCCAAATTGATTTATTTCGAGAATAAGGTGGGTATGGGTGTAAATCTTCTCATCCAATATAAGTTAGACAAGTTTAGGTCATTATATTAACCTTATCGTTTAGTTTTAACTCTTGGTTAATTAGATTGACATTTACCATGTCACTTTGTATTTTTATATTATATAGTTAATAAACTTACCATATACATCCAAGCGACCCCAAAGTTGTGTTTTATTAATATATATAACCTTATCTAAGTCATTTGGCCGAACCATAGATTTTTAGAAATAATATAACAATTAATAATATAATATTTGTTTTAAAAACTATTTTATGTCAATTTTGACACTATTTAGTAATTAATTTTTCTGAAAATCATAATAGAATGATTAGTTGAAAAAAGTTAATTAATTAAATACTAACATGTCATATTAATCTAGAAAATTAGTTTAATTCATAAAAAGTGTCAAATTACATTTATTTTTGAGTTTATAACATCAATTATGTCAATATTTCATTAATAAGATAATTACTGCATCATCTTTGTGTCATAAATAAATTAAATATTTAATGTCTAAAAATTACAAATAAAATACCATTATGTAGGAAATCTTTTTATATTTTTAATGAATATTTATAGTCGAATTTATCTTATATATAACCCCATATTAAAAATGATTTACTTATTAAACTTTGATTTTAACTATTTTAACCCTTCTTTAAATAAATTAATAATAAATGTCCTAATCTAATCCAAGTGGGCCTAAATGGTCATATTTTATTCCTAAGGTTGTTTTTGGTCAAATTACACTTGTCCAATAGAATTAGGACATGTTTTAGGGTAATAATAATATCATTTTTACCCTTAATTACCGTATTTACTTTTAACCGTGGTAAAAAAAGTAAAAAGTTACTATTCACCAAAAAATTATTTTCATCTCATTGAACCACATTTTACTTACTAACTTCAACCGTGTCTCTCGAATTTTTTAAATTCCACTCACAGAAGTGGTAAAATTAAGTTTTATGAAAAATTCAGTTTTTTAACTACCACTTAGTGGTTTCACTATTCATCAAAAACTGAAAGTTTTCAGAAAAATACCAAAAATTAGGCCTAACCTATATTTGATATTATGAACTCAAAAATGATGTCTATTTTACCAAATTCAAAACATATCAGTTGCATTAATTAATTTAAAATTAATTCTCGTCGTCAAAACAAATAGCGTGTTCTTAAGAGATAATAACTATCAAAAGATTGACAGTTGTTTATGTCTGGTTTAAATGTGAAATTACATCCAATAACTAACATTGTATTAAATTTTAAAAATATATTCTAAATATACTTTAAAACCAATCAAATTAATAATTTATCACTATTAATTATTTCTATTAAAAAGGTTGTTTTTAATTAAAATTTAGTAATTTTCACTATTCATCAGAAAATGAAAGTTATCCGAAAAGTACCAAAATTTCACCCTAAACTAATTTCGATATTCTGAATCCAGAAATGAATTCCATTTTGAAAAATAAAAATTACAAAATTTCAAAAAGTGGTTATTACTATTCATAATGGCTAGTTTTAATAATATTTTAATAGCATATCGTTGTTTAGTGAAACTCGGTATTGCGTACTACACACGCTATCGAAGAAGGTCGTGATTGCGTGTAATGCAAGGCAAGTCAAGGATGTGTGTTGTGCAAGCTCCTTTTGGTGTATCATACAACACAAGACATTAATGAAATTAAAAAGAATATTTTTCATAAAATCTTGGGGTGTTACAATATTGATCCCACATACCTTGAAAGTCATGTGATAAAGATCTCAACATGTCTTCTATGTTTTGAATAGTCCGTTCTGATTGTCCATCAGTTTGAGGGTGGTAGGTAGTGATCAAACGAAGTTCGGTATCCAGGGCTTTTTTAAAACTTTTCCATAATCTTTATGTAAAATGGGTATCACAATCAGAAACAATTGATAGGGGTACTACATGAATTCTTTCAACTTCATTAATTTAAAGTCTTCCTAAAAGTTCAAGTTGTAAATCTTTTCTTATACCAATAAAATGTTCTGACTTGGTAAGACGATCAACAATGACCCATGTTGTATCATTCCTTCCAGGAGTTTTTAGTAGAACCATGACAAAGTCCATCATAAGATCATCCCATTTCTACTCAGGTATGGGAAGAGGTTGCATGACTCATCCAGGCTATTACCTTCTTGGTTTCACTTGTTGAAAAACCATACATCTTGACACAAAATTAGAAATCTCTCTCTTCATGTTGTCCCACCAAAAATGTTTCTTCAAATCTCTATACATCTTGGTGCTCCCCGGGTGTATAGAGAAATTGGAGCTATGAGGATCATTCAAAAATATCCTTTTTAGATCAGGTATATCGGGAACACATAGTCTCTTCCCAAATTTCAAAATTCCATCTTCATATACGAAGTCACTCAATCTCGCATCATTTACAGCTTTTATCTTCTTTTGAAACACCTCTTCATCAGTTTGAGAACTATTTATCCTTTCTAGTAAAGATGGTTTGGAAAACATTTGAAAAATTATTGATGTTGCACCTTCCATGGTTATTCCTATATACATCTTTACTATATCTATGAAAATATGATCCCTTTCAACTCTCATCTTGTTCCAAACTCCATGTCCCTTGATACTCAAAGCATTTCCCACCTTATTTTCCTTCCCCGTGTGGTAGTGTATAGTGAAATCATAATCCATGAGTAATTAAATTTGTCGTCTCTGCCTCATGTTGAGTTCTTTCTGTGAGAAAATATAATTCAAACTCTTGCGATCAGTATATATCTCACAATTTTCACCATAAAGATAGTTTCTCCATATTTTTAGAGTAAATATTACAGCTGGTAGCTCTAGATCATGAGTATGATAGTTTGGCTCATGAATTTTTAGCTATCGTGATGCATAGGCAATAAATCTATCATTATTCATAAGGAGACAACCATGCCTTTTCTTTGAAGCATCACTATAAATAACAAATCCATCATTCACCTATGACAGTGTCAAGAAATCTCTTGATGCCAGAATTCACACTTGCTAAACTTCCCATATAATTCATTTATTCTAAGAGCCTTAAGAATAATGTGCAAGTTATTTTCATGATTTTCGTATCTTTTGGAGTATACAAAGATATCATCAATAAATACCACTACATAGTCATCATAATATTCCTTGAAAACTCTATTAAATGGATCCATGAAGATAGATAGTGCATTAGTCAATCCAACAGGCATTACTATAAACTCGTAATGCCCATACCTAGTTTGAAATGTTTTTTTCAGAATGTCTTCCTTCTTCACACCCAACTGATGATATCCAGATAGAGGGTAAATCATTGAAAAATATTGAGCTCCATGATGTTGGTTGAATAAACCATCAATGTGAGGTAAGGGATACTTATTCATTATTTTTATAGCATTGATCTCGCTGTAGTCAACGCACAACCTCATAGATCCATCTTTCTTCTTAACAAAAAGGATAGGGTATCCCCATGGATAAACACAGGGGTGAATAAATCCATTAATTATCAATTCCACTAGTTGTATCTTTGGTTACGCTAATTCAACATTGGCCATTCTATAAGGGGTATTTGATATGGGCCTTGAACTAGAAATTATATCAATGGAAAACTCAATTTCTCGTTCTGGAGGATATCCATGTAACTCCTCTAGAAACCCATCAAAATATTCTTGCACAATAGGTATGTCCTCTATTCTAACATTCTTTTTCTTACCCATAATTATTATATTCTCATCCTACCCAATAATTAAATTTTGTAGAGCTGTTGGGGTTGGATCTAGATAAAAATCAGATGGTGACGTTTCTTCTCTAAAGATTAGGTACTCATTATCCTAATTTAGAATTGTAACCTCCTTCTTCTTACTATAAATTTTGGCATCACGGTCTAAAATCCAATCCATACCAAATATTATATCAAATTCAATCATTGGTATGATGATTAGATCAAAATATGAAAATCATTTATATACCTTAATGGGGACTGACTCGCAAAACATTGTTACAATGAAACTTTCCTTAAGAGATTTTACTGACCACTCCCTTATTAAATCAAATCAGAAAAATCATATTTTCATAGGAAACTGGGAATATATGAAACAATGCGATGATCCAGAATCAAATAAAGCATTGGCTAAACATGAGGAAACTATTAAACTATCTCCTACCATATCTTTTGGAGCTTCAAACTCTGCAGTAGTAATCACATAAGAATGGCCTTGATCCCTTGTCCTTTTCTGAGGTATGTTTCCCAGATGCTTAATAAATTAATTTTCATACTGTTCCATATCCTTGTAATTGTAGAATTGAACATTGGTAGCTTCTTTCTTCCTCATACAATCACTAGCAATATGGCCTTTCTGTCCACATTTGTATCATACTCCATTTCCTTTTAGACAGGCACTAGGGTTCTTCCTTCCATAATTATCATAGGGTATAAATTCAACTCTTCCCTTATTCTATGTTTCTTTATTTCATTTCATAGAGTGATTAGCAAATATATTCTTCTCTTGCTTTGATATAAATTTGTAAGACTTATATAATTCATTTTCTGTCTTGATATCCCATGAGACCATATCTTTATACGATGAGAAGGATTCCAAGACTAAGGCTCGATAGAGAAATGGTTTTAACCCATCAAATAAATGATCAATCTTATGTATTTGGTTATGTATATAATCTGGACCATGCCTTTCTAACCTTGTAAAGTTAGCCTCATATTTTGTGATATTCTCATCCTCCTTTTTCCTCAGACTCATAAATTGTCTTTCCATATCCGCTTGATGGTCACGAAGAATGTATTTTTCTATGAAAATAACTTTAAACTCCTTACATTATAGGTTTGATACTTCTTAATCTTCCTTTTTGTTTTTAATAAATTACCACCATTGATCTACATCTCCTGTGAAGTGATAAACTACCCTGAAAACCTTTTACCTTTTGCTACTCCCCAAAGCATGAAATACTTTCTCTAAGGAACTTATCCATTGTTCATCTACTAATGGATTTGTACTCCCATTGAATGTTGGTGGTTGTTATGTCATGAAGCGGTATAACATTGACCCTATGCATTTTGGATTAGGGTTCTCTATATGGGTAATGTTATTATTCATAACCTGAGTGAGTTTTCATAGTATGGTGATAAGTTGATCAGCACTAGTTTCATCACTAGATCCACTATAATGATCTTGATTAGGAGGGAAATCCCTAAATGGATTATGTGCATTGACACGGTTTCCAGTCATTCCACTAGGTGCCATTTATAAACAATGTCATACAATAGATTATTTTAGGAATCACAATACATAATTCTAAACCTATTAAATACTTATCATAAATTGAACAGTTTATGGATATAATCCATAATCATAAAAATGTTTTCTTTCAGGAGGTATATACTCATAAATCCTTCATAATGGTTTGTAATGAAAATGAAATTTTTCTAAGCATATCCCCAGGGAGTGTCATAACCAAGAGTGCAGTAAGGTACATTGTCGTGCACTAGTTCTCATTTGAATCTACCTCAAAGTGGTGTATTCAAGTTTTACCCCTAGGTACATAAGTGCCAGAGCCACCTCTACCAGTTTGTATCTAGACATGTATGTATTGCTTGGAAAACTCACAAAATCTATATAGTACCAAAATTATAGGAAGTTCTTATATACTAATCCTCAAAGTCTATCTTAGGGTAATGTTCTGTAATAAATGTTTTTTAAATTCTAGTTTCCATGGTATGTACTAATCTTCCTCTAATACCAACTATAATTCCCCGACCCCAGTTACCCAGAATCATTGAATTATTATATAACATTGGAATGATAAAATAAATCATATCCTGAAATACCGATAAGTTTAGTAGCCTTGTAAGTACTAGATGCATACATAATTCAACATTACAACTTGAAAAGAAATACAACACTAAATTATTCCTTTAGAAACATAATGGCCTCCTAGATTATTCCTAAAAGTCACTCATAACTAACCTCTTCATATCCTAAGAAAATGAAACATAAGAAAGGGTTGATATCAAATGCTCAGTAAGGGTAAGAATTACAGCAGAAGATAACATAATCATTAGGCATAGTGAATAATTAAAAACACATGCCTTTAAAAATAATATACATGAACATTTTATGGCGGGATTATGATTTGAGTAAAAAATTCATCAATAAAACATAGTCATGGTTATTCTACTAGTCGAATAACCACATGAACCATCATTATTATTTTCATAATGAGATAATGTATAATGTCGAACATTCTGAAACTTCTTGTCAAGGCCACAACCAAGGAGTCTAAAAACGATTTAGGCCTCATCCAAAACCATATATCAAATTGGGAAAGTCCTCATAAAATTCCATGTATAATTGTATCATGAGACCTACTGATGCACTATGGAGCTATAGAGGGCTCCACCCATCACTTAATAAGTCCAATACATTCCTCACATGAAAAGGTCGAAACATAACATAAACATTCGTATTAAAAATATCATACAAAATAAAGATACTTTAAAACTAATCCATGAATGGTATAAAAATTAAAAATTCATATTCAAACATATCTCAAAACCTTAAATATAATATGGAATATTTGTATCATAATAAATAAACTTCAAACCATTGTAAATATTATCAAAGGATGTTGACATTGATGAAATCAAAAATATTTGAGAGAAATATATCATTCTATTTTGAAATCATCTAAGAATCATATAATTATAAAAGAAAAATTTTATTTTTAAAATATTCTTATAAACTTTTAAGGTAAGCTTCATAGGTGATATAACGGCAGAGAATAACCACACCCGTATAAGTTAAAAAAACATTCTTACCTTAATTTTTCTAAAAGGTCATAAAGTACCCTGTTTGGAAAACAATAGAAAGATTCATTTCAAAACATTTTATATAAAGTTAAATAAGGGTATAAATGACTTTAAAACACAGTATTGTAAATAGTAAAAAAAATTAAATAAAATTTTAAGAAAACACAAATGTGGGTGATAAAGAGGTCCAAGTAGATGCTTACGTAAAAACAACCTCAGATAATAAAGAGATTGTGAAATTAACCCATACCTTGTACTTTTCATTAATTGGTAGTATTTTAACCTACTATATAATATTTAAAACATTGTTATTAAATTATAAAAGAACTATATTCATAAATATTATATCATATATGATCCTCTAAGAATGCTTTGTTAATAATATTTTAGTAGTATCATCATTTCAGGTGTAAACTAATTAATTTTACATTATATGCTTGGTTACGTAAGCCATGTTTGTTATGGATAATATGTGTTTGATTTATATACATAATTATATTATTTTCATAAACATAAATTTTAATTATAAAAGGAAAATTATTTTTGAACGATTATGATTAGGAATGAATCTCATCGTGTTTGTGGAGACGGTAATCCGTACGTACGCACGAGCGAAAATATTATTATATTTATGGTAAAATCGTATGTAATCGGATCGTATATCATATATACAGAATCATTAAAATGTTATATTTATTATGAACATTAGTTATACTCATTATTATACCCATCAAAATAATGAAGTGTTTAAATAACAAACTACACCACGACGTGGAGACGGTAAGACGTACGCACGCACGTATGTTGACTTTGTCATTCTTATGATGGATAGAATAATGAATATTGCTGTAAAATTTTTATAATAATATCATAGTATATCGAAGATATTGGTTTTTTTATTTTAGAATAGAAATCACAAAGAAAGTGAAAGTGGAAGAAGAAAATAACATGAAAGAGGTGATAAAATATTTACCTCTTCTCTAGGTTCTTCCTTTTAATTTGATAAAAAGGGCTCTTTAAGTTGGATTTATGACCAAAGGAAGTCCTATAGGATGATGATAGAAAATTTTGGAGGATATTTGGTAGGGTTTGTCTTACCTAAATGGATTTGAAGGTGTGAAATTAAGAAAAGGGGAAGTACCCTTTTATAAGAGAGGTGAGAGCCGCTTTAGGAAAAGATTGAAATATTATTTTATAATAAAATATTTTCAGATTATAACGGAAAAAAATTATTTATTTCTAGTTAAAGGTGAGGATGGGTCAATAACCTCTCACCCAGTACATTTTTGACAGGTTTAGATCACTATATTAACCTTATCATTTAGATATAACTCTTACATAAATAGTTTGACATTTACCGTGCCTCTTGGTATTTTTATGTTATGTGGTTAATAAACTTACTATAACAAGACAAGAAAACCCCAAATGGTTCATTATTAATATATATAACTTTATATAAGTCCATTGTCTAGTCCTTATATTTTTAAAATATTATATCTATTAATAATATAGTATTTGTTTTTAAAACTAAATTATGTCAATTTTGACACTATTTAGTATTTGGTTTTTGTGAAAATCATAACAGCATGATTGAATCAAACAAAATTATTTAATCAAACCTAACATGTCATATTGACTTATAAAATTAGTTTAATTCATTAAAAGTCTCAAATTACATTTATTTTTATATTTATTATATCAATTTTTTAATCATTCCTTAATAAGGTAATTACTACATCATCATTGTGTCATAAATAAAATAGATTATATAATATCTAAAAATTATAAATAAACTACCATTATATAGGAAATATTTTTATCTTATTAATTAATATTTATAGTTGAATTCATCTTATGTGTAACTCTATATTTAAAATAGTTTAGTTATTAAACATTGAATTTAACTATTTCAACTCTTCTTTAAATAAAATAATAATAAATGTCCTAATCTAATACAAGTGGACCAAAGGGGGTCATATTTTATTTATATGGTTGTTTTTGGTCGAATTATATTAATCCAATATAATTATTACATGTTTTAGGGTAATTATGATATCATTTTTACCCTTAATTACAATATTTACTTTTAACCATGGTATATCAATGTCAAAAGATACTATTCACCAGTAAAATTCCTTATTATTGAACCAAAATTTACATAATGATATTAAAAATGTCTCTATGATTTTTTAAAATCAACTCATAGAAGCGGTGAAATTATTTTTTATGCAAATTTTCAAATTCTCCAAGGAGGTGGGTAAAAGACGGTAAGAAGTTCAATAAAATTTTTATATATCTAAAATTATTATAAAATGACTCCAATGAATTAGATTTAACATATATTGGTATTATGTATATATTTTAACCTAAGATAAATTTAAATAAAATAAATAATTATTTAAATAAAAAGTCGGTTTTAACCAATAATGTAGTGTTTTTCACTATTCATAAAAAATTGAATGTTTTCATAAAAATACAAAAAATTCACCCTGAGCTAATTTCGATATTCCAAATTCAAAAATTAAGTCCATTTTGAAAAATAAAATTTATAAATTTTAAAAAACTGGGTGTTACTATTCACAATGGTTAGTTTTATTGGTCGCGGTGTGTTAGAACCATTAAGTTGCGTATAATGAAAGTTATTGAATTATTTAAAGGGAAAAGTATCGTGGAAGCTTGGGGTGTTACAAAAGTAGAATACAATGAAGATCTAAATACCCATAAACTAAATTATATTACACAAATAATTCAATCATGGGAATTAAATACACAACACAAAAGAAAATATTGGAAAATATAGCATGAATCTCATGGGAATAAAAAGTGAGATGAAAACCACTTACCTTGTGTCCAACTTGACCTTTTCATTCTTTAATTTACTTAATAATAAATTTAAGTTAATTTATACTTTATTAAAACACTTTATCCTATTTATTATACCTTTTATATCACTTATTACATTTCAATAACAATTATTTAATTATTTGGGTTCATATAGGGCATTTTGTCGATGTTCGAAACTTGAGTTAAAAATGAAATTGTTTTAATTATAAATTATCCATGTGGTTGAAATTCCATTACATATATAATTTTATTCATGATTTATATATCATATATATCATATATATCTAGTATATATGTATTTATAATAATCTATATCATTTGGATATATGAAAATGAAATGCACTGTTCATTGAGACGGTAAGTCATACGTACGCATAAACACTACTTCCATTTCATTTTAAAAGGAATGAAAACCCAATGATATATAGGTATATTATTATTCAAGTATAATATAATATTTTATATACATTACATATTTTCATTAACACAATCATTTATATGTTCCATTTATGTCATGAATGAGCCAAATCACATTGAGGGGGCGGTAGTCCGCACTTCCTCAAATGAAACTATCATATTTACCCATTATGGAAACCATAATGGTATTATATAAATGAAAAATAAAGACGCATATAAAAAACATAAACATAATTTATATCATATATATATACAGTTCCATCATAATGGACACCATGAGAGGCGGTTGGAGATATTTGACCCATCATCATTTCGTGAGGCAGTAGTTTGTCGTCCACAGAAACATTATGTTTTATCCCCATTAGATGGAGTTTTTTGTAAAATTAGTTTAAATAATTCTCATAAAAACAACCTAGTATATTGAGGATACTTGTTTTGTTATAAAATAATGTAATAAATAGTGTTTATGGGGTTGGAAAAGTAAAATATAAGAAAAGAAATTAAGAGAAGATGTTACCTTTAAATCGGGTAACTCCCTTTGGATCAAACTAAAGGGCATCAATGAAGTGCCTTAGGCCTAAGTTAAGGCAAACAGGTAGAATATAGGGATGTAAGAAGATTAATTGGAATTTTTTTAGATGATACAAGGGGCATAAATGGTTTTAGTAATGGGTTAGTGGTGATGGATTTTTATAAGTTAGTGGAGGAGATCTTTAGGAATGTTTGAAAATATTATTTTATTATAAACTGATTTTTGGTTTCAAAAGGTCCAAAACACATTAACATTGAATATAATATGACTATTTTTTGAAATAAAATCATACAATAATAACTGTAAATGTTTTGAATTTTTTTTAAATTTTATAATCTTATTTATTTAAATCATTCATTAATAAGGTAATCACTGCATCATTATTCTGTCAAAAATAATTTTATTTATTTGATGTTTAAAAAATATAGATAAAATAAAATGATGTATGAAATAATTTTATATTTCTAGTTAATATTTATAGTCAAATAGATAAATTATTTAACCCAATTTAAAAATTTATTTACTAAAAGATATATGTTTATGTCATTTTTGTCTTTACTTTAAATTAATTAATATAAAGTGTCATTATCACTCCCAAGTGGATCCATGGGGTCCCAAAATCAACCAAAGGAAGCCCATGGTCATACATGTTTCAACCAATAGTAATATGACACATGTTAGGGTAATTTAATATTATAATAACAATATTTTATTACCCTTATTTTCCAGATTAACCCTTTAACCATGGTAAATAAAATATTTACTGACGTAAATATACATAATGTCTAAAAATAAAAGTAACATATTTACACAATTTAGACCTCCTAATTACAAATATGGAATTCATTTTTACAAATTCAAAACATATATTTGGATGAAATTAATTTAAAATTAATTCCCATAGTCAAAACAAAAAGTGTGTTTTTAAGAAATAATAAATATCAAAAGATTGACACTTGTTTATGTCCAATTTCAAAGTGAAAATACTTCCAATGAAAAAAATTGGATAAAAGGAAAAAAATATAATATAATTTCACTTTAAAACCAATCAAATATATAATCATACCATATAAATAAATGAGATTAAAATGCAGTATAGAATTAAAATATATTTTTTTCAATATTCATTAAAAAAGTGAACTTTATCAGAAAAATAGCAAACCTTTTACCAAAGTAAATTTTGATGTCCCAATTCTAAAAAATAATTTCATTTTGTCAAATATAACATGAAAAATTGACAAAAATAGATTTAAAAAGTGATCTCCATCAAAAGGTGGTAAATCGACCTTTTAATGAATATTAGAGTATTTATGCTTAAAATTGGATTCATTCACATTTTAAGCCTATAATTTTTATTGGATAAATATAAAAACATTTAATATAAATGTGTAATAATATATTAGTTAGTTTTTTTCATCCCAACAAATACAATGGAAATTGCATTAACTACCATTTAAAATAATAATATTATATTATTATTTATCAATATAACTCAACATTGTGTGCAACGAAAGATTTTAAAGAAACCTGATGTTGCGTATCTGGTACGTCATCAAAAATAGAATCAATTTTAAATTAAAATTAATGTTTAATTCAAAAATATTAATATATTTGAAAATTTCTTACTCAATATTTACCTGGGATGTTGCATCCTTCCACCATTTTGGAAATTGTGTCCTCCCAATTTTAAAATTGGGCTCAGAAACATCATTGAAATTCCCATATCAGAAAAAGAGTCAATAAAACTATCACATTAAAAGAAATAAATAGAAGAAAAAAGTTCACCCTAGATAACCCATACTAGGATTCCATGAAAACATGGATATAGAGGAGAAAATTAGTGTAATGTTTTGATGGAGAGTGATGGAAAATATGATCAGGATAAAGTTAACCACCAAAAAACCACAATCTTGTGGTTGGTTAAATGGTCAATGATTTCCCAAAAGTAAAATAAAATGAATAATGTTTTTGTTTTATATTTTATTTTGTAAAGTCATAGAATTTATTAATTAGATTGACTAAGAACATAAGGAAATATATATACTATTTATGTAGAGTTTCATCCATTAATAAATTTCAACCAAAAACTAATCTTTTCTCCAAAAAATGAGTATTGAAGATGAATTGTTCATACCTGAAGTGCTAGAATAAAAGTATAGATAATCACATAATCTACAGAAGATGAACAATATATTTCTATTTTCTTTAGATATTAACCAAAACCAAAATGGTTAGTACAAGATCAGATAATCCCAAAAAGGATAATACTTTATAAAAATAAATACTACTCCTAATCTCCAATATTTGACAAATAATACCCAAATTTTAAAAAATACCATTCAATAAATAACTATACTTAAAATTATTTAAATTAACCCAAACTATAATTGAAACCGAAAACACATAAGGATTTAATCACATAGTCTTCCATTGTAAATCTTAAAATTTATATCTAAATAACATTGACTAATCATAAAGCCCGATATTGAAGAGTAATTAACCTAATCACATATTCTCCATTAAGGATTAATCATATCCCAAAATAACCTGAATATCCATATGTACACAGTAAAATACATATTTTTCCAATAAAAATTCAACCATTAGTGTTTTCATAAAAGATAGAACATCTTCCAAAATTACCTTTATCACTTAATCACCAAACCATTTTCCTATACAATGAATATCCATTTGATAAAACAATAGTTTTTCAAATAAAATTATTCTTGATCTATAAAATTATTTAACTAAAAATAATAAGTCATACTAACTAGGGACTTCACGTAGTTTAATGGTAGGCGATAAATCTCAATCACCCTTTGGTTGTGGGTTTGATTCCTGCAAATTTTTCTGACATGATGGGTTGTCACTCGGTCTTTGTGTTGTCCTTTTTCAAAAACAATATAATTTTATAACATTTCTTAAAATGATATAAATTCCTCAAAAATAACCCTAACATATTTTAACCACGCATGTTATCTCACACCTCACATTTTCATCCCATAAAATTAATAACTTATAATTGCCTCAAATTCAAGTATCATATAAACCCAAATGGTTATTTATTACTATATAAAATAAAGATATTTATTCATTGAATAAAATTTTCATATATCAAACTTTAGTTTTACACATACAATAAATAGCCTTCCAAAGTAATCCTATCGTTATTACATTTAAATATATCAACATCTATAGATCAACATAACTCTTGAATTCCTAAAATGTACACATTTGAATCATTGAACATTCTTCCGGATCTGTTATCCATGTTTTTCCATCTTATTCTTATATACTTCTTTCCTACAAATAAAATCATGCATAATGTCCTAAGATTTCAGTAATGTCAAAACATGAGTTAAGAAATAATCCATACCTCCCATTGGTCATTGTCAATTTGTTCACCTTAAATTGGAATGGCATTAGGTATTGGTAAACATATATTTGTATGAACCTTTTGATCCCATTTCTAAACCTTTTTTGTGAGAAATATATTACTTTAATGATCATGAACACCACATTTAAAACATTCAATTGATCCTTTGGGGAGATAATCTTTTCCTTTCTAAGAGTCTATTGGACACTTCCTTTTTCCAGTGCAGGTTTTTTTATGACCTTCATTACCACATCTAAAACATTTTCCCATTTCTTTGATGCATTTCCCTATGTGTTTAGTTCCACATCCTTGATACATTGGATTTTTAATATACTTACCTTTATGATTATTACCTGAATATACTTATAGATTTTTGTATCATATATATGAATACTTATAAAAATAACCAAGGTTAAGGTGGTCAATCATGACTCCAGATAGTTGGTTGAGAATAACCAAAAGTGTTCTCATTGCATCTCCCACTTCATTCGGTTGCTTATTCATAAAACCATCACAATTTTCATCACATATATCGTGACTTTGGTCCCTTCTAGATACAACCATTTTACTAAAACCAAAAAGTTCAGTATTAGTATATCAGTAAAAAAATCATATAATACCCTATGAGGAGGGTAAATTATAAAATATATGTATTCATGTTATCTTAAACTCATTCAATTTATCAAAAATAACTATTAATCTTTCTAATATTCTAACCATTATGGTTATATCTCTTATTCATAAATAACACCTGAATCTCTATAGTTATCAAAACCGACCTCTGATGCCAACTGTACGGGCCCGAACTTTAACATTACATAATCTTGAATTAATATATTAATTAAAATTGAAGATCTTTTCAGGTATAGTGTTTTAGAGAATTATTCCATAACTATTACTTTACATCTCAAAAAAATTACAATGTACGCACTTCTACTCTGTTTCCATTTTTATTAAATAAAACCTCTTAAAAACATGTCTAGTTCCATGTTTTAGACAAAATTACTTTTACTTGATCCCATGGATGACACTATTCTTCTTCATGTCCTATGAAAAATATTTAAAAAACATGGGATGAGCATAAAAATCCTAGTAAAGGATACACAAAGAAATAAAACTGGTAGTTTTTCAAAACAACAAGTAACCCATGAATACTTCATCATAAGTAATAATTTTCACCTTTATGAAGTTTTAAATACTCTTCAATGAATAAATGATCATTTCTAAACCTTTTGTAACCATAATATTTCCATAAAACCCATATAAATCATACATTACATATATAGGTAACATGGGACATAAACATACTCAAATGGAATAACCATATGGTCAACTTCCACACATATCACTAAATGGAATAGCCATACAACCGAATTCCATACCCAATACATTGAGTTTATAATGTAACCACCCGTCATTTGGTTTATCATGTAATCACCTGTCAAATTTCCATGTACCATTATAATATCAAAACACATAAAATATTAAAAATATAAGCATTTCACTAATATCATTTCATTTGAAATAACAAGAAATAATTTCAAGATATTGAAATAATCAATACATTTCAAAAACATTTTTCAATACCAAAACTCCCAAAAATATAATAAGGGATTTCTTTTCCTTTTAAATACATTTAGTCTTATAGAGGAATCCAACTAATGATTATGGAAACAGACTGGTCATTTTCGCCACAAATGTTAAAAAAACATTCTTTTTGTTGTTTAGTAAAAAGATTCATATAAAAAAATTCCCATTTAATAAAATGACAAATCAAAGGTTTTTATACATAGTATAAAATAAATTCATGTATAAATCAAAATATGCCTCAATTAAAGGAGATTGAGACGATGTCCCTTGTAAAGATCATATCATTACATTAAGGATATATTAATGAAAAAATTATATGTGAAAAACATAAATACAACCAATATAAGTGGATATTAATTTTAAAACAATCAGTGGTCATTCAAACATTTTCATTGAATGAAATAATTAATAAGTAGAAGATTAACCCAAAGAAAGGAAATTGAGTTAAAAAGTTCCCTTACCAAAATTTGGCAGCCTAACGATGTCGCATTAAAATTTAGAAAATGAGTAGATGAGAGATAAATGTGTATATCATCACTTGGAAATAAAATTTACAACAATAAGGATATAGAAAAACATATCCCAACATAGAAATTTAATTTAATAGACATAACATAAAAGATGTCTTTTACTAAAATAGGAGGGTGAAAGGTTCCCTTATCGATTTGGTAACTTACGAAACATACACATCATGAAAGAAAGAGTATAAAATGAAGATGTAAAGACCCATAAATCAAATTATATTACAAAAATAATACATTCATGGGTAGTAAGTACACAAAAAAGAAGGAAATATTAGAAAATATAGCATGAATATCATGAGAATAAAAAGTGAGATGAAACCCCTTACCTCGTTTCGGACTGGACCCGTTCATTCTTTAATTTCCATAATAATAAACATAAGTTTATTTATACTTTCTTAAGAACTTTTCTCACCTTAATTATTCATTTTATATCAATTATTACCTTTTTATAACAATTAATTAATTATTTGAGTTCATATCGGACATTTTGTCAATGTTCGAAACTAGATTTAAAAATGAACTAGTTATAATTATAAATTTCCCATATGGTTGAACTTTTACTATATGTAGAATTATATTCATGATTTATATATAATATATGTCATATATATCTAGTATATATGGATTTATAATAGTCCATATCATTTGGATATATGAAAATGAAATGCATTGTTCAAGGAGATGTTATGTCGTACATATGCATGAACGCTACTTCAATTTCATTTTAAAAGGAATGAAAAACAAATGATACATTGGTATATTATTTTTCCAATATAATATCACATTTTATATACATTATTTAAGTTCATTAACACCATCCTTTATATGTTCCATGTATGCTATAAACGAGTCATGTCACTTTGAGGGGGCAGTAGTCCGCACTTTCTCTAATGAAATTATCGTATTTACCTATAATTGAAACCATAAGGGTATGCTAAAAATAAAAAATAAAAAATAATAGATAAATAATAATAATAATATATATCATATATAAATACAGTTCCATAATAATGTCCACCATGATAGGAGGTTGGATATATTTGAACAATAATCGTTTCGTGAGGTAGTAGTTCATCGTCCACAGAAACATTTTGTTCTATACCTATTAGATAGAGTTGTGTGTAAGTGTAGTTAAAATAATTATCATAAAAACATTAGAGTATATTTTGGATATTGTTTTTTTTATAAAAGAAATTAATAAATAGAGTTTTGGGGGTTGGGAAAGTAAAATTAAAGAAAAGAACTTAAGAGGCGATGTTACCTTTAAATCATGTACCTTTCTTTGGCTTGAACCAAAAGGCTTCCTTGAAGTGACTTATGTCTATGGTAAATTCTCTAGGTAGAATATAGAGATTTAGAGAGTTTAATTGGGCAGATTATTGATGAGTCAAGGGGCTTTAGAGGTGTGAGTAACGGGTTAGATGTGATGACTTTTTATAAGGGAGAGGAGGGGCTCTTTAGGAATGTTTGAAAATATTATTTTATTATAAAATAATTTTTTATTTCAAAAGGTCCATAACACATTAAATTCAATGATTATATGACTCTTTTTCTATAAAAAATCATCAAATAATAATTGGACACGTTTTTTATTATTTTGTTAAATTTTATAGTCTCATTTATTTGAATCATTCATTAATAAGTTAATCACTGAAACATCATTGTGTCACAAATAAATATATTTATATGATGTCTAAATATTATAAATAAAATACCATGGTGTATGAAATATTATTATATTATTAATTAATATTTATATTCAAGGAGATAACTTATATTACCCCACGTAAAAATTGATTTAATAAAAGATATATGTTAATGTCATTTTTGTCTTTACTTTAAATTAATTAATATAACATGTCATTATCACTCCCAAGTGGCTCCATGGGGTCCCAAAATCAACCCAAGGATGCCCATGGTCATACATGTATCAACGAATAGGAATATGACACATGTTAGGGTAATTTAACAATATTATTATAATATTTGTTTACCCTTATTTACCAGATTTACCTTTTAACCATGGTAAGTAAAATATTTACAGAATTAAATACTCTTAAGGTCTAAAAATAAAAGTTACCTATTAACAAAATTTGGAACTATAATTCCATATTTGGAATCCATTTTACCAAATTAAATACATATAAGTGGAATAAATTAATTTGAAATTATTTTCTATTGTCAAAACAAAACGCGTGTTTTTACAAAATAATAACTATCAAAAGATTGACACTTGTTTATGTCCAATTTCAAATTGAAATTAATTTCAATAAAAAATATTGGATTAAATGGTGAAAATGTAATATAATTATAATTTAAAACCAATTATAAATATAATATAACCAAATAAATAAATTATATTAAAAGGTAGTTTTGAATAAAAATATATTTTTTCACTATTCATTAAAAATGAACTTTATTAGAAAAATACCAAAATTTTACCCAATGTAAATTTTGATGTCTTGATTCTAAAGAAGAATTTTATTTTGTCAAATGGAAGATAAAAAATTGATAAAAAAAATATTTAAAAAGGGTTCTCCATCAAAAGGCGGTAATTCCACATTTTAATGAATATTAGAATATATATCCTTAAAATTGGATTCATTCACATTTTAAGCCTATAAATTATATTGGATAAATATAAAAACATTTAATAAACATGTTTAATCATATTTTAAATAGTTATATTCTTCCCCTCAATTAAAACATCTATTCATTAACTACCATTTAAAATAACTATATTATATTATTATTTTTCAATATAACTCATCATTATGTGCAACGTAAGATTTCAAAAAAACATGTTGTTTTGTATCTAGTATTCCATCTAACATTGAATCCCTATTAAATTGAAATTAATAATTAATTCACAAATATTAATAAATATGATAATTTCTTACACTTTATTTACCTGGGATGTTAAAAACATGAACTCACAACTATAATTTGTTTAATTTAGAGTTGGAAACCTTACCATCGTGGAGAATTGTTTACCTTGTTTTTCTGAGTAGAAAATAAATATTTATTTCATGTATCAGTAATATCTAAAAATTATACAGGTACATGGGGTTGAGTAATTTAATTATATTTATTTTTATATATTTCTTCTAGGGAATGTGAATTTTGTTTCCATTGAATGGATTATTTATCATTTGAACTAGTCCATTAATGAATCATATGATGAGTGTAACTTGATGTGTTTTGTTTCATAGATTAAATTTTTCTGTATTGAATTAAGAGGAAAGGTTTTTCTATGAAATTATTTTGTATAGGATAGAATAATTCTAGTGGTAATGTATGAGTAAGAATATCAATGACTTTGTTTTTTTTATTAATATATATCAGTATTTCAAGGCCGAAAACTATAGGCTTTTGGGTTTTCATCAAAGATACACTTTTCAAAATTTAAATTGTATAATATATTCAATTGATTTTTGTTGGGGTCTCTATGTACCCCTCCATGAAATAATGTGATATGTTTTGTGATCGATCAGAAGAATTAATTAAAAAACTTATTTCCTATTAGTTATAAATACAACATTAAAGAGTTAGTAAATATCTATGTGAAACATATTTTTAATTTTTAGGGAGTTTCATATATTATAGTAAGAGATAAAGATCCATGTTCTACCAATCATTTTTGACAAGAAAATTAAAATGAGATGGGATACTAGGTTTATCTGAGTGTGTTATACGACATAAAAATGTATGAAAAACATAGAGTGTTAAAACGATTCTTGAGGAAATGATTCATTCCAATTTCTTAGATTTTAGTGGATCTTGTGATGTTCATTTGGGAGTAGTTTATTTTTCTTATAAAAAAATTACTACACTATAATTCAGATGGCTTTTTTTCAGGACTTTTATGGTAGCCCATGTATATACTTGTTACATTGGTTTAATAATTGTGAGGATTCCATGGTTGAATCATGTTTTGTCTAAGATTTGATGACTAGGATTTAGTGAATTATTCAAAAAATATTACTGGTGAAAATTGGGTAAAAATAAGCTATTGACTATCAATGAATCCATTGGAGGTTTTTGTTGGTGACCAAGTGTTTTGACTGTTTTTACTTTGTTAAGACATTGAGGGTTTTGGAAGAAAGGGAATATTTATACTCATTTAATGAAACCTTTTGAGCTTTTTTGGGATGGTGGGCAATGTGGACTATTATATAGAATATTAAAAATAATATACATTGACACATAATTTATTTCATGTATCATAATATTATAATGATATTTATGACTCATATCATGTTTTGAGGTGCGAGGATATTGATATTGAGGCTGATTTATCGATGAATGACCATCCAATATGGATTGATGATTCAGCGATAAAGGTACATTGTCGGTGGAATATACCTTTGGTCCTTTTTATGTAGAAGAATGGTTCTAATTACCATTAGATATGGGAGGTGAAGGTAATGATGAGACATTGTGGTCCCATATATATGATATGGAAACATATTTAATAAAAAAATTATGACATAATTGTATTGTAGTGGGGAAGTTATAACCCATAATTACATAATTATTGCTCATGCATTTTCCAATTTTTGATCTCCTTTTAGGTGGGTATTATTTCATAGGGTTTTAGAAATAATTTATTTTTCTTTATAGCCTTTTTATTTTCTCTCATTTATATCCTAGATTCCCCAAACCGACCAGCCCCATTGTGAACCATCTACCCTAGGAAGTTAATGAAATTGTGGTTGGGGAAAGGATTCCCAATACTTGTTCCCAGTCAAAGGAAATCATGAGACTCAAAAAGTAATTTCACAAGGCTCGCACATGGTTTCCTCAAAAGGCGTGCCATTATCTAGTTCAGTGTTCATTCAGAATTTTTATTATTCTAAAAATTTATTTTCAAATCCTAAACCCCCATATTATGTTATTAATTTACCTGGTCAGAACAAATAAATTTTATTAGGTTGTGAGGCTCTCAAATAGTTCTTTTCATTTCTATAAAACCATTCCATAGTGTATTGATGTTGCATTGATCATGATCTTTCTCTTCTAATTAGATGGATCTCTTCTTGTTTATTTTGTTCAAACATCTATTTCTATCATCTCTAGCACTTTATGTATCATCACATAATGTATGGATCCAAACTAGGTTTTATTGGATATTTATTCTAGGTTTTGTTCCTATATCTTTCACACATATTATCATCATTGGCATTCATATTACGAGTGTTGATCATTTTTTTATGATCCAAAGGTATTTTTTTATATTTTTTATTTTCCAAGGAGTTGGAACCTTGAATTCCATGATTTTTTTCTAATGAATTTCAATTTATTTATAAAAACGTTATTTAGATTTCATTAATTATGAAATTAAACATGTCATGGATTTTGAGAAAGCATGTCAATTAAAGTTCAATTTTAATTGTGGGATATATTATGAAAATAATGGATTTGATGATATTATTTTAGTATTTTTTGAAGAAACATGGATTGGTATGAAATGTGTAAATCATATGAATATTTTCTTCAATGTGTATGAAATTATGAAAAAACCATGTTTTGGTATTGAAATTGAATAGGCATGTTGAAACTTAATGTTGGGAAATTGAATTATAAGTTATGATTTATTTTAAATGAAAATGTTTTCCTACTATTTATTTATTTATTGAGTACATATTACCCCGGGTAGTTGGTGGTTTATTTTGGATATTCATGTTAGGATCTTGATTCCCCAACAATGTATTGATGATAAAAAAATTTTATAAAAAACTAATTCATCATTAATATACTATATTTGTGTGTCAATGTGTACTATTTGGATAGATTATAAGGGACATGTTCACATGTCTTGAGTCATGATCATTTATTTTAGAAGTATGAGGATCCAATATTAATAAACTAAAAATCTACAGGGTAGATGACAATAGTGAATATTGAGTCTGATTTGATTATAAATATTTCATTTTGTATAGAAATGTTTTACTCAGAAAAAATTACAAGTAAAAATTAGTTTTTTATAAAATATTTATTTAACCCATGTTTGAAATTCTTTCCATCTATTGAAGGAATGAATGATTTAGTTTAAATAAAAAAATGATACATTATTACATTTACTATTTTATTTAAATTAAAATTATTATTGGTTTAATATTATGGAATATTTTTGGAGAAATTGGAAGGAACATACTAGGATTTATACATCACTACGTAACTGTTCCATCAGAAAATTGTATACCCGCTTATGTTGGGTTAGAGAAAAGGGAATGCGACACTCAGAGGTGTTGGATGTTCATAATACTTTGAGTATGACTGATATATGTGAGTGAAGGAGATGAAATAAACTTGTTAAATAGGATGTTTGAAATTTTCCTAGTAATATGTTCTATTATTTAAAGATTTACTTCTTTGGTTTCTTTATAACTTCTAGGTTTCTATCACTTTTAACCTTTATTATGACGATCATATTTACATGTGATCATTTATTATCAACTATTTTTTGGAAAAATCACTCCCTCTTTTTTTTGTGTATAGTGGCATGTAATAGTCACCAACCCATGGAGATCAATTACTTAATTCAAGCCTTATCTATATTAGCTTGGGTGTTAATTTACCAGGGTATCTAGTATTGTCTCTAACATAAATTATTGTTTAATTGTTTTTAATTTTGATCAATGATCTATTTTTGAATTGTCTTCTTTATAATAAAGAATCAATTTAGTGATTATTTTTTTTATGAAGAATGTGGATATTAGTCAGTGGATATATACTGATTAATGTAAAAACATGGTATTGTATGGAACATGTTCCCTTATTGTGTGTCCATTATTTTTTTACCATTCTAATTGAGATACTATAAAAACACCAAAAAATAAATGAAATTTGTTTTTTGAATAATTAAATTAAATATTGATTAACTATATTTGAAAAACAAACAAAATAATTTACTTTTTTCATTGATAATGAATGTAGGATATAAAATATAATTATTAATCCATATTATTTAAAGTAAATCAAATTTATAGTTCCAATTATGATTGGTGTATTAAGGGTTATAAAAAGTCTTATTTACACAAACGGAGGGAGAAATGGCCATGAACTACAGGATCGTTCCAATTGAAGTCAATTTATCAGAGCATCTGATGGATATGTAATCACTACGATTTTACCATGACAAAAACCAAGATTAAATTCCAAAAATTAGCGTTAAACAAAACAATTTTAAGAATACATTCGATCATATTGAGATCATATCTCAAACCATGATCATGGAACCACTCCCAAGAAATCCCAACCATTACACACCATTCTCATAATGTTTATTCTTATTTAATATGGTGTTATGTTTCTTTGAACCTATTAGTAAATGTTTTTATGATTTATATGTAATAAAATACATTTTTTTCTCATTTATCATTATTAATTAACATTTACAATTATAGATGGTATGCTGAAAATTATATTTTTCTCTGATAAAAATAAAATTGTATTTTTTTTAAATATATGGATTTAGTTACAACAAGTTTTCCAATATAATAAAAAAATTAATTTTTTTATTTCAACTAATTATATTATTAATTATTTTATTTGTATTCAATTGATAAAATAATTTAATGAAATACTATGTAGTATTTATAAAGTTAATAAATTTGTAATTGTCACAAAAACCATCATTTTTCATTATAGGGTTTTTATTTTAATATAAAAATGTTATAATATTTATAGAATTATTTAGATAGTGTTAATATATTTTTATAATAATCACAATGAAATTATCCAATGGGTGAGTCCTTATAATTTTTTGAAAAAATAATATTTTTGAGGAAAATTTAAATACCGAATATAGATATGATATATTTTTTAATTTTATAATAGACCAAAAGAATTATAATTAATATTATAAAATAAAAAATCGACCTAAAATATATTTACTCTTTTAAATAATGTTTCTTCTGATTTTCATTCATTTAATAAAACCGTAATGAATCCTGAAAAACTTATATTATAATTTATGGCTTTAAAATATATTATGTATAAAAATGAATCATTTTCACATCAAAAAAGGTAATATTTAAAATAAATTTTTTATTTTACCTAATAAATATTCAAATCAACTATATATTTGGAGATATCATTGCTAAAACACTCAAATATTTTTATTATTATTTTATCGTATAGAATCAAAAAACCTATGTTTATAAATTAATAAAAAATATAAAATATTTTCTCAATAAATACCCACCCATTCCTCCAGCCGACATTATTAAAAACCTATTGAGAAATAATTTACTCTCCCCTTACCTATAAAAATATCTCAAATGGTTTTCTTAAGTAGTTAATATCCACTAAGGCTTGTAGAAACACCGTCTCAAGCTTGGGGACACTCCCCTTATTTTTAATTAATGTACATTATTTGTTCTATGATATTTTGATTCTAAATATGTATTGTTGTAATGTATTTTCAGATATCACATTACTATCCTTATGATGCACTTTTAATTATAAATTTTTTTTACTCTCATACAACCCATTATTTAGTCTTTATGTAAAAATATTATGCTACAGTAGTTATCATGTTATTTTTCATACCAAAAAATTGTGTAGTATATAACCATCCTCATTTGAACTAATGTTTAATCACCAAAATGTACATATGAATAATTTATTAGGTAATTATTTTTCTTTAATAGATGATCCAAAATCAAGTTATTACAATATTTTAATGTTGACCTTACATTGTATAATCAATCTGTCACACTAACTGATGTACTTGATAGGAATGTGATAAGTAGAGGTAGAATTCTATAGACTTCCAATTCATTGGGTATTACTTTTATATCATGATATTTCATGTGTAGTTTAAATTAGGGCATCTTATTCACATTATGATATTATATCATTCAGGTTATCCATGACTTCATCTCATAATTTCAGGTTTTATATTGGTGTTGGATTCCTAAGGTTCAATGATGTTTTTAGAAAATTTAATGATTTGATGAACATTATTATGATTCTCATTCATTTTGGTGTCAAATTAATTTACCTCATGAAAAAATAGTATTAATTTAATCATTTCATTTCTAATTATAACATTTAATCATCTTTATAGATTACCATGTTCTTATATGCATCTTGAGGATATCTTGTGTAGTATTGGAATATTGATGAAATATAAGGGAATGTTTTAATGTTTTTAAATAATGTTATTTTACCCATGATTCATGTTAATGTGCAATTCTAATGGCCCGGACCTCTCCGGTCCTTTACTTTGTAAAAAATTGATGTGGACAAACACGACACGCGTTATAATAAAATTTTTAGATAATAAAAATTTTTAAGGGTGGTGTAAAAATATTTGGTGTTAATTATATTAACTGGTTTTAATATAATAATTGTGAAATAAACTAAATAAAATTGAATGTATTTAATTCAATGAGGAGAGGTGCATGGTTTCTTTTTAATTTATTTAAATTTTTATAAATAATAAATTATGTGTGTAATGGGAATATAATAAATTAGGCTCGTGTAATAAATTTATAAAGGAATGAAAATCATGGGGTGTATGGGCATCACTGTATAGGAAGCATTGTGCGGTTATCCAAAATTAAATTTGGAATTGTGTAAATAACATTATAATTTTATTATTATATAATAATATGTTAATACAATAATAACATGAAGATACACATGGAAGGGGTTCCCAACCAGTGCATGAATATCATGTGATGAGAGAGAGGGAGTAATTATAAGATAATAATGGGTGTCAATAATAATTATTATTATTAATGATGATGGCGACCCGTTGATGAAATTGAAAGAGGATTTATTACTATTATATAAAATAATAATGGTAATGGTGGATTTTAGTGGGTGATTAACTAAATGGAATGGTTTTAGTTTAATATGAGAATAATTATGGTAATATAATCTAATGGGATTAAATTAGAACATTAATGATGGGTTTTATTATTATTAATTTTATTAATAATAAGATTGAAGTGAGATTGGAGAGAGATTACAAAGTGATGGAATAATAAAGAAAATAATAATAAAAACCATAAAGTAATGGAGGTTTTGGTCATGCCAAATGGAGCAAAGTCAAGGTGAGGCGCCACCTTTGGAGAATGAGGGAATCGTGTAAGATTAAAAGAGATTGGATAGAGAATGAGATATCCAAAGTTGAGAAATAATAAAAGAAATAATAAAAAAGGGGTGATCAGGGAGTGGGGCATGGTTGGCGTGGAGTCTAAGCGAATGGGGAGGTTTTATATTGGTGGTGTGTGGGTTTTGGATATGAGGTTTTAAGTAATTAAATTAAATTAAAAATAATAATAAAATAATAATTTTATTATTATTCTCATTGGGTAAACTGTGTTACTTATGTAACTTCTTCGTGCGACCTAAGTTTTACGAGCCGTCAGTGGCAGTGCAACCCTGAATTCAAGACGGAAATTATGAGTCCAATATTGGATGCCTTTTTTGGGTTTTTTGGATTGGGTTTACAAAATGATCGTGAATTAATAGATTTAATATTATTATTAAATCTTCGACCCGCCATAACTCCCGTGTGCGACGTCCGATTGACTTCTCGTCAGTGGAGATGTGATCCTGTCATTAATATGGTCGATTCAAGTATAATGTTGGATATTAAATTATGGTTCGTGGCTTAGGTCTATGAGACACCCAATAATAATATCATTATTATTAGGGGATCTTGTATCCAATGTACCTCCCTCATATGGTATCGGATTGGCGAACCGTTTGTGACGTTGCAACCCAGAAATTATGATGGTCATTTTAACACCAATGATGAATACCTTTTTATGACTCATGTCTCAGGTCAATAAAACACCTATTATTAATTGAAGTTATTATTATCATTAAACGCATGGAAACCGTGTGACGTGTCGCATGTTGACCTGTCAAACAACACAACAGTTGTATGACCACATCGTGTATTCATTAATACACACTGAATACTATTTTACCTTGTATTTTCCTATATAATAGAAGGGCACGTGTTATTTATAGACCCCTCTTCTTCTCTTCATGGTGATGCTCCAGGATGACCCAACAGCCTTCCTCCTATCTTCTTCATCCGGACTCTGATCGTCGATCTATCGGTGGCTGCGGGATCTTGTCGACGAGGAAAACATCGTGAACCTTGTTCCACTCCCTCTTCTTCGACTTCCTCTTCACAGTTTCCTACCGAGGTGATTGCTGATATTTGACGGGAACGATTCTCTTCGATTAACGTCATCTTAATGGGACATTCTACCCTGTTCTTATTCCTTCCTTGATCTCCTCTTTCTGTTCCTCCTTGCAATGCTATGACAAGTGACACCTTAAACCTTAATGGAGTCTCTCTTGGATATTAGTGTGGTTGTGCCGCAGCATCCATGGGAGGACGTAGTCGTCAGTAGGAGTGATCAAAATCCTTGTGGTGGTTGTTCTCGCTGAAGGACATCAAAACCTGTTCAAGTAGGGATTTTAGAATCGTCTCTCTAATTTTTTCATCATGTGGGATGGGTGTCCTCTTGTTTTCACGAGACATAGTTGAAACAGTTTAATGAAGATAATAACTGGCTTAAAGAACGGGGATGGGGAAAGTTGTTATGTTTATCATTTTTTATCCTATTGTTATGTTGTGAATTGAATAAGCTTATGCCTACTAAAAATCACGGTCATTGGGGGTCTTTTCTTGTGCAATTAAATGTTTCCCTGTCTTTCTAGACCATTTTGTTGATGGATACTTTGTGGAATATGGAAATTGGTTTATCACATAAAGTTGGATGATTAAATTAATATCTGGAACCCTTGTGTGATCACCCCAGTAGAACAAAATGGAATAATGAACATGTGGGCGTTGGTTTGGTTATGTGGTGTGTGAAAAGGGGGGGTGAATCCTGGGTTATTACGAATAGGATGGGAAGCGGGGCTATGGTAAATGATATTAAAGGGTCAATGATGTGGCACAAGCCTTGTTTTATGATACGATTGTGGAGAAGTGGTTATAGTGGCATCAAGGCTGCAGTAATGAGTTTTCATATTAAAATATAGTGGAAATTTGATAAATGAACTGTGGGGAATGATAATGAATTAAATGTAGGAACAATCAATGAGGATTTATTGATGATAAAAAAGGTTGTTTTTGTGTTGCTTGTGTTCTATCTAACTTGATTTTTGGTTGGAAGGTTTTTGTTCTATGAAACACTTGATCTGGTTTGACAATTTCCCAGTAGTTATAGAACTAATAAACTAATATTGTTGAAACATGAAAACCTAAATGGGGTTGGGTTTGTTTGTTTTATGCATGCTTCGTAGTAGCAGTTCCAAGGCACATGCTCAGTTTCTCTGTTTAGAAGCCATAGGTTGGGCTCAGTGTTTGGTATACATATATGTATCTGTATCTTTGTGTTTTTTCACACCCCACCCATTTTGAGCACTTAGTGTCGAACACTCCCATTTCATGGGATCGGGTGTTTACGCCTTAGTTACTAGCTCCTTTCTGCTCCTTCTTCCATAGGTTGTGATGGCATGAGGCGACCTTACACCCAAGACTCTTTGGGTAGGTTTTGATTGGTGTGATGTTAGCCCAAGACTCTTAGGCATGTTTATTGTTCCCAAGAACCTTCGCGATGAGGCCCAGGTGTGTTCGGGAGGGGATGTGATTGTGGTTTGTGAGGCCCAGGTGTGTGCGGGCAGGATATGTGGTTTGTGAGGCCCAGGTGTGTGCGGGAAGGAAGAGTGTGGTAGCGTCAGGACGTTTGCTGTTAGGAAGAGCCGCTAGCTAGTGGGGGGAAGTGGTGTGGGGTACCCAATACTCTTGTTCTTATATACTACTACATGTTGTTTTGTGTTTTGGTGAGCATGGCTGGTGAGCTTGGGTGGATATAATTCCTTGCTATGTTTTGGTTTCTTCTATTGTTTTCACGATACATTAGGATGCCTCCCCACCTGTGCACGAGAGCTTTAGGATTCTCTACTAAGTATACTTGTATTCTCACCCTATGTTTTCGTTCAGGTTTCCAGGAGGACTATCAGGGTCATGCAGGACCCTACTAGTCGGGACAGTTGGAATTGTGGCAGTTGTTGTACTCTTGTTTCTTTTTGTACTGTACTTTTGAGTTTTATTGTACTTGTAATTTGTTTCGGTATTGTTTAAACATGCATGTGGGATTGTTTTGGGTTAATTTTCAATTACTTTTTCCTTTTTATTTTGGTGTTTGACTCATCCTATTTCCTGATCTTAAATAATAAAAAGGCTAATGCCTCCTATATTTTTCAAAACACATACCCTTGGTGCTAGTCTCCACTCCGGGGCCTACTAGAGGCGGGACTCAGGTGTCATTATCTCTCTTTCACCATTTCCAGCTCAAAAGGGGCATCCTTGGTGGGAGGGGGTCGTGACAGAATGGTATCAGAGGTGATGGTTGAGAGATAGGATGGATTCTAGAGTTAGGAACAGTGAGGATTACATGGGATGGTAGGGAAACAATGTTAGCTGATCTTGGTGCATGACATAGGCCAGGGAAGACCGACTAATACATAGGATTTTAGGGCCCCCCGTGATCCGATGCAAGGACTCTGAGCCTACCAAACAACCAAGTGAGACTACGTTGATTGTAGGGTAGAGATCCTAGGGAAGTTACATGCATCATCATGTTTGTGTTTTACTTGATTTGGGTGTTCTGGGAAAGAAATTGAAATAAAGTGATAAAATAAAACCATATGAAATTTCATTACTTCTTGGGCATAGGAAATCTTTGTTTACAGTACCACTATGGCACCTGGACGTCATCCCCGGGTGACTCAGATAGTTGAGGCCCAGTAGATTCAGGTGGTCGATCAATTGAGTATTGACTGAGAGGAGGAAGATGATTAGTGGGAGAAGACTCTCCATTGTTTATAGTGAAAAACCCTCAATAAGTATGAGGGTAGTACTTCAGATATGGAGATGAAGGTGTGGATTGAGGAGATGGGGATCGCTTTTACATTGATTTGTGCTCCAAGGGTGTACTGGGTTCCCCTAGCAGTTAGTAAACTGAGAGGTGTGGCACATCAGTGGTGGATGCTCTACCTCGGGGAGAGGTTAGAGGCATAGGTTCCGTGGTCTGACTTTGAGAAGGAGTTCTGAGAGGAATTCCTTTCATCCATGTTCAAGGCAGAGAAGCGGCAGGAGTTACTCTCCCTCCACTAGGGGAGTATGTTAGTACGAGAATTGGGGATCAAGTTCAAGGGTCTCCAACGCTTTCCTACGGATCACTTTCTAGATGAAGATTCTTGAGCGAGACATTTGTAGGAGGAACTTCATCCTTCGATCCAGAATACTGTCAACCCCTTCACCCTTCCGACGTACTTGGAAGTACAGAAGAAGGAAGAGGTTGAAGAGAGGATTCACTCGCAGGGAGGTGCACCATGAGAGGGGATCCATCCAGGTTCGTCGAAGGGGAAGGCAGTCAGCAGCAAGTCTTCTGCGACAGGACCTTCCAGATTTAGGCCAGTAGGGAGCAGGCCCCAGCGGTTCTAGTTTAGATCTTCAGGTCCTCGTCCTTTTTTCACAAGCCCAGGACCGAAGTGTTTCTCTTGCGGAGTACTCGGGCACATTCAGAGTCAATGCCCGACCCGAGCTCAGTACGGTGGAAGTGGGAAGGTTCAGTGCCCGCCTCAGCAGCAACAGTTCCCAACCCGACCCTTCCAGCAGCAACATGCTCTAGTCCCTCCAAGGGGAGCTGGAGCGGGTGGTGTCCAACCACAGGGAGTTCCTCAAGCACCCCAACCGGGACATGGTCGAGGAGGTGGATGTCAATAGAAAGGCAGAGGAGTGGGACGCGGACAGTTTCACGCAACAATAACGGCAACCCTAGTAAGTCCAGAGATCAAGATATTTGTTTTCCGTTTTACTTAAATGTTCTCATTTATGTTTTGTTTAAATTCAAGAGCATCACACTCCTGTGTGGAAATTCATTCTCGCCCGTTATTTGGGCCCGAAACATGTTTTTCACGAGTCTATAATGCTAAGTTGTTTCCCTCTTTCCTTTAAATGTGTGTGAAGATTCCTAACATGTGGGGAGAGGAGGACCTGATCCCTAATCAAGACGCATTAATGTGGATGTGATTAAACCCATGCGGGTGAGTCAGTGACGCCCAAATCGGATAATATCTTGACATTGGAGAAGGAATTCCCCAATCAATGTGTTGGGGCAGCATGTTGCTTATTTTGTGTGGTGTTGGGGGAAGTGTTTGTATGATAAATCCTAAATTATGGGGATGGGATGACCTAATCCCTAATCGATATGCATTAATGTAGATGCGATTAAACCCGTGAAGGCGATTCATTACTTCTTAAAGCGGATAATATCTCGACATGGGGGAAGAATTCCCTGACTCGTATAATTAGGATAGTGGCTGGATTCTTGATATAACGAGATCCCTGAGTGGTATCTTGCAGGGTGGTTGTTTGGACCTTTCCACTTTTTATTGGTTGGTTTTAATTCTCGAGGACGAGAATGTTTTGAGAGGTATCTGATGTAATGGCCCGGACCTCCCCGGTCCATTACTTTGTAAAAAGTTGATGTGGTAAAACATGACACGTGTTATAATAAAATTTTTAGATAATAATAATTTATAAGGGTGGAATAAAAATATTTGGAATTAATTAAATTAAATGTTTTTAATTTAATCATTGTGAAATAAAAGAAATAAAATTGAATGTATTTAATTCAATGAGGGGAGGTGCATGGTTTCTTTTTGATTTATTTAAATTTTATTAAATAATAAATTATGTGTGTAATGGGAATATAATAAATGATGTGCATGTAATAAATTTATAAAGGAATGAAATGCATGGGGCATATGGGTGTGACCTTGTACAGGAAGTGTTGTGTAGTTCTCCATAATTAAAGTTGGAATTTTGTAAATAAAATTAAAAGGGGATTATTATATAATAATTTGTTAAATAAATAATAACATGAAGAGACACATGGAAGGGGTTCCCAACCCGTGTGTGAATATCATGTGATGGTAGAGAAGGAGTAATTTTAAGATAATAATGAGCGTCAATAATAATAATAATTATTAATGATGATGGCGACCCATTGATGAAATTGAAAGAGGATTTATTACTATTATATTAAATAATAATTGTAATGGTCGCTTTTAGTGGGTGAATAATTAAATGGAATGGATTTATTTTAATATGAGAATAATTATTATAATCTAATTTAATGGGATTAAATTAGAACATTAATGATGGGTGTTATTATTATTAATTTTATTAATAATAACATTGAAGTGAGATTGGAGAGAGATTACTAAGTGATGGAATAATAAAGAAAATAATAATAAATACCATAAAGGAATGGAGGTTTGGGCATGCCACATGGAGAAAATTCAAGGGGAGGCACCACCTTTGAAGCAAGAGAGAATTATGGATAAATAAATGAGATTGGAGAGAGAATGAGATATCCAAAGTTGAGAAATAATAAAAGAAATCATAAAAAAGGGGTAATCAAGGAGTGGGGCGTGGTTGGCATAGAGTCTAAGCAAAGGGGCAGTTTTATTTTGGTGGTGTGTGGGTTTTGGATATGAGTTTTTAAGTAATTAAAATAAAATAAAAATAAAAATAATATAATAATGTTATTATTATTTTCGTTGGGTAAACCGTTTTTCTTACGTAACATCTTCATGTGACCTCGGTTTTACGAACCGTCAGCGGTAGTGCGACCCTAACTTCGAGACAGAAATAATGAGTCCAATATTGGATGTCTTTTTTTGGTTTTCGGATCGGGTACCTGAAACGCTCGTGAATTAATAGATTTAATATTATTATTAAATCTTCGACCCGCCATAACTCCCGTGTGTGACGTCCGATTGACTTCTTGTCAATGGTGATGTGATCCTTTCATTAATACGGTCGATTCAAGTCTAATTTTGGATATTAAATTACGGTTCGTGGCTTAGGTCCATGAGACACCCAATAATAATAATTTCATTATTATTATAGGATCTTGTATCCAACATATCTCCCTCATATGGTATCGGATTTGCGAACCATCTGTGACATTGCAACCCTGAAATTATGGCAGTCATTTTAAGACCAATGATGAATACATTTTTATGACTCATGTCACAGGTCAATAATACACTTATTATTAAATGATGTTACTATTATCATTAAATGCATGGAAACTGTGTGACGTGTCGTGAGTTGACCTGTCAAACAATGCAACAGTTGTACGGCCACGTTGTGTATTCATTAATACACGCTGAGTACCATTTTACCTTGTCTTTGCCTATATAAGAGAGGGTCACATGTTATTTATGGATCCCTCTTCTTCTCTGCATGGCGATGCTCCAGGATGACCCAGCAGCCTTCCTCTTATCTTCTTCATCCGAACTCCGATTGTCGATCTGTCGGTGGCTGCATGATCGTGTCGATGAGGTGAACATCATGCACCTCGTTCCAATCCCTCTTCTTCGACTTCCTATTCATAGTTTCCTACTGAGGAGATTGATGATATTTTATGGGAACGAAGATCTTCGACGAACGTCATCTTAATGGTACGTTCTACCCCATTCTTATTCCTTCCTTGATCTCCTATTTTTGTTCCTCCTTGCAATGCTATGACAAGTGAAACCTCAAACCTTAATAGAGTCTCTATTGGTTATTAGTTTGGTTGTGCCACAGCGTCCACGGGAGGAAATAGTTGTCGGGAGGAGTGATTGAAATCCTCGTGGTGGTTTTTCTCGTAGAAGGACATCAAAACCAGTTCAGGTAGATATTTTACATTCATCACTACAATTTTTGCATCATGCGGGATGGGTGTCCTCTTGATTTCACGAGACATAGTTGAACCAGTTTAATGAAGATAATAACTATATTAAAGAATGAGGATGGGGAATGTTTTTATGTTTATCATTGTTTATCCTATTGTTATGTTGTGAATTGAATAGGCTTATGCCTACTGGAAATCATGGTCATTGGGGGCCTTTGCTTGCGCAATTAAATTTTTCCCTATCATTATAGACCATTTTGTGGATGGAAACTATGTGGAATATGGAAATTGGTTAATCACGTAAAGTTGGATGATTAAATGAATATCGGAAACCCTGGTGTGATCACCCCGGTTGAACAAAAAGGAATAATGAACATGTGGGTGTTGGTTTGGTTACGTGGAGTGTGAAAGGGGGGTGAATCCTGGGTTATTATGAATAGGATGGGCAGCGGGGCTTCGGTAAATGATATTAAAGGGGAAATGATGTGGCATGAGACTTTTTTTGTGATACAGTTGTGGAGATGTGGTTATAGTGGCATTAGGGTTTCAGTAATGAGTTGTGATATTAAAAGAAAGTGGAAAGATGATAAATGAACTGTGGGGAATGATAATGAATTAAACGTGAGAACAATCAATGGGGATTGATTGATGATAAAAGGTTTGTTTTGTGTTTCTTGTGTTCTATCTAGCTTGATTTGTGGTTGGCAGGGTTTTGTTCTACGAAACACTTGATCTGGTTTGATAATTTCTCAGTAGTTAAGGAACAAATAAACTAATACTGTTGAAACATGAAAACCTAAATGGGGTGCGGTTTGTTTGTTGTATGCATGCTTCATAGTAGCAGTGCCGAGGCACGTGCTCAGTTTCTATGTTTAGAATCCATAAGTTGGGTTGTGTGTTTGGTATACATATATGTATCTGTATATTTGTGTTTTGTCGCAACCCACCCATGTTGAGAACTTAGTGCTGAACACTCCCATTTCATGGGAGAGGGTGTTTTCCCCTTAGTTACTATCTCCTTCCTACTCCTTCTTCCATAGGCTGCGATGGCTTGAGGCGACCTTACACCCAAGACTCTTCGGGTAGGTTTTGATTGGTGTGATTTTAGCCCAAGACTCTTCAGCATGTTTACTGTTCCCAAGAACCTTCAGGATGAGGCCCAGGTGTGTTCGGGCGGGGATATGATTTTTGGTTTGTGAGGCCCAGGTGTGTGTGGGTGGGATATGTGGTTTTTGAGGCCCAGGTGTGTGCGGGCGAGATATGTGGTTTGTGAGGCCCAAGTGTGTGAGGGGAAAAAGAGTGTGGCAGAGTTATGATGTTCACCGTTAGGAAGAGAAGCTAGCTAGTGGGGGGAAATGGTGTGGGGTACCCAATACCATTGTTCTTATATACTACTACTTGTTGTTTTGTGTTTTGGTGAGTGTGGCTGGTGAGGTTGGGTGGATAGAATTCCTTTCTAGGTTTTGGTTTCTTCTGTTGTTCTCACGAGACATTAGGATCTCTCCCCACCTGTGCATGAGAGATTTTGGTTTCCCTACCGATTATACTTGTATGCTCACCGTACGTTTTCTTTCAGGTTTCCAAGAGGACTATCAGGGTCGTGCGAGACCATACTAGTCGGGACAGTTAGAGTTTTTGCAGTTGTTGTACTCTTGTTTCTTTTGGTAATGCACTTTTGAGTTTTCTTGTACTTGTACTTTGTTTCTGAATTGTTTAAACATGCATGTGGGATTGGTTTGGGTTTATTTTCATTTACTTGTTCCTTTTTCTTTTGGTGTTTGACTGATCCTATTTCCCGATCATACATAATAAAAAGGGTAATGCCACCCATATTTGTGAAAACTCATACCCGTGGTGCTAATCACCACTCCGGGGCCTACTGGAGGTGGGACTCAGGGTTCATTATCTCCCTTTCACCATTTCCAGCTCAGAAGGGGCATCCTTGGTGGGAGGGGGTTGTGACAGCGATGTACCTTATTTATGGAAAACACAATTCCTAAAAACCATCATGAATTATAGAAATAGTTTCTTTATGTAATAAATATTGAAAAATTGTAGGTCAAAGAAATTTTATGTCATAATTAGTATCAATATAATGTCATGTTAATTTTCAGTCATAGGAATATAATTGTTTTTTGAAAGATTCATGGGTAAGATTAATGATAATAAAGAATCCATAAATTATTGTAAATAAATGATTATCTGATTTACAAGAAAAAAAATTCCATGCCTATATAATAAAAATGCATGTGTATCTTGCACAGTTTTTCATTGGGGTAATAACCATGAAAAGGGTTTTTTAGACATTAAATCGATCAAAAAATAGTGAAAAATGCCTCACTTTGAACATATTTTGAAAACCATAGGGGTATTCTTTTCCAAAATCACTAGATAATTATAACTCAACATAAAGGGAAACAAATATACATAATGGTTTATGTTAGGGAATATAAAATAGATATGTTATAATGAAACCTAGAAATTTATAAGATATGAAATATAATTTATTTAAGAGTTACCACTTTAATTATCATAGTTTACATTTGGTATGTTTAATAGTTTTAAATTACCTATACCTAAGACTATTTAAGATGAACTAAATTATTATATCATGAATAAAATAATGAATGGATTGTGTAATAGCCATTTATATGATTCAAATGTCCTATGTGTCTTTTGGTTCTTCACATTCTTTTATATCTTGAATTTTTATTTTAATTTTTCATAAAAACCCATATAAAATGGAAGATGAGTTATTGATGAAGAAAATAAATGGGTCAATTATTGTAACCCAAGCATATAACACATCCCCTATAAAATATTATTGGCTCAACTTCCCAGAATAACATTTGATATTCCTTTTAGCGCAATTTTATATAATTATATTTATGGATTGTCTTACAAAATATAATGAAATCATAAATTACTAATGATGTAAACAACCCTCCATATAACACACCACCCTCTAATTATATGAAATAACTTGGTGGATGATGAATCATTATTGGTATCAAGAACTCAACCATTAATATTAATTCATTACTGAAATAATATCATGCACAATTGAATGAGAATATAAAATATATTATCTATCATGGACGATGTATGGCATTCATCCGAAATGATCCCTGACCCGGTCTGTTCCATGGCTGATAGAGTTACCGATCCCCGTGGGATTGAAAAAATTCTCCAAGTATCATAAATAATGATAGGGAATGATTTACCTGATTTTAGAATAAAAAAATAAACAAAAAATAAAAAAAATCTAAAAATTTTTAACCAAACATTCCTTAAACAATATACATATTATATTTTAAAGGGTGATAAAAAAATTAAAAAGGATATATCCAAAACTAAAATAATGTCAATCCCAAAAACCCTCACATGGAAATAGGAGAATCTCCCTTTAGAAAAGTCCACAACACCACACCAAGGAGAACCTTAAGCAATCCAAACCAGAATCTCCAAGATCATTTCCCTTACTTGTGACAAACATAACACTGTCTAACTATAACCAAAGTTGTAATTAGGGTGTGAGGCTAAGCCCAGTAGGATTCCACACAATAATATATTCTATGCAATAAAAATAAGAAAAATAACTATAATGATTTAAAAATTAAATAGTGGAAACATTTTAAGGAAGTCAAATTTTATGAAGAATGACTTTTATAATAATCATTATTTATTTTCAAATAACCAACAAAGATTGTTGTATACTGATGGAAATTACAAAATAATAAAATATCACAATTCATGATATATCCCTCATGAAATTATCTAGAAATGGGACACTAGGTACCATGTATCATGATAAAAAATGGTGTAGAAACCATGCATAAAAGCGTTCTCATGCACGAGACACTAGGAGAGTCACCCCAATGGCCTAGTGGTCTCCAATAATCATCAATTTTTTTTTTAGATTTTTCATCATCAATATCACTAAGTGCATTCAGCCTGAGGCCACTTATCACTATAATTGTTTTCCTAGTCCACCCACCTAATAACTCTGGTTTCCTGATGTTCTCATATATGTTTCTAATTTTTCATAACACACCACTTTCACACCCAAAATCCATGTTATACAAAAAACACACAATTTTCCACCAATATCACAACGAAATTCCATTTTAAAATAAAAAAAACACAAAAAAACATTTAAAAACATGATTCACATTACATTAAAAATTTAATAATGCAATTTTACAATTTACAAAACACTATCACATGACATAACAAGGGTTTACATATGGAATTCACCCTCTTATATATAAAAAAAAATTCTAAAAAAATACATACTAAATCCATTCCAAAAATAAATTAAATTCACAAATATTAATCATTGAAAAAAACTAAAATACTCAATAAAGCATGAAAATTTCACCGAATAATGTTTGAGCACGGAGTCACATACATCGTGTATAGAAATCCCCAAAAGATAGTGTGAAACTCCAAACACAACACAACATCACCCCATAGAAACAATATCAAACCCTAAACGTTGATATTATACAAATATTTTGATTATAGAACCCAAAAATCAAAACACTAAACATATGAGAAGAGGAACCCCAATAAAAATGGACAAAACCCTAGAATATAGAATGAATCGAGAATAAAATAATATAGAAACCTACATATATGTTAAATCATGAATATCTACAACCAAATCCAAATAGTAAGTGGAGGTCCATAGAAAAATTTGGGAGGAATGGGGGATTAAATGGATGTAAATATTTAGTGGGGAAGGAGAGATATGGATTTACAGTTAAATCCTATAATCATTAAAAAGTAAATATACCATTTATAATGACCTGGACTGGCTGCACCATTTGTCACACCATACAAAAACTTTGTGGTTTCCACAATCTACTAAGGATGTGATGCATGGTTAGAACCCATGGTTTACAAACCATGTTCAAACCATATGAGGAACCTATTTCTAAAAACATCACTTAGTCGTGTCTTCACCTAAGCGTGGATCAACTTACTACTAACAGTGAACCAACCACACACAACACACTTTCCACCCCATTTTCACAATTTTATCCAAACCACATTAGAAATACAAATGGAAATGGTTACTCAAAAAATAAAAATGAAAATACCTCAAAATAACATCACGGTTGTGACATCCTCCTTGATGAAATTCCCAATATAAGGGAATATTTTTATTTGCAACCTATAAATATCATAGAACAATAGAATGTTGTGAGTTTGAGTTATCAATCAAGAATACACCCAAAAATTTTATAATATCCATGAACTCAAATTGAATAGAAACTATTGACCTTGAGGAGATGAGAAATAATCTAAAAGATAAATTGGATAACTTATTCATATTAACTTGTTCTTTATAATATGGAATGTAATTCTTGTTCCTAGATTAGAAGGATGGTACAATGAATTACTACATTGATTATTTGGATCCATAATATTGTGATAAAAAATATATATCCTTAAACATAGATTTGTTGATTTTTTTATGAGCTACATGGATCCCAATATCCCTCTAAGGTGGTTATGTGTTCGAGTTATAATCATGTAAACCTAAAGAAAGAGGATATCCTAAATACTCTATTTTTTCATAAAATTTATATACACTATGAGTTCATAGTGATTCTATTTGGACTCACTACTATTCCAAAAATATTAAAGGATATAAAAAATAAAGTCTTTAGGGATTACCGTACCATTTTTGGCAGTATTTATTAATGATATTTATATCTAGAATAATTATTGATGAACATGGGGAGAATTTTAATGGTTTATACATACAACCTCAATGGAAATATTTTCAATCATGAATAAAAAAAAATTATAATCGATAATATAAAATTACTTTAGAATTTTATCACCAAAAAAATGATTTTTTGGGATCCATGAAAAGTATAGGCAATTGAATGATGGCCTAAAGTAACATCTATGATGAATATCCATATTTTACATTGATTTGTTGGGTACTATTGTAATATTGTGAGATGATACAAATGTTTTTCAATACCACTAATGATGATAAAATAAAATAGAGTGAAATAGTTCATTATTTTTGAATATGAGGATAGGCTCGTAGATTTAATTGAGTAGTTAAACAAGTCACCTATGTTTAAATTTCAAACCAATGGTGATGTATTTTGATATTTAATGATCTATCAAAAATGATTTGGTATTATTCTCATGAATGATGAAAATGTGGATTCATGTTCCCCAATATAATTAAATATTCAAGTATATAATTACCCATATCATGATCTATATTTGGAGGTATGTATATAAGAAATAATTTTCTAGATACATTATCAAAAGGTAGATAATATTGACATATATACAGTTCACAAAAGGAGAATGTATAAATTCCCCAAAAAAGGAAGCCAATATTTTCAAAAAAATATTATTAGATCTAATCAAGGATTATAATTTATAAATACATTAACATCCTAGGATAAATGTTATTGTGGTACATGAAATGTGTATAATTGATCCTAAAACTCATCCTATGATGTCCATGTAATGGGATTCAATTCGCATGGAAATGAAAATGATATATATATATATATATTTATTTATTTAAATAAATAAAGGTTCTTTATCTTACATTACTCAAATAACTACACAACTATTAATTCATAATTGGATGAAATCATCCTGGAAAGGAAAAGAGAATATATATAGGAATTAACCTAATATTAAAATGTTGAGAATTGATAAGGATGGATTTATAAAGTCTATAACTTGGATATGTGACCCAATAAACAATTTCTAAATAGGTAATTACTATATGATTCAAAAATCGCATGTTCATTAATTATTTGGGAAGTAATAATATATATTCATTTAACGAAAAAATATGGTTTGATTACATGTAAAGGGAGATTATAGAAATTGTATCTCAAAGATATATATTCTAACAAGTCATGGTTTAATGAAAGAAGATTAATATTATAAATAATTCATTTCCCATAAATTTTTGGAAATGGAAAAACATAACCATGAATTTCAACATAAGAAACCATAGTACACTTAAAGGAAATAAAACTATCTGGCCGATAGTCAATGATATTATAAAGTAATAAATTTTCATTATTATCATGGTTGATTTCACTATTGAAAAATTCACTATGATATATATAAGAAATGTAGTAATACATAAAATATTATGACTCATTAAATAAACTAATCATGATCTATGGTTTAATTCATTATTCAATAGAATCCATGAGAAATAGCTCGTTATACATCATTTTTTGTATTTCTTATCACCTCGAGAAGGATTATTAATATGAAGGAATCACATGAAAAATATAAGATATTTAATTATCATTGTCCGTATTCTTTTAAGGATACTAGGATGTACACCATTCCCTAGTGGAGTTCTCATAGAAAAATAATTTCGACTATAACACTCAAATGGAACTATATTTTCCTCTACATGGGAACAAGTGTCAGACTATAACATGTGTTTGTATACTTGGAGAGAGAAAGATTGTGGTGGCCTAATAGGAATGATGATATGGTATATAAAGATCAAACCATTCAACTTCATATAAAATCTATAAAAATTGACAAAAAAATCAATCTCATAATTATTCAACAAGATCTAGAGTTTGAGGTTAGAGATAAGATATTCCTTTATATATCATCAAGAAAAAATTACATGAGGTATGGAATGATGCAAAAAATTATTCCAATATACATTGTCTACTTTAATATCCATGGAAACATCATAATAGTGTCATATCGACTAGAAAAAAACAATTATCTAATCTTAAGCGCATTATTTGATAGATGTATAGCTCTTGAGGAATTCAATAACGGATCCTACAATATTATAAAACTAGAATTCATACTACTGGGTTATTATATTTCATATAAGGAGAAGCTATTAAAGATCATATATTATAAAGATAATATTTTACAAAATAAGAAAATTCACCTTTTCAAATTGTTGGGGAAAAATGACATGATTGATGAAAGAGTAAATGAACCAGAAAAAGAATTGAAATATAAGTACCTACATATTTTTTAGTGTATGAAATTAAATATTCATGGTGAAATTTATAATGTTGATAATAATGTAATGATTTGAACTTTTATAGATTTAATTCCCTTTATTAGTAAATTAATTACTTATAAATTAACTTCATTATAAAAATCACATGCATTACATTTGTTATTTTGGATTGATATATACCGTTGGAAATATATTTCATTCAGAATCACAATGGATAATAATATAGATATTTTATAATGAGTGACAGGAATGGTACATTTAGTAGTTGTGATAATGTATAATTTATAGTGAAAAAAGGAGTGATGGGGTGACATGGAAGGATTGTAGCATATAAAGCAATTTATCAATTATTATAATGGATAATGAATCATTGGGTACCTCCATTGAAAATTATTATGTTATTATTATACATTTGAAAAATGATTGAAACATATTGTTGAAAATGTTAAATCTTATCGATATAACGACCCAAATTATTCTCACTGAACAACCCTAAGGATGCCCCACCATCAGACACCATACCCTTAGGGAAAATGTTGATCTAATAAGGGGTTATGTTTCTAGTCCATTGAAATGATATTTTCAATTTTTTCCTTGTAATAATTTAATAATTTTATTTATACATTTTTAGTGTCACTTTATATTTAAAATTATATTCATTTTAATAGAAATAATATTTTTATATGAAAAAACTAAAATTGTATTTTCTCAAAAAAAAATGAAAAATTTTAATTAAATTTATTAAATTTATGTTGTTTGATATAATTTTCATTGCATATAATACTATTTTGATAATATTAATTTTATGAAATATTATTATATAATATAATGATCCCTAATATAATCAAGGTCTAGGAACCATTTATATTCATAAATCCCAATAATATTAAATAAAAGAGGATTTAGATTTTCATTTTAAAAAATTATATTATTTAGATAATTATTTTTATAAAATAACATAAATTTGATATCATCACATTCAAATTATCCAATAGTTATTTTTTATAACTTTTGAGATAGTCGTATTATTGGGTAAAAGTAAAACACATTATAAATATATGTTATATATTATGAAAATATAATACCCACCAAATGATTTAATAAAAAGTATAATGGGATTCCATGACCAAAAATATGTTTCCCATTTAAAATATTCAATTTTAAAAGTTAGTATTGAATTTTTTTAAATAATTATTGAATCTACTAAAATAAATATTATATTTTATGTATTTAAAAAATCCTTTTAAAACCAACTCACATTCATATCACCAATGTTATAATTTTATAGATTTTTTGAGTGGGATTATTAAATATGCAATACAACTATTTTTTTATTGAAATGTATTTTCAAACACAATGGATGTTTTTGTAGTTTTGATTATTTAATTGTATAGATTAAAAAACATATGTTTAAAAAATAGTTAATAAATACCCCATCTTTACTATAAATATCCCTGAATCATCCCACTTATATCTAATAAAAATAATTTTCCATGATTCTACTCTCCCGCTCAATATATAAATCACTCCCATGTAATTTATATGCTCTTAATAAGTTCCTATTATTCTTTTAGAACATCTAAATCAATTTAAGGGACTATATCCTCTTAATTTTATTTCTTCATCATTTTTGGTACAGTGCCCTTTTGATTTAAAATTTTTCAGGAGTAAAATTGTTTTCAAACAAACTTTAACAATTATTATAGTTCTAATTTATTTGGAGTCCACATCACTCTGTCATATAAACCTTCTAAAATATTTTTAGTACACCCATTTTTCTCCAAGTATTATCCAATGATTTTCCATGCCAAACATTTATGTAGTGAATACCAAACCTCATTTTCACACAAGGTATTCACCTGTATGAAACATCACATCATTCAATTAATAAATATATTTATGAAACACATACCAATTAATTATGTGATTGAATTGTCTTAAATGTGATCTTATGTTGTGATTTTTATGTGGTACACTAACACCTTCAAATGATTTGAGTGGGATAAATGGGAAAAAATTAAATATCCCTCCAATAGAATATGTAATTTTTTTTATCTCATGAGTGGCCTTCTGTGGTTCCCAAAATGATATAATTAGAAAATTACATTTTAATCTCTTGGTAGTTAGAATTTAGTTATATTATTTATTTCACTTCTTATATTATTATTATGTTCCTCAATTTCATTGATAATTAGGTTTTATCATTATTTGATGATCATTTTATTGATTCTTACAATTTTTTTGTGACCTTGATACATCTCTATACTAACATGCATTTCTTTGGGCGATTTAGGATTCGATGATTCCCTTGTGGGGATTTATTGATATCCCTTTTCTTATATATGTCACAAGGTCATCACGTGCATGATTATAATATGGATGGAATATAAAAGAATGTTTTAATTTTTTTTAAAAAAAATTTCTACAAATATTTCATGTTTGTATTCTATGTAACTAGTTTCCCAAAGACACCATGAATTACTATTTTTTAGGATTGTATTATGAGTCTTATTATATAATAATTCAATATATAATTTGTATTAATTTATATTGGTTATCTAATATACCATGCTGATGTTTTTTTATTTTGATTCCGGATATTTTTTGATGTTTTAGAAGGAGGATGATATCCCAATGATATCCTTTAGATGTAATTATTTGATATTTTTTTTTTGTTTTTCCTGTGGTATCATAAACACCCTTTTTACACTCGTGGGCTAGATAAACCCAATTACTAAAATGTTCAATATTAAATTTGACTTTGTGATCATTGATGGAATTATAAACTATTAAACGTCTAAAGTAGATCATACTCATCATTTTAGGTCTATTCTACAAATCTATAAGTGAAATAATAATTATGGGAATGTGTTAAAGTTATAAATTTTAATGTCAGAGTCTTGTATTATATTGAAATTTTTAATAAATGGTATGGATTTAAATACATTAAGAGAATGTATACCTTGATAAAATGTGAAATCTAAGAATGTTTCAATGGATCCTGATTTTTTTAAAATTTATAGAAAATTATCGAGGTTTTTGTCCCATCTCCCCATGATTGTGTATTTTTAGATAATATTTACATGTATGGATCATTATTTTTTGTAGAGATATATTTTTCAGTATGTATTTTTGTAAAATATAAAGAATCTAATAAGTACTATTATTCTTTCATTTAAAGAAAAAGTATTTTTAGTTATGGTATTTTAAAATTTTTCATGTCCTGGTTTATAGTTTTTTATATAGTATTGGGAAGAGATCTCCCATGGGTCATAGAATTTATATCCTCCCTAATATATCCATGTAACTCATGATCATGAGCTTGTAGTAATTGTGTTTTCTTGGATATTATGGGAGAATTATGCAACTGAATTCTTCATTATGGTATTCATAAAAGATATTATCATTTTATATGTCTTTTAGTATTAGGATTATAATTTTAATTAGTAATAGATTATAAATTGATAATTGGATGGAAAAACCAACATCCCATACTATTGATAAAATAAGTTTTATGGATGAATTACAATGTTTGAAGTCACATGGAGATGTTCTATAAGAGTCTTCATATTCAATGTTAATGACATGGGACATTGTATCATTGTGAATGTATATAAAACAATCTTATTATATATATTAACCATATCAAATATTAGTTTAATAGTTTTCATCATTGTATATATTATAATCCTAGTTAGGGGATCCTATGGTGGAGGTGTTGTGAGGCTATGTTATCTAGGATTATATAAAATAGGGCTGTTAAGAGGGTGATTAACATGACATTTTGTTTTAAGGGAATCCCATTTTCTCATTTGTGATGTAAGTCATGGTTCACCACAATTTTCACAAAACAATAAATACATTGAGTAATAATACAAATAATATGTTTCTGTTTTTTAATGAATTATTTCTAGAGTGATTTGTTGAAGTAGTCAGTGGTGATTTTCATGTCACATTGGTTGGTTTATTTTTTGGTAAATTAAAAATATTCTATATTATTATATCTATGGGAGGATCCTCATGAAAAATTAGAGGATAATTTAAAATATCACATCACCTTTTACCTATTAATTTTTTAAATGAAACATTATTTGTTATAAAATATCATTTATAAAATAAAATAATGATTATAGTAGTTACAGATTTGATAAAAGTATATTCATTAATGATTTCATATATGTTGAAGATGTTATGTGGATTCATCTGGGTTTATAGATGGCCATATATAACCATGATATTGGATTTATGTCTTATTAATGGATGATTATTCAGAACACATTTTTCTCAAATATATATCTTATCACAAAATTTCATAATTAAATGAAACAAATAGTAATATTAGATGGTAAAAATATATTATGTCAATTTATATTCAAGTGGTCTTTTTTTAGGTTTTGGGTCGAATCATTTTCCATAGAATAAATTTTACTAAAATAATTGAATTATCTAATACATTAGTATGGTTTGTTTTATTTGACTTATGAATATCATTTGAAATATTTTCCTACAATATATTTTGGATATTGTTTTGGTATTTTTTGTATAAAAAATAATACAAATAATGATAGAAATTGGGAAATTAATTATTTATAAATTATGGTATATCAAGACCAGTAATGGATTCATATAGATTGTATGATTAGAACTCTATGGTATAAAGATTCTAATATTGTGTTTCGAAATTATACTACATTTTAATGAAATTAGTAGTACAATAGAGGCTATAAGAAATGAAAATTTATTTAACCTTTTAATATGATATAATATAATTATTTGTTATCATATTAATTCCTATATAGATTAATTAAATTCATGAAATTTTTCATCTATTTCATCATATGTAGATTTATATATAATATCAGTCCGATAATTGATTGAGGAGACATGGATTATAAAGGTGATGCAACATTGTTTTGACTCTACAGATGATATATTAAATCATATAGTGAAGATACTCCCTCAAAACAAAATTTCTACGGTTCATTAGTTTATAAGGTATAATATAATATTGGGTTTTTGGTGATTGATTTATGAAATTATTTTTAATATTCTATTTTTTGAGAAAATTTTATAATTTTATAATTTAAATTTTTTTTATGTGGTTGAATGTATTTTCCCTCTTGATTTTCCCTGTTGGTCTTATGGTAGACTGATTACTATGTAATTGGAATCTCATGTAGAGTTTAGTTATTCTTGTTTTCTAAATTCTTAATATCCTTAGGTTTTAAACTCAAGGATGAGAATAATATTTAGATAATATGGTTTCTAAGATATCCCCTGGTCCTTTACATATTCATATTCTGTTTTTTAATACATTGTGAATTTCTTTGGATGTAATTAGTTCCAGAATAATTTAGTTTTAGTTGAAATTTCATGTAATGTAACAAATCATGATATTATAAACATATGTTAAATAATTATTTATTTATTTAATATGGTATATAATTAATATTGGTCTCTTCCTATAGAGTATTCCATATCTTGTATCATTGTTGGATTATCATTTAGGTTACACAATAAATATTAAGCTGTGAGATTTTGGCATACCTCTATTTTGTAAGGGTAATTATTTTCATGTTGATTTACATTATTATTAAATAGGGGTTTTATATATTAAATAAATTCATTAATTTGTGATTTTTCAATGACGATCTTGTTAGTTTGGTTCTAATATGTTTTTGGGGGTCGTTCTATGATAATATTGAGTTTGTAACCTTAATAAGGAATGTGGGATGAATACTTGTCCATATTGTTCACTGATATATTGTATTCAATAAGAAGATATTAATAATTAAATTATTCGAATTATTTATATTAATTTTCATGATTTTGGACCATAAAATTTTAGAGAAATTAAATCATGATTTAGGAAGCTGGCCCATGTTTGGTTTTGACAAATGAGGTAACATAGTGATTCTTGAAGTATGTGTTTTAAATATAATTTCCTTGAACATCCAACTATGCCACATCAATGGGGAGGTTATAGCTATGGTAAGGATTTTATATTCTTAATACTATATCAAAAAAATTATATTGTAATTTTGTTTTGTATAAATTATTGAGATATTTATGTAGTGATTGTTATTCTGTGGAGTTTAAAAATTCCTCCCTTATTTTTTTGAGGTTTTTTAATATCTTTTTTAAAATGTTTGAATTATAAATTAATTAATTATATATTTTATTGGTGGTTACAAAATAATAATTACTTGTTTTCTAAATATAATACGAACATAATAAAAATAACAATTTTAAGGTTATAGTGCTTGATAAGGTTATCCGGGGAAAATGGACCACTCTAAATTCATTATGCTAGTTATGATGGAATGTGAGGCTGCAGAAATGTAAACCATGTGAGTAAGAATAAGAATAGTGATATTGAGTTTTACAAGATATTATTATTAGTATGTATGGTAAAAATGATGGGTAATTCTCCATATTTTGTGGTGGAAACTATAGATGATTGTTGGTGTAAAGACACTCTTATAAACATTAAAAAATCAAGTTTTTTTATGTAGTAATATTTTTCTTAAAATTATCAGGATCATTGGGTTTTGGGTTTTAGATAATTATGAAAAAATAAAAAAAGTTAAACACATACATATTATGTGGACACATATACACAATATCCATTTCACTCTCGAGAAAAAAAAAATTAAAATAAAACATGGTTCTTTCACATTATAAATCCTTATTATTTTCATCAAGATCATATCCTTTTCTTTAATATCACATGAAACCTATAAAATCATTTTAAAACACCTGGAGAAATCAAAAATAATAGTATGTGAAATAAAATTAATCAAATAAATAGTTTGCTGGTAAATACATAAAATATTACTTTCTAAAAATAAACATTACACTCAAAATAAAAAAAGTTATTATGAAATATATCAAATTTTCAAACAATAGTTTTCCATGAATTATGTCATAATAAATTATAATGTGAAAATAATATTCATGTAGGTTTCATGGAGAATAATATAGACTCATGAGAACGTTTCACAATGCTATGTAACATATATATTCTTTTAAACCTAAACAGAATAGATTACCTCATGAAAACCAGATATTTCATGATTAAATAAAACATAAAGCTATTTTTTATTTGAATAATTATCATAGCATACATCAATAAAATGTCACCCTCATAGCTACCATTTTATTTCACTTTCATGGCTACCATGAAATAACCATCACAATTATACTTGGATGTAACCATCATAGTTATAAATGGAATAACCATCACAACCATCTTCCCAAATACCTAGTGAATTTGAGGGATAACATGTAACCACACATATGTGGTTTATAATGGAAGTACTAATCAATATAAAAAATTCTCAATAACCATAATATAATCATAAAACTATAATTATTTTATCATAAAAACCACTATTGGGGATAAAAATTATTTTAAATGAAATATCCACACATCAAAAGGACAAATGTTATTTGGAAATTAACATTTATTATTGTTATAGATGTTTTAAACCACTATGAAATCAAAAAATATGGACATTCTTCTAATTCCATATATATTTAAAAAACATTCCATTTGACTTTTGAATAATGATAATTTAAAACGGTGTCTTTCAATGACTACCCATTATATAATTCTTTTAAAAGATCTATATTTTAAATAATTTGAGAAAACTAGAATATTACCTTTTTGAAAAATTAATTTACATGTAAAAAATACATAAAAATTATATTAAAAACTTAGAAATTGAAGGTAATTATTTATAAAATGAATTCATAAAACCTTAAAATCAATTTTGTTAGCAGAAGAGTTCCATAACTTGATTCTAAATGGTCTTATATATTCTTTATCGCTTGAAATAACAATTGTTGGTAAATTATAAAATTTATTGAGAAAATTTTCATTTTTATTGTTTCATTTCATTTATATAGTTCTATTTTTTAATAATTACTTAAATATTTATGTTTATATTAGATGCATTGATGATATTTGGTTTATAAATCCAAAATTACTTTTTTACGTTGATTGTGTCCAAATAGATCCATAATGAGTCATCTATTGAAAAAAAACTCAGGAAATAATTATAACTTTTATATAGTAATTATACTTTTAAATTCAACCCTAAAATATGTGATGAAAACTGAATAATGTTACAGTCTTAATGATAAGTGGTTTTATGTACGCATTTGTAATGTTTTCAAATTTCTATCTTTATTATAGAAAGAAAGTGAGTATTATTTGATCATTATAGAAAGAAAAAAATATCATATACATCATTTTAATTTTTTAAATATAATGATATATGTATATATATATATATATGATCTATGTGATGTGGTTATTTAAATGTAATCACATTGTTTCATAGAAGTAGCTATCTATACATACACACGAATGACATTATCATTTTCATGTGAATGGAATGTTTTGAATTTAATTGATATATTTTATTTACATAATTAGAAATATTTAATTAATTTAATATATCAAAATTAATTAAATCATTATAAATATCCATGAAAAATGGTTATGGAAAACAATTTCACCAGTTCACGAGGAGGTAGTATGTCATTAACACAACAGATTAATTATAATCCCATTTAAATGATGTGGGGAAATATATTGGTAATTCCACTGAAATAATAACATCTAATTATATTAATAATGGGTTATTTTTTATTTTTTCATTTTTGAATATTTTTTGAGGGATGTTTAAGAATAAAGAAACATAAAAACTGTATTAAAACTGATTCCACTTCTTAAAAAAATTATATTTATTACCATCTTAAGACCATTAAGGATATTGATATAATGAAACTTTTAAATATATAATAAGGGGAAGAATTAAATAAATGAATTTTGGTAGGTATTAGATGAACCAATTTGGTTTTGATGTGTGATTATAATAAAAGTATATGTTCCCTTTTTTACGTGATGGGTGGGTCCCTCATCGAATTTATCAAAATATATTAGAGCTATTCGAGAGACAAAGGCTACCAAATGGATAACAAATTTATAATGTATGGAATTTAATAAAATATATTCTTCCATTATCGATTATTTATTATTGATATTATTTTTAAATAATTTGATAATAATTTATTACCCTAAAATATCATTATTGTCAAAATTAAAAATATACATTAAAGGGGCATTAAAACATAAAAAATGTAATAATTGTAACCAACTATTTCACTAAATCCAAATAATATCATTTAAATCTATATAATTGTTCCATCACCTTATGTATCATGAATTGTATTTATTTTTATACTTCTAATTTAATTTATTCATTTTGTTCAATTTTCTATTAATTTAATAATTACTGCATCATTATTTATGTATTTAATCTAAATATTTATTATCTAAATATTAAAAATAGTTTATAATAATGAAGATAAATATATTACCATGAAAAATAATTTCAATAGTTGAAAATTAATTATTGATAAAAAATTATTAAAAATGTTCTATTTAATAAAAATAACTGTGTGACGTCTTTGAATTTTTATTTAATAAAATACTATATGGGTCTTAATGTCGACCATGTTGCTCGAAAAAGACATAAATTCTACAAATGGATAATTATCAGTAAAACATTTACATCCAATATGAATTCTCATTTTTTTAGGGTTATTTTATAATCCTTAACATATTATTTTTACCCCTAATTACCGGATTTACCCTTCACCATGTTAACAACATGTACTTATGTTATTATTCTTGTTACACAAAAAATAAAAAACAGAGTATTGACTAAATTTATACTCACTGATTCAAATAATTGATCCAATTTATTCAAAATTAAAATTACATATCATTCATTATTTAATTTAAATTATACATGAAAACTGGAATAAATGTTTTCCCTGAAAAATTATTTTATACTTATGAAATTTTTATATATTAAATTCAAGTGTAAACCCCATTATAAATATTTTTATTAAATTGAAAATAGAATATCTAAATAAAATTTTAAACTATACCAAAACAAAATATATCCATGGAAATACAACGATTGATAATATATTTTTTTTAAAAATTCATTATTTTTTTAATTTTTTTTTAAAATAATATCATCAGAACAATCTCAAAATATCAACCTAATATAATTTTGACATTATGAATTAAAAAATAAAATCAGTTTTACAAAATTAAAATTCTATAATTTTGAAAATTTCTTTTTATATATAACCACGTGAGAAATGTTTTTAGTAAAATAAATTTTTTTTTTAATTTTAAGAAATTCATTAAATAAAAATAAAAAATTTAAATATTAAATTCATAGAAAATTATGTAAATTTTATTTTATCAATACCTAGGTTGTTAAATTTTCCAATCCCTTTTAAAAAATATATCCTCATAATTTTGAACTCGATAACGATAATAAGGGATTGACCTTTTTAACTACCTTTATTGAAGTCCAACATTGTAAAATGGATTAATCAAAAAAATTATATTAGAGAATGGAAAGTATGGATGTTATATAATAAAACACATACAATGATACAGTGTAGTAAAACATTAACACAAAAATTAAAACTAACTCAAAATTATTGATGGATAATGATATAGAAAATGGTCATTTGAATTTTTACCATCACAAAATAAAAAATCTATGATTGGTAAAAAGGATACTGATTTAATGGTAATAAAAAATAACATATGAGTTTTTTAATAACACATAATTTTTCTATTTTTGAGGAATTGTATTCTGTCTATAATAAAATTATAATAAAATATACATTCTTTAATATTAGAGTTTCATCCTTTAATAAATTTCCACCACAAAGTAATTTTTTTCTAAAATTATGAGTACCAATTTTTTCATGCCTTAAGAACTTGAATAAATTTATAATGAATCATATAATTAAAAAACTATATATTTCTACTATATTTACATTTAATATAAACCACATTGTATAGTAAAAAATAATTTAAATTTAAAATATAAATAAATATTTTTTTGAATAAAAACTTCCTTAATATAATCAATTCAACACATATCAAGAAAAAAGTAACAATACATAGAATTATTCGTAAATATTTGATCCAAAAATTGAAACCCAATTAAAAGTATTTTATAACATAGTCATCAAAGAATATTTTAACATTTATCGATGAATATTTTTATAAAATAATCTCAAGGATATTCTAATAATTTCAGTAAATAACCTAATTAAAGATAAATCCACTTGATCATATATACATCCTATATATAATTCAAAAATTATTCCATAAATAAAATCATATAGTAATATATTTACCTTAAGTATAATGGTTTTCAAAAATAGTGTATGTATTTCATAATAATAATAATTACATATAAAAAATAAAAATCAAACCTCATGGTTTTCTATTTGTTAAAATATAATATCCCATTATTTACATAACCTTTAACCAATATATCATTTAACTGAATATAAAAATATCATAATAACTAGTACATCATGTTGGATAGTGGTTAGTGATTCACCCTTCATTTGTTCGTTCAATCCATGTATCCTTGTAGGATGTGATGATTTGTCACCCATTAAACAAGTTATCCTTTTTCTAAAACAATATTAATATAATCCTCAAAAAAATCAGATTATTGAGAAACATTATGAAAATGTAACATGAACACATTCAAAATTAATGAAATATTTTGACCACAAATCTTATCTCATAAAAATCATTTTTCATCGACAATTGATAGAACGCATAATTACCTTAGAAATAAATGTCTCCAAAAATATCGTTACACACTAAAAAATTTAAAAATATAAACCCTTCAAATGGTGTTCCAAGTAAATAAACTTATGACAAAAATTAATATTACAATACTATAATGGTATCGCTTATTATAAACACATCCTTTCAAGAAAACATCCCAATCTATGAACATCACTAAACCCACAATAGATAATAATTTTAAGGAACCAACCATATACAATACATATTATAATGTTTATGAAGTAGAATTAAATTTCAAAAAATTCCATGGATAATATGGAATAGATTTTTAATATGTTAATATATAAAATTTATATTTTAACCAAAATATTTATTGTGTATACATCTATATAGTATCCATTTTTTCTATCAACAAACAAATTCTTAAAATAAAAGACATTTATTTTTTAAAACAAATATTCAAAAAAAAATTCACGAACTCATCCAAGTATATAATATTCCATATTCCCTATAATTTTTTAAAATATTTTATGAGCACAAAAATAACACTAAGGGAAATAAAATAGAAGAAAAAAATCATTAGTTTATAAAATCTTATATGAAATATCAGTTTTCAAAATAAACAATTGGCTCAAAATAAAATATTTCTTTCCTAAGAAATAAATTTTCAGTGCAAAGATTTACTTATAATAATTCATAGAAAATCATGAAGGTAATATAAAATCCATATCGGTTTAATTTAAAACATGATAAACTCATGAAAACATTTTCATAATGCTAAGTAATTTATACATTCCTTTGAATAGAAACTCAACAACATATCTAATGAAAACATTATATTTTAGTCAGAGATAAAATATTTAGGTAACATGGGCATCATTTTCATATCATAATTATTATGTCACCCTCATGGTCACTATATTATGAAACCTTGATGGATACCATAAAATAACCCTCACATTTATACATGGAAGTAACCATAACAATTTCACTTGGAATAACCATCACAACCATCTTATAAAATATGTTGGTCGGAGTGGATACTCAAGAGGGGGGGTGAATTGAGTTCCAATTAAAATTTCTGTTTTAAAATTTTGTCTTAAAAGCCCCTAAATAAAATACTAAATTAAACTGTAGTGAATTTATATCAAATTAAGGGTTCGGTTGGGTTCTCAAGGGATTGATTATTTACCATTTAATCAAAACAGAAATGTTGATGAACTTTTGAAACCAACTTATTGATTTACAACTAATATAAACACTTGCGAATTTAATTATCAAAGTGACTTTAAAACAGTTTTGGTTTTAAAGAAATTAGTAGTGGAATAAAGAATAACCTTGAAAGATATAGCACAGAAGATATAACCAAGAGGTTCAGTCTCAAGCCGAGACTTAGTCCTCTCAACAATTTGTATAAAGGTGATCCACACCCTGGATCGGGGATTACAACAGTTTACAAATGTCCAGGTCCAAGACCTCTACCACTGTTATTCGTGGGAACAGAAACAACAGCAACCAGCTGTCCAGGTCACATGACCTCTACCACTATCCCAGTGGGAAATAAAAGAAGTAAGAGTGTTGAGTGAGGATTTACAAATCCTTCAGTTAAAGCACAGGAGACAGTGTGTGTGAAAAATACAGCAGATAACACACACTGCTCAATATGTAAAAAGATAAATCACAGAGAAAATATTTAGAGTTTAGAAATGGCTCTAGTGATTGTCGTGCAGTTCTGGACTCCTTTGATTGATCAGAATTCGCTATGAGTCCTCTTCTGGTTTTTGTCTGGAAAACAGAGTATCGCCTGTTTCCTTGACTTCCAGGTTCAGATATAGATAATAAGTAGTTGATGAAGTTCTTGTTTTATGTTCTCGTTCTCAGCACTTCACTCGTATGCAGTAATGAGTTCTTCGTGTAAGTTCTGTCGTCTCTTTTCATTCACGCTCAGTTGTTCTCTTTTGCAAACCTTGTGTATGTTTCTCTATGTATTCGTCTAAATTCCTCACACTTTTCAGTAGCACATCCTTCCTTTATTTAAAGCACGTGCTCCGGAAAAAGATGATTTATTTTTGCAGGTACAAGGTACGGTTCCCTGACATCCAACAGCACACATTAAATAAATGTCAGTGTATTAAAATATACCTGATACGACCGTTGGTTAGATTAAACAAAGATAAATAAATTAAAGTAGTGTTGGGTTCTGTCTCTAGAACGGTAGCTCTTGATATCGGTAGACTTGTGTTACAGTGGGTGTATGTAGGTCTAAGTATTGGTAGACATTTGTAACGGTAGACTTGTATGTCGGTAGACTTGATCTATTGGTAGCGGTGGACTTGTAACAGTAGAGGTGGCTCTGCCTTTACCAGTAGCGGTAACTTTATATCGGTAGTTGTGGCTCTGCCTTGTAACGGTAGCGGTAGCTCTCTATCGGTAGACGTGGCTCTTCCTTGTAATGGTGGCTATATGTTCTGATGGTAGCTACTGTCTAATGGTTGCTCTACTCTGTATCGGTAGCTAGTTTGTAACGATAGCTAAAAGCTGTTTGAGCATTCACTTGGCAGAATGAGTTAAGTCATAGTAAACATATATCTGATAATTAAAAAGACTTAATTTAAGCATAATTAAAGTAACAACTAATATTAAAGTATATTTGGAATGTATTAATCATAATCAAGATATAAAGAAAGTATGGTTGGGATTATCAAAACACAATAAAGCCACTTAATTACAGAGGGTTCAACAATCTCCCCCTTTTTGATAATCACAACTTATGCCAAAATAAAGTAATATCAGAGGAAGAATATATCAAAGTATGATATCAACAGTATAGTATTAGAGGAAAAAAAATCTCAGGAATTGATATCAAAAAAAATAGTATCAGAGGAAAAATATGAAAACAGGAATATATTAAGAAATAATGTAGTATCAGAGGAAAGAACAAGCAAGATTCTTTAGTTTGAAAAGATTCGCATATTACTCCCCCTATCAACCAAAGTAGTGATTTTCTCCCCCTTTGTCCCCTTAGTTTAACAACATTCTCTTTCTCTCACTCTCTGGGTACAGGTTTCCAATAATTTCTCCCCCTTTGTGACTAACAAAAAGGAGGGTATCATAGAACAGAGAAGGACTAGGAAAGAAAATATACAGAGTAAAATAGACAGTGAAGAGAAGAATGAAGTATTGGATTGATAAGCAAAAGATACATTTGGGAAAATTAGAAAAGTACAAAAATAAAATGAATCCCATCAAAAAAATGGAGCTAGAAGTACTCAATCATCCTCTTGAACAGGTGTCTTTACCTTGGGATCAGCAGAGGGTGTAGAGGTAGAGTCAGCAGGCTTGGGAATTCCTGAAAGAACCACTAGTGGATCAGCAACGGATACAGTACCAGATCTATAATATGTCTCTCTCTGAGGGATCAAAGGTGTCAAGATCTTGATGGCTTGAACTGGAGTCAGTTGAGGAGTACTCCTAGAGGCAGATAGTGCAAGGGAAGGTGGGACAACAACTGGCCGAGCATCCACATGTAGGAAAGGCAGTAAGAGATTCCTAAAATCCATGATGATGCTTCCACCTCTCTCCATAGCAGATACAAAATCATCTCTGTTCTCAATAAACTTATCTAAAGCAGGAGTAAGCTCCCTGATATTACTAACTTGTTCTCTAAAGGCTTGGGTAACTGGAGGTAACTTCATATTCTCAATCAAAATCTTTAAATGGTTTGTCATTTGGTGCTTGGTATAAACTTTTTCAAAATAATCATCCACCTTATTTTTGATTGCCTCTTGAGAAGCAGTAGTTGCCCGCAGGTGATCACGAACAAAACTACTAACTTCCCTATTGGTAGTAAGAATCTGGGTATCTGATGCACCATTGGGACTGGCCTTAGCCAATTCTTCCTGAATAATAGTGTAGATCTGGTCAAGGTTCATACTTGTGCTGGATGAGGGAAGAGTTTTCATTGAGAAGGCCACTGTCTCCTTGAAAGAGTGAGTTAGACTACTAACCACCTTCTGAACAAGTTCATCCTGACTGTTCAGATGTTCTTTAACTGACTTCTTAAAGGCCTCAAAAACTTCCACAAACTATTTGACCACTTCTTTGATATATCGAATGTCAGTGTGCACTTGGGTTTGAGAACTGTTCAAAGCAGTCAATAAAGCAATTGATTGTCTAAGAGCAAATACAGCTCCTGTCCAACTCTCAATCTGAGTGTGGCACACCTTAAGTTCATCCACCATTTCTTTCACAGGACTGGACACACTACATCCAATGGATAACTCAAGGTATTTCTCCACACTTTTCATCTCTTCAACCATACTTTTCTTCATATCTGCCACTAATTCTCTTATTGCTTCTATCAATACGGCTTTTAAAGACTTAAGGTTCTCCTTGGTTGCCACATTGTCAGCCACAGTAGGTAAGGTAACTGATTCATTTTGGGGTTGGTCTTCCTCATCAGAATCGCCATAATAAAGTCCAAGAATCATATATCTGGGATCTGATGTCCAACCATCAATGTCATATGATACTGATACTGAGCCAAGATTCTCTCCCTCACTTGGAACATTTTCCTAAGGTATCTCTTCCAAATCTTCTTCCTAAGGTAATTCTGCAATTTCCTCTACAATTACAGCAGATTAAATAGCCATTTGTTCTGATTCATTAATGACTCTCTCGTCAACAGGTGTTGCTGCTATGTCTTTCAGATCGGGTGTTGTCCTGGCTGTACTGACTATTAGAGGACTTAAATTCAGCTCTTTTTCAACATTGTTTTCATCATCTCCTTCACCATCTGCCTCCTTTTCTTCATGATCAGATTCAATTGTCTCATCCTCCTCATAGGTGTCCTTTACAACATATTGGCATGATTCTTCTCCTTCTTCTGTAGTCTTTGTATCATTGTCCTTCAAGACAGTTTCTCTCTTTGGTAGTTCTTTTGGAGGGTTAGCTCCTCCATAAGAAATAACTTGATGTTTAGGACTAGGGGGTAGGTCTGGGTCTCCTCCTTCCTCTACTGATGTCTCTTCCTCCTCAGCTTCATCATCACTGTAGACCAGTTCTGGCTCATCTAGTCCAAGACCAGGATCTCTCACATCCTTTGGTCTAGATGGATGATCCACAGGAGTGAACTTGTCATAAATTTTTCCATCATCATTTACCCATGATTTCTTCCAAGGATTCCAGCTGACTTTCATGTATTTACATATAGTTCTTGTAATATAGAATTTATCCTTAACCACTACCAGCTCATCCTGAGGTCCAGCTATCTCCTTCGCTTTCAGCATCACAGAAATTATCTTTGAGAAAAACAAGGCATTTGATTTTGACTTCGGTCTAGTCATCTCTTCCACTTGAACAATAATCAATCTACATAGATTGATTCTCACAATGTGCCTTAGAAAATGTAACAGATATATGTCTTGGAATCTTAAAGTGTCAAAGTCTCCTCTTCTCGGACTAACAACATGACGAATAAATTTAAATAACAGCTTATCTTCTCCTGTCATCTCTACAGTAATCACCTTTCTAGGGGTCCCATTCCCTGTGAGTTCCAGCAAAGCATATTCATATTGAAACACATCACTGGTCGAAGGTACAGACATGGAATAATAAGTAAAATCTCCCTCATGAGGAACTCTCAGGTTCTCAGCCCATTCTTCTGAAGTAAACGATACTTCCGGACTATTCACATATGAAACCATTCTGCTTTCTTCTTCAAACTTTTCAAAACGAACGAATTCGTAGAACTGTTTCACCAGTCCTAGATAATAAGGTCCATTGTTGTTCGCGAAGCATTCTAGCCAACCTTTCTCTTCTAACACTCTAAGAACCAATGACTTGCTTTCCATAAGCCATTCTACACACACCTCTTTTTCAACAACTATCTCGCGCTTCGATAGGTGTGGTTTTACTGGTCCTATATGAGCTACACTTCCACTGCCACTTCCACTGGCATCAGTACTAGATACTTTTTGTCTCTTCGCTGCCGGCACTTCACTTCCATTAGTCATCTGGGGTCTCTTGACACGGGCCATTATGGATTTGAGGCTAGGGTTCTGAAGGTTGAGAGGTTTAGGTTTAGGAGAGTTCGAGCAGGCAGGTTCGCGGTGAGATTGAGTGAGTCTAGTTCGAGTTTTAATATCATTTAGGATTCATAAATCACATAAATCATAAATAAAATAAAACGGTTTGATGACTCGGCTTTACAGAAAAATACAGCGCGCAAATGTACCGGAAAAGTCTTCTAACAGTAAGGTCTCCCTAACGGTGAGGTCTCCCTAACGGTGAGGTCTCCCTAACGGTGAGGTCTCCCTAACGGTGAGGTCTCCCTAACGGTGAGGTCTCCCTAACGGTGAGGTCTCCCTAACGGTGGGGTCTCTCTAACGGTGAGGTCTCTATAACGGTGAGGTTTCTATAACGGTGAGGATTCTCTAACGGTGAGGATTCTATAACGGTGAGGTTTCTATAACAGTGAGGATTCTATAACGATGAGGTTTCTATAACGGTGAGGATTCTATAATGGTGATGTTTCTATAACGGTGAGGATTCTATAACGGTGAGGATTCTATAACGGTGAGGTTTCTATAACAGTGAGGATTCTATAATGGTTTCAAGGGTAAGTTATCATTATTAATTCATGTTTGATGAAACTTAATCTTTCTGAACATAAAGTCTTAGTGAAAATATCAACTAATTGAAGTTCAGTTCCTATGAACTCAAGTGTTATATCACCTCTTTGGTAATGATCTCTTAGAAAATGGTGTCTAACATAAATGTGTTTGGTTCTAGAGTGAGACACAGGATTCCTAGAGATATTAATCGCACTAGTGTTGTCACAGTTGATTGAAACATGTTTAAAGTCAAATCCATAATCCAGTAGTGTGTGTTTCATCCACAGAATCTGTGCACAGCAACTACTAGCAGCAATGTATTCTGCTTTAACAATAGACAATGCAACTGAGTTCTGTTTCTTACTACACTATGATACTAGGGATTTTCCATGTAAGTGACATGTTCCAGATGTGCTCTTCCTATCTAACTTACAGCCAGCAAAATCAGTATCTGAATAACTTGTTAAGTCAAATGATTGTCCTTTTGGATAAAACAAGCCTAAATTTGAAGTATAATTAAGATATTTAAAAATCCTTTTAATAGCAAGAAAGTGTGATTCATTAGGATTAGCTTGAAATCTAGCACACATACATACACTGAACATAATATCTGGTCGACTAGTAGTAAGATAAAGTAAACTCCCAATCATGCCTCTGTAATTAGTTTGATCAACTGGTTTCCCAGATTCATCAACGTCCAATTTACAGGTGGTACTCATAGGTATATCACTTTCTTTAATACTATCCAAACCAAAACGTTTTAACAAATCTTTAGTATATTTACTTTGATTTAAAATAATACCATCTTCAGTTTAAAATATTTGAAAACCAATAAAATACTAAATCTCTCCCATTAAGCTCATTTCAAATTCATTTTGCATAACCTTTGAAAAATCAGTACATAAAGAATTTTTAGAAGATCCAAAAATAATATCATCAACATAGATTTGTACTATTAATACATCTTTTGAAATCCTTTTTATAAAAAGAGTGGGATAATCTATTCCTTTTGTAAATCCTTTTTGAAATAAGAAAGTTTGAAAGTCTTCCATACTAAGCTCTTGGAGCTTGTTTTAAACCATATAAAGCTTTAGAAAGTTTAAAAACATGATTTTGAAAATGAGGATTTGAAAAACTAGGCGGTTGTTCTACAAAAACATCTTCAATAATAAAACCATTTAAAAAACACTTTTCACATCCATTTGATATAACTTGAAATTAAGATGTGATGCATAGGCAAGTAAGATCCTAATCACCTCTAATCTAGCTATAGGTGCAAAGGTTTCCTCATAGTCAATTCCTTCTTCTTGATTGTAACCTTGTGCAACTAGCCTAGCTTTGTTTCTAATGATGTTTCCATATTCATCAACCTTGTTTCTAAACACCCATTTTGTGCCTATGGTGATAGTGTCCTTAGGTCTTTTTACTAATTTCCAGACTTTGTTTCATTCAAATTGATTTAGTTCTTCTTGCATAGCCATTACCCAAAATTCATCATTGACAGCATCATTGACATTTTTAGGTTCTAACTGTGAAAGAAAAGCTTGATGTTCAACCTAATTTCTTAAAGAAGCTCTAGTCTGTGTTCCTCTATCTAGGTTTCCTACAACAGCATCTAAAGGATGGTTCTTTAGAATCCTAGTTTGTCTTCAAAAGGTAGGGCTAGAGATTTCAGGTTCATCAACAGGTTGGGGTTCAACAGGAGCAGGTTCTGGAAAATTTCCAGAACTGGACGCTTTAACTGTAGGTCCACTGTCTTTATCATTAGGTTTTAAAACAAAGAGATCATCTTAAATATTTTCAAGAGAGGTCTTAGGTTCATGTGGATCAATTTCATCAAATTTGATGTGAACAGATTCTTCCACACATTTGGTTCTCTTATTAAACACTCTATAGGATTTACTAGAAATAGAGTAACCTAGGAAAATTCCTCCATCACTCTTGGATGAAAACTTGTCAAGATTATCTTTAGTATTAAGAATAAAGACTTTGCAGCCAAAAACTTTGAAGTAGTTAACCTTAGGTTTCCTATGGTTCCACAACTCATAAGGGGTCCTCTTAAGAACGGGTCTAATCAAGACTCTATTAATAACATAACAAGCTGTATTTACAGCTTCAGCCCAAAAGTAAACGGGTAGGTCATACTCATTAATCATGGTTCTAGCAATTTCTTGCAGGGTTCTATTCCTTCTTTCTACTACACCATTTTGATGGGGTGTCCTGGTGGAAGAGAAATTGTGACTATATCCATTGTGTGAGCAGTAAGATTCAAACTCATGATTTTCAAACTCACGGCCATGATCACTTCTCAGAGTTTTAATCTTAAGTCCACTAAGGTTTTCTACAGACTTGGAGTATTTTACAAAGCAAGAACAAGCTTCACTTTTGTGAGCTAGAAAATATACCCAAGTATATCTAGAAAATTCATCTACAAGAACATAGACATAATGCTTCCCATTTAAACTAGAAACTCTATAAGGTCTATATAAATCCATGTGAACCAACTCGAGAGGTTGAGAAGTTGACACTTATTTCTTTGATTTAAAAGAAACTTTATGTTGCTTTCCCTTTTGACAGGGATTACAAACTTTGTCTGCTGGAAATTCAAGTTTGGGTAGGTCTCTAACTAAGTTCTTCCTAGAAAGTTTTCTAAGTGAATGCGCATTACAGTGTCCTAATCTTCTGTGCCAAAGACAACACTCTTTATGAAAATCATTTAAACAAGTAATATTTTGCTTAGCTAAAGAATTTAAATCAACAGCATAAAAATTTTCATTTCTCAAAGCAGCAAACACTAAAACATATTTATAATTAAAAACATTGCAAGAATCATTTTAAAATTTAACATAAAAACAATCATCACATAACTGATAAATACTTAACAAATTGTATTTAATTCCTTCAACAAATAAAACTTTAGAAATCAATACTGAGTCAGTGTTACCAATCTGGCCTAAGATGATGATTTTCCCTTTTGATTTATCACCAAAAGTGACAAAACCTCCATCAACTCTGACTAATCTTTTAAAGCATGAGAAGTCTCCTGACATACTTCTTGAACATCCATTGTCCAAGTACCAGGTCTTTTTACAGGAGCTCTTCAAGAAGGTTTCCTATAAAACAGATTTAAACAGGAAATGATTTTGGTACCCAGATTTTCTTGGGTCCAGACAGGTTAGCCAATAACACTTTAGGTACCCATATTTTTCTAATGGGTCTCATAAAATTTCTAGAATCAACATATTTTTAAAGATAAACCTTATTAGATCCATAACTATAAATATAACTAGTTGAAGCATATGAAGTTCCAGAGCTAGCTACATTCTGTCCAGATTTAGGAATGAATCTAGTTTTGGTAATTTTCCTTTGTCCAGGTTGGTATCCTATACCAGTAGTGTATCTAGGTGCTATTTGATTACCTAGCATTTGAGTAAGAGTATCTTTACCATTGGTAAATTTTTCTAAGTCTTTCTTGAGTTGCTCATTAGATAATTTTAGTTCGGTATTATCTTTAAGCAACTGAGCATTATTTTCTACTTCAATATCAAGATCAGATTTATGTTTAACAGTTAAAGCATATTGTTTCTTTAAACCTTTGTATTTGTCTTTCAGCTCATTATAGGTTTCTTCTAACATATCACAATATTCAAACAGTTTATATTTAGACACGTTATCACATTCAGAATTATATCCAGAATAATATGAATTAGAAGCAGGAGTTTCTGAAGTTACCTCAGAAGTGTTTGTCATAAAACACATGTTCACCTTGTTTCTGTGTTCAGTTTCAGAAACTTCAGATTCACTAGAACTGTCCTCAGAAGCACTCTAAGTAGCCTTCATGGCTTTATTATACTTTTTATCCTTGTATTCATACTTCTTCTTGTATTTCATCTTTGGACAGTCTGCTTTTATGTGTCCTTTCCTTTTTCACTCATAACAGACAACTTCATTTGATTTATCAGGCTTCTTCCAATCCTTTTTCCAATGTCCTTTGTTGTCATACTTACCTTTGTAGTTTGACTTTCTGAAAAACTTCTTCTTCCTATAAAATTTCTTAAACCTTCTAGCAATGTGATCTATCTCAGCATCACTGTCAGAATCACTCTCACTGTCTTCACAGCTTGAACTTTCATTCATAGCTTGAAGCTTTTCCTTATCCTTATTCTTTGAGGTTGTATTTTTGAAGGCAACAGGCTTCCTTCTAGGTTCATCATCTTCTTCTTTGTTAACCTTGAGTTCTTCTTCATACATCATCAACTTTCCAATTAGTTCCTTGACTGGTAGTTTTCCAATGTCACACGATTCTCTAATTGAGACATAAGTTCCCCTCCATCTTTCAGGTAGACATATTCGAATTCTCATAATGTGTTCCTTTGATGGAACATCCTTTCCCAGAGAAGTCATTGTGTTGAAAATTTCATTAAACTTGAGATACATGTCAGAAATGGGTTCACCAGGCTTCATCTTAAAATTATCATACTTAATAGTATAAGTGTTTAATCTCATTTCCTTAACATTAGTTGTTCCTTCATGAGAAACAGCTAAGGTATCCCAAATTTCATATGCTGTTTTACAAGCAGATATTCTATTAAATTCCTTGTCTCCTAGAGCATAGTAAAAAGCATTCATGGCTTTACAATTATTATTGTAGGTTGTCTTAGTAGCTTCATTCCATGTAGATCTAACAGTAGTTGGTATTTTGTATTCAGATTCTATAGCAGTCCAAATATCAAAACTCATGCTCTCTAAATGAATTTTCATCTTGATTTTCCACTGAGCATAGTTGGTACCATTGAAAAAGGGTGGTCTATTGGTAGCAACACCTTCAACTCTATTTTCCATGATAACTAAATTAAAGTAAAGATTTTAAATAGATAAAAATTTAGAAATAACAGAAATTTTAAGAACTTTAAAATAAAACTAAAATCACAGTTGAAAAACAGAGTACTTTTAGAAAATATTTAAATCTTCCTCTGATACCAATTGTTGGTCGGAGTGGATATCAAGAGGGGGGGTGAATTCAGTTCCAATTAAAATTTCTATTGTAAAACATTGTCTTAAAAGCCCCCAAATAAAATACTAAATTAAATTGTAGTGAATTTATATCAAAGTAAGGGTTCGGTTGGGTTCTCAAGGGATTGATTATTTCCCAGTTAATCAAAACAGAAAGGTTGATTAACTTTTGAAACAAACTTACTGATTTACAAATAATATAAACACTTGCGAATTTAATTATCAAAGTGACTTTAAAACAGTTTTGGTTTTAAAGAAATTAGCAGCGAAATAAAGAATAACTTTGAAATATATAGCACAGCAGATATAACCAAGAGGTTCAGTCTCAAGCTGAGACTTAGTCTTCTCAAAAATTTGTATAAAGGTGATACACACCCTGGATCGGGGATTACAATAGTTTACACTTGTCCAGGTCCAAGACCTCTACCACTGTTATCCATGGGAACAGAAACAACAACAACCAGCTGTCCAGGTCACACGACCTCTACCACTATCCCAGTGGGAAATAAAATAAGTAAGAGTGTTGAGCGAGGATTTACAAATCCTTCAGTTAAAGCACAGGAGACAGTGTGTGTGAAAAATATAGCAGATAACTCACACTGCTCAATATGTAAAAAGATAAATCACAGAGAAAATATTTAGAGTTTAGAAATGGCTCTAATGATTGTCGTGCAGTTCTGGACTCCTTTGATTGATCAGAATTCGCTCTGAGTCCTCTTCTGGTTTTTGTCTGGAAAACAGAGTATCGTCTGTTTCCTTGACTTCCAGGTTCAGAGATAGATAAGAAGTAGTTGATGAAGTTCTTGTTTTATGTTCTCGTTCTCATCTCTTCACTCGTATGTAGTAATGAGTTCTTCGTGTAAGTTCTGTCGTCTCTTTGCATTCACACTCAGTTGTTCTCTTTTGCACACCTTCTGTATGTATCTCTATGTATTCGTCTAAATGCCTCACAATTTTCAGTATCACATCCTTCCTTTATTTAAATCACGTGCTCTGGAAAAAGATGATTTATTTTTGCAGGTACGAGGTACGGTTCCCTGACATCCAATATCACACATTAAATAAATGCCAGTGTATTAAAATATACCTGATATGACCGTTGGTTAGATTAAACAAAGATAAAGAAATTAAAGCAGTGTCGGGTTCTGTCTCTAGAACAGTAGCTCTTGATATCGGTAGACTTGTGTTATAGTGGGTGTCTGTAGGTCTGAGTATCGGTAGACATTTGTAATGGTAGACTTGTCTGTCGGTAGACTTGATGTATCGGTAGCGGTGGACTTGTAACAGTAGCGGTGGCTCTACCTTTACCAGTAGCGGTAACTTTATATCGGTAGCTGTGGCTCTACCTTGTAACGGTAGCGGTAGCTCTCTATCGGTAGATGTGGCTCTGCCTTGTAGCGGTAGCTATATGTTCTGATGGTAGCTACTGTCTAACGGTTGCTCTACTTTGTATCGGTAGCTAGTTTGTAATGGTAGCTGAAAACTGTTTGAGCATTCACTTGGCAGAATGAGTTAAGTCATAGTAAACATATATCTGATAATTCAAAAGACTTAATTTAAGCATAATAAAAGTAACAACTAATATTAAAGTATATTTGGAATGTATTAAGCATAATCAAGATATAAAGAAAGTATGGTTGGGATTATCAAAACACAATAAAGCCACATAATTCCATAGGGTTCAACAAAATACATAATTAATTAGAAATATTTCTTGGAACCACCACAATTTATTTTATAATTAAACAACCCATAATAATAAAAAATTCCCATGAATCATAATATAATCTTAAAGAATTAATTCACTCATAACAAAGAAATTCCTTATGGAATTTTTTTGTAAATGAACAGAACTCATATAAAAAGGAAAATAGTTTTATGAAAAATAAATATTTAATCTTGTAATGAATGATTGTAAACATTATGGAATCATCATAGTGGGAAAATAAAATAAGTCAATATAAGTTATAAAACATTTCATTTTAAATGATAAAAAGATAAACATAAAAATAGAAATTTTGAAAAATATCACTTACATAAAATCTAAAAAATATATTTTGAAAAAAGAGAAATTAATTATAAAATTAAATTCATAAACATTAATTTACAATAAAATAAATTCATGAAAACTATTTTATAAATATATAATTTATAGGTGGCGATTTATAAAATACAATATCAAAACATTTATATGAATTTTTTTATTTAAGGAGTCCCTTATATTGATTCTTACTCATCATGTATGTTCCTTGTCATAATGAATAATAAATATAATTTAATTATTTAACTTATGATGGAAATTTTTAAAATTTATTAATCTAATTAATTAACTAATTAACATATTATAAATATTATATATTTTTTTATGATTATGTTGGATGATTTGATGATATTAAATTCGTAAGTCCAGAATCAGATGTACTCCATAATGATTATATTCCCATTATTAAACCCCCTGACAATAATGAATTCATTATTTTCAATATAGGTATATTTATTCTCATTGGGAGTCACCCTCAGTGACATGCCCATCATCTCGGTAGCTTCCTATTCAGCATTATTATGTGACATGTCCAATTCAACCGTTTCATCTTTCGAGCTCAAAAAAAATTCCATGGATTGTTCAAATGAACCACTTGACATCTACTACTAACAAGTGTAATAACAATCTATCTACTTCTATTTAAACTTATTTATTGATATTTTTTCAATTAGAAGTTATATAAAGTAGAAATATTTCTTCTCTTTATATATTCCCTGCCTTCTCCTATTTCTCTATAGGATCGGGAACATATGTCCCAGAGACTCATCCTCTATATAACCTAATGAAGACTACATTTGTTACTTGACTCATTCCCACAGAACCTCTTCCCATAAAATGAGTTCCTAAATCTATTTTTCTCAAACTCTTTAATCACATCATCAATATGCGATCAATCAAAATTATTACCAAGCATAATGGCCACCACACCCCTATAATGACATGTCTGGATAAAGTCCACAATAGACTTACCATCCCTCGATTTATCAGAAACCACTTCTTGGGATCTTATACTATTCCCACTCCCAGTTCACAACACCTCTGGAAATTATTCACCCAAATAAGTATTATTTTACAATCATGGATAAGGTAGGTCATACATTCACATAAGTAACATTTTAATTTTATAATGATCATTATGGAAAGAAGATAAGTTTTATTTTACCAACATACAATTTATATATTATCATATATATTATATAAATTTGTTAAATATATATATATATTTATTTATTTATTTATATTTATATCATCCCTATTATTTGGTGATGGAAAATGAATCATGTCATTTCGTAGAGGTGGTACTCTATAGATATACACAAATCACGTTATCATTTTTTATTCATGGAATTTTATGAATTTAAATGGTATATTATATGTTCATAATGATAATGTTTCCATTAATATGATAAATAAAAATCAATTTCATCATTTTAAATAGTCTAGATAAGTTGTCATGGAAAAAAATTACATCGGTTCGTGAGGCGGTAGTTATCCGTACACAAAATAGAATAACTCATTTCATAATAGATGGATATGGAGATAACTATGTGTAATGAAAATGAAATGCTAATATAAAATTATATTTATGATACTATAATTATTATTTTATCCTATTTTAAATAAGTTTGATAGAGGGGGATGAATAAAAAATAGAAACAATCAATAAAAATGAAATATATTCCTTCGAAAAACTCTGTTTCATAACACATTAAGGCCACTAAGGTTTCTATCATGCCTAAAAACAAATATATAATGACTGGAGGGATTGTTTAAAGGGTCTTGGTTATGGAATTTATGAACCAAATAGGTTTTTTGTGTAATCATAAGATATTAATATGTTCCCTTTTATAATAGAGGTGAGGAGAAGCCTTGGAATTTCTCAAAATAAAATAAGGCAACTCATAAAATATTAATTCAGTAAAAAATAATTATATTTAATATTGACAATGTTCATTACATGTAACTTAAAAAAAATTATAAATATGAAAAAAAACTATTTAATTATATAAATAAATATCTTCTTAAACTATTTATATCATTTATCACGATTTATATCTAAAACAATGTATATTTTAATAATTTTAATATCATTTGTTTTATTTTTCCGAAAAATTAATAAAAACTACATCATTATTATGTAAGTAATTGATGTAATTATTTTTTCTCTAATAATTGAAAATTAATTATCATGATTTTGATAATTATTTTATAATTTCAAAAAATATTTATGGTAAAAAATATCTTCTATATAACCCTCATATTAAATATGTAAAACTTATTATAAATAATTGTGTGACATCTTTGAGTTCTAATTAAATACAACAATATATGATTATTAATGACAACTATATGAATATAAATGATATCCAATTATAAATATTAATCATTAAAATCAAAAAATACATATAAAATATAATAGGTATTTAAATAGGGACATTTTGTAATCCTTATCATATAATTTTAACAATTAATTTATTTATTTATCCTTAACCACTCTAATTTTTTTTGTCAAGTTAGTATTCATATTGACTAAAAATAAAGTGGACATATTTAATGAAAATGAACCCAATGATTCAAAATACGGAATCCACATTTCAATATTAATATTATAAGAGTTTAAATATTTTATAAAAATTAAACCACTGAATTCTTATGATTTTTTTTCAAAAAAAATAATCATTTAGCATATAAAATGTTTCTATAAAAACTTCATGTATAGAAGCAATAACAAAACATGAAATTAAATTAAATAATATAATAACAAACTAATGAAAATTTAAAAATAATTTCATACCTAATTTTAGCATTTATATATAGGTAAGTAGAATATAATTTTCAATAAAAATCATTATTTTTAAATATTCATGGAAAAGTTAATATTTTAATAAAATTATTTAATATTCAAACTAAGATAAATTTGTCATGATGAATTCGAAAATGATACTAAATTTTTCTTGTTAAAATTTTATAATTTTAAAATTTTTATTCTATGTATATTCTTATAATAAACTAGTTTAAATAAAATATTTTCTTTTTCATTAAATGAATTAAATAACACATTTATAATGAATTTAAATATTTAATTCTTGAATGCAAAAAAAATTGTGAAAAATATATTCTATTAGTTTCTATGTTGTTATAAATGAGATTCTAATTCCCGTTGCACCATTCCATGGTGAATATTTAATGTTTTTAATTATGATTTAAAATGTGTAAGGTATTAAGGGGGATCAAATTATTTTATACAAGGAAATGAGATATCCATTTAACCGAAGCCACCATAGGAGTTTTTAATTCCACAATTACATATTGTAGGTTATTGAAGAATCATTTATAATTATTGGTCATGAATTTCTTGGTTTCATTTTCATTATATTTCTTTGAACTATTACAATCCATGGCCCTCTCAAAAACCTCAATCAACTTATTTTGTATGTTAATTCAGATTTTATCATCTCATCGATGTCCTCTAGATGATGGTACTATATATTTTCCACTTTTTTAATTAAATATTCTATTTATTTCATAAGGTTCTTAATGGAGAGTTTCTTATATTTTTGGATTATGATTTAGGGATGGTTTGATGATGGATTCCTTCAAATTTATCATTATTAAATTAGTGTTCATTTATTCTTGATCAAATAACATTTCACTTATAATCAAGATAAATGATTTATTATATATATATTTTATGCATCATGTTTGTATTATAAATCTATAGTTCCCTCTAGTATTTCTAGGATAATCCTAATTCTTGATAATAAATGCTATCATGAATGAATTATAATTATAATGATGTGATAATATGTGATATATGATTTTTTTTTGTTTCTAAACTATTAATTATAAATTATTTACTATATTTGATGTGGTTATTTTTTATTTAATATATGTTTTATTCCTAAAATTATATTATCAAAATTATTCTAGTAATTATGGGTTCATTTATAAACTGAAAATGTATAAAATTTATTCTTATAATTAAATATAATAATTTATATATGTTATATATGATTCATATATATTTATTGCTTATATATATGGCTTGATTTTTGTTATTTGATTCTATTATATTGATATTATGCATATATAAATAGATAAATGAATACAGTTATAAAATAATTTCTAATTGAAAATAATTGATTTGGGATGAATGGGAACAATCATTGTAGTGAGTGGATTAAATTTCTTGATTCCCTATAAATATTTTCCAAATGAATGTTTCTTACAGAAAATGATTTAGTTTAAATCTATGTATAACATGGGGTTTGATACCTGTTGATTTATTCATAAATTTCGAATTGTTTTGTATTTAGTGAAAAATGGACTTGATTCTTGAGGAAACTATGGTGACTAAAATGATTTATAATATGGTTGATTTTGAAATTTATTATTATGATTGGGATGACACGAGGACATTGAGAATTATTTTATAGGTTGAATTGATCCTGATTTAATTAATGGTGACTGATTTGATGGTGCAGATAATGTATGGAAATATTTTGTTATTTATCAATATAATAATTTGGTTAAAATATATGGATAATTTAGGAATATATATATGTTGTGAATTTTAAATATTCATAATTTACCCACAAATATTTAATTCTAAATAGGTTTAATGATGTACTCATGTTTGAGTGTTCGGTTGGTATAAAATTATTCAGGGAATAATGTGATGTTTCCACCAAAATCTTAATTTTGTAATAGGTAGAAGTATATAACATTAAAATTATGATTATAAATCATGTTATATTATAATTAATTTATTTGGTATGTAAAACTAATTAGATGGAATTATAATGATTATATAGTAATTCCTTTTTACTAATTTGAAATTAATTTTATTAATTATGTTAAATTTGATGATAGTTTTAATGTTTGAGATATAGTTTCCTGGGACTTATTAGTGGAATATAGGTTATTTATTATATTATAGATGTAGTAAATTCTAAGTCATGTTTTATCCCATAGATTTATGGTGTTTGATATGTATTTATATTTTTCTATATCATACAATTAATTATAAAAGATAAAAGAGAAACCAACTCCCAATTAGTTTGGAGGTGTAACACACCTGATATTAATTACATATTTATGTGAAATTATTATTTTTTAATATGATGTTAGTTTTAGGGATTTTTGACATATATTTAAAAAAAATATAAGTTTTTTGAAATGGATCAAAATTGGCACACATGGTTTGGAAAGCCATAAGGTGATCATTCTATATTGTTACTTTATATGGTAGGGCCCTTTGGCATGGTCATCCCATGGTCTATTGAACCATGAGGTATCTAAAGAGTATAATTGCATATTAATCTTGAGTTTTAAATAACCTAAATAGGGTTGAAATGTGGTTATGTGAAATAAAATATTTTTTTCATATTTTGTTATTGTTTTCCTTTTTCTTTCTTTGCTCCCTCTCTTATCCGCTACTTATTATGAATCACTTTTAAAAAACCTATTGTCTTCATGTGATCCATCCACCTATGGAAATCCTCACCTACCTCATCATGTTCTATATATGGGGATAAAACCTCCTCACTATTAGTTTTATCTCTTCTTTTTCATGCCCACACATGAAACCTCAATAAAAAAACATCAACTAATGTATAGATCCTCTCTGTTGAACACCTCCTTATTATAATGATATCATCATAGATTCTTAATTATATAATAATTATACCCTATTTATTATATCTTATACACTCTACATTACATTTCCCTTTGATTTAATATTCCCCATCATCATGATTTGTATTGGCCCTACCCTAGGGGCACAAGTCTTGACTGATTCTTGGATTTGTATTATTATAATATTTAAAAAAGTTCTATTATATATGTCATGGGGTATTATACCATAAGAATCAGTTTTTTGCATTATTATAGTTGATATGAGTTAGTTATTCCCATTATATATGCTTATAATATAAAAACAGTTGATTGCATATGAATTTTAATTAATTTATTATATTATAATATTAAAATTATTTACATATAAACTTTTTTTAATGGAAAAAATATGGTTTTCATAATTTTTCCATTATTGAAAAAGATTACATATTTTATAACATGTTAAAATGTTCATAAATTTTAATATTCATACTATTTTTAAATTTAATTTCAATAATGGACATTTAAAAATTAAATCAATTATATCAAAAATGTCTTCAGTATTAAAATGGTTTATTCAAAGTTTTTACCTTGTATATCATATTGAACATGAAATTTAAGGGTTTAATATGTTAATTAAGGGTATATTCTTGATAATTTGGGTGGTGTTAAATTATTTGACCAAATTTAGTTTATGGGTGTAACAAAAGACTTTTTTATATCAATAAAGATATTTTTAAATGTTTTTTGGGTTTTATAAATAGATTTAAATGGAAGTTTTGAGTTTTTTGTTTTTAAAATTAATGATATTTAATTTATAATAAATTAATATTTCTAATGAACATGGTATGCCAACCTTTTTAAAATGAATCAAAATTAGTAACATTTAAATAATTTCTAAAATTAATTTCATTTTGAATCCCCCTTTGAGTATTATTAAATTATTCTTAAAATGGTTTTTTGTCTAAATTCTTAAAGTATGTTGTGGCTTTTATGATTAAAAATATAGGTGAAATATTTTATACTATAATAAAATTTGACGTAATAAATTGAGATCCACATTGTTATTATTAATGTAAGAAATTTTATTCCTGTTTTTCATGACCAAGATCATTTTAATAATTCTTAACTACACTAGGATTTAGAGTTTTGTTTTGACATATTCATCACTAGGTAGTTGTTGAAACCTAGAATCCCCTCTAGTGGATTTATAGGCTTGGGTTAGTTGGGTATACCTATTTGATGAGTCTAGATGAAATAAAATTGGATGGATTTTGTTAAAAAATACGATTTATTGATCGGATGGTATATATTTTGGTTCATCTCTAGAACTATCTCCTTTTAAGGCATGGGGCATAGCCCAAGAAAAATTATTCTTTGGTTGAGGGATTGACCAAGGGTATTACATTATCTTATTCTTATTTCCCCTTTATATTTATATTTGTGTCACCTAAAACTGAATTATTCTAATCCATATTTTATATCATACATTGTGATTTTCTTTATTTTATCCCTTATTCATGATGTTTCTATTAGTTACATAATGAATTTTGAAAGTTTTTTTATAAAGGTATTTTTAGATTAAAAACTTTTTTTTCATATTGCGTGTGAGTTTTAAAAAAATTTCATTTTTATGTTCTTGTTTATAATAATGAAAAGAAAATAAGAATTTGAATAATATTATGTAATTGGAATTAAATATAATTGTAAATTAAAACACAATTTTATTATTTTTATTCGAAACTAAGTACAAAATGCAACTTAAATAAAATTTTTGTCATGTGTAAAGGTAAGTGGTGGCTTAATGAGTGCTTACACTACAACTTTTATATTATATTTTTGTTTTAATTTCATCATTGGTTCCTAACCTCTCATGGAGAATTGTTTTTTTGGTCTTTGGGGTTTTTCTTATAGGATGACATTTAGAAATATTTTCCTACTAAATGATTTCCAAGACTTTCATTTATCTTCATATAATTTCACATGTGTGTTTCATTAAATTAATTAAATTTTACTTTTACAACTTTTAATGATGTCAATATTTGGGGATTTTATCACCTCCAAAACACTAAATGGGTAACTTTTATTCGAAAGTTATAATGACATGAAACACCAAACGTAGAACAGAATATTACATCTTGAGAATTTATCATATATTAAATATTTTAAATAAATAGAATATGTTTTATATATTGAATTAAACTCAATAATATGTTATATTGTGTCATATATAATAGCTACATTCTTCTATATCTTGTGTTATATGCAAGATTATGTTTTACTGAACTACAACATAATATTAAAAAACTATTATTTAAGATAACAAGATATAACATATACATTAAATTAGTGGTTATGAATATAATTGACTAAATTATTAGAATATATATATATATATACATATATATTTTTTTGTATTTGTTTATATCATATAAAATTATTTTAAAATAATCCAATACATTTTATATTCATAATATAATAAAAAACACATATTACGCTTAAAACACATAAATTTTTCTAAAGGATGTTTTACATAATTTTTATAGAAAACCAATTTTATATATAAATTTGGAAACATTTATATAGTTAATATGCAAAAATAAAATTAATTTTTAAATAGAATCGTTAAAATTATGTTAGATTTATTTTTTTGTATCTTTCTGAAAAATTTCAATTTTTTATGAATAGTGAGAAATATAAAATTTAAAAAAATCTATTTTTAATATAATTTATTTATATGGTTATATTGTATTTTTAATTTTTTTAATTGTTTAATTAATTAAAATTTAAATAAATTAATCCAATTTTGGTCATTCTAAGCAATTTTACATTGAAACTGTATATTTAAAAAAATTTATTTCTTGAACCTTTATACTTTCAAAACCTAGTTGGTCGTCCCGTATTGTGGATAAAAATACATTAAATTAAGAAAATTAATTGATTGGAATTTGGAAAATTTATTTAATATATTGAATCATATTAATTTTAAAATTATAATATATTCAACTTAGTTTCCTTCCAAATTTTTTTTTGAAAATGAATAAAATTAATTACTTTAATTAAAATAAAAATTAGCTTTAAATAAGACTACACATTAAGAATAAGGGCCAAAATAACCTATAAATATGTCAAAAATTAATTTTAAAGATATATTTAGAACCTATTCTAACTTTTATCTGATATGGTTTATTATTGATTCCATGTTACATGGGAAAAATTTGATAGATTGCTACTCCTCCACTATAAAAATGTACTCACCCCACCCACACATTAAAAACTTTATATCGATTTGTCTTGTCAAAATCATGATAAAATAAGCTCCCAATATTTTTTCCCTTGACTAAGAATCCTAAAATTTTGTGTAAGTAAAACAAATTTTTTATTTTATTATATACTAAAATGATTTACCCTAGTAAGATGTAATATTCTCCTAGAATAAATTTTTTTCATTTACTTCTCCACCACTTTAATTCTTTTCATATAATTATAATATAACAAACTATGTATATTAAATATATTTATATGAATTTATTCTAGAATTTAATCTTTAAATATCACAAATAATCATCAAAATGGGATACACAATCCTCATTCACGCGTACGAAGGACTACTGCCTTAGGAACCATTGTCCTTCATTCTTCAATTTATCATATATCATGTTTGGAATAAGGATGGATTTATATTTTAAATATAATATATATGTTATTTATAATTTATTTGTTTGTATGTATCTTTTTACATATACATACCTTCATGCCTTCCATTTTTTTAGAATACAAGAACATCATTTTTGGATATGTGGACTACCACCACCTCAATGTGATGTGATTCATTCACACTTTTCATGAAATATACAAATAATGGTTTTAGTAAGACTATATAACTTATATGAAATAATTATAATTATTAAATTTTAACATAAATAATCACCCACACACACACACATATATATAATTTAATTTTAATTCTTTTGAATATGATAATTAAATGGATGTACCATTCTTGCATATAAATGATATATCGTCTCCAAGAATGGTGCATTTCATTTCTTCTCTCGAAATTTTATGGATTATTATAAATTAAATATATACTGGATATATATGATAATTAAATCATGGTTTAAATTTTTAATATAATTTAATCATGACTGACATAATAGTAACAAAAAAACAAGTCAATACATACTAGAGTAACTAAGAAATTAACACTCAAAATAGTGATAATAACGAATGGTTATTATCCAACGGGTAACAAGATATTATAAAAAAATCATATGGGATATTATAAATATTCTTATGGTTCATTTATAATTTAATACTATGATTATAAACATTATAAAGTATATTCAATCATGTTCACCTAAATGTAAATTCATGGTATTATATTTTCATCTCACTTCCCACATATGTAATATAAATGTTATAATAACAACATATATAATTTTTATAGTTTTTATAATAAAATTTTTGTTATATTATATCAATAATTATTATTTATTCATGGTATATTTTGTTTGAATTAAAATTATTTCTTCCTTTTAATTTTAATTAAAATTTACCAAGATGTAATGAATTCTATAACATGATCTATTTTCTTTTAATTATATTACTTCCACATTTTAATTAATATTATAATATAATGTGTGTTATTAATTTTTGAAAACTATTTTTTTATTTATATTTGTTTTATGTGGTTTAAACGTTTTCATGCATAATCTATTCATTAATTTATTCTGACAACAACATTATGTTCTTTTAACATTTTTATTTCATAATATCATTATATTTGATGATATTTATACATGAAACTACATTAAATTGAGTTATATAATTATTATTCAATAAACCATTATTATTATCTCCCATATTTATTAATCACCTTTTCTAAGTAAAAATTCCATTTCTCTAATATTTGGTAGTCAAAATGTATTAGAAATTGTTTTTAATAAAACATGAATTTGTTTCTCAATTAAGTTGTAGGAATTATTTCCATTTAAAACCCATATTTTCTAAAAAAAAATTGAAAAATGTTTTTATCCTTTCCAATATGATTTATTCAATATTTTTTTACCCATTTTTTCATCTATAAGTTATTTTAATTTAATCTTTTTGTTCCTTTGTGACCATGAAGATTTTCATTGTTACCTTCAAAAAGGAAATCCCTTTTTACTGTATATTTTATTTAATGGATTTCCCATCGCTATTTATTTGATGAATCTTTGGAAATTCGAAAATGTTACATTTTTATGAAAAGGTTATTAAATTTTATTTTCAATATAAATCATTTATAAATTATTTCTAGAGATAAAAGGATATTTTCTTGATGAATGATTTAAAAATATATTTTTGTATAATTTAAATTAATAGATGAACAAAATACTTTATTTTTAATCCATATTGGTTATGTTGTATATATTCCATCCTTATTATTATCCTGGATAGATTTTTATTTATTTTTCCAAGGATAATATTTAAATTTACTTCCATGATTATGTTGTTATGTCCCCTTGAAATATTCAATTTCTTTTGACCATTGATGATTAAATTTTCCATAAATATCTATATCATCTATCATGGATATTACTATTTCTTAAACTGTATACCATTTTTTAATATGGGGAATAATTTTAAAAAAAATTGATTATTTGTAGTAATAATGATAAAAATATATTGTTTTTTCAAAAATAGATATTTGATAAGGAATATATTTTATTGATTAAATCGATTACTCAATGTGATGAATTATTTGGAAAGGCATTGATGGGTGGACCTAGAATTTATATATCCCCTCGATGTATCTTCATATTGTCATGCAAATTTTTTTGTAGAAATTAAATGTGCTTCTATTTATAGTTTTAAATTATCTACTTAAATGTATTTGTCGTGTCTGATTTCATGTTCCTCAGACATGATGTTCAATAATTAAGTATTTCCTTTCATTGTGATTTTTTATTTTTTATTCATGATATTTTCACTATGGAAAAGTGTATGGATTTATTTCATTCACAATTTATTATTTATATGAAGTATGTTTAAAGTTTATCACCATTACATTTTGATTATGATATATCCATTTATTTAAGAGTAATGTTTTATAACTTTTTTAACATTCCATATTATTAACTAGATTAATTATTAGTTATTTATTACACTGCATGTGTTATCAGTTTTTTCTTTTTTATATTTTTTATTATAATTTTTTATTTATTGATTTAAATGTACATTACCCATACTTAAAATATGATGTCACCCTTGTTTTCTTTATTACCTAGTATTCCGTATAGTATATAGATAATGATATAATTAAATATATAAGATAGAATAAAGGTATTAGCCTCAAAAAAATATATTTTAATTTGGGTATTAATTTTTATTACAAGACTCATGTATGTATATAGTTTTCCTCGACTACTAAACTATTTTTCCCTTTGGGATTAAATTTGCATGTTTCTTATGACAATGTAATGGTTGCACAAAATCCTCTAAAAATTTATAGGTTCAGGGAACTACTATTGTTATTAGCACACGTTTAGTAGCATCCTTGGAAAATATATTTTAAAAATATATATTAGTGAACAAATCCCTATGATGGGGATTGAGGATTACCATATAAGGACATATGTCATTTTTACTTATGAGTTATGTATACCTTAATGGTGCTATGCGATTAAAGTTGATCACATGTTTTATGTCATATAAAAATCTTACTATGTTTTATATAATGGAAGTCTATCATGATTAAGGAACATTTTTAGGAAAATTTATGGATGGTATATGTTATAGTGGAAAAACTATTTGAGGAATAAATACCTTATATTGTAAGAACATTATTTTATAAGTATTGATAATGGTTATTATTATTTTTTCAGTAATTAAATTGAAATAATAGACAAATAATCTTATTAGAAATTTAAAAAAGATTTCGTATTGAAAAACATAGACAAAATGTTATTAAATGATTAAATTTCAAGGATTTCCCTCCTAATTTTCAGAATTTCTTAAGATTTATGTTATTATAGATTAGAAATAAGAAAAATTGTATGATGGGTGATAACCCAAAATTTCTAAAATGGTGGTTGGATATAAAACCATGAACAAACAATTAAAAGGTTTTAATGTGAACTACGGACCTATAAAGGCCCTGGTCAATATTTCATTGTTTTTAGTTAAAATATTATAATAATTATTATTAATAATTAACCACTGGTGTTACTTTTTTGGGTTTTGATATTAAATATATAACCATATTTTTTTAAAAATAGTCGTAGAAAAATATGAAAGTCTTGATTTATGGGAATTACACTCTATTAAAAGTTTATTTTATTTCATTAAGCATCAATGTTAATTTTTTGATATCCATTTAATGGATTTATGGATAAATTATAATTGAATTAAAGAATAAAAAAATATGGAATTTTACATATAACCTAGAATGTAATTATATTTCCTTATTTTATTTTTCAATTAAAGAATTAGTCAATATCAACAAAAATATATTAAAATAATAATTTTATCCCAAAACCATCGTCTTTATTGATCTGATGGTCTTTTGAATCATCATGTATTTATGGCCTTGGTACCCTCAATTTTATATTTTTCATTAACATTTTTGTGATCGATGACCTCTATCACACCATATAAATATTTGTGCTTTTCAACTAAGTACCTATATATATGTACTAGTATTGTTCTTATACATAGATATTTAGTTATATGTTCTTCTTTGTGACCTTTCTATTTCCCATTCTCACATTTCAAGAAGAATATTTATAATCAATTCTGACGATACACTATTTCAAAAAAAGAAATATGAAACAATTATTCTCTAATGTTGAGTTCTAATTGTGAGGATGTAATTTAATTATGCTGTGTAGAATGTATCACAATGAAAACACAAAGTAACTTTTATTTGATAGTGTGTGTGACATGCAACAACAAACAAAGAATGGAATATAACCTCTTGATACTCTAATGTTAATTTAATATTTTTTTTAAAAATAAAATATTATAAATTTGTTTCAATTGACACAATACTATGTTATATTATGTCACACATAACAAAATCATTCTTTGATAGTTTGTTTTACATGGAATAAAGTGTTTTACTAAACAACAATATAATGTTAACATAATTTTATTTAATATAATATGATATAAACTATTTTTAAATTCGTTGTTATGAATAGTACAAAATAATATATGGAATATGTATATATATCCAATTAAAACTTTCTAACATTCATACAATATATATTATAATCATAATATAATATCAAATCCAATATTATGCATAAAAAGCTATTTCATTATAAAGGCAATTTTACCACCTTTTTATGCCGAACTAATAATAAATGTAAATTTTTGAACATATATATATATTATATTTAAATATTAACATTATTTTTGAAATTGAAAAATAAAAATTATCATATAGTGAATTTTTATATTGTTATTAAATTTTTATTTATTTTTGAATAGTGGAAATAATGAATTTTAATTGAAAGGTACTTATTATATAATTTACACATATGGATAATTATATTTTAAATTGGATTGAAAATTAAATTATATAACTTGAAGATAAATTAATCCAATTTAATTCATTTGGATCTATTTCACATTGAAATTTGATATAAAAACATTTCAAACTTTTGATAATTCTTACTTTAAAAACATAATTTATTGTTCTATCTGTGGGACTAAATTAAAATTAATTTCTGCCACATCTATAAATTGAATTTTTAAAAGTGGATTCCATATTTAGAATCAAAATAATGTATTATTTATAATAATATGAATTTATTTTTTCCCAAAAATATTAGTTAAAGTGATTCAAATTAATTAATGTGATTGAGATTAAAATTAGATTAACAAGGAACTAATCCTTAATCGTAATGACGAAAATGAACTATAAACTTGTCAAAAATCCATTTAATGGACATATTTGGACCCTATAATCCATTATAATTAATTGGGCTCATTATTGGAGCCACGTGACAAGGGAAGTACGTGGGAGGGACTCCCTTTAATAAAATTTACATGAATTCAATTCATTCTCTACTATAAAAAGGAAATCACTACTCTCACACATTGACACCTCCCATGAACTTTGAATCATCCTAAAAATGATATCCTATTTTCCCAGAGTACCTACCCTAAACAAATATTCCCCACTTTTTGATTAAATCACACCATGTATGTTTTTTGGTATAAACCAGTAAGAGTAACCCGAGTACGTGGTATAATTCTCCAATAATCACTGTTGATTCATTTATATCGACACCCATTAATGTATTTTATATAATGGTTATATAATAGAATTAGTATTATCAATGTATTGAGATGTTTATATTCTAATAATAGAATTAAAATTTCACACCAATCCATCAAAATGGGATACATAATCATCGTTTGTGTGTACTGTGACCTACCGCATCACGAACCGATGTCATTTGTTTTTTTATTTACCATTATTCAAGGTTATAGTAATGATGTTTTTTAGAGTTTATATATGATATTTATGATATTTATAATATATTTATGATTTTATAAATTTTTATATAACAATATATTCATGACATATAATTTTCAGGAAAATGATAACATTGTTTGTGGTTGTGTAGATTGTTGCCTCCTCAAAGCTATGTGATTCATTCACATTGTTCATGGAATACCATAAGAATTTATTTAATAAACCAATTTAACATTTATGACATAATTATGTTAAATTAGTTATAAAATAAACACACACATATATTTTTCATTTACTTTTCACTATTTTTAATATGAAAAATAAATAGAAGTAGTGTTCATGAAAACGAATGGCCTACTATCTCCATGAATGGTGGAGTTTATTTATTATATCTGGATATTATGTATTACCACAAATAATTATATAATAGATATATATTTGTTATAAAATCATGTATTTCATTCTATATATTATTCAATCATTATCTATGTAATAATAACAAAAATAACAAGTCAAACAAAACATAAGAAACTAGGAAATTTACACCATAAAGAGTGAAAATAATAAATTATTATTATCAAATGGGTAAAAATACATTATAAAATAATCATATTTTATATTATAAATACAATTATTGTTGAGTTAAAATATATTGAAATGTTTATAACTTTATATAAGAGGGTAAAAGAGCTTTACCCTAATTGAAATACAATATATGTGATTTTCATCTCACTTTTTACATATGTGAGATAAATTCCATATCAACCACTTACATATTTTTTATGGTGTATATACTTTCAATTTTGATATATTATATCATGAAATATTTTTAATTCATTCTATTTTGATTTTTAGATTCAATTATGTCTTATAATGTGATTATATTTAAATGTTACGAAGTGCTAATGAATTTTATAACTCAATTCATTTTCTTTTTTATTATATTACTTCATTGTTATCATTAATAAAATAATATTTTGTGTCTAATCACTTTTTAATATCAATTTATGTATATTTAATTGTTATATATGGATTTTAATTTGACAGAAATAATATATTCTATTGACTGATTTGCACATCAATCATAAATTCATTATACGTGTTTATTTCAAAATCTCATTCTAATAAAGATTTTTTGTTTTTTGAAATTAAATTAAATGATTTTAAATGATAATTTTATAAAAATTCCATTTTATACTCCTCATGTAATTCATGACCTTTCAATTTAATACATCTATCTTCTACTCATTTATACTCATGAGTTTTTAGAAATTATTTTATGAAACCCAACATCAATTCACTATTTAGTCAAAGAACATCATTTTGTAAAAAAGGTTTTTCTAAAAAGGTTTTCAAAAAAATATCAACCTTTAAAATGATTTATTAATTATTTGAAGACCATTTTTCCCTTTTATTTTATTTTCAAATGAATCTTCTTATCTATTTATAAACAATTAATTTTTATTTTTACATTGCCAAAATAATTTTCTTTTTAATATGTACAAAATGCTTGGAATTACCCCCTTTATTTCTTTGTAGCTTTCATTTCTATTATAAAAGGTAAATTTCTATTGGAAATATTTTTAAATTTTATTTAAAATAATATTTTTCAAAATAAAATCAAAATGAAAATGATATTTTAATCAAGAATGTTTTTAAATGATATTTTCATAGAATTTTCACTAATCAAGGACATTAACCATTTTGTTTTAATCTAAATTAGATATATTGTATTAATAGTATCATTATTCAACCTGTAGATGGTTTTTAAGTGTTTTGGCCTAGGATATTGTTGATTTTCAGTACTTTGATTACTATGATATATCACCTTGAAATATTTATTTTCCTATAATCATTAACCATTTAATTTATACTAAATATTCTACTCAGTAATCATAAAAAATTACAATATCCTAAACTATATAACATTTTTAAATATGTTTTTAATTTTATAATTATTTGATTATATTTTTAAATATAACTCAGTTAATATTTTTTAATCAATTCCTATATTTGGTAAGGCATTTTATTTACTAATTAATTATATTACATGATATGGGGAATTCATGGGACATACAGTGTTTTGGGGGTCCCATATATTATATATCCCCTTGATGCATTGATATGTTCTTATGAGACAAATTAATGGTGAATATAAAATTGGTTTTACCTATAGTGTTAAAATATCTTATGAACAATCTTAATGGTATATTTTTTAATGTTATTTAGACATATCTTATAAAAACTACGATTTTATTTCATTTTGATTTAGTATTTATTATCCTTAATATTTTCACAATAAAATGTAGATGGATGTATTAAATTCTTAGTTTTGAGATTAAATGGAATATATTTTCATTTTTCCACCATTCTATATTGATTATTTTTATCTAGATCTAAAAATAATTTTTTAAGTTATTTAACCAAACATATTACTTACTCACTTCCTTCTTTATTATTGATTACATGTAATGTGTTATTAGGTATTTAAATTTCTATATTGATTATTTTCATTGATTTCTCATTGATTCTATTTTACATTACTCATCCTGAGAATTTAAAATCACCCGTATTTGGTTTCTATTCTCTATAATTCAATGAAATGTACAAATAATGCTATGCAATAATATATTATATGGAATAAATTTATTATATTTTAAACCCCATTATGTTGTATTTTTATATGAAATTTTAATATAAGACTCATGTATTTATCAAGTCTACCAAGACTAATAAACATTTTGGTCCATTGGAAAAAATGATTATGTAAATTATTCCAAAGTAGTGATATCATAAAAGAAACTCTTGGATTTGTAGGGTCCAGTTGATACATAGATATACTATTATTTTTTTGTCCATAGGTAGTCATGGTTAGATGATGTTTTTTCATGAAATTGTTTTCTTAGTGTGAGGTATGAGTCTATTTATATATTTTTTTCATCTTGTTATTCATTTAAATTTAGGTTTGATTGGAATAGATGGATGACATGTGGACTAGCCATAATATATTTTTTGGGGTATTTATTTTCTTTGTCAAATTATTTCATTGAAATTTATTTTACAATAATTATTTATAAATGCTATAGTAAATTCATACATCCCATGGGGATGTAGATTACAATATGGACCTTTTTCTTTGTAGTTCATTTATCGGTTTATAAGGAATACTACTCGTATTCATTATAAAATATATTAGCAGAAATTTTTATATTAGGGAAATAATTTTTTTATGGTATTAGGGATATTATATTTTGAGTGTTTTTTTGGAACAAGAGTCTAGTGTGTACACTTTAGATCCAAACATCTAATTTTCAAGGGAAGTTGGGGTGCAGATTTCATTTTTGGTTGTTTTTGTTGACAGATATTTTTTAAATGGTCATGTGATTTGGAAATTATATTCGTGGAGTGTTTAATAGATGATATTTTTTAATTTTAGGATTTAATATAGGATAAATAAAGAGTTTGAGGTCAGATGGAATTTTTTAATAATCTACACAATCATGAAGAACTTGAATTTCAACCCTTTTTATGAACCAATTTTTTATTATAATATGAATCAATGCTTCATGTCCATTGGAATCCTCATTCTACCTCTTATTTTTTTATATTTAATCACACTTATTCATGGATTTAAATTAGAGGTGATTTATAATGGAATAGAACAAGGGGTGGTCTTGTAATATGTTGACGAAATCAGTTCAGAAATTGATTACACTATGTTGCGACCCATTATTAATTAAAGTGTGATATAGTATAAATGGTGTTTCACCTAAAATATTATATGTGGTTATTATATTAATAGTGTAGATATAAAAAAATTTATTATCCATTGATAGATTTATTATATGTTATTTTTTTGCCTCTTTATGGAAATGGATTTCTAAATAGATGATTTAGAAAGAGAAATGTTTTTGGAAAACAAAACTCATCTTGTGGAAATAGGTTTATATAAGTGATTTTAGATGGTTGTTTTAATTTATAAAATTAATATAGTTATTGATTTTGAGAATGTTTTAAATTATGATAAAAAATATGATATGATAAAATAATGACTTTTAAAAAGAAAAAATTATTAAATGAATATATATATATATATATATATATATATATTTAATTATAATGGAATGATCTATAAATTGTAACACTGTAAAATATCTTATGTTAAATAATGATTGATATATTTAGAATTCTGATTTTAGAAAACTAATATTAATTTTTTATTGATATGTTATGATTATATGTTATTTAAATTGATGATTATGATATGGAAAACACCAATGAGATGGTCAATATAATGTATACTCACATAGGGGAGGTTGTGAATATTATTTTCTGGGAGGTATTGAATAGTCCCTTAATGGATGAAATGAATGCATATTATAGAGTGTTTGTGAATACTTCATATAAGGATTTCATAAATACTCCCTCTTTAGATGTTTTGCATTGTCTATTAATGATGTTTGTGATATAAAAAATTTAAAAATAATGTTGTTTTGATACAACTGTTGGACATTCCATATTATTGTGTTTGGAATTATGGTTCTATAAATATGATGGGATCCCTAACAATATTTATATTTTGGTAGATTGTGTGGTTTTTGGTGTGATGATTCAAGAAATATGAACTAATTGGGATCATTTTCACATAACAATTGTATTATAGGATAGAGTGTTTCATGGGTTTTAATTCTAAAATTGAAATTCTATAGGTCATTACATAGCATACATATGTTATAACATCTCCATGGTTATTTTTATATACTATGATGAATGAAACGTTAGTTTTTTTATAAGTTTTCATTAACATCTTGTTGTTTTTACAAGCATTCTGGTATCGATAGAAGTAGTTTTGGTTGAGGCTCATTATGACCCAACTGTTGAATGATAACATGAGAAATTTTATTTATCTACCTTGTTTATTTTTTTTATCTTAAATCTATGGTTATAATCAATAAATTAATCTATTTTACTAATTTTTTATGGTTTAATTTTCTATGGATCCATGATCATCACTCGATAAGTTTTTCATGTGTTTATTTTTTGGTGTTGGGTCTCATTTAAAGGAATGTATATTATTAAAAAAAATCATTAAAAATGTATCAACTATTTAGATACCATATATGGTCTCAAAGATAGTGTGGATCTATATCCCTTATTAGTGGAGTAGTTCTTAATAGATAAGAAATTAGATACATAGGGATTTGATATATTAAGCACGAGAGGAAGTCTGTTCGGTGACATATCTAGAATATGATATGCTTTAATTGAATTTTCTCTCCATCCCTTTTCACTATGTTCTACAGTTTTTATACCTTTTTGTTTTATATATTTTGTAAATTAACTTAAATAGATAGAAATTTTTGTGGTATGGAGGTTATAAATCCATAGGGTTTAATTAATTAATTATATAATATTATATTCAATTTTTATTCTAATGACAGGGGTTTGTAATAGTTTTGAAACAAAATTATCAATATATTCTATGTTTTTATGGAGGTCATTATTCTCTAGAAAATATTGTATAATAATGTTAGGAACATGTAATTTTGTTCAATCATAAGGAAATTCCATTTGGAATAGTAAATTAATTGCCTATTGAACCATGTGAGATTTTATGTGTAATAATGTTTGGGAATTTTGAGTACCTAGTAGACATAACTTGGTCGATACACGGTTCCACGAATCCTAGGATATACCCAAATAATTTATGTTATCTTTATTTAATATTTTAATACTTTTTACTTTTTATTTTTCTATCCCCCTCTTCTCCCCAACCTATTGTAACCCCCATTATTGAGAAACCTTCTCTCCTTATACAAAACCTCTCCCTTAAATACTCCACCCTCAAATCATTAATGTTCACTACACCCTCAGTTGATCCCTCTAATATTGAAACTCCTTCAATCCTCTAACATCCTCACATATGAAACTACCACGTAGAAACCCCATGGTCATATGCCTCACCTATATCATGAACCAATTTCTTATAGTGATTTATTAATGGGTTCGTAGACATATATGATTGAACTAGCTAGATATGGTCTTCAATTCCCTTTCCATTATATTCTTTAAAAATTATTTTTCCCCCTCATCATTATATTATTTGGATAAACCCTAGAGGTTCTTTTATTGACTAGTTTTCTAATTTTTTATTGTTCAATGGTTTTTTAGGGTCCTTCATTAATAAATAGATATTTTACCCAGAGGTTGATAAATATTTCCATGATATCTAGTAACTATATGTAGGTTCTTCCATTTCATTATATATAAATTTAAATATCGTTAATTTTATAAGATTTTTATCTATTTAGTTATTTTGTAATGCTGAAATTATTAGTGTATTAACCTGATTCAAAGATAAAATTTTTTTTTCAAATTTTTCCAATAGATTAAATGGGATTAAATAATTAAAAAGAGGGTGAAAAATTGAATTATTTTAACATAACAAAGAATATGTTTATTAAATTTTATCAATAGGCTTCTAAAAATTAAATAGATTTTTGGAAAAATGATACATAAATTCAAATAGTTCACTAAAAAATTAATTTTCATTTCATGATGATTATGATATTCCAATAATGGTTAGATTGTTTACATATATAATATAAATAAATTATAAGGTTCAAAAATAATTTGACATTACTTGGGTCATGTTGAAATCCATAATTTTTTATCACATTGTGCATTATTATATATATGGGTTTATTAAATTAATAAATATAATGAATGGTTTTGATAGTTTTTTAACAAGACATTTTATAAATTAATTAATATTTAATGTTTTTCGAATCTTATTGTAAATAGATTGAAATATTATAATATATTTGGTATCCCATGATTTTCCTTATAAGGATAGTTGGTAACATTGATAGAGTTTCTAAACTGAATGATTCTTTGAAACCCCCCTTGATCATTACGTATTATAATTTTACATGTATTATGTTTTGAGATCCTATTATATAATATTTTTCGTAGATTTGTTATCCCAAATAGAATCATTATCATCTATCATAATGGTTGGTGTTATGACTAGAGACTCACATTATTATTGATTATACATATATTTTATATGGTTTTGTCTTTCTCACTACCATTTACTACATTCCGAGTACACAAGGATTGAATAATAACCTATGTTTTTGTAAAAGTATCATGTATATTTTTATTAATATTCAATACATTTTATAATCCCATAGACAAGGACCATATTATTTTAGGGTATTTTTGAATATATACAAAATCATATTATTTTCTGAAATATCATGAACATATCCAACACATATATTCTCACATAGTAATCAATATAGTCATACACTACATAACCCTTTTTTCATAAACTAGGGAAAGGAACATAAGATCGGGTGATCCCAGATTCTCAGTAAGGGCAATCATATGTGATATCAATCTACAGTCATATGAAAGCATAAGAAAATAATTAGGTTATTTTATCAAGAATGTAACTTATTAAAATCATACAAAACCTATCATTGATCATGAACATGATTTATAAATAAAAAATTTTAATTAAAGAAAACATGGACTATATGAGTGGGAAATCATCATAAATCATTCTTTATCTGTAATTTGATGCCATAAAAGTGTGGTTCACTAAAAAATATTGAATAAAATTTACTATGTCATGGATAATTATAAAATACCATAAAAATTGTGGATGAGGAATCATTAATGATTTCCCAAAGAGGTTAAATATTCCCATATTCTATATATTATATCTAGATGTACCTTTTTCCTATATTGGATTAGGGTTCACCAATTTTCCATAGTGAATCAATAACATACAGTTGCTTCCCATTATTTTTAAAAGGATATAAATCATTAACTAATGCATTGAGGGGATATATAGGTCCCACCAATATAATAATGAAAACTATATTTATGTGTCATACAATCTCATAAGAAATTCATCATATAATTATTACATAACCTATTTAAAAATTATCATTCATAAACATTTCATTCGTTCACCATATAATAACACATATAATATAAATTGAATTCATAAATATATTATTAAAATAAACTTTAACCATAAAGAGAAAGAATATGCTCGGTTACATCCAATATTATTCCCAGTAGAGATTGCGATTCTTAAATGGAAGTAATATTATATGGATAATTATTTTTAATGATCACATGAAATATTTATTGATTATAATATACATTCCACATTAAAAAACCATTTAAAACATATAAAAATTTAAAATTATTATCAATAAATATTAATAACAAAACATATAAATGATTATTTTAAAGAAAATTAAAACATCTCTTCAATAAAATACCCTTTATGCATTGATTTTTTATTAAAACATAAAATATTTTAAATTTATTTTCTTTGAAAATAAACATCGAGAGATAAAAAATAAACATTTAAAAACATTTAAAATATATATTTAGGATAAAATCCATTCATATTTGAAAATTTAACATTAAAACATATATTTTAGAATAATTATATTTTAAAATAACCATGAAATCATATAAATTATGCATTAAGTAAATCAATTTTCTTGGTGGTAGAACATTATTTTAATGTATTACATTTTTGAAAAAAAGATTCCATTCATGTTTTCATTAAAATAAATCTTGTAATTAATTTGGAAATGAAATGAGTATTACTTTAATTAATTAAAGTTATTAAATGAGAGAAAATTTTGTTAAAAAATCATATTGAGGTTTTGAAAATAATATTTAAAACATTTTTTTGAAACCACGATTTTTGAATAAATGGTCTTTTCAATGGAGGTGGGAAATAAGGGCGTTTTATCATCAAAATTATTCTTTAAACTCTTGAGAAAATAAATAGCAGAAAAAAATGAAAAAAATTTATTCTTATAAAATAACCATAGTATATAAATTAAATTTTTCTATTGGGTTATATTTTATAATATTTATTCATTGAAGCATAATCAAAAAAACCCGACAAATGATGAAATCGCTATATTAAAACTTTAACACCTAGAAAACCTTGAATTGTAACCCCCATGAATGAATAAAATTAAAATAAATCTAGAATATTACGGGAATAAAAAATTAAATTATATTTTAGGCATAATGGTCTGAATATTCATATCATAAAAGAATATAGGTGAATAACATTACACATGTCTCACATAAGGAAAAGAAAAGCATAAATCCATTACCACTTTGGTGTTTTTGAAAACCTAAACCTAATGAAAGGGATATCCTAATATGAAAATTTAAATCCCTATAAATATAATCATAAGAATAAACAAAATATCCATGGTATTTATATACCCCACATAAAAAAATATTTGGTGGGTATGGTATGTGACTCATAGAAAAATATAATCAAGAATGTAATACCATATCATAAGCCATGAAATTCTATGTAAACATTAAAACAAAATGCATAATAAATATAATTATATTATAATTATATTAATGAAGAATATATATATATATATACTATACTACATATGATTTTATTATGACCTTGTATGATCTTATCATTTTCAATTTCATTTTTAGGTGATGTTTCAGGAAATAATTTCTTTCTTTTTTATGTATGTTTTGATTTCATATTTTAGTTACTATTATAATGATCATGTTTCCATCATATATATAAATTTATCCATGTTATAAATATCATATATATTCCACATATATTAATTTATAGTAACCCATAATTATAAAAGAAGAAAATTAAATGCACTGTTATTCAATATGGTAGACAGTACGTAAATACGAACATTGTTTCCATTTTTTGGAATTGAGATAAATAATGATCATTAAATTTTTACAATTCAGAAATAATTTTTTTGTAAAATATATAATATATTTTAATTAAAACCATCATTATTACATTTAATTTTTTTAGTGAACTAATTACATCACATCATGGGGTGGTTTTCTTTCATACACATGAATAATGTTATTATATACCCATGGAATAGACCACGTGGAATAAAATTTGATATCAGTATTCTAAAAGAATAATAATATCATAAATGAAATTTATAAGCTTTATGTCCATCATTTTATCCAGTCATGAAAGGTGGTGATGAAAAATTATAACACCGTTTAATGATGAGGTAGTCTTCCATAACCATGATGGATAATTTCATTTTCTATTTTATGTAAGTGTTAATATATATAGGTTATTAAATTAATATAATAAAATTTATGTATATATGAGATATTGGATTTATTATATTAGTAATGTGATGTGATAATTAATGTATTAAAATGACTAAATAAAAATATGGATCATGATGTATAAAATTACCTTCACCTAGAAGAACCTCATTTGGATCTTTTATAAGGAGACATATTGACGGTATTTTTGGATAACAAATAGTTTTTCAAAATTTATATGGACTTCAGAGATGGGTTTTTTTTATATTTTAGATGATATATATTTCTTGATAGTTTTGATGAAGTGAATTGTGTTGGTTTCCTTTTATATATAGGGAATGGAATTTGCATAAAAACTACATAGAGGTTACAAAAAAGAATAAAAAAATACTAAATTATTTCTTGAGAAAAAATGATCCCAAATTATCAGGTATTTTATCCTGTGAATTATTATGTTGATATTTTTCATATATAATTGGTATTTGATAGGTGTTATAGTCATTTTAACCCCTGTCTTTGTAGGTTATCACCCAACAAGCCTAATTTTTATCCTAACTGTTTTAATTAATCATTCCTATTTTCAATATTCATTATTGTCAAAAATTAATGTGGCGTGATTAGATAATATAATTTATGATTATTGAAAATAAGGATTCTTTTTTTTCGAAATTTCATTTATATAATAAGGAAAATATTTAAAATTAATCTTGAAGACTCAATAAGAATGAGGGGTTTCAAAGGGAAATATATTCAAAAGTTTATAAATTTATAATATCAAAATTCAATAAGAAAATGATTATAATGACTTATTTATTATTAAAAGATATTGAACTGAAAAAAATTACCTTTAAAACCATATTGAAATATTTTTTTGTAATTAAATTCACTTGGAAAATAATAATTTTTAATAAAAACTATTGTGATTGATTATTCATTAAACAATTATCTTTATAGAAGACTCTCAAAAATAGAACATTAGTAAATTATTTCTAGTGGATATAAAAAATGTAATTTATTTTTTGAAATATGATTTGTATATTTAGAAAAATTAAATATTAATATATGTAACCAAAATTAAATAAAACAAATGTTTTAGAAAAATACAACTTTAAAGATTAATATAAGATTTATTCCTATCACATGTCTTGAAAAAAGATAAGGTGGAGGATAAAAATTTAATTGAGTATATAATATATATATTTCATTATAAAAATTCACTAAAATTAGTTAATTTTTTTATTTTCATATAACCAATTTTTTCACATCAAATAGTTTTTCAATATAAGATATCTATTATTTGTAAAAAAATTATTATCATTTATAATTAATTGGTCACAATAAAAATACTTTTAAGTAAAATTATAAATTATATATTTTTATAAATTAGTTAATCCTATTCATACATACTAATCTAATGGTTATGTAAAACAATTATATAAAATAATAATATTTTAATATTATGTCAAATTTCATTTAAACTCCATGTTGTGTATAATGAAAACTAAAATTTTAGATATGGGTAACGAAAGTTAAAATCTGTATTGTGTTTAATAAAATATTTAAAAATATATATATTTTTTAAAAATATAATTACAAAATATTTGGAGTTTTTCGTTCTAGACCCTTAATTAAAATTTCCTCATAATTTGAACATGTGATATGTAACAAGGGTTAAACAATTGAAAATGCAATTTTGGGAAACCAACATTGTAAAATTAGTAAATAATTTTTCACCTTCAAATGGGATAAAGGTATATGAAAAGGAAATTTATAATAACATATACTAGGAATCCATATATTTTAAAATAGGTGAAAATTGAGGACATTTAAATATAAGAGAAATCTAATACCCAATTAAATACAGAGGGTGATAAATAATGTGGTCCAAAGAAAGTAAAAAACCATAGTTAAATAGACTAAATAAATGTGAAAATGACCATTTAAATCCTAAAAAATGATTATAATATGACTATACCTTATTTAAAGATCTATTTTAAAATATTGGGAATTTTTATGAGAATATATTCTCACTTTAATTCATTAAATTTTACAAGAACAGTCTCATAATTTGGTTGTTCGTTCATCAATATTTACATAATTTATTACTATAATATACAAATTATATATATCTATATAACAATATGTGATCCATAAAATAATTATAATTCATTCCTCTAATATATATTTATTATCTAAATTTTTTCATCACATTTTATTCATAAAAATTCATACATTGAAACAATACAATAATCATTAAAAAATAATATAAAAATTAAATTAAACCATTGCATAAATGTTTAGCATAATAACCCTTTCAAAAATAATTATAAATAAAGCCCCTAAATGACTCAAAATGATCTGATCATTAATCCCCCAAAATAATAATTTTGTTATTTATTATCATGTAACAAATATGTGAATACCATACTCAAATATTTTCATAAAACCTGGTAAAAATCAAAACAATCAATATACCATGATGAAATAATACATACTTACTTATTTAATCAATAAATCAACCTATAATTGAATATATTCAACCAATATAATAATGTTTTAATTTCAATAAATGATGAAATAAACAAATTTTTACAAAAAATATTCAATTAGATCCAATATTATCAATATTGATGAATTTTTTTATCTGAAATCCATAATCTATGTATCCTAACATCGTTATCTTGAAATATGTAGGAAAATAATGTTTATCATATCTTAATATTATATTTTCAGTGAAATTTCTTCTTACCATCAAATAAAAATTACATCTCATTAGTACCATTCAACATACTCTTAAACATACTTAGAAAAAAAATATATAATGAACAACACTTCCCTTTTACATTATTCAAAGACCATAATTTATGATTTCGAGCACACAAAAATTAAAACCATTCTGAATTATTATTAAACTATTATCCTAGATTTGTAATCTTATTCCAAAAAAATTTATTCCTTTTATATATAGTTTCTAGTATGTTAATCTCTATAAATATAAGAATTAATCGTACAAAATTTTTAATTCCCTTCATGATTTCCCTTTCATGACATAGATTTTCATAAATTAAAAAAATTTCCAAATTTGATACATTTAATAGTCAATAATATAATAGGGAGGTCAATATTTTCCTCCATTTTTTAACCAATAATTTTATTTTTACATTTTAATCACATTATTTATGACCTTATATAACACACTCAAAACATATTCAAATTAATTTGATACATTCCATGGTCTAATTCATTCCACATTCATGACATATAAGAAACTAAATCACCATTCCTTTATTATCTCCACAACCAAAACTCTAAATGAAATCTATACTTATCATTATTTATTTTTATGAGAGTTAGTTATGTTTCATGTTGTTATTCATATATCATGATTACTAATTCAAAAAAATCATAATTTCCATCATTACAGTCATCAACCCTTTTAGATTCTCATTGATACAATATCTATCACATTTAATTTGTATCTAGTTACTTTTGGTTACAACTATTGACTAAAACCAAAAATTATATTATGAGAAACAATAATCAAGGTGGTTAACCACATTATTAATAAAAAAATGTTTGTATGTCCCAAATACTTACACACACTTTTTAATAAATTATTCTATAAGGTTATCCAAGGTTATTCATAGTAATTATTTAAATCTAAGTTGATTGTATGTAACGTGTTTATTAATTTATAAATAATATCCCTTGGGAGTATAAAACCAATTGTGCATCAAAGAACATTTTAAAGCACCAGCTGATGATTAAGTCTAGCTCAATGCAATCTTGTCAGATTTATACCCCATGTAACCTCTATTCCTAAGCTATATCCATTTTTAGTATAGACGGAGTGATGTAATTTCATAAAAGCCACATTATATAACCTTTAACAAAACACCCAGACTATTTAAAAAAATGACTCACCCTGAAACTTTTCATTAGATAAATTATAGTGACCATATCCTCTTATAAATATTATTATATGATATTTATCATATTTAACATTCAAATACAAACCATGGACTGTAAAGTCTTATGTGTTTGGATGACTTGTTTCCTAAAAAAGTAAACATAAAAAAGAATTAAACTTATTTATATGAATCATCCTTAATGAGATATGAAATTATTTTGAACTTGTGAAAATTTAAAGGATAATACCATGCATACATATATAAAAGGAATTAGATAAAAATCCTAGTATGGGAATAATCATGGGAATATAGAATGAAAGTTGGGTTAGATGACATTACATTATAACATAAAAGGCATGGATCATAAATAATCATATGGAAAAATAGAACACAAAACATGTAATAATATGATTATTGAATCATTGTAATTATGTAAAAAACACACAACATGAAATTAACATGAGTCATTCCAAACTATCAATATTATATCCTATGGTCGACAGATTCCCATAATGGATTGGGTTTACTCTCTAATCACATACATGAAATTTCATGAGCCTAATCAATACCCACTGCATTAGAGATCCTTCTCAGTTCACCCATAATTACATATTATTTAATATATGTTCCACATTAATAATCAAACACGATGATTAAATATAACAGTTACCCCTGAAAATATGTTGGTATCACAAACATGTTAAATGTAATAATCAATTGGTTTATCGTGATGGTGTAAAAGAAATAATTGATTTATATCCTAGTATTACATTTATAATGGAATGTATGAATACATTATTATATAATATGTACAGCTAATGTAAAACCATGTTAAAGAGTATTTTTGAATCATTGTTAATGAGAAATTTTAGTGTGGTTTAAGAGAAAATATTAAAGAATTGTTAAAGGGGAAAATTGAATAATTGTGTTTATAGTAAAATAAAATAACTAAGATGGTTATTAATGATAAAAAAATTTATTTTATGAAAATAATAGTTGTCTAAAATAGTTAATGCAGTGTACATGAAAATGGGTAAGAAATATAGATGTTACCATTAATTGAGCTTTATTTTCTGGGGGAATTGAGACGGTAACCTTTTAAAATTTTCATTCTACCATAAATATTGAATAATGGATATAGATACATATATATATGGGATATAGAAAATAAATTTGAGGAAATAATTTAGATGAAAGAAGAAATACGTTGGTGTAAAATAGAGAAAGATGAACCCACTGGTAAATTGGGAGTTCAGAGAGATCAATTACATTATATATGAATATGTTCTACAGTTTCACATAATTTTAAATATAATAAATTATATCCAATAATTATTTAATTCATACCCTCCTCCACATATATTATATTTTTTATAATTTTACTAATTTATTTTTTGGCCATTTCAAAGAGATACACTGTTTTATTTTATCATTTCATGATCGTTCGTTTAATGCATTTCAGGGTCGGTGTAATTGTGTATAATATGGTAGATCATTTCAAATGGAAGAATAACTTAAAAGGGGGTTTATCTTAATAAAAAATAATATTCAGTCAGTCATACATATGAATTATTCATTAGAAAAAATGTTAATAAAAAATGATTAATTTATTTCGATATTTCTTACACCCATCGAGAACTAGTATCAATTAATTTAATATGATGTTTACAAATTGTTTACTAAACATGTAATAAGCTATAATAAGAATTTTATAATCTTATTTTACCAGAATAGTGATTTTATGACCATCCTTGTTGGTGGTAATGAAAAACAATCTTCGCCCATGAGGTGGTGAACCGACAAATCATATATAATGTTAAGCTTTTTAGAATAAAATAAGAATTGATGAATTTAATGATGGATATTCCATTAAAGTATTAAAAATATTCTATATATATGATACTATAGTTATCATTATAATTTCTATAGGGTATGCAAGGATAAGGTAGAATAAAGAAAAAATTTAAAATATATTGAAAGAGTATTTTACCTCTTTAATGTCGCTTTTGTGAAAATGACCTAAAGAAAAATGGGATAGGCATTTTAATTAGACTATTAGGTCTGGTACATTAGGGAGATTCCTTTAATGAAATCAGGTTTAATTTCAGAAATTTTCAAATAAAATGATGTTTGGAGAGCAGGGGTAGTGAGGGGTAGAATTTATAATGGGAGAAGATATTGGTTTTTAATTATTTCATACATTTATTATTTATTTTGGATCTATACCATTAATAAAATTAATTATCATGAAAATTATACAAAATTGACCATGTTTGTTTGAGATAGTGGGTACTTATATTAACCATGACTCTGAAATGAATCTAAAATTCATTCATTTACCTATAATGTTATATAGATTAATTTATTGTATTACACTATTCACTAAAAATTCTACTATTTATAAATATTCAAAAAAATTAACCACCACTTTTTATTGATGTGTGTATTTCAATAAAATACTCCATTTTATGAAATATTTTTCTCAATAATAAAAATAAAATTATCATTAAAACAATTATTTATTACAAACATTATAAATATTAATATTATAACTAATTTTATGAACCACTAAAAATTAATTATGACATCAAAAAATTGTCATAAAATTATAATAAAACAAAATTTTAATTCATAATGAAATTTTAAGAAAATAAATTCTCTTATAAAAGATTATATTAATTATGAAATTGTAAATAATAATTTATGTTTCCTGAAAATACAAACATATAATTTATGATTTTTGAAAAAAAATATTTACTTATTTTGTGATATAAATATATCATATTATACATTATATGATAAACAAATTTACATATACATTTTTAGAAGGGGTTATTATTCTGATTTCCAAAATACTAGTCATAATGGTCATATTACACTTCCATTAATCATGCCAATTATCAAATAGTCATATTTATAACAGTCATAAGGGTTTACTACATTCTATGAGTGCCTCTTACTATAATCATCAGCCACTTATATTCTGTAAAATGGATATATATACTTTTTTTTTACAAATGGAATATATTATATATAACATTATTTAATATTTATATTGCTTTGTTCAAGAGTGTGGTCATTCAATTGGATTGAGAATATCCAAATTATCATTTATTATTATCATATTTTTTTATTTTTCCTCTCATGATAATATTTTATAGTGTTATTAGATTGTTTGAAGATAAAGTATCATTATTTATTTTGGAGAATAGCTTGTAATTGGTTTCAATATGTGATTTATTTGGTTTATAATGCATGACATAATTATAATAAGGAAAATTTAATTTACAGAATTTTAGGTCATTTCATTTTTTCTCTTATGAAATTTGACCCCCATTGTTTTTTTATATAAAAAGGTGAAAAAAGTTAGTATTCTTCTCATATTTCCTTACATTAACAAAAAAATAAATTCTATATGAAATGAACACTTAGCTAATGAGAATATAATGAATCTTTTAACAGATATAGATAAATGTGTAAATAAAAATTATATCCTAACATGTCCTATGTTTGATTCAAGGTTATCCTTTGGTATATAATTATCCATAAGGGTTATTGATAATGATTTACAGTCCTACTTTTCAAAAATAACTGTATAGTGCTCTAATACCAACTATATCATCCCTAGCCTCTTACATGTATTACTACATGATTTTATGAAAATTTAACCATCAAACACAAACAAGGATCGACAATTCTTGTGTCTTTTGATTGATAGGTACCTAAAACTGAAAAATAGTAAATAGAATTAAATATATTTATATTATTGATAAATAATGAAATCCTAAATTCTTTTATCTTCTTTCAAATAAAATAGATAAACTAGGGACTATATAGAAAAAGGATGAACTAAAAAAACCAGCATGTGAATAAACATGAGAATAGAGAAAGAAACATAGGTTAGAAGGCTTAATATTGTACCAAAAAGGTGACACGCATAAATAAGAATAGGTTATCATAGCACATAGAACATGGAAATATATGACCAAGAAAACATATGAATTTGGAATTAACATAAAACAAGACATAAACTTGAACCAATTATAACTTCCAAAACTATATAACATGGTGAAAAGAGTCCCATAAGGGATTTGGTTTACTATGTAATCTCATACATAAAATATCATGGTACTATGAGTTACCCAATTAAATTGATTTCAATTATGTTACTCACACCAAAACATGTTTATGCATATATGTTCAATATAAATAATCCAATATTAGTAATAAACATAAGGGTCTTCAATGGAATGAAATGGGTATCAAAATCATGTCTTTATGAATAATCAATGGGTTTATCATAATGGTATAAAATCAATAATGGTTATAAATCGTACATGTCAATTAATATATAAAAATATGAATATAAAATGATAAATTATTTCCAACTGAATTAGTAAAATGTAAAAACATCTATTATGAAACATTATATATGATCCACATTATTGTAGTTTAAAGAAAAATATTTAAGAGTATATAAAGAGTAAAAGTAATAATTGTCTGTATAAAATAATAAATGAACTAATATTTGTTTAAATTATTAAATGATTTATTTTAGAAAAATAATGCTGTATTAATAGTTTTTATGTAATATATGTGAGAATTCGTAAGAAATAAAGATGTTCCCTTTAATCAGGGTTTTATTTCTAGAGAAAATTTGAATAGAACCATTTAAAATATGTATTTCCCAATAAAAAAGGATGAATTTATCTTTTAAAAATACATGAAACATTTAAACATAATATATAATAAGTGATTATGATTAATTAATAAATTATTTTTTTAGAGAAGGAAAAATCATAGCCCAAAGGTAATTTCGAGGTTGGTATAGATCACATAAATAAGGAATTAATGTGTTTTGAACATGCACTTATTTTCCTAATTAATAAAATGATATAAATTAATTAAATAATGTATACCCTTATAAAAATAAATTTTATACTTTATATTTTGATTTTTGATTTTTGATTTTTTTATTTTATGGTCATTTCCTTTATTTATAATATTTAAATTTTTCATTCCATAAGTGTTCCTTTCATAGATTCCATGGTCTGTTTAATTGGGAAATATTGTTGAAGATCATTTAAAATAGAATAAAAACATCATATGGGGAATGAAATAATTTTAATATACTTTAATTATTTTAAATGGCCCTATATATAATTTTTTAGATAATATAGTGATTTAATAGATAAAATATTAATAACAAAATGATTAGTTTATTTTGGTGGTTTTTATTATTATCATGTTCAATAATTTTTTTATTTAATATTAGATTTATATATTGGTTAATGGTATATATTAATATAAAATTAAACCATATTAATGATTCTATGATTATCCTTGATGGTAGAAATGAAAATGAAAAACTCCTCGTCTATAAAGGCGGTGGATCGACACATCCAGAATAATGTTTTCATTTTTAGAGTAAAAGGGGAAGACATGATATTTGATGAAATATATTCCATTTACACAATAACATTCATGTATATATAAAATATTAGAGTAATCAGGCAATATTTGATATGGGAGGTTGGATAAGTTAGAGGAATGAATTTAAATGATAATTAAGGTGGATTTTACATGATGAATTCCATATCCTTAAGAACCTCCTTAGAGAAAATATGTTTGGAATTTCAGTGAGAATAGTAGGTCGTGGACGTGGGGAAGTGGCTTCGGAAGGTAATTTGGAAGAATTCTAGAATGATTCAAGGCTTAGGATGTGTGAGGTGATGGTATGGAGAGGTGTGGTATTTATATGGTGAGGTGACATGTTTTTTAGAATATTTTATTCATTTTTTTATTATATTGGCTCAAATCTATCAATTGTTTTTATTCAAGAAAATGTGCATAGTAAATAAATCAATTGGGTTTGATAAAATTTGAAATAACATCATCCATGACTCAAACCTGACCGAAAAATTTATTTATTTACTTATAATATTGAATTCCTTTAAATAGCCATATTTCACTATCCACCAAATGTTTTGAAATTTTACAAAAATACCAGAAATTTATCAAAATAATTATTTCATTGGTAGATTTAAAAAATGAAATTTATTGTTTGAAAATAATGTTCTATAAATTAGAAATTTTTTTAATTAATATCATCATTTATTTGAGAAATTCTGATATTAATATTATAACCAAATTTATAAAACATTAAACAATTAATTAATGCCCCTTAATATTATAAAAAATAAATCTATAATTAATTAAACTATTTTATGGAAATAAATACTAATCCAAACCATTATATTAATTAAAAATTTGTAATTAATAATTTATATTTAAAAATATATACAAATATAATTTATCATTTTAAAACATTTCATTGCATATTCGACTACATAAATATATAATATTTAAATTTATAAGACACATAAATTTTATTTATACATTCATAGATGAAGTTATTATTCAAACAACCAGATTACTATTCAGAATAGTCACAATATTATCCCAAAAGTATGGTTATTATTCCAACAGTCATATTTATGATGATCATAAGGGTTTAAAACATATGATAAATTCCCCTTAAATGATATATCAACAATTATTATTTTCTGCCATGGCTATGAATTTTTTTATATTCGATGAGAATATTTTTTAGTTATGATTATTATTTTTTTCTATAGTTTTTCCCTTGAGTGTTTTCATTCTAGTGGATCAAGCATATCCAAATTATCCAATTATTATTAACTTATATTCAATTTATTATCCCACTATAATATTTGACACCCTAATAGGATTTTTTTACTTAAAGAATCATTCATTGTTTACGTGAATAATGTTATTATTTGGTACTCTATTTGATATATGTTCTTTATAAAACATGACAAAATTTTAATAAGGGAAATTTCATTGATAAATTTCATGTAATTAGAGACATCCCTAAAAATATCCATATAAATATCCCTATGTATTTTAATAAATTATACTTAACCCATTTTATAATTATTAAATAATAATACCTTCATATATCAACTACAATGAACTAGGATTTTCATATATAAATATCACATATTTTTAGATAAATATTTAATAAATTTCATAAGCAAACACTCGATGGGTGTAATAGTTTAGTGTCTTGCATGCCAGAAATAAAATCCCTTATATTTCATTAATTATATTCAACATCTACCAATAAGATCTTCTCACATAGTACCACACTTAGGAATATCCTACATAAACCATTCTTCATAACCTATAAATATAAATAGAAGAAAGTATAAGATAATATCCTTAGTAATGGTAAACATAATAGATATCAATGATTAATTATATGATGTCATAAGTTAAGAATAATCATATGTGATCATGATGAGAAGTTACAAAGTTCATTAAAAAATATTCAAGGATAATAGCCATGTGTAATGATATAAAAATTTATCAATATATAACACACAGTCTGTAAGAGTGAGAAATCCACATAAATCAATTTTGAACCATAACCTCATGTTATAAAAGTGTGACACCATCATGAAGATCAAGAATGAATTAATATTTATAGGTTAATTCTAAAACTATACATATTATGTATTATAAAAATCACATATTTCTCATTTTGTATATGGACTCACATGTTTCCTATAGCGAATCCGGATGAACATGTTTTCCATAGTGGATGAGGACTGACATATTCCCTATAGTTGATCAATCACTTCGACATGATTCCCTTGGTTATATCAGGATATATAAATATTTACCCAATACATTGGTGGGTGATATAATTTGAACCTGTCTCATAATGGGAACCATATTTCTATGTTCCATAATATAAAAATACATTCATCATAGCATCACATGATATCTTGTGTAAAGAATTTTTGTTTCTTAAACATTTCTTCAATCCACCATAATATTCCCCAAGAAAAATAAATATGTGTCATCAACATTTCAACAACATAATAATTAACCATTGATGGAAAGGATAAGGATATTATTATACAATCCTATCCCCTGTAAATCATATGTAACATCATGGGATGTTATCATGTATGGAAATATTTTTGAAAGATCACTTTGAACATTTAATGGGGAAAACCACCTTTAAATGTTGAAAAAAATTAAAATATAAAATATGTTAAAATTAATTTACATCTAAATTTTACTTTAAACCATATAAAATAATATTTAACAATCATCAAAAACATTTAATGCAGAAAATATACACTACACATTAGAAAAACAGTTTTAAAAAATTAAAATAATTAAAATAATTTTCAATGAAAATAATTATTGAAACTTTTAAATGAATATTTAAAAATTATTTAAAATATTATATGAGGAAAATATCCTTTCATGTTTGGGAAAAAAAATTAAAACATCAAAAATCTAAAAAATAATTAGTTGAAAATTACATTGAAAACATGTTATAGATTCTTTATGTAAAATAAAAACCATTATAAAGGAATATTATCTTCATGGAATTCATGGTAAAATAAATATTCCATTAACATATTCATAAAATCCAAACATAAATTTTCTAGAAAAAATATAAATTTATTTTTTATACTTATATTTTTTGTTTCATAAAATTTTATTCTAGGTCCTTTATTGATGTTGTTGGGTTTCATTGATTTTGGATTCCGTTGCAGGCGTGTGAAACCGTTATTTTGATGTAGGTTATTCTATCTTTATCCTATGATAATGTATCTTGTTGTTTTTCATTACATAATGATTCATATTAAAATTATAAGGATTGTTTTATATTTGTTCAGAATTAGTTTTTAATGAATTTGTTTTTCCTAGTTGTTGATAAATAGAGATAAAATTGGTATTTTCAAAAAATTGAAATGGAATTTGTGAAAATTTTTAGAAATGTTTTTCAAAGCATTAGAATGAATTATGAAAAGTAGAACATGGTTTAACTTGGTTACATAGATGGATGTTTTATCTTTAGACCAATATCCATTTTTCATTATTATTATGGAATTTTTCTGTGGGTATTTTCTCTATTTCATAGAATCATTTTTCTAGGGAACCAATATTTACATTTTTGGGGGTTTAATCAAGGGGTATTCTTCTTCTACATAAGCTTGTGTTCTAGGAATAGATTTGTGAACATGATTTATTGTGGTATGAGTTGTCATATTCCTAGACCGATACTATTCATTTTTTTTAATAATAAATGTTCTTCTATTTTTTATTGCTTGTATTTTTTAGTATGCCTTGATATGCATGTCTATGCTTCTGAAAAATGATCTCAAAAATGTGTGGTTTGAAATTGAAATTCATACTTCTATTTAGAATGATATAAGAAGGAAAATTTTTACCATGTCTTATATAATACATATTTACTAATTATCATTCAATTTTTTACTTAAAATGAGAATAAATTCATTGTTACATAAAGGATTTTTATAGAACACATGAGTGGGATCCTACAGAGCCAGTTAGCTGACACCATGTACACCTATTCAGTGGCATATAAACCACTGTTTGTCTTTTAGTGTAGGGAATGTAAATGTGTCACACTTAGGTGGTGAGGTTTTTGTCAGCTGGTTGGGAAGCTGGTGGTGATATAGGGGATTTTTTCCCTACCATCATTTGCAGTAGGTATTTGGTTTTTAGTCATCTAATTTTAAAATTTTTATGGAGTTTTTTTGCTACATTTTTTTTTTGTTTCTGCTATTTTATAACAGTTATGGCAAATCTATCTTATTCTTCTTCCATTATCTCATATTTTCATATATTCCATGTGGTTGTTTAGGTTGTAAAATATTATTCCCTCTATTGTGTTTTTTGATACACGAGTGTTTGTCATCAGGACGTAGGGACCAAGAATACCCTTTGGGTATGAAACAGATCTTTTCGGATGGCAGGTTAGGGGATAACCTGGGTTGGTTTGTTACAGTATGGTATTAAATGAGTTATTTCATTAGGATTACACATCTTGGTATATCATATATATAGGATATTGGATGGTCAGGACTTGAGAGGTATATTTCGATAAGTTTTTGGCTAGATCAATACATAACAAGACATAAGTTTCTATCAGACAATGGGATGTCTATCTTCAGAATTAATTTTTGTTTTAAAAATGTAAGATTTTGAATATGGATTTTATATTTTTGATATAAGATTCATTCTATAGTATAATATTTCTTATGGTTCAGTGATTAGTAGTATGTATCTATGTTTTCTTCCAAGAGTTCATTAAGAAGTTGTAGCTGATGATCCTCATGGGAAACCCACCTATAGATCACAATAACATATATATGATTGTATAGGAAGTTCATGATATTGATAATATGTACTATGAGTTCATAACACATTTTTTGTGGTACAATGAGGATCAAAAGGAGATAGAAATCGATAACTATAGTTACTGCGTGAGAAACCACTACCCATTGTATGGATGATTGAACCTCAATACTCAAGGGACTAGATGGATTGGATTGATCAAATCATCTATTTTCTGGAGACAACTGATAACATCTGGATAATGTATGCAGCATTCAGACTCAAGGGGTCTTGCAATAGATGGTGGGATTCTATGGTTCAGAAAGATAGACATGTAGTCATGAATTTGAAGGGTTTTAAAACCCTATTATTTAGTGTGTTTTTTCTTGAATCACAGATTCTGAGGAGGTCTTTGTAGTTCTTGTCATTAAAATATAGAGAGAATTTGTTGTTGTAAAACACCAATTTTTTTCTAATCTTGTCCATTTCTCCCCAGACATGGTGAAGAATGATCAGCCGAAGGAACAATAGTACCTATAGGGTCTGAAACTGGATATCATATCATAGGTGTTTATGATAAATATTTTAACCTATGTAGAGATAGTAGATAGATATTTAAGGGATGAAATTAATATGGTAGAAAAATGATTGATCTTCCACCTTTTCTCTTCCACCGGGTGGAAGATTTAGTGGTGCACAAAGGAATAAGAGGAAGTGGTAAGATCATCGTATGAGTAGTGGAGGTGGGTCTCAATAGCAATACTCCTCTACATTATCTGTTACTGTGGGTTGTGTGCCTCTGAATTTCTAATGGTTTAGAATGGAATGACAAAAAAACATTATTTTTATATGCATCCAAATAGGTGCAACAACTATGGTCACGATTTTCACTTAAAATTCTTCTATTAGGATTTGACTACACCTTGGTATGGTTAGGTTTTGTCTGCTCCAAAAGATACTACAGTGGAGTCAAAATCTATATGGGATATAGGGATTCACTTAGAGGCCTGATGAGTGAAACATTTTCATGCAGTATATGAGTGTCCATTGGATGTTGATTCATGGTTGTAAATATAGAGAGGTACTATCTATATTGTATATTTATTATAAAATTCATTACTTGAGACAGATTCCTCCCACTCACTTTTATTTGAATATTTTTTTGATGCTATTCAATATCCAATAGCAATTGTGTACTTTAAAATATAGTTAGAAACACAAATCTGTATGAGGAATGAGAAGGAGAGAATGTGTCATTCTTGTTCATTAATTATAAATGCTATGATTTTGGTATGGGTTTTCTCATTAATGATCTAGATATATTTGACGTCATCATCTGTATGGATTGGATTACCTCCCATAAAGCTAAGGTTGATTGTTATCATTGATGTGTTTTGATTATTTCTATAGATGGGAGCCTTAGTGTGTTTCACGGGGAGTGGGACCAAGGTTAGGTCATGCAATACCTTCCTTCCCATATCACAAGATTGGTTTTTATTGCGTTTGATCGTGATGTTGTTTCTTCTTTTGGTTATCTTCCTTAATTTTAAACTTTATTTATGTTTTTATAGATCATTTATTTATTCTTATTCTATAAAGAGTTATAGTGTTTATAATTTATATGGTGCCAAAAATATAGCCAATATAAATACTATCATATAGTATGTCACCAGCAGAGCTGAAAGAGCACTATATTCAGTTGGATTTCCTATTGGAAAAAGTTTTGGATATCCCTTTTATATCAACTTGGTTATCTCCTATGATATTTTCCAAGAATCAATATAGTTAACTATGTTTTTTTGTGGACTATCGGAATTGGTACTAGGTAATAGTTAAGAAAAAACAACCTTTTCTTTGTGTGTATGATTTGTTTGACCCGTTAAATGGGAAAAGTGGTTTTTAGTGATTGATATTCCTTAAGGTTATCATAAACTCCGTGTTTTGGAGTCTGATATAATGAATATATCATTCATTTTTAGTTATAGAAATTATGAATATTTTATTTTTTGTTTTGGTCTGACAAACACTTCTTTAGTTTTATGGCGTTGATGACTCATAAATTCAATTAATATCTTGACACATTTGTGGTACCGTCTATTGATGATATTATGTTTTATTAAATGTCTAAGAATGAGAAACATCACCATCTGATTTTGGTTTTGGAAATTTTTAGAAGTCATTGTTTGTATGGAAGTCCTTCAAAATTGATTTTCTGCCTTCAAGAAGTGAGGTTCTTAGGGTACATAATATTTGATAATGGATTGTCAGTTGATCTATGGAAGTTAAATTATATTCTTTCATGTAAGGAAACACAAAATATCATTTAGATACAAATCTTTGATGGTCTAGATGTATACTAACAACTTTTTGTTAATGAATTATCTAAACTAGCTTTACCTTTGACTGCTATTACCAGGAATGTAGTGACCTTCACCTAATATGAATAGTGTCACACTTATTTTTATTAAATGAAAAATATTATAACATCACTTACTATCTAATATTACCTATTTTTGGTCAGGGATATATGGTGTTTGGAAATGCCCGTAGTGCTAGTTTGGGATCACTACTTATGAGGGATGCCCATGTGGTTGTTTATGGATCTTGTTATGTTCTGACACATGATAATAATTACCCCACTTATGATTTAGAGCTTGAGGCAGTCATGCATGCACTTAAATGTTGGTGTCACTATCTTTTTGGGGAAAGGTTCATAGTATTTTCTGATTATTAGAGTCTTATTTATATATTTCGTCAGAAATAATTGAATCTCAGATAGATTCAATGGATAGATTACATCTAGATGTTTGAATTCGATATCTCCAACACCCAATGGATGGGAAGTGTTGTTATAGAAACTCTTAGTAGTAAGGAACTATTACATGCTATTTTGAAATCGTAGGAAGCGTGGGAGCTTATAGATATTTTCTATGAATTTCAACTGGATGATCAAGAAGATTATTCAAGTACGTTTCTGACTAGTTTATGGTAATAATTATCTCTCATAGAGGCTATTTTTTATCTTCTATAGTAGGATGATGTGTTTCAGAATACTTGAGAAAGCATTTATGGTTGGGTGATCGTCTCGGGTGGGTATCTCTTTTTATATGGTATGTTTTTCATTGGAAAATGGTTTGTGGCCCCATCATCTATGATGAGTTTAGTTCTTTTTTATTGTCATGTATCATCATGTAACATTCATCAAGGAACTATGAAGATGTACTATGACATGAGGATGCGATTCTGGTGGTCATGCATGAAGCATGACATCACGAAGATTTTTTCTCACTGTTACAAATTGCAATAGATAAATACAGAGAACATGAATTCTTCTTGGTTTCTTTAACCTCTCCTTGTAATAATTTAGAAATGGGATGAGTTTTAAATGTATTTTTATGTTGTATTGGCATAGAATACCTGAGGGAATAATGTTATCTGGGAGGTTTTTGATTGGTTAACAATGTCTTCTCATTTCATTCCGATCAAAAAACCACTAAATTTGATGATATGGGAAAGAATTATGGTTAGGATATTGTTAGGTTTCATGGGATTCCTTCGTCCATAAATTCGGATAGGGACCCTAGTTTTACATCAAGTTTATGGAGGAATCTCCCAGAGATGATGGTAACTCAGTTCATGTTAATCGCACCCGACCATCCACAGATAGATGGAAAATTCTTGGAGTAATTAATAATATAGTGGATATTCTCTACACCTATGTCTTTGAATTCATAGGATCATGGGATATTCATCTGGGACTTTTTGGGGTTATTTACAAAAAAAATTACTATTTGTTGATAAAAATGGCTCCCTTCGAGGAGTTTGATGGTCGCCCATGTAGATAACCTCTTCTTGGTCTAAGGTGGGAGAAGTTTCTTTAGATGGACCAAGTTTGGTTTAAGAAATATATTCTAATATTCAATGGGTACATCAACATCTGGGTAGATGTCAAAGTCGACTGAAATAATATGTAGTTCGGCAGCATCGAACATTGTAGTTTTCCAAAGGTTCTTGGGTTTTCCTAATTGTTTCTCATTAGTTGGGTCACCATCGACATGGAAAATATAGAAATTTTGAATCAAGATATGATGGAACATTTTATTTAACAGAGTGGCTAGAAAAAGTTACTTATTGGTTATAATTTCTAGTTTATTTTATTGGTATTAGTGATGTTTTACATATACCACATATCATTAAATATCACCCCAATCTCACTCACTTTCTAAGTTGAGAGGAAATTGATCTAGTACCAAATGGTTCTGTTATGTAGAAAGAAGTTGAGATCGTTTAATCTCAAGTGAATTTATTTTTTGGGATGTAGATTTTCATGGTTATATTTCAAAAGGAAAGGATAAATTTTTCATGATACTTTGGAATTCAAATCGTTTATGAGGTAGTTGTGGAGTCATCTCATTCTAAGGATTACACCATCCAAAAGACTTCACAGGGATGAAAAGTCTTTATAGAGGGGAGTTTGTAACAACTTGTTGCTATTTTATCAAGTATACACTTATCCTCCTCATGGTTTTATCCTACATTTAGATTGGTATAATAATATAATGGTGATGTCAAATATTTGTTGTAATTTCACTAATAATCATTTGTTTCAGCACACTACAAAAATATTTGACAATGAATAAATGGGTTACACACCGTGTAATTTTTGATGTGTAAAATTCATGAATGGGGATTCACGATGTTAAATTTACACATCTTGAAAGATGCTTTCACATTGTAACTTATTTAAATAAAGTCTTTTTAATGTGAGGTGAATGATTTTCTATGTACTTGTACGCTATGTATTTAATTGCGTGTAACTACACTACAAGTTGTAAAATGTATCACAACAAGCTTAAAAAATATAAATGGGACTATTTTGTAATGAATCATTCTCCAAAACTCTTGTATCCCAAAAAAAAATTCATCTTGGGAGATTTTGGGAGACTTTGATCAACCTAGATTAATTCATTCGACACACGATCTCCATTGTGATTCTAGTTCATCACTCTCGGTGAGTAACCTTTCTGTTCCATCACAGCCTTTGATCACGGAATCATATTTGTGTGGATTATTTTTATCCATTAGTCTATGTTTGGTGATTCATCTTGGTTTATTCCTAGACCTATTGTGTGATCTCTTTCTGTAGGCCTTCTCTTCTATTTTTCATAGTGCGGAAGGTGTTCGTCATTTTGGTATATAGGTTTATTATTTTTCGCTAACACCATGTAATATAAATTGGATCAATCATGATATGTATTTTATTATATGTTCTTTGTTTATGTTGTTTGGTTGTGTTGATTTAGTATTCCATTGTGGTCATGTGCGACCTATATTTTGAGGTAAGTGGATCCGTCTCTAGCCTATAATAATGTATCCTTTTGATTTTATTTATAAACAAATTCATATTGAAATTGGATTGATTGTTTTCTATGTTTTAATTTTTTTATAATATAAATTTCATTATTATTGAAAATGCAAAAAAAGGGTCTTCTCAAAGCATTGAAATGGAATTAGTGATATGGTTTTGAAATGGTTTTCAAAGAATCCAAATGAATTTTAATAAAGAGCGCATCGAATACCCTATGAAATATGTGGAAGTTATAGGTTAGATACACATCCATTGTTTTGTGATTATCAAGGAGTTTTGTCTTGGTTTTCCCTCTATTTTATAGGCCCATTGTTCTGGGTGACTAATATTGACATTTGGGGGGTTTAATCATTGGGTATTCCTTTGCATGCTAGGCCTCTATTATAGGAGGAGATTTGTGAACATGATTGGTTGTGGTATAGGTGTTATGTGTCCTAAAACAATAGTATTTTTTTGTACTTGTGCTTCTATTTTTTTTCTTAGCTTTCTAAGTTACACATGATATACATGGTTATTCTTGTAAAAAATGATATGTAAAATATTATTTGAAATTTATATACCTACTTTTATATAGAATTGTGAAAAATGGAAATGTTTAAAATGTTTTAAACAAAATTGTTTTACCACTTATCATTCCATGTTTTTACTTAAAATGAAAATATAGAAATTTTTACACAGAGGCTTGTTATAGAACACCTGGGTGAGATCCAACTAAGACTGTTATCCCACACCCTCCACACCTATTTAGTGGCGTGTAGTCATTTGTTTTTATTTCAATGTTGGGAAAGGAAAGGTTCCATAGTGAGGTGGTGAGGGTCATTTCTACTAGTTGTGTAGCAGGTGGTGAGATGGTGGGAGTCGGTCCCTACCATCTTCAGGTTGGGATAATTCATTCCCTCTGTTTTGTTGTTTGAGGTTCGCATGCTTGTATCTAGCTCATGAGTATTAGTAACACCCTAAGGGTATCTGACATATTGGGTATGGTTCTATGTTTGAGGGTAACCTGATTTAATTACTTACAATCTTTATTATATTCTAATTAAATCACCAAATAATTACATTATATTTTGAGTAAATAGTCATCTAAACACACAAAAGATATTATCATATTCTCACATAATAGATTGTATGATGTGACATGTGATATAATGATTCCAAAATAATATTAATGTCATATATATATATTATAAATAATAAATCCATATTTATACCTACCTGAGAGATGTAAATATGGAAAGTGAATGACATCAGTTTTCTAGGTGGTAGTATACCATAATGTTGATTTAGAGTTTCATTATCTATTTGTTGAATGTGGAAATGGATATATTATCTTACATTAACATAATATCATATAATTATATATTAGATCCTGGTGATACTATATTTAATGTGTTAAGACATAAATTGATTTTGATAAATAAGAAATAAATTGAAGAATCATAGTAAATACAATTACCTTCTCTCAGAAGCACATTCATTAGATCTTTTATTCAAGACCCTATTGTGGTGCTTTTTGGAAGACCAAAAATATTATGACATGACTAAGGCTATTAAAGATGGATTTTTTAGGGTTTTATGGATATATATCTATTTAGAGTATTGGTTATGTAAAGAGTGGTGATAGAATATAATATGTGGGGGAAAGGATCCCAAATGGAAACCATGTGGAAAATTATTTTTAAATTATTTTATAATATAAATAATTGGTATTAAAAATATTTATATTATTTTTCCAAAATCCATACATAGTGTTTGAATATTTTAATTTAATATAAATTCGATAAAATGTAATATAAAGTAGGCATCTGTAGAGAAAAAAGATCAAAATATTACAACATATTTATATCAAAATTCAATATGAAAATGATTAAAATAAAAAACACAAGATTAACAAATATAAAATTTAAATAATTTTATCTTTAGAATCATCTAAAAGTCATTTTTATTGTTTATGATTCGTTAAAAGAATTTTAAATTATAAATTAAAAACAATATCATTCTGTATTCAACAAAAAAATTATATTCCAATAAAAATATAAAATCTTCACATTAAGATAGTTTTTAAATAATGATTAAAAATGAATTTAATTTTTTTGATAAATTTTATAAAGGTTGAAAAAATTAATTTTAGAATTAATGTGAAAAAAGTCTATAAAACATCATTTTTTAAAAAATAAAGCTATTATTCACAAATTATGATTAATTGTTTTTTATTGTCTAAAAAAACAAAATATAAATGATAAAAATTTCAATAAAATATATAATATATAAATATCATCTTAATAATTTACATAATTTAATGTATTTTATTTATTGAGATAAACACTATTTTTGAGCATAGAATAGTTTTCTAGAAGTATATTTCTTTTATTTTAGAATTGTTTTTGTTTTCACTTGTAATTAATTTTTCCATAAAGAACTAATTTAATATAAATGATTAGACAATATATATTAATAAAATATTTTTCTTATTTATACCTTCTATTCACATGCCTAGGTAAAAACTATCATACTATATTATTATATTTGAATAGTATGTCATGTTTCATTTAAATGCTGTGTCATGTACAATAGAAAATAAAATCTATAACAACCCAAACACTAGTAGTCTAGAGTGAGTGGTTGTTTTATTACAATGTAATAGATACAAGAGATCACATCACCAAGGATTTATAAGTTTACAAATCATGAAGAAATGAGATACATACAAGGGTTTTTTATGACATTGGAAAAATAAACATAGAACATAACAAAGAAAAAAAACTACTTCCTTATCACTTATTCAAATATTTTATCTTAAAAACCTATAGGAAAAAAATATGAATTTTAAGTTCAAAAACTAAGTATGGTTTAAAAATATTATAAACATTAATCAATGATAATTGAATCATAAAAAATTAGTCCTAATCAATATGGAATGGTGAATAACTGAAAAACACTTGAAATAAATACATTGAGAATGAAAATACATCTATAGATGTCTTCATAATAAAATTATTATGGATAATGATATCTCAATACTGAATGAAGAAAATGAGTCATTATTGTATGTAATGTATATACAACATGAACCATAATACAATTAATAAATTTTAGGTGTGTGGGTAGATTTATATCTAATTAGGTTTTGGAAACAAACACGAAGGATTCGTCACCAAATGTTTTTTGTCACGAGAACTTTTTATGTAATGAGGAGTTATAACAAGACTCGCCCATCATTATAATTCATATGACTTATTCATATATTAAAAGGTATCATTAAATAAATGTTTCATATACTCATTAAAATATTTTAATCATTATCATAGAAGAAAATACTCGAAGAGAATCATTGATAAATTCATAAGAGATATTCCCTTTTACTTTGGAAGGAAGAGTTCTCTTACAAAATAAAATTTCATTTATCATAAAAATTATATTTAAAACATTTATATCCCAAAGATGAAAATTTATAAATAATTAAACTATACTGGGGGCATAAATGATGTCTAACGAAAGTGAAATATTGTAAAATGAGTTTTTAAGAAGCTTTGGAAATTGGTCACTATAGTGTGGTTTAAGAGAACATTTGAATAATTAATTATAACTGAAAAGGAATAAATGTTTCAGTAAAAATAGAAATGAACCAAGATAATTTTTCAATGAAAAAATTCATGTTTTTATAAAAAATAATGATGGATTAAAATATATTATAGAGTGCACTAGGAGATGGGTGAGGAATCTGGAATATCTTCTTAATGAAGCTTGCTTATTGGGAATAATTTAGATGGGGACCTTATAAAACATATATTTCCCAATAAGAGAAATATAGAATTATATCAATACATTATTTTGGAACATATACATAGAATTTAAAAATATTATACAAAAATAAAGATTTATTACATTTTGGTAATGAGAGAGGAAAAGTAACTTGAATGAAAAATGATGATTGTGGGAGAATAACTCAACACATTGTAATCAATGGAATCGTTTGAATAAAATATTATAATAAAAAATATAATAATTTAATAGCATAATTATAAAAAGATACATTATATTATAATTTAAGTTTCTATATACATCCACCACATACAAGAAATATGTATAGAGTAATAGAAATCTTACGAAAATAAAAATGAGCTGAGAAACCCCTTTCCATATATCCGGAAGTGTTTTTCACTTGATCTTATGGTCATGGATAATAAAAATAAATCCATTAATTAATTAAATAATATAATTTTATCAATTTATTTTATTTTATATAATTTTTTTATGTTAATTTTTTATCTTTATAAAGAGTTATATAGTTCATATTTATCATTTAAGAGTGTTCATTTCATTCATTTTCATGGTCGTGTTACATGTATAAATATATTTAATATCATGTAAAGGGAGAATATTTATTCATAATTGAAAATATATGTTATTAAGGAACATAAATAATATTAAATTGATATATATTTCATTCAGTTTTATGTTATAAGGATGAATAATTAGATGAAACTCTAGTAATAATTGTTTAGATTATGTTGGTGTTTTTTCAATCGTCATGAACCAGTTTTGCATAATAAAATAATATTATATATATACTGATTATAAAATATAAAATGATTTTTAATAAATATATTATAGTATTATATAACAATTAAAATTGTTTTAGGATCATCTTTGAAGGCATAAATTATGAAATTAAAACTCATCGTCCACAAATGCGGTAAATGGGAACCTCATGGATGATGTATTCATTTTTAGAATAAAAATGGAAGAGAAGGGGAATGATGATGAATTTTTAATTAACATAATAAAATTACATTTTATATAATATGCTGGAATTATAATTTTACTTTGGATCAAATAGTTAATAACAGAATAATAAGAAACAAAATTAAAATGAATTGAAATATATCAAAAAAGGAATTACCTCTTGAATTATTCTCTTTGAGAACCTCTTTAATGGACTTGGAAATGGGTTTCTGGTGAGACTAGAAAGACCAGAACATGGGGTATAGGTTTTGGATTGAAATTTATAGAATATAATTTTAATTTAAGTCTTAGGGTGTCTGATGAGAAGGGGTGGTATTTATAGTGGATGAGAGGGTTGTTCTTTTTTTATATGTTATTCATTATTTTATTGTTTTTAATCTAGAAAAGAAATAGTGATGATTATTGTGAATAAATAAATAAATTGGTTTATGTGATTTAGAACCTATGGCAGTTATATATTCAATGGCTCAATTAATAGTGTATTAATTTTATAATGTAAATATACTGTAAATTATTGTATTTCACTATTCATAAAAAATTCCACTATTTTAGAAAAATACAAAATATATACCTTAACAAATTTTTATTTTGTAGAATTAATAACTGACCCTCATTTTATAAAAATATTTTTCTAAATAATAGTAATTTAAAATTTAATTAAATTTATCATTTACTCAAAAAATAATAATTTGTAATTTTAGGACTAATTTTTTGATGCATTGAAAAACTAACTAAGGTATCATAAAATTATATTATAATAATTATCCAAAAATTATTTATTTATGATTATATTTTATAAAAATAAATAATATTTTAAATCATTTAATTTATAATAATACTAAAAATAAACATTAATTTTTCACAAAAATAAAAATACTTAATTTAATGTTGTTAAAACATTTATTTACTTATTCCATTATATAAATATAGGTATTATTTTTATGATATAAATAAATTTTTTAAACATTAATAGGTTAAATTAATATTATATTGGTCATATTATTATTCTTAATTGTTACATTTTTATTCAAACAATCAAATTACAATTCATTAACAATAAATGTTATCAGAATAATACAAAAAATTTAACCAATGTAAAATTTTATATTAAGCTTTCAAAACTAATTTTTATTTTTTCATATATTATTTATGAATTTCTAAAAAATTTGTTTCAAAAAAAGGCAACCATTAAAAGGCAGTAATGTTTACTTTTAGTAAAATATATATTTTTGGCATAAAATTGGTTTTATACTTATCTTACACCTATAAAGCTTATTGAATGAATATGAAAACATGATATTGAATATATATGAAATATAAATTTCATTAATATCTTTCAATAATATTGAATAATTTAAATTATTTATATAAAATGAAATTCTGGACATAAAAATAGTTATTTTATAAAATACATAATTTATGTTCAATTGGTTTTCATTTCTAGTTAATTGGTAATCAATGGATTATTGTTACAAACATGTGTAATTTATATTTTAATAATATTATTAATATCATCACTTCCCACTATTCTAGACATGTAAGATATAATTAAATAATAATAAGTAATCTTTTTTTAATTCTATATGATATCAATGAAGTTAAATATAAAAAGAGGCATACCATAAAATCGTTGGGTGTCAAATTTTCCCCACATTCAATGAATTGATTTCTAAAAATTTTAAATTGTAGTTTAATGTCATAGATTGATACATGAATATTAAATTCTGGTAAAACCACATCAAAAATAGGGTTAATTAAACATCCTATTAATAAGTGGGAAAGTGAACTGAGAATGTCATTACATAATTAGAATTTTTAATATGATAAGATTAGGAGGAACTGAACTCATTAGGTTGGAATTGATTTATGGACATCTTGTTCTCGTGTATAATGATAGATAACATGTTCATTCGAACGTAAAAAATCACAAAACAATAAATATTATGATTGGTTATAAATAAATTATTCTATTAGTAAATAATGTTAATAGAGAATTATTTTTTTTAATCCTACTTCCAAGAGTTGTTTTATTCATTTAATATCAAGTAATTCACATGAGAAATTAAACAAACATGATTAAGTTCCACTTAATAAGAAAAATATCATTCTTTGGATGTTATTAGATCAATTTTCACTTCATTTTTTATACATGTAAATGAATGTTAATGGTGAAATTTTCAATCCTACTTAATTTTAATAAACTTATATGGGTCAAAAAATCCATAAAAGTACAATTAACTATTCCTCCATCAATTATACATTAACCAGAAAAAATCATTAGGATAATATAATACAATTCCCAAAAAAATAATTAACCTTTATATGATGAAAACAACATTTGTCACCTAAATTCAATAGCAATACACAATGTTCAACATAATCCATTCAGAAAATAACTATCCTTACTGAAAATATTCTATACAATGATTGAAACCCAAAAATAAAAATGATTTTATCACATAGTCTAATGAATAACATCCATCATTATTAATGTATCAAATCAAAAATTTAATTTCCCAAATCACTTAACATCCAAAATATTATATAAATTTACAAAAAAATCATGAACTACCATAAGTCCATAAAAAGTCATAATTGAATATAAGAGGAAATTCATCACTTATTCCTAAAAAAATCTATTTACCTTAATATTATAGGATTCCCAAATTAGTGAACATCTACTATGATAAAATTATTCACTTAATCACTAACTCGGTTTCCAGTATCATGGTTATCTATTGGACAAGAAAGTGTGTTTTAAATAAAAAAAATTACGCATTAATATGTCATGTAAAATAGGACTTCATGTTGGCTAGTGTTAGGTGTTATAGACTTTTTTCCCTTCGGATCTGGGTTCAAAAACTGTGGCCTTTCTGGCCATGATGGATTGTCACCCGGAAAGCGGGATTTCCTTTTTTTGAAACCATATCAATATAACATTCAAAATAGATATTATTGAAATATTTGAAATAATTTAAATCACTAGATAGACTTTTATGTAAGGTTTTCAATTAAACATCTATACACAAACTCTTTATACATTTATTACCAGATGGGTCCTTCCATGGCCTAGACTTTTTCCTACATAAGTGGTAATTGACTCGAGTAATTCCCATATTCCACCCCATTAATGAAATTAACTAAAAATTAATTCACTGGATGAGTTTTATTTCTTTTCATTGACTATAATCCAAAATCATAGTGTTAATAAAAATAATCATAGTTAAAAATATATATAATCATTTTTATAATATCATGAAACATTATTTTTCAATCCAAAACACTTTAGTTTTAACCATGGTTATATATTCAAATCATCAATTGTGGTTGGAAAAGAAAATATGTGTTATCCTAATTATTTCCCTTAGGAGGGTCAAACCATGTGGTAGTAAGTTATATTATCATATACTATGTTACACCGAGTTAGGTTCGACACATTGTGTTAGAGTTATTAATCCTAGGTATATATGTGTAAGAACCACATCCACATATAGTATCTTGATAGAGATATACTGATTGGAAGACCCATATAATCTATAATATACCAAAATTATATGGTATTTTTTTAATATTATATTCAATGTCTATATTAGGGTTATATTCCCTAATCAATGTTTTCTAGTTTCCATGGTTTATACTAAACATTATCTAATTTCAAATTAAAAACCTAGAACCTGATAACCCAGTGTAAGTGGTCATTTTATTACAATGGCATAGATACAAGAGATCACGTCACCAAAGGTCAATAAATTTAGTAGTCATGAGGAAACTATATATATGATTGTTTACCTTATTACAATAGAGAAATAAACATATAAAAAATGGAAATTAAATGACTTCTATTGTCACTTATTCTAAGATTTCATCTTGAAATCCTGGTGAGAAAAAAATTAAACAATGATAAAAAATTATCGATAAGTTTAACATATAGATAAATCATTAATCAATAATAAGTGAATCATAATTTATTAGGAATAATTAATATTTAATGGTTAATAACTAAAAAAACATTCCATAAATACACTAAGAAAAAATATACATCCATATATTTTTTTCATATTGAATATCATATGGATAAGGATAATTGGAGGTTGAATAATGAAAATCATTAGTTATTGGAAGTAATCTATCTTTCACATGAAAAATTACACTATTAATATGGTTTATTTATGTGGGTATATACCCCATAAATTATGTTATGAAATAAAACATAAAGTGTTTGCCACCACCTGTTTTGTCTCATGCGACAAGTCGATGCATCGAGGAGATATAACGAGCCCCACCAATCTATGAAATTCCAAATAATTCTTCATATATAAATATTTATCAATAAATCAATGTGACCCATACCAATTTATGTTTTTTTAATAATAATAATATATGAAAGTACTGTATTAAAATATTGTAAAATTCATTGGAGAAATAAAATTTTACTTTGTAAAGAAAAGTTCTATTGGAAAATCATTTCTATTTTTCAAAAAAAATATATTGAAAAAATTTACATCCCAAAAATGAAATTTTATAGAAAATGAAAACATTATTAAGGTATAAATGATCTCTATCTAAAATGAAAACATGTAAAAATAGTGTTTATTAAACTTTATAAATGGGTCACCATGATTTAGTTTAAGGGAATCGTTTAATAATTAGGTAAAGTAAAAATGGAATAAATGTTTTCCTAAAAACACCAATGAACTAAATTAGTTTTCTATGAAAACATTTTTCTTTTTATAAAAATAATATTGGCATAAAATATATTACGTAGTTCACTTGAAAATGGCTGAGAAATTAGTATGTTTCCTTTACTATGGCATGCATATCGGGAAGAATTAAGAGAGGGAACTTATAAAACAAGTATTTCCCCCTTAATGAAATATGAAATTATCTAGATACATGATTTTGGAACATATAGACAAAATTTATAATAATTATATTATAATTTATTATAATTTATTTGGTATAAATAGAGAGGAAAAGTAACTTAATGAATAATAGAGATTCAGGGAGAATCTCTTTCCACAATGTACTTAATAGAATCATATAAAAAAAATTAATTATCATAAAATTATCCATTTAATTCCCTGAAAATAAATATAATAATGATATTATATTTAAAATTTCATTATAAATACACTACATACATGAAATATTTTTTGAATGATGGAAATCACACAAAAATAAATGTGAGATTAGAAACCCCTTAGCTTATGTCAGAATCTGTTTTTAATGTGATCTTAATTTCAGAAATAATTAGATTAAATCAATCAATTAATTAATTCATAACCTTTCATACATTTATGTAAATTTCAATATTTTATTATATTTTTTATGGCCTTCATAATGAGTTATGAGGTATAGTCTTATCGTTCTAGATTATTTCTTTCCTTGGTTTTCATGATCGGTTTACTTGTATACAGGTATAGAAAAATAATTTAAAATGAGAAAATTTGTCCAAATTTGAAATTGTATGTTATTCACATATGTATATATTTTTATATGGCTATATACTTGATTCAGTTTTATGGTATGAGTATTACTAGTTAGATAAAATATTAGTGATAATAATTTAGATTATTTTGGCATTTTTATCATCAAAAATTAGTTTTGTCTTATAAACTAATATTATGCAAATATACTAGTTCATTAATGTTAAATAAGTATTAATACATATATTATAGTATTTTATAACCATAAAAATGGTGTTACTATCACCATTGAAGTCATAAACTGAAAAATGTCCACTCGTTATTAACAAAGGTGTTAAATCATAACATCATGGATAGTGTTTTTATTTTTAAAATAAAAAAAATAAGACAAGGGTTTCGATAGTGGATTTCCCACTAACATAAAAAAATTTAGTATATATAATATACTAGATTTATAATGTTAGATTGTACAAAATAGGTAAGGATATAATAAGGTGAAAATATATTAAAAAAAATTGAAAGGGATCAAAAAATGATTTACCTCTTGAATTATTCTCTTTGAGATCCTCTTTAAGGAACATGGAAATAGGCTTTTGGTGAGAAAAAAATAAAAAAAGTGGGGGAGAGTATTGGAAGGGTATATAGTAATAATATAAAAAACCATAATAGTTGTGTATGTGAGATGACAATGAGTGGTATTTATAGTGGATGAGAGGGGAATTTTTTGAAAACATTATTCATTGTTTTATTTTTTTGGATGAAGATAACAAATAGTGCTGACTCTTATGACTAAATACATTAATTGGTGCATTTTTTTGAATCGGTGGTCTTTAAATTAGCTATGACTTAAGTAATAGTGTATTTATATTTTAATTTATATATACCATAAGTTATCCCATGAGGTAGGGGTGAGTTGGTTACTAACGGTGGTGTCCTAATCCCAAGGTTCCTGGTTCGTGTCCCTGTAATGAAACAGACAATATATGACATTATAACCACTCATACAACCCTCTACCCCATTAGTAACATTCCAATGCCTTAGGCTGACCACCTTGGGCCTCTTTAGGGATGTGTGGCACATAGTGGGTGAGGTCACACCTATACCTCTTTGAAAAATACATGTTTTTGGAGGAATGTATTTTTCTGAGAGATGCATGATAAAGGGTCATCCAGATACTCTCTATATTAGGAAACTCATTGGAAAAAATGTGGCATTGCCAATGTCTCCTGATCATGATAGAGATGTTTTAAAAAATCCATAATCTACTAAGCCTGAGATGTTGTCTTCTCATAAGTCTATTCCTCATGTGCATAACATGAATGGATAATTATTAATGGAAGATAAGACCCTGATGAGTGGTCTCTCCACTACTTGGGTGGATTTTGAAAAGAAGATTACATCCAATGATGGTTATGTTGTTACATCCAATATATTTTTTGACACAGGAAAAAAATTCTAACCTCTCTATTGTTGGTTCTCCTGCTTGTACTGACCATAAAAATATAAGCATGAATGATAGTCCTGGTGAAGGTTTGCTACATGATGAGATTGTTGAGTTGGATCCTATGTCATAGGCTCCTCAACTAGATTATTATAATCATGAAATAAAAAATATTTTTAACTCCTCTTGGATATATGAGATGTGGGGTGATATATTTGAGGAAGAAGGGATTGTAGTGGGTAGTAGTGGTCCTACCACTTTAAAATAAGCCTTCTTTTCTGGAAAAGGGAAGGTTGACGATTGATTGTTCTTTACTCCTTCCACATTAAAGATAAGTCTGATGATGGACTATTCTAACACACCTCCCATTATGTCTACCCAATATTATATGCTATTAAGAATGCATAATTCTGATATTCGTAAGATACTTAATCAGGGAAAGTCCGAATCTAAAAGGGAAACTACATATGTCTCTAATTATGGAAATGACATGTCTTATTATTATTTTTAACATTATGATTCATAGATTAGGGAAAGTCCCTTTGTTTGACCCCTTTCATATTTCCTGTAATATATTATTTTATTTAATAAATAGTCAGATACATTACTTATGGTTGGACTAGTTTGTATATGTACTGTAAATTACAATTTTTCACCATTCAAAAAAATTAAACTATTTTAGGTAAACAACAAAAATTCACCCTCTAATTTTTCAACATGTATAATAAAAAAGTAGACTCTATTTTATGAAAATAATTTTCTAAATCTGGTAATGTTTTTTATTTAAATCATCATTTACATTACAAAATAAAAATTTAAATATTATAATTATTTTGTGATGCCTTGTAAAATTAATGAAGGTATTTAAAATTATCATATAATAATAATACTATAAAATATTAAATTATGATTCTATTATAGGAAAATAAATTTTCATTTATATTATTATATTAATTATAAATTTGTAAATAATTATTTATGTTACATTAAAACCCTACACTTAATTTTTCATTTTTAAAAAATTAATTTACTAAGTTCAGGATATAAATATACCATATTCTCATTTATAAAATATGAAAAATATATTTACACTTTCTTAGATGAAATTAAATTTCTATTGGTCATATAAAAATTCACAGTTGTCATATTATAATTCAAACAGTGTCATTACTATTCGTTAAAAATGTATATTAGAAGAAAAATTCTAAATGTTTATCCAATGTAAATTTTTATATTATGCTTAAAAAATAATTTTTATTCATATAAATATAATTCATAAATTAGTAAGATTTATATTTAAAACATGTTCATCATTAATAGTTGGTAAAATTTTATTTTAGATAAATATAGTTTTTATGCTTAGAATTGGTTTTTTTATTATCTTAAGCAAATTAAAATTATTGAATGAATTTGAAAACATGGTAAATAATATATATATATAATATAAAGTTCATTAATATCTATAACTAATTTTGATTAATTTAATTTATTAATATATAATATCATTGTGGGAATAAAAATAGTTTTTTATGAAATACATCCTTTATGTTCATTTGATTTTTATTTATGATTAATTAGTAATTAATGGATTAATTTTATAAAAATGTGTAAGTTATATTTTAGTAATTTTAATAATATTATTATTTCCTACTATTCTAAAACTTTAATAGATAATTAAGTAATTATATTTAATCTTATTTTAATTCCTTAATCTATTGAAAAAATTAAATTTTGAAAAAGGTATACAATAAATTAATGGGGTGTTATAGAATCACTATTTCATGTAATAAAAAACAACGTTCTTTTTGTGCATAACATAAAAATATATTTAATTCATTTGAATGAAATATTTAAAAAATTTACAGTTTTAGAGATTGAGTGAACAATCTATACTATTGTTCAATAAGTAGTATGGAACACCTATCATCCACTCTTGATGTGTTTCAGGGTAGAAGTGATGGTGTATAAATCATAGATCAAACTATATCTGGTGAATTTTTGTGTCCTATGTTAGGTTATAATATACACTACTAGGATGACCAATATATTTTTTACAATGCCTATGGCCTAGGTTTTCCCCCATGACCAACAATTATTTTCTTGGTAGTTTAACATAGGGGATACTTTTGTATTATTTAGATATTTGTATATTGTTTGATATTTGTGATACCTATATCATTTTTTGTTTTATTAGTTTGTTTCAAATTTTGAATAGTGTATTTTATGAATTATTTTATCCTTATTTCGTGTAGTGTGAGTTCAACTCCAAAATGATTTTGGTGATGCATTTGAAAATGGAGATTTTGAATTTAAAAGTGTTGTCTCATAATGTTTTTCTGTTTTTATGAAATAATTTGTTTTTATTTTCATATATTCATTTCAGGTTAAAAGTTTATAACCGTGTGATACTATATGTAAATGTATATAGTAATTAAAAACTAAAATAATCAATTGTATTAAAATATACCTTGAAATTTTATCATAAATTTAATGATTTTCTAGGGGAATGGTGGGGGAGGACTAATTAGTCCTTACATGATCACACATATATTATATCTCAATTTCTGATTTTTCGTGCTCTACTGACTACTTTTATAGTACCAATTGATTTATAATTTTAGGTCAGTTTTAATTTATCACATTCATCTATTTGTTCATATTTCTGGATTTTTAGTATATTTATTTGTTAATATATACTATCATGTATGTGTCTCTTGAAATGATATGTGTAATAAATATAGTTTTTTTTATTATTTTCTATAGTTGGAGGTGTAAATATACAATGGTGTAATGGGATATCAACCGTTAAATGTTTATTATATTTTGAATGATGTTTGATGTGTGGTATGGTATTATATGTCTAGATTTTTTCTTTTTTAGTTTATTATATTTTTAAAAAAAATAAATTTGGAATGTATTTCAAATATACATGTGGTTCAAAATGGTTATTGGGATTAACATACCCATTCTTAAACTATGATTTGAGAGTGAAAATTTTCCCAATTCTCATTAATTTCCCATAGAATATGTTTTTATTCCATGGAAATTGATAATGCACCTCAGGCCTATTGTGGGATGATTTGGGTTCATGTTTTGAGGGAAATACTTGTTGGGTCACAATAGGGTTGTTTTCTACAAAATTCCACTTAATGATGTAACCAATGAATAACATCTCTTTATCCCCATCATCCCTTTATAATATGTATTATAGTGACCATAGGTTTTATAAAATAATATTTCATAATTTTATATAGAATACAATTCAAATTTCAGAAATGGATTCCCAAATACCGTATTAGTTTAGTGGATTTGAAAAAATTGTAACATTAAGAATGGATCATAAGTGAGATAAATTTTATCCCACTTGGTTCTTAATGTATATAACCCTTCTAATACACATTATTAACGATACATATTTTCATAATATAGGTAATGGAAACATAAATGTGGGGTAATATCTAATTCTCAGTAAGGATAAAAAATGTATATATATAAATATATGCATAAACATCCATAAGGCTATGTAAATGTGATAAAGAAATTTGAATATCAAATACTACGTATAAAATATCATAACATGAATCATGTCTTAAATATTGGAATTTAATAATACATGAATCATAAATTAAACACGAGCATAATCTATAAAATCATATCATATGAATAAGACATTTAATTGTGTAAGACACATAATAATGTAATATCACTCCCCATAAGTCAAAGAAAATTTCATAAAGAAGCATGTTTTAAAAGTATATAACTCTTCAAAGAGAAATGGGTTTCATAAAAATCATGCCATCAAAATATAATCCATTCATAGATAGAGTATAAATAGAACTATTGGATCATTTTCCCATAATGAATTGAGTAACACCATAATATTTTATAATTGATGGAAAATAATTTGGAATTTATTTAAAAATACTTTCATGAGGATAATATCATCTCTTATTTATAAAACTCTTTTTCTTAAAACATAATCCTTTTTCAAAAAAATTGTTTCTTTGAAAATAGGTTGGAAAGAAATAGTAATAATTTTAGAAATGGTAAAAAAATAAAAAAATCATTGAAAACATGCTTAAAAATTATCTTCAAAAAACATTTGAGAACATTTTTTAAAATATTTTTGAAAAAATGTTTTTTTAAATTTATCACTTGTGTATCAAAGAAGGAAAATAAAGACAAGACTACTTGACTGATTTTGTAACATTTGGAACCTAAACCCCATGAAAGGGATATATCAATTGGATAGATAAATAACTATATATTTAATGATAATAACTATATAATATATTCACGTAAAATTTATGGACTACATAATAGAAATGTGTGGTGAATAACGCATAAATCTCATAAAAATAAAAGTGAGACTAAAAATCCCCATACAGTATTTGTTAAATATCCTTGTACATTTCTAAACATCATGTATAATAAATATAATTTTATTTTACATATAGCAAAGAAACATATTCTTATATAGAATACCATTTATTTCTTTATATCATGTTATTATTAACGATTCCATGTTAGTCTTATGTTTCATGTAATATATGATTTGATCTTTTCTTATGTCTTAATTTTTAATATTTTTAGTACTCATGGTTATATCATGATTTCAATAACATAAAAACTGATATTAATATCATTTATATTAATTATATGTTTATTTATAATAATATTTGAATAATAGATATACAAAATGAAATACACATTTCATGGATACAGTAGACCATTCATACGCATGAAAATTGTATTCATTTTCAAATAAAATTAAATGAAAGAAATTAAATGTGATATATATATATATATAATAACATTATAATTATATATCTTGTATATAATAAAATTTTATTAAACTCATCTTCAAATAAACACATGTAGAGTGTGAGTAAATCGCATCACTTTCAGGAGGTGGTAGTTCACACTTCCCTAAATGACATTATTGTATTTGTAGAAAATGGAAATAATGATGGAATTATTTTATAATGGTGTATAGAAAGTTTCTAAATTATTATAGCATGAAATTCATGAAATAAATGAAAATTAATTTATTCGATAAATATTAGGTTCCTCAAATTTAAGGGTTTCACATACTATCCCCTATAAATTTAATATCACCCTTGAAATTCATATTTATAATACCAAAAAAGAGGATTCATTTTACTAATCATATCAACAAGATTCCATGTTTCTTCCTCTAATGGGTGATTGATCCACTAAAATCATTATAAGGTGACTGTTTTTTCATAAAACATTCTCTATATGATCTATAATTTCAATTGGTTGTTCCTTTTATGAAATATCATGATATTTTGGTATGAAATATTTTTTCAGAACATGTGATGTGTTAGGTATGTACTTACTCATGGGAGATACAGTTAACACATCATATACTTCAGATATATCTTGACTATGTTCTTAAAAATAGGCTACCTTTCCAATATGTTCATGAATTTCAAAGGGACTAGTATTCTTATGGATTAGTTTCCATTTCTTATAGATCTTAATAAACATCATCCATGGTGAAATATATAAAAAAACATTCTCGTTGACATCATGTTAAGGAAAAAATGATGGTTATAAGCATAAATTTTCTTCCGAAATTGAGTTTCCTTGAAATGTATCTGAATATTTCGAACCTTATCATCCATTTCTTCTGCTATTTATAGCCCCAAAAAAGATTTATTTCTCTAAATTATTCCTAAAAATTTAGAGGTATATATTTATTCTCATTCAACAATTTATAAAATATCTATCTGAAATCTTGAATGAAGGAAATTTTGTTAGAAAACTCAACTAGAGGATGGTGTCAGTCCCAACCACCTTTGAAATCCAATGAACACGATCTCAATATATAAACTAGTATTTGAATTTGTCATTAAAAATAAATATCCATATATAGATGATATGTAGTTTTGAATATCAATTTTATTTCAACTTCTTGATACAGATATCAGTAAAAAATTAGCATAAACCTCATATCCCGATCAAATAAAATGGAATTTTGTACTGAAGGAAACCTTACCATGCCCTCAATGTATATACTAGTATGCTAATAATGAGATATTTATTCACTAATAGAAATAACGTACCCTTGAATTATTAATGTGGTAGACTTGAACCCATATACCATTAAACCATTTCATGGTTTTAGAGAGTCCACCGATAAATTCAATAGTGATATTCCTCCATATCCATTATGGTATAAGTAGTGGATGCAAGATCCACTTAGACTATTTTCCTTCAATGATAACATTATGGAATACTAATCCCAGAGATAAAAAAATAGAATAATTATCTTCATGTAGTCCCACCAAAAGTATTATATCAAATATCTATATAATTCCAGGATGAATAGAGAGTGAATCACAATTAACATTTTCTAATATATCGTTCATAAAATCTGATAAAAAAGGAACACATACATAGACCCTAAAACTTCTCATTTCATCTTGAACAAGTCTAAAATCATGATAACTTCCAATCTTCTTTTATAGGTCTTCATATTCACTGATTTCCTCTATAATTATTACATGGATATATGGTTTACCATTGAATTGAGAAATATATGGTTTCTATCATTTATTAATTATTTCAAGATGTACCATTTCTAAATCTAGGAATATTAAATATTTTTTATCATCATAAAGGATAAGTTTTAATGATCATTTTGACTCAAATAATTGGTCAAATTGTTTGTAGGGTGGTAATGTATTAATCAGTCATAATACTTTACCATCTCTAATGATCTTCTCTGGTATATATTGGACTCATTTTGTGTAAATATATATTTTAGAATGTTACGTTTAGTATATATACCACAATTTTCTCCATAAAGATAATTTTTACAAATATCTTATGAAACAATTACCGATTCTAACTTCAAATCATGTGTTAGGTAATTTTTCTCTTGGATATTCAATGTTCATGATCCATAGTGATAACCACTTTATTCTACATAAGAAAATATCCCTATCCCTTCATGGGTGAATCACTATATATTAAAAACCCCTATACACTATAGGGTAGTGTAAAAACAGGTGTGCTTCCCAGCCTTTTATTACCTTTCATGGATTTTCCATCACTTTCATCTGTCCAATGGAATATGACACCCATTTGAGTTAACATAGTTAGAGTATTTTATATTCATTATAAATTTCCAACACACCATCAATAATGTCTATCTAATTCATGAAAACTATGAATTTGACTCACCGTTGTTGGTCTTGGAAAACATTAATTTGCATCTATACATTATGGATCTATTATTATACCATCTCCTAAAATTATTTAACCTAAAAATGAAACCATTTATAGCCAAAATTCAAACTTTGTAAATTTTTCATAGAGTCTCTCCTTCCTTAGGGTCTTTATTATATTTCTTAGGGGGGGTATTAAAGTTATTCATTTCTCTTTTAATAGATTAGAATATAATCAATAAATACTACCTAAAACTCATCACGGTTATCTATAAAGACTATATTCATCAAATTCATGATGATAATAGAGGAATTATTAAGACTAATGGAATAAATATATATTCATAGTTTCGATACCTTGTACAAAATTACTTTTTTGGTATATACTCTATCCTGACCCTCAACTGATGATATCCACAATGATGGGAAATGTTTGAAAAATATTGAACTTTATATTGTTGATCAAAGAAGTCATCAATATGGGGAAGAGGGTACTTGTTCTTGATTGTGATCTTGTTAAAATACAGATAATCAATGTAGAGTTTCATTGATCCATCTTTCATTCCCCAAAATATAATTGGTGGTCCCCAAGGTGAAACACATGGATGAATGAGTTCTAAATCATGGTTTTCTTGTAGTTTCCCTTTCAATTCATGTACCTAAATTTGATCCATTTTATAGGGTTTCTTTGATATTTATATAGAATACATTATTATTTATTTTGAGAACCCAACCTCACGTTTTTGTGTAATACTAGAATACTCATCCTGGAAGACATGAATGAATTCCCAAATAATATCCATATAATCAATGCCGATTTTATCACTTTCAATTTGATACTAACACACCTTCTGAATGAGAATTAAGACCCATAAACTAGACATAATCTCCATAGAAAGGTCATACATATCATTACATTGATATATGATTATAGGATGGATTTAAATATAAAATGTAACTTTCCTTCATTGAAAATTAATTTGAGAATTATGCATATAAATCCATCCATGCCTAGTATTACATAAAATTCAACCAATTGAATAATGAAAATATTGTTGGTAATCAAATTATCAAAAATTTAAACTAGATAATAATTATATAATTAAGATGTAATAATCATACCAATATGGGCTTTCACTAATAATTCCACATATAACAATTTTGGAGGAATTTTAAAACCATTTTAAAATTATTTATATACAAAAGTGTGGTTATTTATTGAATCAAATAAGACATCAATAGTATTGTATTTTATGGTATGTGTACAATTCACCATGTCGTTATCGCACCCCTCTTCAGAAATAGTGATTTCATGAGATTTATCATTGTCCCTCGGTTTAAAAGGTTACTCAAGATGATCATCATAAAAAAAACCCTCATTTTTTCATCAGTTAGCATAATTTACATCCTCTTTACACATGAATCACTGATGTGTGGGGGTAATTTATATGGATATTTCCATATATTTTTATCATTGGATAGATTCTTCCCATCAGTTAGACATTATAATACATAAAGACCTCTCATCCCTCACTGAAAAAATTTACTAGACCCTATAATACAATATTATTCATGCTTCATTCCACACATGGAGAATAAATGAAAGATCATCTTCATCTCTTTATGGTTTTTATATTTTGAACAACACATTCATTTTAATTATAAAACCATTATATTGTTATATAAATATAATATAAATTTAAAATTTTATTTTTAAATGCACTATATTTTTATAGCTTTTAAATTCTCTTGTATATAATTCCATTACAATGCATTACTTTAAGATTCTAAAGAACCGATAAAAATTACTTTTGGGATGGTTGATTATTGTAGAAATGTACTGCATAATTATTTTTATATTAGTATCATAGGTTCTAAAAGATTCTTCATCCTCATGTTTCAAATCAATGTACTCATTTTCCATATTGGTATGAAGAACATGAAGATACTAAATATTAAAGAATTTTTTCATGAAATCATCCCAATTCATGGATTAAATTTAATCTCAGAACCTCATATTCTTGATTACATTACACAATAGGACTACTTCACAATATAAATAATAAACAACCAGGATGAAATTCTCATGTTCTAAAAAATGGGGAATGGAGAATTTATTTTTTGATGTAATGGTCCATTATTCATCCACATTGGGATTAGATGATCTAATGATATAAGGAGGATGTTTCCCCATGATGGAATCAATAGAACATTGTTCCATCCATATATTGTTTGGAAGTATAGCATGATTCATAGGTTGAGAATGTTGGGTGAGAAATTCAATGAGAATATGTATTCCATCTCCCATAAAATTTTGATCATTAGGAGTAATATATTTTCATAGTATGTTTAAACCACGATTAATGTGGTTCATTTAGGTTCTACCAATTTAATAAAATAAAAAAATCATATAGTAAGAGATATTTTTCATAGTGAGGAACAACATAATCCTAAATACCTTGTAATGGATGTCTATATTATGAGACATTATTTATTATGTGATACCATAGTTTTATCCAAGTTAATTCATATAAAAATAATAATTAAACCCTTTTTTATGGTTCATGGTGAGTTTTTGAATTCCCGAACTATATCCCCTTGGAGTGTGAAACCAGGTGTGTATAAAGTCATGTTTTACTAAACCAGTTCTCAATTAAGTGTAACTCAATAAAGTATTTTCGAGGGTTTTACCCATGTGTGTAAATATATTCTTTACCCACAAACACTTATAGTATTTAGATAAGTATATATTTATAGAAAAATACTCACCCTATCCTTTACAATAATACTAGAATATTTTCTTATACAATTACTTATCCTTAGACATAACCATACATATTTTTTTATTAATCTCACTAATTTTATATCATCTTTTTTTATAGTGGATAAATAAAAATTTCCTTTGATACCAATTATAGAGACCCTAACTTTTCATTCATTAATATTATCTTATTTTTTGGAAGACATAAAAAATTTCACAAACAGATGCCCAAAGACCATAGTAGTTTAGTGACACCAAAAAAATGGAAACTAAAACTATAGTACATAAGTGAGATACATTATATCCCACTATTATCTTCATGACTATAATCCTTATTATACACATCATACTTAATACACGTCTTCATAACATGGGGGTGGAAACATAAAAACTGGTGAGCTTGGATGCTATGTAAGGGTAAAAAAGGGATATATTTAAGCAAAAAAATAGAATAAGGTTAAAAAATGTGATTATGACATTTCAAGATCATACCATGTATATCAAAGATCATAAAAATTAATCATTTCATAACCATTGAAAATTCACAAGGCATAAATCATAAGGGAATAAAGTGAATAAGAAATTAAATCATTACATATGAATAATAAATAGAGTTCTAGAACACAAAAAATCATGCACTTTCATTTCATATATGTTAGGGTGCATTGAAAAAACAAAACCGAGAACATCATGTAGACTAAACCTACTGGGTGGGACCCAAAACAGTCCTATTTCTCTCTCCATTTCTTTTAATGATTCAGGATTCCCCATATTCCCTAGTGGATCACATTTTTCCACCATCCCATAGTGGATCAATAATTTTAACTTAAATCTCATCATTGTACCATGATATTGAAATAACTACCGATTATATTTGAGGGAGATGTAGGTAACACCAATCTCATAATGAAATCATTCATGCATGTGACAAAAAATCATATACAATCGTATCATAAGAAATGAAATAAAATAGAGGTCATAAAAATGTAATCATATCTTAACCTATAATAAATGGTAGGCTTAATAATAATTTAATAAAATCATAAAACATTAAAATAATTGGGTTTCTTAAGAATATAACCCCTGAAATAGAAACGAGTTTCATATAATTCATGCCATCAAAAATTAAACCATTAAGTGAAAGAATATTAATAGACCATTTGGATAATTTCTACATAGTGGAATGAGTAAAAAAATACATTATATCCTATAATGAATGTAATTTGGGGATATATTTTGAGTTCTTTTCTTGAGTAAAATATACTTCCTATATTGAAAAACACTTTTTGAAAAATAATATATTTTTAAAAATATTTTTCTTTGAAAATTGCTTTGAAATAAAATAAAGAAACCATGGAAACCATAAAAAATGTTTTACAAGACCTTTCTATGGAATGTGATCTTAAAATATCATCTTGAAGAAAAAAATTAAAACATATCTTTTAAAAGTCAACGTGTGTGTCTCAAAGAATGAAAATATAGACCAAACTATTTTACCATTTTGGTAACATTTATTAAATAATCCACATAAAATGTATATCATAAAATAGATATGTATATACCCATATATTTATGTATAATATTAATATAATATATTCATGGGATGTATATGTAGTATAAAAGGGAAATGAGTGTTGAATATGACATAAATATCACTTAAATAAAAGTGGGACTTGAAATACCCATACCATATCTCTTGAATCCTTTCACAATCATTCAAAATTCCTGTATAATAAATATAATTTTATTATAAATATACCATATAAAAATATTCTTATATATAAAACTATATATGTATTTATATCACTAACTTATTAACAAATCAATGTTAATGTTGTGATTTTATTAATATCGAAATTATTCGTTGTATGTGTTTAAATATGTTATATTTTTTGGTCCCCATTCTTATATAATTATTTTTATAATTTTAACTAAGATATAAATATCACGTATATTAATTTTATATGAATTGATAATAAATTATGAATGGAATAATTAGAAAATTTAATACATCATTCATAGAGATGATAGGTCATACATACACCTGAACATTGATTCAATTTTCTTATTGTATTATAAGAATGTATGTAATTGACATATATGTAACTATATTAACTTATTTAAGTTGAATTATTATGTTATATATATCATATAAATTTAATATACTCATATTTAATACATTCAATGTAGAGTGTGATCAAATCACATCGCTTTAAGGCACCAGTAGTCCACATTTCCAAAAATGAAATTATCATATATACACAAAATGGAAATCGTGAAGGTATGTTTTATATAATAATTCATGAATAATAAATACATTATAAATAATTTTTATATCATATAAAAACAAAATTTTATTTATATTTCACAACCATGAGAGGTGGTAATGTAAATTAATGAACAACATCTTCTTGTGAGGTGATAGTTCACCAAACACAAAAATGGTATGTTTTAAACCCATTATAATTAAGTGTATATATGTGTAGGTTGAACCATTATAAAGAAACTAGGTACATTTAATATACTTTTCTTGTTATATATGAATTGAATAATAAGAGTTTAGGGGTGTATAATGAAAATAAAACCAAAAATCTTGAGGAAGGACTTTACCTCTTCTTTGGGTAACTCTTTATGGTTCGTAAAAAAAGGATTCCTTGGATAGATTTATTCCCAATGTGATTATTATAGGATAAATTTTGGGATATTGGGAGGATATTTATTTGTAATTTTTTGATCCATTATGCTCGAGTGGTGTGAATTAGTTAGATGGGTGAGTTCATTTTTATAATGGAGGAGTGACAGTCTTGTAAATTTTATAGAATAGAATTCTATCAAATTTTTCCTAAGTAATGTTGCATAACCAATTGTACCCATCAGATAAAAGTGATTATTGTTTATAAATTTGAAATTTCAATCTATTTTTTACAAGTTTCTAGGTAATTATTGGCCATAATATCAGCATTTTATAATCTATTAAGTTGATTTTTCTCTTAATTAATGTAATTAATATTAATCACTTTCAATAATATTTTTGAAAAAATATAATCTTTACTTATTAGAAATTATAAATTACACTAATTCCAAATATGGAATCTTTTTTACCGAAATCTAATTAATTAATTGGATGAAATTAATTTATATTTAATCCTGTAAATGGTTTGCGACAATAGGTTTTTTGACAATAAACTTTTACAGGATTGGAATGTTTTGATATTTAATTTCTTTTAGAAACTAGTTTCAATAAAATAAATTTAAATAATTGACATAAAATTAATCTAATTACACTTTAAAACCAATTTAAAATATTCCATCAATATATAAATAAATTTATTGAGGAAGAATTTTTTAATTAAAATTCAGTATATTTCACTATCTGTCACAAAATGATGTTTTTAAGAAAAATTCAATGAAAATTTACCTAATCAAACATTGATACTATTAATTAAAAATTTTATTTTTTTCATAAATTTTAATTTTAAAACCTTTCAATAATAAATTTTATTATTTTTCATTGAAGGACATAAAAAGAATCAATTTTATGTAAATTGAATTTTCCAATATATAATTACATTACTAATATTTTTATGTCTTTTTTTCAATATGATTTATTTATATAAAACAACTAAAAATAAAATTTAAAATTTCGTTATTAATATCCACATTAGTATGTTAAATAGTTTTGTTATACCTATCTTATTTGAATAATTATAATTATAATATGTTGTTTTATAGAAACATAATGATGTGTGTAACACAACAAAAGTCTGTATTTTGTGTAGTGCATGCTTAACATCATATAGTATATAATTATTGTTTGAATTAGATTAACATGCAAATAAATACATAAATTGAAATTAAATTATTTTAGGAAAAAAGGTTCATAAAATCTTGATGTATTAGATTTATAATATAGAGGCTTACATAGGTTTTTATGACATGAGGTAAATAGTATAGACACATTTGGATTATGATGGATCATGTTCATCCAATTAATATATGTATTTATGTTAACTATAATGATAAAGTGTTTTTATACATAAATATCACATATTTTTATATGAATATTAAATGCAATTCATAAACAGGTCTTAAAGACCATAACAGTTTTTCAATTTGGATACTAGAAATGCAACTTTATTATCTCATGAATGATCTCCATCATCTCCCACAAAGATCATCTCTTATAGTAATCTTCTTTCGCATAACCTATATAACCCATTATTCAAAACATAGGTAATGAAATATCAGAAATGGTTTTCTCATATTCATAGTTTTGTTAAAAATAAGAGATCCCAATCCATGATAATATGAAACCATAAGATAATCATAAGAGTTTGTGACCAAGGAACTATCTTATTATGATTATTAACAACATATCCTAGATCTTAAATGTGAATCATGAAATAAAGCATTATGATTTAAAAAATGGTCCATTAGAGTTTAAAACCATCATAATTTAATCTTGAATCATAATATCAAGTCATAAATGTGTTGGAACATAATAAATAATGAAAAATTATCAGTATGTCAAGGTTAACTACCATGAAAATAAACATTGTGGATCTGGATAAATCAGATGTTTTCCATTCCATACCAAGATTCATTTATTTCCTATATTAGATCATGATATAATTTTTTTTCTATTGTGGATTGGGACTCACCACTTTCCCATTGTGGATCAATCCAATCGACTTGCACCAAATATTTATATCATTATATATAAATATTTAAATAATTTATTAGAGGTAGATATAGGTCACATAGGTCTTAGAATGAAAAACATAATTGATGTTACCATAATATCACAAAACATTCATCATGACATAAAATCATAACTTTTATAGTGAATATGGGTTTCATAAACAATCTATCAATTCATTATTGCATAGCCCAAAAATATTAAATGGGTCTCATGAATATTTGATTAACATAAATGATAAATATCGGTAGAATGAATAAGGATGGTATCATTCAATATTATCCCTATAAAATCATAATTAACACCAAAGGATGTCTTCATAGAAGGGAATTTTTTTTTTTGAAATATCACTTTGATCATTTCTTGAGGACAATATAGAGTCCACTTTGAAGAATAATTTATAAAGAATATAACATTTTTAAACTCATTTTATTTAAAAACAGTAATTGAAACTTATAAATTAATAGTTAAATATAATTTAAATCAGTTCTCATGGAAAATATCATTTTTTGAAAAAAAAACCTTTTAAAACATAATCCAATTTTAACATGCAATTTTTTGAAAAACAATTCAATACTATGATGTGATCATTGAAAATCATAATTAACATTTATTAAGAAAAATTTCATTCTATATTTTGAAAAAAAACATTACAATCCGATAAAATAATAAAATTATTTTATTTTAATATAAAATATATAACATATTAAATAATCATCAAAGGAAATATTTTTTGTAAAATCATAAATTATTTTTCATATAGTATACATTAATACAATGTTGTGTTTCAAAATTTTCGTAAAATCACAATTTGTTTTATTTGGAATAAGACATGAAGTTTCAATTCATTTTTTTAAAAAATAAAATGTGAGTAAAATTTCCTTTAATAAAACCTTCTTTTAATATAAATATATTTTTTATGGATGTTTTAAGAAAATAATGTTTTTAGAAAAAATGTCTTCAACTAAAGAGAGAAATAATGTTTTTTCAAAAATAAATTTTTTTGAATTTTTGATTACATAAATAGTAAAAGTGGAAGGGATAATATTTAATTTCATTAATAGCCCATATGAAATAAAATTAATGACCTTATTGAGAGATAAATCATAAAATTTTACAATTTGAAGAATAATCATAAACAATTTGGATAAACAATGAAACTATTAAATAAAACCTTTCCCACTTTTGTAACATTGAATAATAAACCCTAATAATGAATAATGTAAATTTAAACATTTTATATCATGAGAGTAAGTAAATTGATGATATTATATGTCAATGGATCTATATATCCACCTCATAAAATAGGATAGGTTCATAACATATGATATATCTCAAAGAAATAAAATTGAGACAAAAATCCATTACTACTTTGTAATGTCTTGGACCATAAACCCAATAAAATATAGATTATATGATATATATTCAAATACCCTTAAATTTAAGGAAACTAATAATAAAATACCTTCTTGGGTAGTATATACACCTTATATAAAATACATGGTGAATATTTATTTTGTGAAAATGAAAAATAAATGTGAGGTAGAAATCCCTTACCCTATTTACCAACTTCATTTATAGATGTTAGAATCTCATGTATAATTAATATAGTATTATTATACATATATTTACAAAACATAAAAATTGTCCATACCATAATGATTTACATAAGAGTATTTATACTCCATTTATTAACAATTCCACGTTCATGTCACGATTCATTGAATAGGTTCAATTTTTCTTGAATTATTGATTTCTTATAATTGATGGTCTTTTATAAGGTACCATACTTTTTCGATTTATTTTTTTCTTTCCATATATTTTTTATTAGTTAAATAAAAGATTAAATTTTTTAAAAGATTTTTATAATAGAAAATGTACAGTCATCACTTTGTAATTTTTAATGGAATGTTTTTGGAGTCCGACACTGAGTAGAGTGAGATTCCGAGGACCGAAAATCCTCGGTGAAAGAGAAATAAAAATATTAATTAGATTATATTACGCGCAGAAAATTTATTCAAAATAATTGAATAATTCCAAAATGGTGCATTGTATGTAATATCTTAGATCATAGTTAGATCGAAAACATGGTTTTTACCCTTGACATGGTATGCAATATGTAGGAATCAAAACATGGGATAAATCTCTCTTGAGACATAGTTATTAGATAATATTAAATATATTTTTTTTAATAATAATTAAATATATCCCAAAAGGTGATTCTTATTGGAAATCTGAGAGAAACGATGGGTTTGAAATAAGGGGATTACCCTAGACAGGGTATTACATCTTTTGTGTCTAGTGTTTCAAAACCTCACTCACAAAAAAAACCCTTATTATTTTAATTGAAAATTTATTCCATATTTTAATTAGTAAATCATTAATATCTCATAAAACTTGCATCTTATAAAAAATTTAAAACCACTTATGGGTCCAAGATGGGGGGTTTTACGCTATGTTAGGTATATTTATTATACATAATAGACATATTATTAAGATCTCAAATAAAAATTTGTTTTACTAAATTAAATAATTAAGTTAAATAATTAATAAAACAAGGGTATTGTTCAATCAACTTATCCAATGGATGATAATTATTCTAGACCACCGAATAGTTTATAAACCTCGTTTATGGATAGTTTTTACTATAAGAAAGCGTAAAATGTCTTCTAGGGGTGAGATAAATCTCTCTGTCTATAAGAAATAGATGGTACAGACAAAAAATGGGGAGTTTTAATTTTGGTTTTTATATGAAGATGCTCGGCCAACCCAAATGACAACCGAAGGCATTTGAGAATGACTGGATCTAACTTGATCCACAACAATTGGTTCGTTTATGAAGAGATATTGAACCGTTATAATTTTAATAAATCCAAAAATTAAAAATCATTATTTGATGTCAGTTTCAACCATTTATTATTGGAAGAGTGACTTATTCTACCCCTAGAATATGTTGCATGATTTATTTCAGTGAAAATGGTCTGCAAATGAGGGTTATAGACTCTTCGGTGGTCAAGAATATGTTTCATCTATAAGATAAGATGATTGAAAAATACCCTTATTTTATTAATTATTTAATTTAATAAAACATTTTTTTATTTGGGACCATAATAATTATTCTTTATCTTACGTATAAGAATTATAGACAACCAAGGTTAACCCCCCCCCCCCATTCCAGACCAATCAGTGGTCTCAGATTTCTCGTATGACATGAGATTTGTTTTATATTAATGATTTAATATTTAAAAAATGGGAATGAATAATTAATTAAAATAAAAAAGAGTTATTTTGGCGAGTGATCCATCCAAATGCCTGACACATACAAATGTTATATCTTTTCTTCGGTAAACCCCACATCTCAGACCCATCAACGGTCTTGTATTTCATATATGATGCACCATTTGGAAGATATTTATTTATTTTTAAGAAAATAATATATTAAATATTATCTAATATGATTATATAATTATTTAGGCATCTGAATGCTTGAATATTATATATTTCATACAATTCCATTGGTAAACACCTTGTTTTGAAAGTAATCATGATATCCTATTTTTTATATGATGCACCATTTTGAAGTTATTCAATTTTTTTATAAATTTTAGGCACCTAATATATTATAAATAATATTTTTATTTCTCCTTCATCGAGGCTTCTCAAGAATCTAATACTCCCACTACTCATTGTCTAACTCCAAAAACATTCTAATAAAAATTAAAAAGTGTTAACTGGATAATTACTCTTGTACAATATATTTAGAATATTTATTAATTTATTTTTATAATAAATCATTTATATAAATAAAAAATATGTGGGAGAAGATTGAGATCATTTAAAATTCATATCTTATAACATGCCACCCTCGAGTAGTACTCCCAAACATCTCTAGGATTCTAAATAAAAAAATGATCAATCCACATAGCCAACATGTCTACCCTTATTTCTTATGTCTCTTCTTTCACACATCTATGTTTCCATAATACAAAAACTATTGGTATAGGATTTCCCCTCAACACCTCATTTTGATCAAAACATATATTATATGACCCTCAAATAACACTTCTATCTCAAGTTCGACATCATCCACATCGATCACATGTAAAGGGTTGTGGTGATACTATTGTAGTTTTGATATGTGGAAGTCATCATGCATAGCAATACATTTTTGTAGATAAGAAAATATGCATTCTATTGACCCGATTCACTACATGATATCAAAAGGCCCAACCAAATGATGCTAACAACTTTCACTGACATAGTATCTTGTAGTGACCCAACCGAGGAAAAACCCAAAAGAATAAACAATCACCCTTTTTAAACTCTATGGGTCATCTTTTTCTATTAGCATATTAATTATAACTACTGTGAAGCATATCTATATGCTTCTGAATTAGTTGATCCTTATCTGTGATCTCCTATACGAGACTCAGTCCCATCAACCCTGACTCACTTGCTTCCAACCGGCATAGCGGTGATCTTAATGACATACAAAAAAGAGCCTCTATGGTTCCATTTGTATCGTTTTTTAATAAATGTTTTTATAGGAAAACTACACTAAATCACAGTGATTCTACCATAAGCCAACAAAGTCACACACACACCCTCAACATATCCTCAAAAACATGTATAGTATAATCTAATTTTCTATCTTTTTGTGGGTATAAATCCGTACTCAATAAAATCTAGGTAACAAGATCATTTTTCAAGTGCTTCCCGAAGTGTAAATTAATATTGGAATCACTATTTGAATATATAGTACATGGAACACCATGAAAATTTATTATCTCCCATACTTAGTGCTCTCCCAACTACTCCACTATAATGGTTTCCCTTATAGGAATGAAATGTGTTACTTTTTCCAGAAAATCCAAAATAACCCAAATAGATTTATTCTTCCAACGTGTCTTCAGAAGACTAACAAAAAAGTCCATGATCATGTCATCCCACTTCCATTATACAGTAGAAAAAGGTTGAATTAAACATTAATGTTATTGATTCTCTTTCATCGCCTGCTGATAAATGTAGAATTGTGTCACAAAACATACAATCGTGTTTTTTTTATTTTTAACCCCCAAAAATATCTTTGTTGGTCACAATACATTTTAGTCACAATGAGATGCACTGCCCATTTGGAGGCATGAAATCCCTGCAAGAGATCCCCTCACATCCTCATAGGCACAAAAACTTGATTCTTTACATAGATGACCTCATCCTCATCTATATTATATTCTGAAGGATTTTTTTCACCTTCCATGAATTCCCTAATGGCCAAGAACTATGTTTCCTCATACATCCTATCCCTGATCAATATAAAAAGTATAGATTCTACTAGAACTAACATGATTGTTATCTAAACATTATTTTTCCGGAACCATGACATGAATCTTAGATAGTAATGTCTTCATCTTCTACACACCACTATATTACTAAACCATCAGAGTCTGATATTTCTTAATAAGTGTTTCAACCACATTTTTTTATTTCACAATAGTATATTCCATCTCAAAATATAATGACTTAATATGATCAACCCATCTTTGTTACCAAATATTCTAATCACATTGTGAAATTATACACCTCTAGATATTGTAGTCAGTATAAAATGTAAAATTATCTCCCAAGAGATAGTTTCACCAACACTTCAATGAGTAAAACAATTCTTCCAAATTGAAGTCATGCATATGGTAATTTTGTTCATGTAACCACAGCTATTGAAACCCATACGACACAACTTTTTCTCTTTTCATAAAAAAAAATATCTGATTATTATCCCTGAAGTGTCATAATACACCATGTACTCTTCAGTTGACTATGCTAGAACCAAAATTGGTTCTGATGTCAAATTCTTCTTCATAACCTAAAATTATTTTTCTCAAATATCCAACCATTCAGCCTATACTAAATTTTTGGTTAATCCCGAATGCAGAGCTTCCAATTTGAAATAGTCTTGGATGAATCAACTGTAATATTAATATAACCCCATAAATCATTGTATATTGAAATAATAATTGGGATTCTCTCAAGAAACCACTACATGTCCCTTATTTGGGTGCAATAACACACATACCTTCGATATGATGTTCCCTTAGAGGTGTACCTGGTCAATCCAAACCTGACACTTAGTTAGATTGGATTATACCTGATTCTATCTCAGTGTACATAGGATACTGTTAGGATGTTTTTTATGATAATCATGAGTCTTGGAGTATATAAATATTTTATCCAAAAATACCACCATAAACTAATATAGTTACGGATGGATGATCCTATTCATCATGGCCATAAACACTACCAATATGTATTTTAGCCCAAACCATTTTATGGAAAACTCATAAATCTCATTCCTTCTCCTAAAATCAGTCCTCGGTATATCATAAATCAGAACTCTCAACTGATGATACCCTGATCCTAATTTGATCTTGGAGAAAACAAAACTTCCCTTCAACTTGTCAAACAACTCATCAATATGTAGAAGTGGATATCAGTTCTGCAGATTCATCTTTTTCAACCTCTGATAATCAACACACAAATGTAAACTATCACCATCCTTCTTTTCATGAAATATAAGTGATCCTATATGTGATGTACATGTACATATAAATACTTTATCCTTCAAGTATTTCTGCTAAGTCTTTATTTCTTGAAGCTCTTTTGAGGCCATTATATATGGTGGAATAGACATTGGATCATCCCATGACATGAGATCAATAGTAATTTCCACATCTCTCTCAGGTAGAATACCTATGATGTCTTTTGGAAATACATCCTATAATACTTTCACCAATGGTGGAATTATATCATTCCTAACACCTTTTTCATCTTGTAAAAGACTAGAAACATGGGCAGTGAGATCTCCCAATTGTTGAGTAATTATCCATGTCAGCCTTCTTAGATAGCCCACTCCCCATGGTGAATATAATGGTCACCCATAAGAGACATAAATGTAACCATATGGTGGTAAAAATTAATAATGGATACATTGGTGACTATCCATTCCATACACAAAATTAGGACGAAGCGTGTCATTTAAAGGGTATAGAGTTCCAAAAAAAATGATACTCAGGGATCTCTAAATAATATCCCTTGTAGATATAGATATATCTAGACTGTACACCCAGCAATTTATCTATCACCATAACCCCAAATCAAAAACTCTACTGAAAGGCTCAAACCATTAACATGTTTTGTATATATAAAATAATGAGATGCACCAATATAATATAAGGAAGTAGCTAAGGATGAAGCCACCAGAATTGTACCTCTCACTGTTGATGGTCCAGCTTTGTTATCCACAACTGTAGGCTACACTGAATGTAACTATCATGAACATCTTCGCTATGATGTTTTCTGACTTAACTATGTATCACTAGTTAGATAATATGGGAACACTTTCCTAGAAGCAGCACATCCACTAACTCTATTACCTTAGCTATAGTAGAACTCCAACCACCAGACTACTATGGTGCATAAGACTTTATTCTCGCACTCTGAATCGATTTAGCTCCTCTATCACTACCTGAATACCTCATGTTAATAAAAAACATCATTATTTTTTCCATATTTCTGCAAGCTTAGAATTCTAATGGAGGATAGTGACAATGTTTCTAATAGTGTCTCATCCAACCACATTCGTGGATAATCACATGGGTAAGATCTTGTGTAACTGATCCCTCTGATTATCAGATCTTCTTCCCACTACTCTGGATGACATTATCATAACTTTTAATACTTCTCTTGAAGTAATTACCACCTGACCATATAAAAGGAATCACTTTTTTCCCATTAAAAGCCTCCTTTAGATTCCCCTCATAAATGAGTTCCTTATTTACCACTTCTGTAAATTTATTCAGAATAAAAATATTCACATGAGGCTTAATTTCACATTTAATTCTATCCTAATATCATCTTGATAATGTATAATCAACTACTACTAATGATATTGAAAATTTTGTAAGTTTTTAAAGCATCCAACATTACCATCCCAGATATTTTCCCCAGAGGCAGCCTCATGAACTCAGTTGTTTCTCCTACATGAGAATCTCTCAATAAAAGTGCTCAAAGAACATATACTGAATGTCCTTCCACTAAATATATTCTACATTTCCACCCCATGTTTGTATGTACCACCAAAAACTCTCTTAACCATAGAACATGTAAGCTACCACCATGGATCTATTCTCAATTAGAGTCTCAACATGTTTTAGTATAGTATGGATCGACTCAACTCAAAACTCTTCTACTTTAGGTCCTCCTTCTTGAGAAAACATTTAAGGGTGATACAATTAAAACTATCTTATCAAATCAGACATTATTTTCCTGACCCACCCAGGGTCTCAATCTGTGTATTGCATGAAGCGACTTAATTTCCTTTGAAATTTTCCCCTTCTTCCTCCTCTTGTACTATTGATGCCTCATGTTCGACTACTAGAGGACAATTCCTAGCCATTCCCCCAGGTCATCATCTCAATAAGTGACGTGGATGCATATTTCTACAAATCCAAACACACATCTTATGTCATAGTTCACAATGATAACACAATTACTCGAAACCTATTTATTTACATCATTCTATTATTTTACAATATTTTATTTCAATTTCACTTTCTCCTCCATTATCATTACAACTATAGAAGTAAGGAAAAAAAATTAGATTTAAAAACATACCCATAACCTATTTTCTTGTGCATAACTAAAATGATACATGTCACAATAATTCTAATTACCATAAATGATTCATGCAGACTCAACAATCATTCCATTTTGGGCCACATATCAGTACTCCGGAAATTCCAGAAATAATAATCAAATCACACAATAAGTGCATCACTGAAAGTGAAATAATATTCAACTATAATAAAAAAAACAATGAAAATAATCCAACTATAAGCACTTGAATTTTACATCATACAAGGGTTTTCAAATCTTATGCATGAGCTCATTACCAAGCCTCAAATTTTTCTAGTCTTATATCTACCTTTCACCAAAAAGTAAGACAAAATAAGAAGAAAGAAAACCCAAACATTTGATCACACAATGAAAGATCCCATCCTAGGTTACACACAAAGGTTCTGAGATCTAGTTTACCACATAACCTCAAATTCACCTCCACGTACTCCAGAGGCTACCGACTAGAAGAGATAGTGTAGTAAGTTAGTCGTTGGGAGACTATATGTAGCACCCAGAGATTTTATGAGAAATATTATTTTTAATTTATTTGATTTCTTGTGTTTTACACTACACCAAAATTATCTTGCACTATATGAAACACCTTATTAGCTTGTATTATATGCAAACACTATTCTTGGCTTGTGTTGCACATAAGAGCGACCTTCCTCAATCACATGTGTTGTACGCAATACCGAGTTTCACTAAACAACGATATATTGTTATAATATTATTATGAACTAGCTGTTATGAATAGTATTTACTAAATTATGAATTTTATAACATTATCACTCATCTTACATGTTATCTATGACATGGTGTAAGACAAAAATAAATTTTTCGGGTAAAATAAGTATTTTTCAAAAAATGTAGTTTTACCGCCTTTTGATGGCACAACCACTTTAAATCTAGTTTTTCACACATTTATGTGTTTAATTTGACAAAAAAACTTATTCATTGTAATAAGGATATCATAATTTACTATGGAGAAATTTTTTAATTTTTTTCTGTCAACATTCATATTTTGATGAATAGTAAAAATACACTAAATTTTAATTAAAAAACAACTTTTTACATCAAGATAATTTATGTGGATAAATTATAATTTTGAATGGTTTTAGATTATAAACAGAATATATTTTTACAATTTAATATAATTTATGTCATTATCATTAATTTTACGTTGAATTCATAGGTAAAAACATTTCAATCTTTTGCAATGTTTTAACTTTTAAAACCTGTTTTCTCAACAGCGGAATTAATTTGAAATTTAATAATACATATTATGTGATTTTCATTATGAAAAATGGAGTCCATATTTGTAATCAATAGGTTTAAATTATGTTAATAGGCTACTTTTTATTTTTTGGCATTATGAATAGTAACTATGGTAAATTTTATTTACTAAAGTTAATGGTATATCCGGTAATTAAGTGTAAAAATAAGATTTTAAATTTACCCTAACACCTAAAAAAATTATATTGGATGAATAAAAGTCGACCCATATCACCTAAGGGTAGGAAATGATTCATTTCATGGACTTTTGACCATGAAAATGATGCAATTATTATTAAAATCAAAGAAAGTGACAACATGTCACTCTCTTATATCTTATAAGTGTAATAATTTTCATTTAGTGATAAACTTCAAAAAATAATAAACCAGAATAGTCTCCAGAAATCTAAAATAATTATATACATCATGTGAATTTATTTATAATTTTTAGGGATTAAATAACTATCATTGATGATGACACAATAGTGATGTATAAATTATTTTACTGATTGAAATATCAAATAAATGGTTTTAAAAATATTAAAATAAATATTATATGAACTATATAATGTTCTAAAAAAATTTCTAGATAAATATGAAATTTCATGAACCTATTAAATATTTTGGTTTGAATATATACTCTGTGTGGATTTTATTTAAATTCAAATTAATGAATATTTTCAAAATTGACAATATTGTTATTTTATAGAAATAACGTATTATTAAATTCTTTAAAAATCTCAAAATTATTTAAAAATTATAAATTTAAATTTATATGGTCTAAAATTTTATAAAGTATCCAATTATGGACAATTCAAAATAGATAAGTAATTATTTATATCAATTTAAAATTTTGAATATTATTACCATAAATACAATTAAATAGATTAAATAAGGATAAATCAAGTTGATAAGGTTTAAAATAATTTCCAACATGTATAAATTTTATTAGATGATGATATTACAACTCTATCTCATCTCATATCCAGATTTGATTCATTTTTGTGGTTTTTAGTTGGGGTTTGAGTTTATTATAAATTAATATTTTAGAGGTTTCCAAAAGTGCCCCTCGCCTCTCTTATAAAAGGGTACCTCCTCCCTCTCCTATTAGCAACATTTTGAGCCTTCAAGCTCAGAAAAACCTTGTTTATTTACCTTATCCACTTTCCTAGAAACATACTAGACTTCCTGGTTTTCTTCAAAGACCATCTTTAGTGCCCTAAGAATAGGTTTAGAAGAGGCGCGTCGAAGAAGAGGTAATATCTTTTACTGATTATTTCAAAATAATTTCTTCTTATACTTACTCTTCTTTTGTTGTTTCATAATAAAGTAATAACATAAGTATCACTAATATACTGATATGTTATTATATATATTAAAGAACCCTATTTCACCTTATATCCATCCTGCGGAAAATGAAATCATAACGCGTGCAAACGTACAGAATATCGTCTCCACGCCTTGGTGCAATCTTTTTTACACCACAACATTACTTGGATGGGTATAATGGTGTAAAGAATAAATATATATGGTTATTATAACATGATACTTATTCTGAGATATTATATAATCCACTCCAATACCATTCACCAATTATGGGAATGATATCGTCGCTCGTGCATACGTACAGATTACTGTCTCCACGACGTGAAGAGATTCATTATCAATGTTAATCATTCAATAATGATTATAAAGTATATATAATAAATAATCATTAAATTTATGGCATAATAATGATTCTGTATTTATGTACGTATGTGTTTCATTTACTTATTTCCATTCAATTCAATAAGGAAACGAAAATAGTGTTCATGTGTACGTATAGCCTACCGTCTCCATGAATGGTGTATTTCATTGAATTTATCAATATTTAATATATATTTATATGTGGAATATATATTATATATAAATCATGTTTTAAATTTTGGATGTATGTAATCATGATCTAAGTAATCATATGAATACTTACAAGTCAAAACACGTACGATAAATGAAACGATTTTACCCAAAACGCTGCTTTAACATGGAATTGACAAATGAAAGTGTAATATAAAGTAGTAAGTGAATCATATATGATATCATAAATATTATTATGGTTCTTTTATATGTTAATAATATTTTTAAACCCACTATACCATAGTCTCAGACACATATGGAAGAAATTGGATATAAGGTAAGGGATTGTTTCGTCTCACTTTTATTTCTGTGAGACATATACCTTAATCACCATCTATTTATTTTGTATGGTGTTTATGATTCCCATGAATGTTTTATGATTTTTATTATATAGGATATGATATTTAAATATGAATGTAATTTTTTTATGACATGTATGATTTCACTTATCATAAATGGTAAGGGATAATTATTCCAATCTCGTTCTTATCAAAGATTGTTTATTCGTAAGTATTTACTGGGGTTATGTTTATCATCCATGTCCATGTTTTCTAAAAAAATTCATAAAGTGTTTACTATTATTCCATATATGTTTAAATTCATTTTTACCCTTTTGTGACTTTTACCACATGGTATGGAAGGAATCCTTCTTTCGTTTGTCCTACGAGGGACTTTTTGACTTTTCTGAAAAAAGTACGAGGAGAATGTTTTCTTAACTTATACAGCATGAACAGATTTTTATAGTTTTATAACGCCTTATTTTCAAGAATATTACTCTACATGATTTCATGATTATTTTCAAAAAAATACTTTTATTTTAAAATTACATGGAATTTTGTGGAAAGAAAATTATTTTGAAGAAGAAAGAATATTTTCCTCAAGAATTCATTTCAAGTGTTTTATCAAAACTATTTCCCATCTAAGATGAAATTATTTAGTATATTTATGTTTCATGTATAATTTCTCTATTATTTACATGGTTTGATTTTTATTATGATGAAATGATATCCATTTGTTTTATATGGATTATGTTATGATGGGATGATGTTTATGAAACCCACATTATTCATTGGGTTATGATGAATGATTTATGTTTATTTTCTAGTACACAAAATAATGATTTCATTATGATATGGGAGGGACCTATATCTCCATCCAATACACTGGGTAAAGATTTATATCTCATGAGATAAACATGGCTGGAACGACAAGTAAATCGGGTTCAGTAATACAGGACTGGAACGGCAGGTAAACCCAGTTCATTAATGGACTTTGTCCACTATGATGGTCTTGGAAGCAATGCCTTGGAAACTCTGAAAATCAAATCATGTGATTAATGGTTTTCCACAATTACATGTTTTATTTCCATGATATTTTATCATGATGTAGGTTTCTTTATGATCTATTCCTTACGTATTTCCAAGATTTATTTCACAACATAGGATTTTGATGTTTAAACTTTATGTTCATGTTTTTTAAGTTCAAATGTATATGGTTTGATTTATTTTCTCTATGCATCCCCTTACTAAGAATTTTATCCCACCCTTTATATGTTTCTTTTCCTCAGGATATAAATAAAGGGTTTTGGTATGAAAACAAACGTGGAATATCTTTATGGGAGATGTTTAAGATCTTTCACCATGATTAGAATATTATTTTTCGAGTTTCCAAAGACACTAAACTATTACGGTCCTTGGGTGTCTATTTCTGTTATTTATTAATTATTCTATAAAAGTAATGTAATGTCCATGTATGTAAAGATTTTGGTCTCTACAGTTCGTATCAGAGGAAATTTTTAGTCATCCTTTGGAAACTAGGATGTGAAAACATTAGTGAGATCCCTAGAGATATTTCTAAGCTATGTCTACGGATATCCCCAAGGTTAAGTATAATTATAGGCAATAGTCTTAAATCATGTTAATGATCATGAATAACCTAGGGTGAACCTAAGATATCATAAATTATAGAAGGTGTCATAAGTTATACATCCTATAGGTGACTTTTTATGATTATTTGGTTCCTAATTATTTTAACTGTTTCTTACACAATGGTTTTTGGTTTTAGTTAGTGGAGGGAACAAGAAATAATTGGGTTAACATTGAATTCGATGGAAAAATTGGTGACTATGAGCAGAAAAAATTGGGTAATTCTTATAAATAATGATATTGTGATTATGCCAAATCATTCATAACGATATATGATTAACAAGGTGAACTTTAGTGGTATTCTTAAGTCCTCAAATAAGAGAAATATGGACTTTTATGCATGTTCTCGTAGAGAGGAACATAGAGGAAGGAATATGAATATTTATACATATCAAGAAGAATGGAATAAGAACCTTGAGGAATACCTCAAATGGAGGGGAAGATGTTATCCATGTGGGGAAAAGGGTTATAGAGTGACAGGCTTCTATGGATTTCAATATCTTATCTATGAAGAACATGATAATTACCCAAATCAATACTCTGACCTCAGAGTTTACTTCTAAATCGAGGAAGAACCTATTTCATGACAATCATTGGAGAGGATGGATTAAAGGTCTTATGTATTGGAATTTAAGAATAATGTTGTTGAGGTACTTTTATGGTATATTCAAATATCTGTGTATTGGTCCATTTTGGTTTTCCATAAGAATATGGTATCTAAAACCATAAAAAGTGATTGAAATATTTTTGGAAAGCAGATGATATGTGCATAACGAAGGGATAAGAAGATAATGAGATGTTTGGTAGTATTAATGAGCTCATGACTAATATAAGGACAAAGTTACATCATGGTTTGAGTATATATTAATTTTGGGATTTTGGTATGTTGAAATAATTAACTTTTGACAGCAGTCATGTTTTCACTAAGGTTCTATGGTAATTCATGTTTCAATAGAATATATGATTAAGGTATTCACATGTTTTTAATGTGACCAACAAGATATATCTTATGATATATATGGGATAAATGATGGTATTCACATGCTTGTTATATAACCTTTCTAATAATAGTTTTCTTTATACTAAGAGATTGGATATAAGTATTTTCGATAAGCCTAAAGATTAGAATGGATTAAGTTAGACATCATATATTATTGTTTAAGGCTATAAATTTTTGATATTATTTATGGAATGTAATAATAGTAGAGTTTTTGAAAAAGTAAAACCATTAAGAAGGGCGACAACCCGTCACTTCGGACAAGGATGCAGGAATCAAACCCACAAATGAAGTGCGACATACCTTTATCGCCTACCACTGGCCTACAGGAAGTACCTGGTTAGTTGAAACTAGTTTTATTTTATTAACCGGTATGATAGATGAAGTATAAGCCCATTTTTAAAACCATATACGATTAATCACACCATATATGGACTTATGTATATTTAATAACTTTTGATAACTTTTTGAGACAGATAGAATAACCTATCATTCTATCACATGATCTACTAACATTTCAAGAAGGACAAATTCAACTTAATTTATTTAAATAAGATATGAATTGTAAATTGTTCATAGAATGACCAATGATGATATTACACTGAAATCAAGTAAGTATTTATCCTTATTCAAAAATTCATCAACAATAGGGAAATGTATTGAAAACCAAAAATGTTGTCCTAGTACCTTCATATCCGATGAATCATATGGTACCTTAGATGATCACAAATTTATGGATTTGTGATTGTTGAATTTTTCATAGCCTTGTTATCTACCACTCTCCATCAAAACATGATGGTTATATTTCACTTTCATATCCATATTTTCACCTATGTTCTCCTATGTAGAAACCCAGTGATGAGTTAATTTGGGTAACCATTAAGTTTCATACAATAGTTTTTAAAATTGAGTTTTAGTATTCCTTTTTATGATGTGGGTTTTTATGAATGAAACTTTCAAGTAGTAAACCATTTATAACATAGACGGATTTCAAGGGCGAAATTCATTTTAAGGGGGGTAGAATATAACACCTTAAGATTTTATATGAAATATTATTTTTAATTTCTTTGATGTCTTGTGATATATGATACACAAAAATTAGCTTTCGCTATACGCAACACTGTATTATCTTTTACTATATGAAAACACTATTCTTGGATTGTGTTTCATGCAAGAGAGACCTTCCTCAATAGCGTGTGTTGTTCACAATACTGAGTTTTACTAAGCAAAAATATATTGTTATAATATTATTATGAACTAGTAGTTATGAATAGTATTATTTTTTTTAATTTTATAACATTATCACTCATCTTACACATTATCTAGAATATTGTGTGAGAACAAAATAAATCTTTCGGGTAAAATAAGTATTTTTAAAAAATTGTAGTTTTGCCACCTTTTGATGGAACACCCACTTTATATCTTGTTTTTGACACTTTTATGAGTTCAATTTGACCAAATAAATTTATTCATTGTAATAAGTATATCATTGTTTAATTTGAATAATTTTTTAATATTTTTCTGTTAACTTTCATATTTTGATGAATAATAAAAATATGCTAAATTTTAATTAAAAAACAACTTTTTCATGAAGATAATTTATACAGTTAGATTATAATATTGAATATTTTTAAAGTATAAATAGAATATATTTTTACCATTTCATATAATTTATGTCATTATCATTAATTTTACATTGAATTCATAGGTAAAAACATTTCAATCTTTTGCAATGTTTTAACTTGTAAAACAAGTTTTCTCAACAGCAGGATTAATTTTAAATTAAATACTGAAACTTCTATACTTTGAATTTGGAAAAATGTATTCCATATTAGGAATCAGTAGGTCCAAATTATGTTAATATGTGACTTTTTATTTTTAGGCATTATGAATGGTAACTACGGTAAATTTTATTTAATACAATTAATGGTAAATCGGGTAATTAAGGATGAAAATAAGATTATAAAATTACTCTAACACCTGAAAAAATTCTATTGGATGAATAAAAGATAACCCATATCACATAAGGGTCAGAATAGATTCATTTCATGGACTTTTTACCATGAAAATGATGTAATTATTATTAAAACCAAAGAAAGTGACAACATGTCACTCTCTTATAACTTATAAGTGCAATCTTTTTAATTTAGTGATAAATTTCATAAAAATTAAAACATAAATAGTCTATAGAAGGATAACATAATTATTTACATAATTTAAATTTATTTATAAATTTTATGGATTAAATAATTATCATTAAGGATGACACAATAGTGATGTATAAATTATTTTATTGATTGAAATATAAAAATGGTTTTAAAAATATTAGAATAAATATTTTATGAACTATTTAATGTTCTCCACGAATTTTCTAGATCAATATTACATATTATGAATCTATTAAATATTTTGGTTCAAATATATCCTCTGTGTGGATTTTATTTAAATTTAAATTAATGAATATTGTCAAAATTGACACTATTGATATTTTATAAAAATAACATATTATTAAATTGCTTGAAAATCACAAAATTATTTAAAAATCATAAATTGAAATTTATATGGTAGAAAATGTCATAACGTATCCAATTATGTATAAGTCACAACACATAAGTAATTATTTATAACAATCCTTCTTAAAAAAAGTAATTATTTATAATAATTTAAAATTTTGAATATTATTACCACAAAAAAAATTAAATAGATTAAATAAAGATAAATCAAGTTGATAAGGATTAAAATAAATTCCCAACATGTCTAAATTTTATTGGATAATAATATTACAACCCTATATCATCTCATCTTCGAATTTGATTCATTTTGGTTGTTTTTAAGTGGGGTTTGAGTTTATTATAAATTAATATTTTATAGGTTTCCAAAAGTGCCCCTCTCCACTCTTATAAAAGGGAACCTCCTCAATATCCTATTAAAAACATTTTGAACTTTCATGATCATCCAGAACATGTCTATTTATCTTATCCACTACCCTAGCAACATAATATAGGTCTTTGTTTTCTTTAAAGACCATCTTTAGTGCCCTCTGAGGAGGTTTAGAAGAGGTGCGTCGAAGAAGATGTAATATCCTTTACCGATTCTTTGAAATTAATTCCTTCTTCTACTTCATATTATTTTGTAGTTTCATAATAAAGTAATAACATTAGTATCACTCATATACTTATATGTTAATATAAATATTAAAAAACTCTATTTCACCTTATATCCATCCTACATAAAACAAAATCATCGCGCGTGCGTACGTACGGAATCCCGTCTCCACACCGCGGTGTAATCTGTTTTACACCACCACCTTACCTAGATGGGTATAATGGTGTAAATAATAACTATATATGGTTATTATAACATGATTCTAATTCTTATATATTATATAATCCACTCTAATACCATTAAACAATTATGGGAACGATATTGTCACTCGTGCATACGAATGGATTGCCGTCTCCACGATGTGATGAGATTCTTTCTCCATATTAACCATTCAAGAATGATTATAAAGTTTATATAATAAATAATCATGAAATATATTACATAATAATGATACTGTATTTGTGTACATATATGTTTCATTTACTTAATTCCATTCAATTCAATAAGGAAACGAAAACAGTGTTCATGCATACGTACGACCTACCGTCTCCATGAACGGTGTATTTGATTATATTTATCAATCTATCATATATATTTATATTCTGAATATATAATATATATAAATCATGTTTTAAATTCTGGAAGTAAGTAATCATGATCCATGTAATCGTATGAATAATTACAAGTCAAAACATGTTTGATAAATGAAACATTTTAACCCAAAACGCTGATTTAACATGGAATTGACAAATGAAAGGGTGATATAAAGTCGTAAGTGAATCATATATGATATCATAAATATTATTATGGTTCTATTATAAGTTAATAATATGTTTAAACCCACTATACAGTAGTCTCAGAAACATATGGATGAAATTGGACATAAGAGATGAGATTATTTCATCTCACTTTTATTTCTGTGAGACATATGCCTTAATCACCATCTATTTCTTTTGTATGGTGTGTATGATTCCCCTGAATGTTTTTTTATTTTTATTATGAAGGATATCATATTTAAATATGAATGTAATTTTCTTTATGACACATATGATTTAACCAATCATAAATGGTAAGGGGAAATTATTCAAATCTCATTCTTATCTGATATTATTTATTCGTAAGTATTTACTAGGGTTATGTTTATTATCCATGTCCATGTTTTTTTTAAAAAAATTTACATAAAGTGTTTACTATTCTTAAATGTATTTTTAAATTAATTTTTACCCTTTTTTGAATTTTACCACAAGGTATGGAAGAAATATTTCTTTTGTTTATCATACGAGGTACTTTTTGACTTTCTGACAAAAGTACAAAGAGAATGTTGTTTTAACTTATACAGCATGAATGGATTTTTATGGTTTTATAACGCATTATTTTAATGAATCTTACTCTACATTATTTCATTATTATTTTCAACAAAATTCTTTTTTTTTTAATTACATGGCATTTTGTGAAAAGAAAACGATTTTAAGAAGAAAGGATATTTTTCTGAAAAATTCATTTCAAGTGTTTTATCATGACTATTTCCCATCTAAGATGACATTATTTAGTATGTTTGTGTTTCAAGTATAATGTCTCCATTATTTACATGGTAAGATTATTCTTATGATGAAATGATATCAATTTGTTTTATATAGATTATGTTATGATGGGTTGATGTTTATGAAACCGATATTATTCTTTAAGTTATGATGAATGATTTATGTTTATTTTACGGCACATGAAAGAATGATTTCATTATGAGATGGGTGGGACAAATATCTCCCTCCAATGCATTGGGTAAAGATTTATATCTCATGATATAGACATGGCTGGAACGACAAGTAAATCCTGTTTTGTAATACAGGGCTGGAACGACAAGTAAACCCGGTTCAGTAATGGACTTTCTCCACCATGATGGTCTTGGAAGAAATTCCTTGGCTACTGTGGAAATGATATCATGTGATTAATGGTTTTCCATATATAATTACATGTTTTTTTTCCATGATATTTTATCATGAATAATGTTCCTTTCTAATCTATGCCTTATGTACTTCCATGATTTATTTCACAACACAAGATTTTGATGTTTAAACATTATGTTCATTTTTTTTAAGTTCAAATGTATATGGTTTGTTTTATTTTCTCTATGATTATCCTTAATGAGCATTTGAGATCACCCTTTATATGTTTTATTTTCACCAGGATATAAAGAAAGGTTTTAGGTAAGAAAACAAAAGGGTGATATCTATATGGGAGATGTTGAAGATCTTTCACCATGATTAGAAGATTATGTTCTGAGTTTCCAAAGATACTAAACTATTACAGTTCTTGGGTGTCTGTTTTTGTTATGTATTAAGTATTCTGCAAAAGTAATGTACTATCCATTTATGTGAAGCTATGGATCTCTACGCTACACCCACTTTTATTAGAGTAAATCACTACTGTAAGTTAACTAGAATTAATAGAAGCATGTATAATAGTAGAATTTTCACAAGAATAACTATTATAGTAAATACAATCCCCAACTGATATGATTTAGGCAATATCTATATATGTATGAAATGAATAAAAATGAATCTAAAATATAAGACTGTAGTGAATCTCAAGATAGTCTCGAACCTCATATGGTTCCCATAACCAAGATCCATCCCCTAGTAGAAATATAAACTATGGATCTTATCATTACCATATCCTACAACAAAAAAGACTATTCAGGTACCAATCAGGAAAACCGAAGACGGTGTCTATAGAACCCAGTAGGACACCACCAATGACGTCGAAAATAAATCCTGTCAACAACAAGTATATGCATCTATAAAAAGAAAAATGATTTCAATGGATAATTTAACAGTTATCACATTATCAATTAATATTTACTAACCACATGTATTATTATGTTTGAATCATGTCACACATTTAATTCCTTATTTTAAGTACATATTTAAATTTAGTGTAAAATGCCATTTCGAATACTCAAACACCCCTTAGTGAAGAATGCCTTGTCTACCACCCCAAACCAATTTCTTATTTTTTATCATTTGTTTTAGAATTCCATGTATAACAACCAAAATATAAATAATATAGCTAGATCTGTTAGTGGTGTAGAACACCATGTCTAACACCCAATATCCCGATGGTGAAGAATTCCATATCAAACACCCAAAATCCCATTAATTTATTTATAAAATAATAAATCAATATATTTACCTAATTAAATATCTAATTAACAACATCAATTTAATTCAAATAAATTCTACAATCAATTAACCCTTAAAAAATATTACATTCATTAATTAACAAACCAATTCTTTTTTTGATCATAAAAGGTCAACTATATAATTAACTAAACATTTAATTATTCCATTTTCGTGATCATTTACATTGATAATTAATTTACCAATTAATTATCCTTATTTATCATTCAAACATGAAAATAAAAAATCATAAATAATTCATATATTTAACTATCTTATTCCACAATCCCTAAATCCTACAATTTCACAAATTTCTTAATTAATTAATTTACCACATTAAATAATTAAAAAACTGTTATCAATTGCAAAAAAACTAGCAATACAACAATATGAATATGTGAGAAAAATCCATGAATATGAGATTTAGAAATTGAACCACTTAGTGTATTCCAAATATGATCAACATGTCAAAAAATTATATTTGATATGTTCAAGTATTAGTGGAAATAAAGGACGGATGAACACCTTAAAAATGTACATTATACGCTGATAAGTATCTTATGATAATATCATATATAATTATCATGTAATAACTACATATTATTTAATTATAAATATATTTTATATTTTTGTAGAATGGGGGAAAATATATTTGTTAAAAGATTATTTTATTATAACTTTATTTGAGAATTTCATTTAAAAAACAATGAAATTATCAATTTTAAAAAAGAATTATCATTTATAAAAAAATCAACTTTTTTATTTTTTTCCATAAAATTTTTTTATTTAAAATAATAACTGTAGTTTACATAATAAAATAATAAATTAAAATTAATAATAAGGATGTTTAACCTAGAGGTGCACATGGTTGTATGAATAAGGGAGAAATGTGCAGGGGGTCACACACCTGGTCTCTATGGAGGAAGATGATGATGTTGTCTGGAATTACTAAATGAAAACTGAAGGATGTTGAAATTGACTAAACATAACCCAATCCAAAATAAATTTTTCATTTATGAAGAGATCTTGAACCATTAGACATTAAATAAAACACTACTTTAAAACTCCTCATTTGATGTCTATTTCATCTGTTTCTTGTCGGAAGAGTGACTTATTTCACCCCTATAAGACATTTCAAGAATTATTATGGTGAAAACTATATAGATAATAGGTTTATATAAAGAGATCAGGTGTATGATCCCTTGCGTATTTTCCCCTGTGCGCTTAACCTAGTGTGCCTCTAAGTTCAATATTCTTTTTATTTTTTAAAAATTATTTATTTTATTATCTAAACTCTAATAATTAATTAGAATAAAAAAGTGTATGAAAAAAATAAAAAAAATGTTGATTTTTTAAAAAATTATATTTCTTTTTTTAAATTGATAATTTCAGGGAATTTTAAATGAAATTATCAAGGATTCATTTGATAAAATAATCTCTTAACAATTATCATTCTTCTTCTTCTTTGTGAAATGATATCTAATATATATATAAATAAATAATATGGAATTGTTACATGATAATTTTATATTATATTATCATAAGATATTTTTCAATCGATATCATGCATTTTTATAGTGTTCGTCCATTATTCATTTTGACTCAAACCATTCTATACCACACTTCAATTTTTGACATGTTGTTCTTATTTGGAATATAATAGGAGGTATAATTTATAAATCCCATATTCATGGTTTTTAATTGAATATTAAAGTCATTGGATTTCGAGTATTTATTTAAAATTGAGATCGCTTATTGTATTAATTAATGTAGAAAATTAATTAATTATTATGGTTGTCAAATAGTCAGATTTAGGGTTTCTGAATAAGATAATTAACTATGAGAATCAATAATGTTTGTCAGTTTTTATGTTTTAATGAGAAATAAGGTTAATTAATTCATAAATTATTTATCAACGTAAATAATTTAAAAATTGGGATAATTAAATGTTGAGTTAATTATTATGTTTTCTTTTCTGATTGAGAACAATTAACTTGGTAATTAATTATTGGATGTTTTGTTTTTGAAGGGTTTATTGGTTGTATAATTAATTAACGTGAAATTTATGTTATTAAATAGTTATTGATGTAATTATGAGACTTGATTGATTATTTTATAAATAAAATTTATGTTATTTTGGGTATTAGACAAGGTGTTCTTCACCAATGGGAGTTTGGGTGTTAGACATGGTGTTCTACACAACTAAATAATATATCTATATTGTAGTGATTTGTGGTGTTAGACATGAAATTATACACCAACTATAAATATTAATAAATGAGGTTTGGGGTGTTAGACATGCAGTTTTTCACCGATGGGTTTTTTAGTGATTGACATGGCGTTTTACACTATGGATAAAAATGTTTTGAAATTTTTGAATCTAATTTGTGAGATGATTCAAACATGAATGTTAATGTGGTTAATAAAATTTAATTAATAATTTAATAACCATTAATTTATGATTTTTAATTATTTTTATTTATAAAGCTGAATACACATGTTGTTGACTGAAATTGTTTTAGACGACATCGGTGGTTGCCTACTGAATCGTACTAACACCCTCTTTAGGATTCCTGATCGATACCTAAAGAATATTTCTTTTTGTATGACTTGATAAGTGAAATGGCCTTAGTTTAGATTTCTGATAAGGGATAGATCTTGGTTGAGGGAACTGAATGAGGTTCGGGACCCACATAAGATTCACTAACATCTTTTATTTTAGTTTCATTTTTAGAGACATGAAACATATATGGACACTGCATGTTCCATTTTCAGTTGAGATTTTTATTTCATGTCTTGTTTATTATTGTGAAATTATTACTCATATATATTCTTATGATATTTCTTTTTTTACTTATGATTTTTTTTTAATCTGATAAAATATTGTATATAATCCCCACTAGTGACTTATCATACCCTCGTTGCTAGTTAGCAGCCTCTGGCGTAGAGGGAGGCGTGTCTGAGGTTATGTAGAGAATCAGATAAGGCACCAATGTGTGGCACCTGGGCCAGGACATTACATTTTCTAACATTGATTATGGTTATATATTATCATTAATATTAACCATGATATAAATATCATAAATATTTAGTATATATTCATTTATATTATACAATTGTAGTTATAGATTCAAAATGAAATAAATCATTCATGGTGATGGTACACCATATGTACGCATGATCGTTATTCTCATTAAGTTGAAAGATTGAAATAGAGAAGGTTAAATATTATATTAGAATTATAGTTTAAATTTACAGTCACAATATCATATATTTTTATTAAAAATAATATCATTATCTGGTATGTAAATCCTGAATGAATAACATCGCTACGTGATGTGGAATTCCACTATACACACAAACGACATTATCCTTTTAAACAGAATGGAATGTAAGAATGAATATGTCATATCTGGATTATAGATTCATAATAATATCATAAATATCATATATAAATAAGAATTCCATCATTATATCAACCCATCAGAGTATTTTGTGGATAAAATAACAACGATATGTGAGCTGGTTTTCTTCCATACACACAAATGACAGTTTCATTTAATATTTTTTGGAAGTGAAGATTAATATAGATTATTAAATTAACTTAAAAACATATAATTTTATAATATATATTGTTTTTATCATAATTTATTTGTAGATACATAATTGAATCGAGGAAATTAAGAATGAAAAAAAAACTTAGTGATGAAAATTACCATCACTTAGAAGAACCTCCTTTTAATCTTTTATTATGGACCGTAGTAATGGTATGTTGGGAGGACCTATAGCTCTAGAAAAAAGAAGAGGATTTTGGGGATGGAATTCAGAATTATATGTCTATAATTTGTTTCTTTAGATAAGGGAATAAATTAATGTTGGTGGTGACCTTTTATAAGTGGGGGAAAGGAACCCATTTGAAAATTACAAGGAAATTTCCAAAAACAATCAATTATAATAAATCTATTATGAGATAAAATCATAAAAATGAACAAGTATTCATAATTGGTAAGAATAATATTGAAATAATTGTTTTCAATACTAATTTAATATATGCTATAAGAAATTTATCCCTTGCCTTCTTAGTTCAACCCTCGCTTTGATAATTTTTTTCAAAACCCATGATTATAAATTTTTAATATTATCACTATAAATTATTGTCGAAAATTAATTTCATCTTATTAAATAATTAAAAATATTTTTATAGAAAATCTTTAATCTATTTTACAAAATTCAATGCACATAATTGGAAAGTTTTAATTTAAAATTAATCTTACATATGCGATGAGAATGCAGGATTTTTAATAGACAAATGATTAAAAAGTTACAATGTTTTTATATGAAAAAAACAAAATTCAAATTAATAATATGTTCTAAATAATTTTAATATATAAATAAACTAATTTTACATTTACAACCAACTTAGAACTATTTTGAAATTTTTAAATTCATTAAAATAAATGACAATTGTTTATAAAACCATGTATTTTTCACTATTCATCAAGATATTTACATATTTAGAAAATTATTAAATATTTACCCTATTAGAATTTTGAAATGATGATTTCAAAAAATAATTATAATTTTTTTAAATAAATTTTATAAAATTGGATAATTATATTTATAATATGTTCCCAAAAAGGGACAGAAGATATTTTTTTGAAAAAATATATAACCATAAAATTTGATTTATACATATCTCTTACGTAGAAAACACATATAATAAATGATAAAATAATTATTGAATATATAAAAAATAAATTTCAGGAAAATAATTCATTTTAAAATATTTAGTCATCTTATAAATGTAAAAAATGTTTTTCACATTAAAACAATGTCTCAGAAGATGATTTCATTTATTTTTAATATTGTTTGTTATTTTTAATTCATTGGTCACTAAATAATTCACTTTATATACATGCAAAGATCGTATATTTTCATAATTTATATAAACTTTTTTACACTCTCTATTACAATTTCCTGGTTATAATTATCATATTAAATAATAACATATTAACATTATGTCGAATTTAATTTTAACTCTTTGTTTTGTGTAACATAACATAAAATAAGTGTTTTATGTAAAGAAATATAAATTTTTTATGTTTTTAGATAAAATATTAAAATTAAAAAGATTCTTTTAGAAATTATTTCATATATTCTCAAGGTGTACACATTACCCACATCAAATAAATTTTTTCTTTACAATTTGAACTTATGAACAGTAAAAAATAGTTTATCATTAAAAACTCCAATTGTGGGACACCCACTTCCTTAAACAAGATAATAAATAAAACACTTCAAAATAGAGAATGTAATGTTTGATATTTCTCTAGAATAACAAATAATAGGATCCTAATTTGGTGAACATGTGTGTGAAGTGAAAAAATGGCTATAGAAGATAAAAGTAACACCCAAACATTGGTTCAAAGTTATAGATAACATGGTCCAAAAAAAGATTATGAACAAAAATCCATAACCGAAAGAGTAGAAAAAATATTTTATAGGTTAAAAAATGATGATAATATATAAAAATGTTATATCAAGATCTATATCCAAATGTTATGGGATTTTCCTGAGAAGATATACTTTCTTGATTTAATTATAATTCAAAAGAACAATATCATCCTTTAATATCGACATCATTAATTTTTTTCATCATCTCATACTCTAAGAGATGTATTTATCATGTATGAGTCACTAAATAAGACAGATAAATGATTGATAAATCATTTCTTTTATCTCAGTTTGTTATAAAAACAAAAGGGTCCACACAAGTTATGCATAAATAATTAAATTTTTAATGGTACCCTAATAACAATACATCATTCTAAATTCAACATAATCTATTGCATAAATAGTGATCTTTATCACTCTATAAAAAATAAAAAATTATAAAGAATACTAATAAGTATTCTAAAATGAACATAAAATTAATCTCTCAAATATTATAATGTAGATAATGATTGTTACAAACCAAATATGAGAATAACAGTCATATATTTTTATAAATAAATAGTACCCAGAAATACTATAATAACATAATGAAAATAATTATACTTCAACATTAATTGAATTAAACCATAGATTTTGAAATATATTCCAGAAGTCCGATAAATCATTGAACTCCATCAATGCAAACATAAACAAGTTTTTCAATAATTCTTAAATCTTTTCCATGTTCATCAATATTATCCATTTTATTTTATCAGTATACATAATCTTGTTATCCCAACATCATTATGTCAAAATTGGAAAACATTAATTGTTATCATCCCATGATAATTTCTTTTCACAAAAAATGTTGCATTTCTATTACATCACATTTCATGGTCATAAACACTATTTATCAAATATATTAAAATACATTAATATTCTCATATTGAACAACCATTATATATTTCATTATTCATATAAAATAATTCATAAATTCCAACAAATAAACACTAATCATTCCACATCATTATTAATCAATTAACCAAGATTTATTTTCTTATTCAATAAAAATTATTTCCTTGTATATTTCATTTTTAGTAGCCCCATCCTCAAGAATAAAACCATCACTCATTAAACATTACATATTCTCTTCATGATCATCCCCTTTAAGATATCCATTTTCATATTACTCATAAATTCAACATTAGAAACGTTGAAAAGATGATAATATCTTACATAGAACATTTTTATCATATAATATGTTAATTGAACATTACATTTTTACATTAAAAAAACTTATTTTTGCCCTTATTTTCCACACACAAGGAATATTTTCATTACATTGTGGCATTACATTTTTCTCTTCATTCCACATTTAGTAAATCTAAAAAATGATTGTCTTTACCCAAGTGTCTCTACAAGATGAACTCCTAATGAATTCAATTATTCTCGTATATTTGATGTCTAAGATATGGTTAAGGTTAATTTTTTAATAATATATCATGATAACTAATTATTTATATTGAAATAATCCTTCACACTTGTTATAATTCCATTTGGTTTATCATAACAACATTTTCTATAAAATTCAAAAAAAATCGAGTTATTTCTGGTTCCCATAACTAACAAAATACATAAATGATACAGTCATCAATAATAGTCATATATTAGAACAAAATAATCCATATAAATCACTTATATGGTTTCAAAATAAATATTTATTCTTTTAAATCAATGAAGTCATAGGTTTGTCTTGGGCCATTAATGGTAATTTTTTAATATCTACACGATAGTATCAAAATAGTTCATGATATTATTAAGAATATCTCCTAGGAGTTTCAAAAATATTTTGTAAAATATGAATACTTTCATGCGCTATTTAAATATCAAGTCAATATAGATACACCTTTTAGAGTTTTTATCCCAAGGTACCTTTGTTATAGATCCTCATCCACTTGCAATATCTAGCCCAGGATGTAATTTCATTGAAACCACATGATCAATACAATGGAAATATTCTTGTATTATTTCCTATATTTTTACTCGTCCTTATACTTACCATTGGATAAATCCATTTAAATATAAATTTATAAATATATATGTATTTTGAAAAAAAAAAATCAATTAATAGTTTTTGAAGGTCAACTAAACCTTTCCATTTGTAGCACTCCTATTTTATTGTATGTAACCCTTCCTAGATGCTTTTCATATGTTTTAAGGTTATTTGGGAAGTGGGGGGAGTACTTTTAAAATTTTAGGATGGTTTTGGGAAAATAAATTATTTTTTCATGGTTAGCACACTGTTTGGAAAAAACGTGTTGCTAAACCATGCAAGGCCGAAACTAATTCCCTATCATTGTGGATATAATTAAATTTTTTCATATTTATTTATTTATTTTGACCCAAATAAACCCTAACATTTGATGACCCCCCCCCCCCCCAAAGTCCAATGGATTTTATCCCATCAATTTGGAAGCGATTCAAACACATTCTTTGGTGAATGGAAGGAAGATTCTGGCACTAAGTTATTGTTCTTTATCATTTTCTTCACATTTTCATATATCTAATCATCCATTCATTTGGTTTTTATATATATTCACCATGTGGGATTATAAAATATTTTTGAGTCCAAATAAGGTTAAGTATTGTGTTTTTAATGATAGAGTATGAGTTCTTCGTCGGTTTCTTGGAATCTTGACCCATATTCTTTGTGTTCTTCGTTAGTTGTTGGTTTTCGTCAAAACAAGTGAGGTAGGTGGCTTCAATCTCATATATGCTTGATTGAATTGAAAATAATTCATTAAAATTTGGTTTTTTATTCAAATTAGATTTTTTTCTAGTTTACAAATTTTAAACTCTCTTTATTGATGGGTTGTGGAAAAAGAGGAAAATTGGAGGTTTTGTGAAAAAACATAGTTTTTTATTCTAAATGGGGATTTTAAAATTAGGTGTCTTATTAAATTTTTTAAAATTAATTTATTTAGAATGTTTATAGTAGATATATTAGATTGTTAAATTATTTTATGTATTGAAATTGGATATTTGGACATTTTCTAACAAACATGTGTTTTTATTGAAATAGGTGAAATTGTTTGAAATTGGTTTTAGTTTTTTGAAATAAATATTCTGTGTATCATATTTAATTACATAGAATTGTTGAAATATGAAAAATTTCCTATTGAAAAAGGTTATATGTAACATGGTAAATAATTACCTTGTGACAACTTGGTAGATCGATGAGAAACCACTCATGAGTATGGAACTGTCATAACGATGCATGTATATTTGGTAGTTGTTGTTTTGTGGAGTTAAATGGTTTTACAAATAGTTTTCATAATGTGATTAAATATTTATTTAAATTTTAACATGGATTATATCATACTAGAAAAAAATTCACATTTTTCTAGTTTATATTTAGATATAAACCACTTTATGAAGTGTTTTTATTTAGTTATAAACTGTTTTAAAAAATTGTTTTATATAAACTATTTTATACTAAATATTTTATATAAATATAGATAACTCTTCTATCCCAGTTTAATGAGTATAAATTCCATTGTTGAAATCCTACCGCGTATTATTCTTGCCCATTAATTTTCCCAATGGTGTTTTTGCAGATGTCATCTTCCGAGACGTGGGAAAAGGTATGGTGCATCATGATTTTAGCACTACTTCTTGAGTTGTTGAGCTATCTAATGGGCGTGTGTCATGAAGCTTGTGGATCCTAGAGTCTTTTGATTATTTTGGATTCATTTTGAGTTATATTCATCTATTAGGTTGATGACTATTTTTCTTTTACTTTAGCACTTTTGTTTAGGATCACTTTGGTATTTTCTGTATACTTATTATTTGCTTCATGCATCATATAGCTGCTATGTATTGTGTTTGGTTGTTTTATAGTTTATTTATAAAAGGTTAAATCATCCCCCACTGATCTTTGAAAACCTTTAGAATTTATTTCAAGCCTTTGGTGTCTTGGTGATGTCGCCTAAGGCCCAGTAACGACTCATTGTGTTTTCAAGTTAATATTATTGAGTGTTTCATTAAAAATAGAATCATCTTGGTCCCTTCTCTATAGAACAAGAACTCTTGAATTTTCTTGTTCTTGGGGTTGAAATAATTTTTTCATTCCTTAGGTTGCCTTCTTAGAAAATATTTGGATTGTAGATACTTGATGTGTAGAGTATAAAAATATGTAGCTATCCTTTTCATATTGAACATCAATTTACTTGGGAGTTGGGTATGTATGTGTTTTTGAAACACTAGAATGATAGTTGAGTCTCATTTACATGGATATATCCAATGATACCGGCATAAAATTCATTTTATATGAATGAATCCCCAATAGGATTTTATATCTCATTTTTTATAATGAAATATTGTTTCCAACTCTTTCGTCATGGTGTGCGCGTTTGTCTCGTTTGGGAGAAGGCGGCGCTATTTTCTGCCCCACATTCCCGCTATTAAAGGCAGGCGGCATTCGTTCCTTGTTCAGGGAAATTTACTCTTTGATCGAAACAGGATGATGGGATGTCAGTTCTTCCTTCTGGGGATTTTTCCCTAGAACTCATCACCTACTCAGGGTCTCACTTATAGATTTAAGATGTTGTTCTTGAAACTCTTCGTAGTGCCATATATTCATGGATGTCGGTTAATTACACTGCTTATGTTGGGAAACTTTAAAGGGTCCGTTCGGGGCAGAAACCTTCGTTTGGGGGAGTAGTCATGTTTGGACAACAATGGTGTGTCTGGATGGGGGAACACTGGCGTGTCTAGGTTTCTTCCCCTTATTATAGCTCTTATCGAGGGCGTGGAAGCCTGAGGCATCCCACGTCGAATGCGGGGAATCATATTTTATAGGCATGTATCTGAGGTTTTCCTCAGCTTCCCATGTTTAACATAGGGTATGCCTCATGTTTAATGTCTGATAGAGACAGATCAGACTGATCAAGACACTGACTAGAGTGGATCAAATGAGCATAACCCCTGGAGGATACACTGATGTAGGTGGGTTGACATGACCTCACCGGGATGTCGCGGCCCAGGTGAGAATCATGAAATATGATGAATGGTTGGGTCAAAGTAGGTGTAGAATGATATGGAACTGATGAGAGGATTACTGTGATGTTGGGATTGAGTCTCAAAGAGACTTACTGCATATCCCCGTGGTAGGGAATTAAAGTCCATGTAGTTCGGTAGGGTGATGGGACGCCTATGGAGGTGGACCATGGGAATGAACGTGTGGATGAGACCCAGAGGAAGTGAAAACCTCTTGGTTATGGCCTGTCCTTCCCGAGACACATAGTATCGATGGAAAGGCTAGGCAAGAGGCTTAAGTTGGGTTGTACACATAGGACAACAACCAGATGATTTATATGGGGGCTTATGCATGGTTAGAATCCTGAGTTGGTCTAACGCCATTAGGACAGACCAGAGATGTGGGTCTCAACAAAAGGGATTACAACGGCTTGCCGCTGAATAGGGGACACAAAGGCTTACCGCTGGATGGTGAACAACAGCTTACTGTTGATTAGAGGCTTTAGTTTAACTTCATGCAGGACGTGGGTGAATCGACGTGAATAAGGACATGGGGTCCAGATGGATGGTGTTGGGCTTGAGCCTCATAGAGGTTTCCTACGTACCTTCCCCTAGCAAGGATCAAAATCCTCGTATTTTAGAAATGGGAGAATGTAGTTTTTCATCATGCAGGATGAAGTGAACCGACATGAAGGGGGTCAGAACAGATGGATAGTGGGCGTGAACCTCGGGGAGGCTTCTTATATACCTTGCCTTGGCAAGGATCAAAGTCCACGTAGTTCATGATGGGTTTTTGTGAACCGACGTGATGGTGGTCGGGACAAATGGATGGTGGGCTTGAACCTCATGGAGGCTTCCTACGTACCTTGGCTGGGCAGGGATCAAAGTCCACGTAGTTCATGATGGGTGTTGGGGAATTTGGGTTGTATACTTTAAGGAAACCCAATGTGTTGGTGAACTAATGTGAAGGGAGTCGGGACCAATGGGTGTTGGGATTGAACCTCAAGGAGGGTTCCTATGTACCTTTCCTTAGCAAGAATCAAATCCCTCATACTTCATAATGGGTGTGGGGCTTACACTCTAAGCTGCTCGGAGGATGTCACGGTCGATACTTACTCTAATCTCATGTGATTCATGATCGGTGGGGGAAACAAGAGGTATTAGAGACCTGATGATCACATCGCTAAAGGTGCGTCCATGTGAATTGGAATGGGGCTTACGTGTGGTTGGCACCCCAAAGATGAAATAGGGGCTTATGTGTCGTTCACAGCCCAAGGAAATGGAGATAGGGACTTACACTAGAGTGGAGGCCCAATGGTGAAAAAGCCCAGTGGGAGAGGGATTTTTCATGGAAGAGAGGAGGAGCATCGTTCCCCACCATGCCCTTTTCTGGCCTTTATCACCGAAAAAGACAGGAGGAGTAGGGGGAATACCTCTTGCAAGAAAGGCTAGGGGATTACACCAAGATGGTTTCCCTTCCCCATGGATAGGAACCGCCTTAGAAAAGAGGATCTCATTCCATCTGAGGAAGATTTCACTCACATTGAGAAGGGCATGCTTAAAGAATGTCTGATCTAGGGTGCCTCACATATGATGCATGGGGCGAGGTAATAGTTTAACCTCATGTGCTGAGGATGATGGTGCTTGGCAGTTTAACGTCTTGCAGCTCGGATAAGGAGGGTTCACTCCGCACCCCTAGGACTTACATAACCAGTACCCTCTACACCTTGGTGATGAGAAGGGACATTCAATGCCATGATTGGGGGGTGTCAAGAGGTGATCCCATTGGGGGTCCACATTAGCATGAATATGAGAAGAAGCAAGGGTCCTTAGCGTTCCTATGCGAAAAAGCATGAGGCAAATCAATGAAACGGAAAGTATCACCCAGGGGACTTTGAAATTGCTCCGTGCAAACCTGAGGGGCCACAAGGGGAAAGATTGTGTGAAGCAGGTGTGTCACGCATGAGAGAGGCTCGAACAGGGTGCCTCAATGTGAGAGCATCACATGGATCTCATGTAATAGAATTGGTTGGGGAAATATAAGTGGCCCGCGTGCAAGACACAAGGTGTGCGTGCAAGATGAAAAATTTTCACGGAAGAAGTACGGGTGGCATGAAAGACGTAGGGTTTGTGTTCGGGATGGAGGATTTTGCGTGCAATAAGTATGGGTGGCATACAAGATGGAGTGTCTGCGTGCAGGACAGAGGGTTCGCAGACAAGATTGAGGCTTTGCACGCAAGATGGATGGGTTGCGCATCAGAGCGCCCAACAAAGAGGGAACTTGTGCACAAAATGGGACCTCTTGTGTGCAAATCCCTTCAGAAAGAAATGAAACTCACCAGGATCAGAGGTCATGTCTGAAGGCGCCCCCAGAAAACATATCGCGTGAAAAACAATACCTGAAGGCCATAGGTTTTTTGCGCGGTCGCGGAAGATGGGGTTTTCGTGTAGTAGAGCATTGCTTCATCTTTGGTTAGAATCCCTGAATGGTGGGGATATAGCCCATTTTATATTTGATGTTCACAGAGTGGCGTGCAAGATCCTAGGGTGAAAACTCCCTTTGGATGTCATCATGTATGCACAGAAGGGGGGGCACAAATGCCTGTTTTTCATCGCCTTGTGCGTGCAACTTGTGTTGGGTGTGAAAATCCCCATTCGATGTCGCCTTTAGTGCAGAAACGGGGTCGGGCACGCAAATGCTTGTTCGATGTCACCTTCAGCGTAGAAACCCAGACGGCTACGCAAACGATGGTTCGGTGTCGCCTTCGGCGCGGAAACCCAGCTGGGCCTGAAAAATCTCATTCAGCGTCACCTTCGGCATGGAAACAGAATAGGCCACTACAGGTCGCGGAGGATGGTGATTTGGGTGTGGAAGGGGAGACCGGTAGGCAAGAGTTTTCCTATTGGAATTCCGCTTTCAAAAGACTCCCCATTCTTGTGCGTGCCCACCTCCCGGGCCTCGGGATCTCCCCTTTTTCATCTAGTATTCATTCCTTGCTCCTTTATCCACCTGATGCGGTCCTCCTCCAAATTGTTCGTCATCAACCTATGCCCCTCTTCATAATCGGAGCCGAAAGGGAACCCGAAGGTCAGATTTTGAGGGCATGCCAAAATAAATATAAGACATAATGAAGGCACTCAAAAATAAAATTTTCACTTGCAAGAGTTTTGCGCGTGCACGGAAGATGCATCAGAGCTTTATAAATAGGTTGATCCCCCCCCCCTAAACCCTACTTTGACCTTTTCCAGGCGATAGGCTTTGTTTCTCTTACGTTCAAAAATTGTACTGATTCGTGCATAATATTCCATGACTGATTCCAGGTTTTGTGCCCCAATTTTTTTTTCGTGCACATCGACCTTATTTCTCACTACCACTGCTTTTGCGCACCGACTCTTCCTTCTTTCACATAGAGACCTTTGAAGACCTAAAAATGGTTATTTAACAGACCGACGCAAAGAGGGTAGTTTCCACTGCTATAATAGGATCCCAAATGATCATGAAGCCTCAGATTCATCATGTGAGGAGGGTTATGTCTGATAACCAAATGAATTTTGACATGCTTACTCAAGCTCATTGGGATTACGTCATGAGTGGTAACCTACCGCTATAGAACATCGGTCTTCTGGAAGAGGCACTAATACCCATTTTCAAGACATACACAATGCGGTTGTGGGTGACGCACGAGGATAGTCTTCCACAATTCCACATTACCAAATACGACCATCATTCTAGGGAAACACAGAATACAGCAATCTATGTCCTAAATCTGAAGACCAGGATGATTTTCGAAAGCGATCCAGTTCCCGAGGAATCTCCCACTATTTATGAAAGCACTTTTAGAAGTAGAATTACTGACGAGACAAAGGGATGGAATAAGTGGGATTTCATATCCGGGGGAAAATTTACCAATAAATGGGCATGAGCATACTGGGTACATCAAACATGCGAGGAATTCTAGTCGGAACTGTGGTCCATTGGGGTTTTCGAGGCCGTTTGGACATATCAATTCCACTTTTATTGGCAGCAGGACTTGGTAGAAGAGTTGTTCAGTCACTGGTCACCTAATACCAACACTTTTCACCTCCATCAGGGGGAAGTGGGCATGAGTCTATAGGATGTCCACTGTATCAGACGATTCCCCTTGGAGGGGTATCAGTACGATGAGTTCCTCCCAATGGAGAATATATGGGGGGATATGACTTGCACCCCAATTCTGTCATGGAACCTGCTGGAGTTGGCTAAAGAGGACATCAAAATAAAATACATCCTGAAGGAAATCACCTACTCAGGATGGTTTAATCTCATCCTGACGTAGGCCACGACTGTGAAGATGCCAGGCTGAGGGAAGTAGTGCCCAAACACTTCTTAGAGAGGAAATGTGGGATTATATTGGAAGATTTTGGAGACAGGGGAGTATCAATCATGGGGATTTGGTATCAATGAAGTTCCAGACCTGAATGTACGATATGATGGGTTCCTCACTGCTTTCTTGAGTGGATGGCTGTTACCTGGGAGGGACATGATGATGGGAATCCACCCGGGGATGTTAGTGATTGGTGGGATTATGGCATCAAAGAATAAGGTTAACCTAGGGGTACGGGTATTGGCTAGGTTATACAGTATTTTAGGGTGCATTTCAAGGGGAAGTACACCCAAGAGGATAGTTGGGCCGTTCTAGATTCTTCATGGTTGGGTCGCAGCCCACTATGGTGGGTATGACTTCCCAAATGCCATCCACCCCCTGGTGATGGTATGCGGCCATCCCTCTTGAAAATCACTAGGATCCTCCCATTGATGCTCAAGGATGACAAAATCAAGATTAAGATCGATAGTCACACTCATTTCTACTTCCACCCATTTTGAACCCCAGGTGCAAAAATGGTAGATGATGGGTGGGGTCCACAGGAGTAGATGGTGTAACTGCAGAGCATCCAGGGCGGCGTGATGGTGGATTGAATTGATGGAATAATCTCTTTGCAAACCCTATGTGACAACTTGATTTGTCCGGAAGTTTGGGTGCATGAAATCGATTCCCAAGAAAGTATACACAGTGGTTTGGGAGGAAATACATTCATGCCTTCTCCTCCAACTGTGGCTTATGTTTACGAAAGAATTCCTGGGTGAAATAATCACTCTTCCCCCCACCAATGTCAGTGTCGTATTGTCATCAAATTATGTCGAACAATGGATGAGAACATACCCCTGAGGAGATCCTTTGGAGGTGCATATGGAAAATCAAGTCAACTAGTGCAGAGCCTGAAGAGCGTGGAGGTAGACAAGGTGTCGTGAGGGAAGTGTAGAAAAGAATAGGCCAGGTGGCTAGAATGACATAGGCAGGTACTTCATCAGCAGGGTCATTGTAGGTTGATAACATGACTCCACCTTCCAGGGGAGGTTAGTCTCATACATGGCCTTGGGGTTCAGTTAGGGAACTCTCAGGGATGCAACTCGGGTACCTTCTGATTCTGTCTGCTAATGTTATCTTCCCATCTCTCTGGTCTTCTTGGAGAACGCTGCGACAATCTATGTCCGCTGAAGAGTTGTGGCTGAGGTTGGTACGCACCGGTCTTGACTTTCCAGACATAGGACGCATCCAAATGAAATATAGGGTAAACATTCATCGTCGACATGTGTACCAAACAACCATGGATATGTACGCCTACCAGTGGGGACGGTATGAAGAACCGCATCTCTTAGGGAAATTGATTATTGGCCAAGAGAATGACCCAGAAAGGCTTACATATGATGATGAAAGTGCAGAGGAAGAAGAAGAGGGAGAAGAATAATAATAATAATACAAAGAATAAGAATAAGGATAAGGTGAAGAGGGTGAAGGTGATTAGGAGGAGGAGGACCAAGGTGAAGGTATTGGTGGTGAGGGACCTTTAGAAGCTCCCTCTCACCAGTAGAGCTCCCGAGAGAGCAGCGAAATCATGGGCTCTGATGCGGAAATGGTGCAATAGCATGAGGTTTGGTTTAAATCTTACCTTTACCAGACTTTATCTTTTCAGAATGTCGATATGCCAAACAAACCCTACCCTATTAAAGAACAAATGGGCAAGATTCCCCCGGACCAGACATAGTGGGACACTGATTTCAGCTGGATTAGGTGATAATGGGGCAGAAGGAGAGCCCCCTACCATCACCATTATCCAAGATGAGATGACATCAGTTATCGAGTTGACAAGCACCGAATGCTTTCCTATGTAAGGGGGCCCACTATGACACATGCATTGGAAACCGCTGCACTTGGATCTTGTAAGTCCTTTATCGATGGTTTTTCCTCTTTGCTGGAGAATTTAGCTAATCAATATGATGATTCATGATGCAGTGATCACAAGGTTGGAGGCACGAAGAACTGTCGAGTCCAAGACATCTGCATGAGTGGGAGGGTAATCGACCACTTCGACCTTTACAGAAGCGACCATCCTAGGAAACCCTACCCCGACACTCGGCGAGCTGAATATCACAATGAGTGATGGAAATGCCATTGGGGTGGAACTACAGCCTGACTAGAACGAAGTCGCTGAAGAGGTGAAGTTCCTTGAAGAAGACCCTGTTGCTGAAGTCCTCTCTTCATTCCCCAACTATCGGCCTGCATTTCTTGAATAGGTATATGAATCTGATTCAGAGATGGCCGATGAGAGGTGTATGACATGGTGCAAAGGGTTGAAGTGTATCTAGCACTTTCTCAGTCAGCATCAGACAAAATGGATAAAATGGGTGGGATCACTCCACACCTGGTTGTGTTTTATCTATGTTGGAGTGGTGGATGGTCAATGCCTTCATTCGACAGTCTGTGACTACATGGCCGAGAATCTGCGCAAGAGCAGTTAATGCTCTGATGTTTCCCGGTGTCAGAAAGAGTTGGGGAGTACCCAGACATTCTTGAAGGTAGAACAAGAGGTCTGACTGAAACATCCTAGGTAAATAAAGAATAAGAAATTTTCATATTTATTAATATTTGTAAATTAAATATTAATTTTTCTTTAAAGGGTATTCTATTTTCGATGGCGTACACGATATGCAAAAACGGGTTACTTTTAATTCTTACATTGCACACAACGTTGAGTTACACTGAAAAATAATGATATAATATTATTATTTTAAATGGAAGGTAAAACCTAGTCGTTGTATTGGTAGGAATTAACAGAACTAACTAAAATATGATTACACATGTTTGCTAAATGTTTTTACATTTATCCAATAAATTATAGTGTCATAAAATAAGAAAGAATCTGATTTTAAACATAAATACTCTAATAATCTATAAAGGGTCGATTTACCGCCTTTTGATAGAGAACCCTTTTTAAATATTGTTTTGGTCACTTTTATATGTTCTATTTGACAAAATAATTTTCATCTTTAGAATTGAGACATCAAAATTTACTTTGGATGAAATCTTGATATTTTTCTCATAATGTTCATTTTTTAATGAATAGTGAAAAAATTTGTATTTTAATTCAAAACAGACTTTTAATCTAATTTATTAATATAGTTAGATTATATTTTTAATTGATTCTAAATTATAAATAGATTATATTTTTACCATTTAATCCATTTTTTCCATTGGATGTAATTTCACTTCGAAATTGGACATTAAGAAGTATCAATCTTTTGATGGTTATTATTTCTTAAAAACACGCTTTTTGTTTTGACAAGGGGAATTAATTTAAAATTAATTAATGAAACTTCTATGTTTTTAATTTGGTAAAATAGAAATAATTTTTCAATTCAGAATATAATATTTATATTAGAGTGTATTTTTGGTATTTTTTTAAAAACATTCAATTTTTTATGAATAGTGAAAAACAATGTGTTATTGTTTAAAACCAACTTTTTATTTAAATATTTATTTTTAAATTTATTTTTTTTAAAGTAAAAATATATTCATAATACATATATTAATACAATTTAATTCATTTGATTCATATTATAATAATATTAGATATATAAAATTCTATTGGACCTTTTAATATCTTTTTACCCACCTTCTAAGTGTTTTTCCAAATTTGCATAAAATGTAATTTTACCGCTTCACTAAATATAATTTAAAAAATCCTATATAAATGGTTGTAATTATTATGTAAAATATTGTTAAATGGGATGAATATAATTTTTTTGGTGAATAGTAACTTTTGACTTTTACTAACAGCGATTATAGGTAAATCAGAATATTTAAAGTAAAAATAATGTTATAAAAATATAAAATTACCTTGAAACTTTTAATAAACATATTTTATGAGTCATGGATGACCAATAAAATCCATGTGTCAATTTTGGTACTCCTTGGAGCCACTTCGGTAAGATAATGACATTAATTACTTTTTATTTGAAGTAAAAATAAAAATGTCACAAACATGTATTGTTTAAGAAAACAATTTTAATGTGGGGTAATATAATTGATATATTTGTCTATAAATATTCATTATAAATTTAAAAAAATTCAATAATCATGGTAATTTTTTTATAATTTATAGACATCAAATAATTAAAAATATTTATGACATAATGATGATGTTGTGTTTACATCATTAATGAATGATTTAAACAAATAAGAATATTAAAATTAAAACAATATCCAAAACATGAAAAATTCTTATTAGATGATTTTATTTCTAACATGGGACACCTTATATTTGAATTTATTATTTTTGGTCCTTTAGAAACCGAAAATCATTATATAATAAAATAATATTTTTAAACTTTCCAAAAGAGGCCCTCCTCTCCCTTATAAAAAGCCCTCACTTACTACCCATTTCTCACACTTCCAATTCCATTGGATCATCCAAAATCTACTCCAATAAGATCCCAATATCTCTATATTCATCCTATAATCCTTACCGTAGGTATAAATCCCTTCAATAAACCCTTTTTGTTCAAACCAATGGAAGTTACCCGATTTAGAGGTAATGTCTTCTCTTAAGTTCTTTTGTTTTATTTTACTTCTCCAACACCCTAAACTCTTTTTATTTATTTATTTTCAAAAACACCAGTATCCTCAATATACTATGATGTTGTTATGAGAATTATTCGATCTACACATACACACACCTCCATCTAATGGGTAAATAACATATTGTTTCTATGGACAGTGAACTACTGCCTCACGAAACGATGATTATTCAATTATCTCTTACCTCCTATCATGGTGGCCATTATGTTGTAAATGTATCTATATATGATATATATTATATTTACCTATTTTTATTCTTCAATATTTTACTTTTTATATCATACCTTTATGGTTCTCATAATGGGTAAATGTGATAATTTTATTTGAGGAAGTGCGGACTACCGCCCCCTCAAAATGATATGACTCATTCATGCCACACGTAGAATGTATAAAGTATATAATTTATGAAATTATGTTAAATATATAACCTATATATTATAATATAATTATAATATACCTATGTATAATTATTTTTTCATTCCATTAAAATATGAAATAGAAATGAAAGTAGTGTTCATGCGTACGTACGACTTACCGTCTCCATGAACGGTGCATTTCATTTATTATCTCAAAATGTTATGTACTATTATAAATACACATATATACTCTATATATATGATATATATGAAATATAAATGATTAATATCATTCTGTAGATAATGTAATTTTAACCACAAGGACAATTTATAATTTTAACAAGTTCATTTTTTACTGAAGTTCCGAACATCGACAAAATGTCCGATATAAAATCAAATAATTAACTAATTGTTATAGTAAGGTAATAAGTGATATAAAAGGAATAATAAACATGAAAAATATTATTAATCAAGTATATATTAACTTATGTTTATTATTCTGGAAGAAAAAGTAATATATGAGCGAGTCAAGTCAGACACGTGGAAAGGGATTCTTATTTCACATTTAATTCAGTGGGGTTTCCATTGTTCACCACTTATTTAATGCATGTGGTGTATTGTGTAATTCCATTTGATATATATTATAATTATTCTATTTATATTCAGGTTATTATGTGATTCATTTGGTGGTTATTATCTTTTGGTCATATGACTCGATTGATTACAATAAGGTAAGGGGTTTTATCTCACTTTTTATTCCCACGAGATTCATGGAATATTTTTCACTACATCCTTTGAGTGCTACATGTACTGCCCATTGTTCTAATATTTGTATAATATAATTTCATTAATGGGTATTTACATCAACATTTTTTGGCCATTATTTCATGGGGATTATGTTTCGTAAGTTACCAAATCAGTAAGGGAACCCTTCACCATCCTCTTTTTTAAAGACTTCTTTTTGTTATGTCTTTTAATTTATATATTATTTTGTTGGGATATATTCTTATATATATATATATTTATGTAAATTTTATGTCCAAGTGATGATACAACCTTTTATCTCTCATCAACTCATTTTCTTAATTTTTAAACTGACGTTGTTAGGCTATCGAATTTATGTAGGGGAACTTCTTTACCCAATTTCAATTCTTTGGGTCAAACCTCTACTTATTGATTATGTCATGCTATGAACAGGTGTGAATAACCTATGATTTTTTTACACTTAATATCCATTTATATTGGGTGTATTTATATTTTTCACACATAACTACATAAATGAATTTTTATTAATCTAATGATATCGTCCTTATAAGGGATTTCATCTCAATTTACATTCCATTGAAACTTAATTTTTGTTATGTGCCAATTCACTTTTATATAGTGTATATACTATTATTTTGAATATGATATCATGAATACCATTATTCTCATTATATTATAATGGTTTGATTAAATTTTATTCCATAATCGTTTGTATTCCAGAATATCCTATTTGGTTAAGAACTCATTAACTAAAATATCGCTTTAAAGATTTATTCTTCTAAATCATTCTCATAAATTTTAATGTTTTAAAAATGTTTTTAAGGATTTATTTATAAGTAAAATTACTATTTTATAATATTAATTCATTTAAAATATTCAAAGTTTTAGGGGACACATTGATTTAAAAATCTATTTATTAAATATTTTAAATGGTTTCGAAAATGGTTTTATAAAGCATTGATTATGTTAATATCTTGAAATGATATATTGTGATTTTAATGTGGAATGATATATTTTCTTTATGATTTTTTTATGTGTTATGAATATTTTATGGTTATTGGGAATTGTTTACGTATATGGGTGGTTCTATGATAAACCTAGGGTGGGTGAGCCCGAGATATCTCTCCAATGCATTGGGTAATGTGAAAGAGGTAAATGTTAATGTTTCTCCTAAGAGATTTAGGGAATATACTATGATGGGTATTCCAAATGAGACTACCTATGTATCTGTGATAGCTAAAATGTAATTATGTTATGTATTCCATAAGTAACCTTTATGATTTATGATTTCAGTGTGTTATTCATAAATCTTATGATTCCATAAGGTATTATATGATTGAAAAGTATGGTTTCATTGTTTTGTATTTATTGATGGGATAATGTGTTCATTCCTTATTTTATATACCTTACTAAGATTGTTTTGATCATCCCATGTTTTTGAAAAGTTTTCCACATGAATTAAAGATGAATAAGAGTAAAGGATGTGATCAAGGGAAACTCATGCTATCTAAAACATGGAACCAGACATGACTCTTTTTTTCAAGAGATTTTATTTTATAAAAAAACAGAAAATGAGTAGAAGTGTCTACTTTGTAATTTTTAAGATGTAATTTAACAGTTATAGCCTAATTCTATAAAACTATAAACCTAAAAAGGTCCTCAATGTGAATTATTCAATTAATTCAAGATTATGTAATGTTTCAAGGCTGGGACATTATAGTTGGTATCAAAGGTCTGTTTAGATAACTTTAGAGTTTAGGGTGTTATTTAAGAATAAGTGACATAACCATAAATGGTTAGCATTTTAGAAAGAGTCATAATTATTTTACAGGTGATAAATGGATATTACATATTGAGATGAAAAATGAAATGTATTAGATACAATTTTTTGTCAAAATATGTTATGGTTATTTTTGAGGTATTTTTCTTTTTTTTTTGGAATGTTATAAACTTATATAGTTTTAGAAAAAGGACAACCCACAGGAAGGGGAAAACCCATCATGTCTGGGAAGGCCACTTGAATTGAACCCACAACCGAAGGGCGACAAGGGTGCATCGCCTACCACTGGACTATGTGAAGTACCTGGTTAGTATGACTAATTATTTATAGTTAAATGATTTTACTAATAAAAAATAAGTTGATTTGGGATATTATGTTTTATTAAATGGACATCATTAGTATGGGAAAACTATTTGGTGATTAAGAGATAAAGGTTATTTTTTAATACATTCTCTCTTTTGGGAACATTATTTTCTTAAAAAATATGGAATAATATGGTATCTCTTATGTGGAAGAATGGTTGAAATTTTTATTTTGAAAGAATATATTTATTTATTGTGGACATGTGGTGATTTGGGTTATTTCTGGAAAATGATTAACCTAGCATAGAAAATATGTGATTCGGTTAATTACACTTTAGTATGAGACTTTAAGAGTAGTCGATGTTATTTGGAGATAAATGTTATGATTTATTATGGAAGACTATGTGATAAAATTCTTCTGGGTTTTGGGTTTCAATATTACTTTAGATTATATTGAATAATTGTATGGAAAACTGTTTATTGAATGGTCTTTGTCGAACTTTGGGTTTTGTTTGACAAATTTTTTAGATTAAGAGTAGTTTTTCTTTTTGTAAAATATTTTTCTTTTTGGATATTATCTTATCTCTCACTAACCATTTTGGTTTTGGTTAAGGTCTAAAGACATCATAAATATATAGTTCACTTTTTTGGGTTATGTGATTCTCTCGAAGTTGATTATAGCACTTTCAATGTGAACAAGTCCTCCTGAATACTCATCATTTGGATAAAATATGATTTTGTGTTTGAAATCTAGTAAATGATGAAAGACTACATGACAAGTAAGTATGTTTCCATATGTTTTTAGTTAAGCTCATAAATATATTCCTCAATGAAAATTAATATAAAACCAAAATGTTGTATATTAACTTTTCATACTGGTGAATCAAAGACTGTTTAACCCATCACAAGTTTGTGATTTTCTGGTGATTAACATTCTCCTAAGCTTGTTTTCTATCACTATCCATCAGACTTTTATAGTTTGTTTCTCTTCCAGATCCATGTTTTCCTACATGGAATCCTAGTATGGACTATCTCGGGTGACCATTGTACTTCTCTTTATTTATTTTAAAGTGATATTTTTATTGACTCTTTTCCCAATGTGGGACTTTCAATGAAATTTCCCAACCCAATTTTAAAATAGTAAGGACCCAATTCCCAATAGGGGAAGGATGTAACATCCCAGGTAAATAAAGAATAATACATTTTCATATTTATTAATATTTTAAAATTAAATATTAATATTTCGTTAAAGGGGATGCTATGTTCGATGGCGTACCCGATACACAAAAATGGGTTTCTTTGAAATTTTACATTTCACACAGCGTTGAGTTATACAGAAAAATAATAATATATTATTATTATTTTAAATGCTAGTTAATGCCTAGAAATTGTATTGGAAAGAATGAACAAAACTAACTAAAATATTATTACACATGTTTGCTGAATGTTATCACATTTATCCAATAAATTTTAGAGGCATAAAATAAGAAATAATCCTATTTTAAGCGTAAATACTCTAATATTCTTTAAAGGGCTGATTTACCGCCTTTTGACGGTGAACCCTTTTTAAATCTTGTTTTTCTCACTTTTATATGTTTTATTTGACAAAATAAATTTCATCTTTAGAATTGGGACATCAAAATTTACATTGGATGAAATTTTTATATTTTTCTAATAATGTTCATTTTTTAATAAATAGTGAAAAAAATGATGTATTTTAATTCAAAAACAACTTTTAGTATAATTAATTTATATGGTAATATTATCTTTTTAATTGGTTTTAATGTATAAATATATTATATTTTTTCCATTTAATCCAATGTTGTCTATTGGAAGTAATCTCACTTTGAAAGTGGACATTAACAAGTATCAATCTTTTGATGTTTATTATTTCATAAAAACATGCTTTTTGTTTTGACAATGGGAATTAATTATAAAAATAATTAATTCAACTTATATGTTTTTAATTTGGTAAAATATATATCATTGTTGAATTTATAATATCAAATTTATCTTAGATTGAATTTTTGGTATTTTTTTGAAAACTTTCAATTTTTTATGAATAGTGTAAAACACTGCGTTATTGATTAAAACCAACATTCTAATTAAATAATTATTTTTAAGTTTAATTTTTTTAAAGTATAAATAGATAAATAATACATATATTAATACAATGTAATTAATTGGAGTCATTTTATAATAAGATTAGATATATAAAATTCTATTGATCTTTTTAACTTCCTTTTACCCACCTTCTAAGTGCTTTTCCAAATTTGCATAATGCGTAATTTTACCGCTTATATTAATTGAATTTAAAAAAGCATACATACATGGTGGTCATTATTAAGTAAAATTTGGTTCAATGGGATGAAAATAATTTTTGGTGAATAGTTACTTTTGACTTTTACTAACTGCTATTATAGGTAAATAGGGAAATTTAATGTAAAAATAATGTTATAATAATATAAAATTACCTTAACACTTGTACTAACATGTTTTTATTAGTCATGGATTACCAAGACAATCCATGGGTCAATTTTGGGACCCCTTAGAGCCACATGGGTAAGATAATGACATTAATAACATTTTTTTAAAGTAAAAATAAAAATATCATAAACATGTATTGTTTTACTAAAAAAAATTAATATGGGGTTATATAATTGATATATTTGAGTATAAATATTAATTATAAATATAATAATATTTCCTAAATCATGGAAATTGTTTTATAATTTTTAGACATCAAATAAATAAAATTATTTATGACACAATGATGATGCAATGTTTACATCATTAATGAACGATTTAAACAAATAAGAAGATTAAAAATAAAATAATATAAATAACCTGTCGAATTCTTATTTAATGATTTCATTTAGAATTTGGTCCACCATATATTTGACTGTAATTATTTTTGGTCCTTTAGAAACTAAAAATAATTATATAATAAAATAATCTTTTTAATCTTTCCAAAAGTGCCCCTCCTCTCCCTTATAAAAAGTCCTCACTTCCTACCCATTTATCACACTTCTAAAGCTGTTTTATCATCCAAACTCTACTCAAATAATCTACCAATATTCCTTTATTCATTTTATAAGCCTTAACCTTGTCATAAGACACTTCAGAAATCCCTTTTGGTTCAAACCAAAAGGAGTTACCTGATTTAAAGGTAATGTATTTTCTTAAGTTCCTTTGTATTATTCTACTTATCCAACCCCCTAAACTCTTTTTATTAAATTATTTTATAACAAAAATAGTATCCTAAATATTCTAGGATGTTTTTATGAGAAGTATTCGAGCTACAATTACACACACCTCTATATAACGGGTAAAGAACATAATGTTTCTGTGATCAGTAAACTACTACTTCACAAAACAATGATTGTTCAATTATCTCTTACCGCCTCTCATGGTGACAATTATAATGGAAATGTATCTATATATGATATATATTATATTTATATTTTTTACGCTTCTGTATTTTCCTTTTTATAGCATAACTTTATTGTTCTCATAATGGGTAAACGTAATAATTTCATTTGAGGAAGTACGGACTACCGCCCCCTCAAAATGATATGGCTCGTTCATGCCATACATGGAACATATAAAGGATAGAATTTATGAACATATATTAAATATATAAAATATATATAATAATTTAATTATAATATACCTATGTATTGTTATGTTTTTATTCCCTTAAAATATGAAATAGAAATGAAAGTAGTGTTCATGTGTACGTACGACTTACTGTCTCCATGAATGATGCATTTCATTTCTTATCTCCAAATGTTATGTAATATTATAAATAAATATATATACTGGATATATATGATATATATGACATCTAAATAATGAATTTTATTCTTGATATAATGGGCTTTGTACCTTATGGACAATTTATAATTATAACAAGTTCATTCCTGACTCAAGTTCCGAACATCGACAAAATGTCTGATATGAACTCAAATAATTAACTAATTCTTATAGAAAGGTAATAAGTGATATAAAAGAAATAATAAAATTGAAAAATATTCTTAATCAAGTAGAAATTAACTTAATTTTATTATTTAGGAAGAAAAAGAGAACATACGAGCGAGTCAAGTTGGACACGTGGTCAGGGATTCTTATCTCACATTTAATTCAGTGGGATTTCCATTGATCACCACTTATTTATTGAATGTGGTGTATTTTGTACTGCCATTTGATATATATTATCATTATTCTCTTTATATTCATTTTATTATGGGATTAATTTGGTGGTTATTATCTTTTGGTCATATGACTCGATTGATTACAATAAGTTAGGGGGTTTTATCTCACTTTTTATTCGTGTGAGATTCATGCTATATTTTTCAATATATCCTTTGAGTGGTGTATGTACTGACCATGATTCTTCTCTTTGTATAATATAATTTCATTTATGGGTATTTACATCTACATTTTATTGTCCTTCTTTTATGGGGATTATGTGTCATAAGTTACCAAATCGGTAAGAGAACACTTCACCCACCTCTTTTTTTAAAAGACTTATTTTTTTATGTCTTTTAATTTACATATTGTTTTATTGCGATATGTTATTCTATATCCTTATTGTTGTAAATTTTATGTCCAAGTGATGATATACCCTTTTATCTCTAATCAACTCATTTTCTTAATTTTTAAAGTGACGTCGTTTGGCTTTCAAATTTCTGTAGGGGGGACTTCTTTACCAAATTTCAATTCTTTGGGTTAAAACTCAACATCTTGATTATGTAGTGATATGAATAGGTGTGAATTACCTATGATTGTTTTACACTAAACATACACTTATATTGGATGAATATATATTTTTCACACATAATTCCCTAAATGATTTATCCTTAATCTGAGGATACTGTCCTTATAAGGGATTCCGTCTCAATTTACATTCCATTAAGAAATCATTGTTGATATGAGCCAATTCACTTTTATATGGTGTATATACTGTAATTTGGAATATTATATCATGAAAACCATTATTTTAATGATATTATAAAGTTTTGATTAAATTTTATTCATCAATCATTTGTATTCAAGCATCTCTTATTTGGTTAAGAACTCCATAACTAATATATAATTTTAAATATCTATTCTTCTAAATATTTCTCATAAATTTCCATGTTTTAAAAATAGTTTTATAGATTTTTTTATATGGAAATTTCTTTTTTAAAATTTTAATTCCTATAAAATCTTTAATGTGGTATAAGACACTTTGATTCAAAAATCTATTTATTAAATGTTCTAAATGGTTTTAAAAATGGTTTGATAAAGCATTGATTATGTCAATATCGTGAAATGATATATTTTATTTGCAATGTGGAAATGTTTTCTTTCCTTTATGATTGTTTTATGTGTTATTAATATGTTAGGGTTATTGGGAATTGTTTACGTAAATGGGTGGTTCTGTGAAAAACCTTGGGTGGGTGAGCCTGAGATAGCTCTCCAATGCGTTGGGTAACGTGATAGAGGTAAATGTTAATGTTTCTCCTAAGAGATTTTGGTAATATACTATGATGTGTATTCCAAATGTGACTCCCTATGTAGCTGTGATAACTAAAATGTAAGTATATTATGTATTCTGTATGTTACATTTTAGATTTATGATTTCTATTTGTTATTCATAAATCATATGATTTCATAAGGTATGTTATGATTGAAAAGCATGGTTTCATTGTTTTGTATTTATTGATGGGATAATGTTTCATTCCTTATTTTATATCCCTAACTGAGATTTTTATGCTCAACCCATGTTTTGGAAATGTTCTCCTCAAGAATTAAAGATAAATAAGGGTCAAGGATGACATAAAGGGAAATTCATGCTTTCTAAAACATGGAACTGAACATGACTCTTTTTTTCAAGAGTTTTTATTTTATGAAAAAACGTAAACTGAGTAGAAGTGTCTACTTTTTAATTTTTTAGATGTAATTTAATAGTTATGGCCTAATTATCTAAAACTATTAACCTGAAAATATCATCAATGTGAATTATTCATTTAATTAAATATTATGTAATGTTTCAAGGTCAGGTCCTTATATCGATTCCTTGAAGAACAAATGAAAGAAAACGAAGTATTCATTGCAAAATAATCTGAGATTGTTGAGAAATTGAGGGCACAGCTGGCGGACATCCAAGGGGAGGTCGTGGAAGTGTGTCTCCAAATGACTGAAATTAGAACTTAACAGTTTCAATAACATGCTAGGTAAAGTGCACTGAGATATGTAGCTTCTGATGAAGAGAAGGTTCTCATGGGGTAGGAGGAAATCCTAGAGGCCACAAGACAAAAGGTAGTGGCAGTAGAGTGATCTATCCAAGATGCTGATACTTAAGGGCCCTGTTTTGGATGAACTTATAAACACATTTCTTTTTACTGCCTCTTATTTTGAACTGCATGTATGAATGGATTTATTTACTTGTTTTTTTGGTTTAATGCATTCCACAACAACCCTGAAATAAATAGAAATCCATTCCTAAGGTCACGTGGGTTGTACCTAATGTGATAAATAAGAGAGGCTCACAATATTAATTCATTTGGATGTAGGAGTGGTGACCAAGAATCGGGCACCTGAGGTTCGAACAACCAATCCGTATTCCTGGGAAGAGAAGGGAGAGGCTCAATTAGAGGATTAAGACCTCATAACAATCGACGTGTCATCTTCCCAATGTGCTCTAGTGCATGAGTGGGGTAACACAAGGGGTGTTTGAGATAAATCCGAACATAAGGGGGAGAAAAGTGTGAATTACAGTACCCCAGATTAGGAACACTATGGGGATTGAATGACCATAAAGGATAACTACTGACCATGTTCACAAAAAATTATCCTTATTGTATTAGCTTGAAATGGGGATGGAAAACAAGGTCCGACCACTGACCATGTTCAAAACCCGGGGCCTGACTTAGAATGTCATCCATTAATCTTCCATAACATTGGCCCAGGATAGTAGGCGATCCATAGGCCGAGCATCCATACTCTTAGCGGGGTTCCTTTGGATGTAAAAAAGGACAAGGGTTAGAATAAAGGTCACCCAAATCATGTAAGGTGGAGTGGTGGTTTATTCGGATTGAGTGTAACACTCTTTAAATTATGAGATCGTGGTAGAAACACATTAGGTGGACATACTAGTTTGATCATGGATCATTCTTACCTCTAAACAGGACCTCTCTGGAGAGGAAGTCGACACATCCCATGACTATCATTGGGCATCCCATACATGTTCAGGGTAGAGCATTAGTTAACGGTTCCCCAAAAGAGTTCATGCCAAGGGGCCGAAAATGAGGTGGAACATGACTTATGATTCCCAAGGTTAGGCCCAAGGCACAATGCATGGGCACATCTACATATCCCATAAGGATGAGAATCAAGACGAACGTAGTTCTAGGGGGTTGAACGGTAAAGTACCAGTGCCATGGATAAAAGGGGCGTGCGGGTCTAGCCCTCTCACCAAAAGAAGTGGCATTTAATAGATCTTGTTTGCCCGTTAGGGTAAATGGATGTGTTTTTTTGTGAAGTGATCGGCCTAGAACTAGGAACATGGGAATCACAACAAGAATCAGGCCAAATAAAGGCATTAGAAAATGGTATGGTTTTTGACTGATACCAAACATGATGTCCCTTGAGCAAGGACATCACAACGTAATGCTGTTTTTCGTCGTGCGGACAGGACGATACTATTACAGTTTAGGGTTTGGTGATGGTACCAAACTTTCACTTTAATGTCATGTAGTATAGACGTAACAGTTTAGAGTCATGTGGGACTATGAAACATAGTTTAAAGTCATATGGTTCAGACATATACAGGATAGATGAGGTTTAAGAAGGAATGTGCATGGTGTGAAAAATCATACCCGACGTAAATGAGGATGAGATCCACATCACACTTCATGTGATTCCAAAAAAGAAACTTCGGGCCGAGGGGCTAGAAAAGGATAGAGGATATGGGAAAAGATAGACTAGCTCTCAATTGAGATGGACCTGTAGACAAGACGTGTGGGTGTTTATACGTATCCCATGAGGATGGGAATCAAGCCGTACATAGTTCTTTAGAAAGGAAGTATAAAAATATCTTACTTTAGGGTCTTTAGAGCTCGGACCAGAGAGAAGTGGAACTCTTCTAAATAAGCGCAGACCATAACCCAGTTCCTAAGCCTATGTGAGTCGAACTCGGTGTAGGAAACAAGGGTGGATACGGTATTTTCCATACGTGGAGTACATACAATGGGAAAATCTGTGCAGAGCCTCAAACAATTCCTTGTCGTGGATTTTTCCTCCTAATGTGTGGGTGCACACTTAGGAATAGTACAAAGAGTTTCGAAGTTCTACTTGGACATGATGAAGTGGAAAAGGGTTTGAATCATGTAACCGACATTTTGGGCTTAATGGGGTTGGTGTGACAATGGAGCTATTGACCATGTTTGAAACACATCATTCATATCATGTGACCTGAAATGGGAACAACAAAATGGCATTGACCATTGACCGTATTATTAACGTGGGACTTTTATCAATTCGTTGTTCGAATCCCACAAGGATGTTGGCTAGAAATGGTAGGAGGGCCCTTAGGCCAGGCATCCATGCCATTTGGGGGGTCCCTTTGGATGTGCAAGGTGATGTAATCCCTAACAGAGGGGAACACAAAGCCTAAAAAATGGATGAAAGCATGTCTGGGCAGAACCCAACACTCTAGGTGCACAACCATAGTACCCTTGGGCATGTTGGTGAATCACCGAAGAGGTTCGAGGGGCTCAACATGAGAGAAGCCAATTTTAAAATATAATTATAGAACAAGGGGATAGAGAAATCCTAGTATAAAGAGGTATATGGCATGGTTATCCCAATACCTGACGTGAATTAGGACATAAACCCATACCACACCATATACCCTTCTCCCTAGGAAAATACAGGCCAAAAGTCTAAGTTAAAGGAGGGATTTCTAAGAGATGTTGCTGGACCTGAAGACAAGATGTTCGGGCAGTCCGACGTATCCCATGAGGATGAGTGTCAAGCCACACGTAGTTCCAGAAGAGGGTAATGTGCAGTTTATTGTCATTCAACAAGGACACGAATGGGTAAGATACCCCAAACAGGGGAGGTGTAAGGCACGATAGGTAACCTGGTCTGAATAAGGATATAATCCCATACCACACGGTACAGTCCGAAGTGAAGACTTGGACTGGGGGCCCGAGATTGGTCCACAGATAGATTTTCGTGGCCATATTGAAGTTTAACGTCTTGTAGTGAGGATGATAGTGATCTTAGTTTAACGTCATAGGACTTGGACTAATATAGGATAGGTGTTGACTAGATTTGCAACACAGAATCTATCCTTGCTTGATTGGAGGTTAGAGAAAACAACAGGGCACCAACCGTTGACCGTATTCACAACACGGGACTTGTATCAATTTGTTTCTTGAAATCCTAGAGGATGTTGGCCTGAGATAGTAGGAGGAAAATTTGTCTGATCATCCATTCCATTTGGGGGTCCTTTCGAATACAGAAGAACAGAAACCCAAATTATGGGGCCCGCAAAGCATAGCAGGGCATGTGCTTGTGGATGGAGAGTAAATGGATAAGTAATGTCTCATGGGGATGTGTGTGGTGTGGCCAAAGAGCCCAATGCGAATGAGGATTTGAGTCCATACCACACCACACAATTCCAAATGAGAACTTGACCTGAGGAGCTGAAATGGTCGGGAGACCTGAGATTGGATGTTCTGACCAATTGTTACCATATGTGCTTTTATGCAGGTGCTGCCTCATCATAGCTCCTAATCCCATGTGAGAAATTCTTGGTGTGGGAAACAAGGCGTAGTACTTGGTTCCCCCCATTATATAAGGGTTAGATAGATGGAATCAAACGAGGGAGACCGTAGCTTGAAGGTATAGTAGGATAGAATGAACCACTACACTCAATATTTTGGGACTGATAGGGTAGAAACAACTAAAAAGGATTGTTGTTTCCCATATTTGAAACACAACATCCACATCATGTGACCTAAAATGGGAGCATCAAATGAGCGTCGTCCGCTGACCGTATTCGCAACATGGGACTTGTATCAATTTTTTGTTTGAAAGCCTTAAGGATGTTGGCCCATGATGGTAGGAGGGCCCTTGGGCCTGGCATCCATGACATTTGAGGGTCCCTTAGGACATGAAAGATGATGCAGTCCCAAGTAAAGAGTGTGAGTGAAGCATAAGTGTGCTTGTGAACCTCAATGTCAAGAAGGACGATAAAAGAGGTGGAAGTATTTAGGGAATGGGATGAATGGAGGGATTATGATGAACTCGGCGTGCATTGCAGAAAAATACTATACCGCACCATATGTTTTAAGCAGAGGGGAGACTCTAGAGTTTTTGGGCTGTGAAAATAGATGAAATGTCTGGGAATTCCTATGTATCCCATGAGGATGGGAATTAAGGTGTACGTAGTTCTTGAAGGCCATGCAGTTTATCATCGTGTGGTGAGGACGTGAGAGAATATAAGAACGACGAGGGAGCACATGGTGTGATCATCGTAAATCTAACATGATCGGGGCCAAAGAAACCCATACTACCCCATGTGGGGATCCTCTGAGAGAACTATACCCAATGGGGGTAGTCTAAAAGAAGAGTTCGAGGGCTAGACTTGAGATAAAATGTCTGAGCTTTCCTACGTATCCCATAAGGATGGGAATAAATCCTTACGTAGTTTTTAGGATGCAGTTTAATTTCTTGCACGACATCATACAATTTAACATCATGCGATATGTTTCACAATTTAAAGTCATGATGGACCAAGAAATTTAAGGTCATGGAGGACCAGATACAGTTTAAGGTCATGTGGGACCAAGAAGTTTAGGGTCATGTAGAACCAAATACAGTTTAAGGTCATGTGGGACCAAGCAATTTAGGGTCATGTAGGACCCAATAGTTTAGGGTCATGAAAGACCAGATGGATTAGGCAAAGTATTTCGTGAGGAACATGGCATTGGTAGGGGGAGTTATAGGATCACCATCCCTAGTTACCAGGGAGTATGCACCATTGGGGTAAACCTTGTAAATTGTGTAATGTAATTCCCATTTGGGCTCCAACTTGAGTGGTTTCCTGCCAGGTATCATCGGTGTCCGGAGGGACAATACCATGTCGCCTTACAAGAAGAAGCAGAGATGAACTTTATTGTTGAAGGCTCTAGCTATCTTATTCTGATGCTTTTCCTAATTGTGTAGGGCATGAAGCATGTTTTCATCAAGTGCTTCCAAGTCGGTCAGTCAAATTTAAGCTACTTTATCTGACGGTCGTTGATCATAGACTATTGTACGTAATGAAGGCAACTGAATCTCAATATTCAGGACGGCCTCAATTCCATTCACCAAGAAATATGGGGTCACCTATGTGAAATTACGAGTTGTCATCCGATAGGCCAAGATGGCGTTGGGGAGCTTTTCTGGCCAATCCTTCTTGTTCTGACCAACCATTTACTATAAAATGTTAGAGAGGGTCTTATTGAACACCTAGATCTACCTATTTTCTTGTGCTTGACAGCGAGAGGTATGACTAAAAAGGATGTTGTACTTGGCATACAACTTCTTCAAATCGGATGCCCGAAAGTTGGTATCATTATCAGTGAGGACGACGTGAGGGACTTTAAACTGGTAGATGATATTGGAGCTCACGAAGTCAACGACTGAATGGGCCTTGACCTCCTTGAGTGGAACTGCCTCTGCCCAATTGGAAAATAAATCCGTAGCGGTCATGATGAACTGACGTTGGTGATCCTTCGCCAGAGGATATGGTCCCACAACATGTAGTCCCCAAACTACAAAGGGCCAATAGTACTTGGTAGTGTGGAGAGGCTCCAGTGGCCGATGCACGAAGTTGGTGTGTAATTGACATGCATGACAGCTTTTGGTGAACTTCATGCAGTCATGGATCATAGAGGGCTAAAAGTACGCCAGTCTTCAGATCTGATGGGACAGCTTTGGCCTACTCTAGTGGGAACTACAGGAACATGCATGAACCTCCTGTATGACCTAAGAAATCTCAACTCCTTTAATGCAATGGAAGATAACACCATTGTACCTACACTTTTAGAGGATCTTATCAAGACTAGGACCACTCTATAGGGTAAACTGTAGCGCGCAGCGTTGGATTTGCTCGTGCTCAGCCCGATCTGTCGGGAGATTACCATGTAGAAGATATTCTACCAAAGGTATCCTCCAATCAGGAGCTACTTAAATCACCACATTCAGGGTACCTGGGGGTCCTGACGTGGAGGCATCGGTGGTAAGATGGCTTACCTGTGGGCCATTATCGTATCTGGAATGATGGGACCAATGAATCTCTTATTTTCCACATGGATAATCAGTTCATCCTTCTCTAGTTCTCCATGTGATGCAGCCAGGCCGACCAGGGTGTCTGCTTGATCGTTCTGAGATCAAGGGATATGAGTAAATCTTGGATGAGATGGGAACTATGCCATTAGCTGGATAGTGTGTTCCAACAATTTCTTGATATCTGGATTTCTGAGGATGTAGTCACCATTGATCTGCTTTATGACCAGCTTGGAATCCCCTTTCACATGAAAATGAGGCACATCAATCTCAAGGGCCAACTTGAGGCTAGTTATGAGAGCCTGACACTCTGCCTCATTGTTGGTGTTGCCTTCTGACAATAGGAATGAGTACAGAATAATGGCTCATGCCAGGGTAATAATGACGATACCCAAGCTGAACCTGTTGAGCTTGGGATCATTGTGCCTTCTGTCGGTGGGGCTCCGTGAAGCACCATTGAAATGCATCTTCCAACACGGGAAGGCATGATCTACTGAATGGATTGCCTCATCAAGAAAAATCTATTTCCAAAGATTGGTATGTGGGGGTTGGATGGGAAACAAGGAAATATGACAAGGATTGCCCTTTAATAGCTTTATGAGGGACAAACTTGATGTCGAACTGCTGTAGGATTACCTCCCACCGTGCTAGGAAGCCTGTCAGCATGGGGAAGTTCAGAATGTACTTTAGAGGGTCTACTTGGGAAACCAGCTATACGTTGTGGTGATGTTGAAAATGTCGCAAATTTTTTACTATGAATATGAGCACACGGTAGCTTTTCTCGGTAAGGGGGTATCCGGTCTCCATATTGAGGAGCATGAAGCTATGGTAGTAGATGATATTTTTAGTTCCATCATTGTTATTTTGGGTGATAAGGGAGCTGAGAGATCGTTCCAGGGCAGTCACATAAAAGACCAGTGGTTTTCCAGAGACAGGTGGCATCAAGACCGAAGGCTGAAGCAGATACTTCTTGATTTCCTTGAATGCGTTCTGGCACACTTCGTCCCATTCGTAGGTGGTTCCTTTCTTCATGAGTCGAGAAAATGGATTACACTATCCAGCTAAATTTTCAATGAATCGGCGCATGTAGGTCAAGTGGCTTAAGAAGCCCCGAAGTTCCTGAATGTTTCTTTGGGGAGGCATCTAGTTGATGGAATTGATCTTCTCAGGGTCAATCTAGATACCCTAGTATCTAACAAAAAAGGTGAGGAACATACCATAGGTGACCCTGAAGGCACATTTCAACAGGTTCATCTTCAGGTGGTGAGAACAGAATAAGCTGAACACTTTCTCAATGTTCTTGAGATGGTCCTAGCACTGGGGATATTTGACCACCAGATCTTCCATATAGCACTCCACCAATTTCCAGATGATTGGCTTGAATATGCAATGCATAGACCATTAATAGGTGTCACTAGCATTCTTTTAGCTGAAAGGCATGACTTGGTAACAAAAAGTACATTATGGTTCCATGAAAGTTGTGGAATCCTCGTCCTCAGGGGACATTCAGATCTGGTTATACCCAGAGTATCCATCCATGATGGAGAGGGCTTGGAATATAGTTGTAGCGTTAATCAAAAAATCCGTCAAAAGAAGGGGAAAATCATCCTTCGGGCAGTGACTGTTGAGATCTCTAAAGTCAATGCAGATTCTAATTTTTACATCCTTCCCGACTGGAACAATGTTGGCTATCCATTTGGTGTACTAGACTTCCCTAATGAAATTGGATCTGATGAGCTAATCAACTTCCACCTCTACCATGGCACCATGAGAAGGGTGCATCTTCCTGGGAGGCAGCTTGAACCTGCAGTGATTTTTCAGAAGACCGAGGTGGTGGACAGATACCTGAGTATCTAGTCCTGACATCTCGTCATTACTCTAGGCGAACACATCACGGTGTTGTTTCTGGAAGTATATGTACTGTTGTTGCTCCTCTAATGACATGGATACACTAATCAATGTGGGTCTCGGGTCTACCTCGCTACCGAGGTTTACCTGTACCAACTCGACAATTGTGGCAGAGACGCCCTCTTCAAAGGAAGGGGAATCCTCCAAATATTCCTCTTCACTTATGGAGGGGGAATCCTCAGTAAGAGGAGTCGCTTCAGAGTGGGTTGATCCGGACGGGAAGCAGGTACCCACCTGAGTGGAAATGGACACCATATCGAAGACTCCTATGTCACAACAACCATAGCAATGAAGTATGTTGATCCAATACCATCTGTCCTTTGGCCCAAGGGACCACACATGATGATATAAAATAAATAATGGAACATTTCTTGAGCTGGTTAATTCGTTCCCAGCGGAACAAACACGTATGACATATCGTCGTTTCCATGGGGTGAACTTCTCGATATGTTGTGGGGGAAGGAGGATTTGGAATCACCTTATCTTGATTTGTATTGAAGTTAGAGGTGATTTTATGTTGTCACTTAGACTTGGGAATGTATTCCTCCCTCGTCCCAGATACAACAAAGCATTGTCCCATGTATGGGGTTTTATCCTCCAATCAATGGATTGTAAAGACGTATGCATTGTCCAGATCTATCCAAGGGTCGGTCGTAACGATGGCATGATCGACCTTGTTTGTATGAATCTGCTTGTCCTTGCTCTTGTAGTAGTTGGCATCCAGATAGCGGGCCTCACAAGATGCAAAGGGAGATGTGTCACCTTGAATCACACCCACTCAACCATTAAGGAAGTACTTGAGGCACTGGTGATACGATGACGGAACCTCCACGTGCAAGTGGATCCATGGCCTTCCCATAAATGCATTATAGGGGGTCTTATGGAAGATTACCATAAATTTGGTGCTTAAAAATAGCCCACCAAACTGGTTCTTCAAGCAGATCATACCGACCGGTGTCTGTTCCATCCAATCATAACCTTGGATTCTTAGGTCAGAGGTACTCATGTTATCTTCATACAATACCAGCTTTCGTAGTGTCCTAGTCGGGATAAGGTTAATCCCGGATTCGGGGTCAACATGACAGAGGCGAACCTCCACGCCCCTAAAATGGCCAGTGATGTACAGTGGGAATATGTGCTCCCATATGGGAGAACCATCATCTTCTGTGAAGAATTAGATAATTGTCTAGAATTCAGCATTCTTGATAGCCTCATCATGAAAGGCCTTTACTACTGCTACCTCCCTCTCAAACTGTAGGGGGATTCTTAAAGCCTCAGTGAGGGCCTCACACATATCTGAAGACAGGAGGAGGGCCTCAAGGATGGAGAACCTTGCGGAATACTGTCAAGATGACTAAGCACATCGTAATTCCATGTCAGGCGTGATCTTATTCTTGCAGGAGTCTGCTCCATGACAGGAGGCATGGTGGGCCCTATCGGCTGGACTGATGACTGACTGGTGGTGGAAATGTTAGCTTCTCACTAGTCAAATCATGAGGAGTGACTACTGGATGGGGGCTAGCTGGCTGAGACTGGTCCGTAGTGGAGCGTGGTTGATCACGGCGGGGTCTGGGTGGCTCTGCCTGGTCCATTAGCCCAAACAATAGTGGAGGAGGGCCTGATGACACCGGATGAGGAGGCTGCACATGCTGATCTCTACGCTGGGCCTGCTGTCTAGTTTTAGTGGCATGCACGACCTGGTTGTATGTGCCAAATTATGTGCCTTGATGAGCCATATAGTCGCGGATCCACTGATGATGGCATCGACTGGGGATGTTGGGGTGACTGGCCTGGCTCTCCCCATCGTCGGGAGTCATGTAGGGGTTTACTAGCTCTACGGTATTATCCGAAACGTAGCCTCGACAGTCACTTGAATATTCATCCACTAGTGGATGGATTCTAGGAGGAATCGCCTTCTCCGGGGCCATGAATTCTCCAAGGGTGCAGGATGATGATGGCATCGTCAGGGTACATTTCTTTCCCTTGGGTCATCGGCATATGCTTTTCTGGGATGAGGAGGGTTGATATGACGATGTAGAAGTGGTGGATGCAGCTTCTGATGGCTCTGGCCAATTTAGTCATGCTTGAATGACACCATGGGCCTGTACCACTATTTTTTGAGCCATAAAGTCATTATACTTCCAAGATCTATGACTGGAAACATGATACCACTCGCCCTCACTGTCGTTGTTGTTGTCTAGCCTCAAAAAGATGTATGCTACCTGCGTCGAGGCTGGTCCCAGTCTGAATATGTTTTTATCGACCTGGTCTTGAAGCCAGTCTTTGAACACATAGCACTACTTGAGGGTATTCCCCATGATCTGATGATAAGGTTCATAGTTGGGGAGATTAGTGAGGTTCGCCTCTTCTGGCCTTTTTCACTCAAGAAAATTCATGATCCCTTGTTCCAAGGCACTTTAGAAATAGCCAGAGATTTGATTCTCATTGAATGAGTAGTTCTAGTTTCTTCTATCTTGAAAGGGGGGCCTTGGATATTGTCCCTGATGAAGAGATGGAGGAGCATGTCAAGGAGGTGGAGCCTGATTATCCCACCCGAGTGGTGGATGCGCGTTATGTGGGGGCTCCTGCCGGTATTCAGGCTGCCGATGCTGGGGCGGAGGCTGCGCCTGTGGTGGTGGGCCTATGCGATGCTGCGGAGGTGGCTCCACTGGTAATAATTCCAGTTGTCTAGGGGCTTTAATTTGGGCTACTGGAATGGGCTCGGCTCTAACAGCCCTCCTCCCGAGAATTGCTTGTGGTGACAGACGTGCCTGTATGGCCTGTTGCAGGGCTTCCTCTAGGCGTTGGGCCTTATCAGAGAAGTCTTGGAATCCTCCAGGGTAGTTTTGGGTGATCAGAGAGGGATCCAATTCCATCTTAAAATTTCCCACACACATCGTCAGTAATTGATCATGAGTCATTGGCATGTCTAGGGAGTATTTAATCCCTTTCCACTGGGCCATAAATTCCACAACATGCTCATCAGGCCTCTATTTTCACTTGAAGAGGTCTGCGATACTTTTCTTCCATGTGGAGGAGCTGAACTGGTACATAAACTGCCTGCGAAGATCCTCCCATTCCGCTATAGACTTGATGGGGAGTTGGTTGTACCAGATGAATGTAGGCCCTTCCAATGTCTATAAAAAACACAATAGCATGGTGGCCTTTTTCTGCACTAGAGTCCCTAACATGGGCCCACACCTTGAAATAATGTGGGCCAGATGCTGTGGGGGGGTCCCCTGTCCCATTAAAGGGGGAGAAGGTGGGATTTTCAAAACCTGAGGGTGCTATAATATCATCCACCCACATTGGATATGGCTTTCCATCAGGTGGTAATGACACATGTCGTGTTTCCAAAGCCTCAAGGCAGGCAATGAGTGCCACCATTGGATCATCTAGACGGGGGTCCCTATTTTGACGGGGATACCTAACCACGAGTGCATTAGAAGGTTCTTCAACATGGTAAGCAGGCCCAGCGGCTCATGGAGTAGCTAGTGGCATGACCCTCAGGGGAACTGATGGAAACCGAGCTGGGTCCCTTGGATTGTCGTGCTATTATAGAGGATTCAGTGAGGCATACCATGCCCTTTTACTGTAAGTCTCATCTTCAACCCTGTCCATGGGGGCGGGATGGTAACAGTTACCAGGAGGTATCTCATTGAGGGGAAGTTGTTCCTACCCCTGCTGCCCTGGCATAGGATTATCATAGTCTAGTCATCACTCTATAGCACATTCATCCAGGAGGTCGTCGACCAACGTTTTTTGTTCGGCAAGTTACAGACGCAATGCGGCCTTTTCAGAGTCTTCTTACATCTTCTACACGTCGGAAGATGGGTCCGAGAGTTTGGCGGCTTTGAGATGCTAATTAACCGTGCCTTTATTTTGGCTGAGGAATAATTCCTTGGTGGGCGCAGGGAGGCCCAGCATATTCCTATGCTAGAAAGTAACTCTTCCCGACGGATCTAATAGTGGTGGTATTCCCTCAGGGGAGAGGTCCCCGTTAAGGAGCTATAGTTTATTTTAATCTTCCTCTAAGTTGGCCATGTTGACCATGGATATACCTGGGGGAATGTCCTCGATATCTCCTATCAAGTCGGGCTTCCGTCAGATAAGACTGATGGGGAGGGCAGCGTACTTCCCCCATCCACAGAACTGCAAGTGGGGGGAATCCTTCTAGATAATCTTGCAGAGTACCTTGAAAGTTTGAACGCATTGTCATTTGAGGACCCTACAGTGGCTTGGTGACTCAGGGCGCTGGGCTATTGGGAGCGCTGGAAGATCGACTAGACAACATTTCTATCCAATGTGCCCTACATGCGTTTGGATCCTATGATAAGTCACTCACTGATGATGAAGGCGGAACTGTGTTTCCCAAACGGTTTGATGGAAACCGTCGAACTCCTCTCAGGTAAGGGATCCCTGAGAACTGAAATTCGGTGTCGCAACCGGCCAGAACATATCGGGGAAGTGGTCCGCTATAAGGATATCAAATAAAATCCTCAGCTCTGATTCAAGTTATGGCCCTTGATTTCCCCATTCGTCAACTGGGGGTGGTTAAGGAACTAGTAACGGTACTAAGGCAGACCAATGGGAGGGTGGGATGACCAGTGGAGAATATAATGAACAGGCTAACTGGCCACAGAATCTTGGGCTGTCCCCTGAAGAGTGTAGCGACATAGCCACCTCATAATAGTAGGATGGGTTGATGGCCACAGTTCCTGGTGCAGGAACCAGGGCTACTAGAGATTGGTCATGCTGTTGTTTGCCCGCCATTAGTCCCCATAATAGCTCTTCGTGATCCTTGGTCTTGGTAGAGAGTTCTTCCGGTGACGTCGGTGGTGATTACATGACCGTGACAGGTGGCATTACCAAATTTTATTCCACCTTGACATACCTGTGGAGGGAGGTAGGAATACGGTGGACCTCGCATTCTAGGAGTACTAGGTTGATGCACCTCATTCCTTCCCCAACCCTTGACTCGGAGGAGCGAGGGGAGGGTTCCTGCCCTGAGTTGCACTCTACTTCGGAGTCTGATAAGAGGAATGGTTTGATCTCTATCTGGACCTTCCCAAAATTCTTCTTATGGTGGGGAAAACCCGCCTTCCTGCCCCTGGATGGCTCTTTGGGACAAGGTAGATTCCTAACACGGGGAGGTCCTTCAGCTGTACTCATGCTGGGGAAAAGGGGGTTTCCACCTATGTAAGTTGAGGTGTGAGGAGAACTGGGGAAAATATTAAAGGGGACATGTGGAGGACCTCTGTGGGAAGTGCTAGAGTGGGAAGGACTTCTGCTAGAATCGGTAGGATCATGGAGAGGACCTCGGTGCTTGTTTCCCCTAATGACATCAATACGAGGAAGGTCCCCGTACTTGTCTAGCTGAACATGGGTAGGACCGCCATGCCCGTCACTGGTGAAGTGAATCCGTCCCTCAAACCTATAATCATTGGGGTGAGGAGGACCTTCTCCAGCTGATACGAGGACACGGGAAGGGTCCTCACGTTTGAGAGCGACCGAATATGCAACGTCCCCATACCAACGGTCTGTGGCGAGATGAATGACTCTATATCCAGTGTAGTGGGAAAAAGTGAGACTTCTGTTCTGAATGTCATTACTGAGGGGAGGACCCTCATTTGGATTGATGATGCCATGGGGAAAACCTCCATTCCAAGCTTGGAAGCGGATATGATCTGCATTCTCCATGGTAGTGGTTCGGGGAGGACCATCGTACTGGGTGGCATCACTACGGGTAGGTCTATGGCGACCAGTGCCTATGCTAGTGACCAAGAAAGTCGACCCAGCCTACCCGTAGGGAGGTTAGGGCCTCGATCCAGATCATGTGTATAAATTCCCTTGCTAAACATATAAATGGAGCTAGTGATATGAATCAGTGGTGGCTCTGGCCACAGTAGCCGCTAAAATTAACACCCCTCGTTGTGCGTCCTCTTCAGCTTGCGCGCGACGCTGGCATCAGGTCATACATACTTGATCCGATGGTGTAGGTATGTGTCTTAACTACTCCTCGGCTAGTATAACCATGAGGCGGCACTGGAGTGGCCTTGTGGGATCCCTCACTGGGATCCCATGGAATGGGACTCTGACCGGCCTGGCCCGGGCATCCCCTTCCTCGTTGACCTAGGTCAGGGAGTCATCGAGGCATTCCAGGGAAATGCTCCCAAAACGATTATATATTGGAGTGGGGAGTAGTGGATCCATGTGTGGCCCTCGAGGGCAGAATTGATGACGAGGCACAAACGCCTTTAAATACAGGCATGCCATATCCCTCAAAGGGATAATCCCCTCCTCCTCGTACCGACGTATAAGTTCATTGATTACCCTATGCTGAAAACCTTGGAGGGGGACATGGGGTGTGGGCATCCCATGGTCGTGGCTGTCGAGACTGTCACAGAAGAGGTGGAGCCACACAGGAATGTCGCACATGTACAACCCCTGCCCCTGTGTCCATGGGTGAGTGGTGATCGAGTTCCGGGGTGCAAAAGCCTGATTCATGAAAGTAGAGAGATTAACTAATTAGTGATCAAAGTAAAAGGAGTCGACGACTAGTGCCCCAACGCCATCCCATATTCCATGACTGGTAAGAGGGGTCCACGCTAACAATGTCACAGATCGGGATGTCCAACATGTTGTACCTCTCGTACCCCTCGTGGTTTAATTTTCATGATCACAATCACTCTCTTTTTTATCTAATTTTGTTTTAAGTGTTTTTGTATGATAGGCATGATTTCAGGTTGCCAAGGAATTGGGCCAAGAAAGCCAGAAGGCAAAAGTGGACTGATTTCAGTCCACCGGCCAACCGGTGGATGACCACCGGCCAGCCGGTGGAATCTTGACAGAAGGCATCCCCTCTCTCCAGACCACCGGCCAACCGGTGTCCCATCACCGGCCAGCCGGTGGAACCCAGACAGAAGGGACACCTACTGTCTCACCACCGTCCAACTGGTGACCTCCTCACCGGCCAGCCGGTGGTGCCTGGGCAGAAGGCCTCTCCATTTTCCAAAGCACCGGCCAACCGGTGGCCAAGCACCGGTCAGCCGGTGGAGCCAGTCTAACTAGCCGTTGGGCTTTGACCAGCCTGCTCCCAACGGATCCGAAGACTTTTTCAACGGCTACGAAGACCCCGAACGGCCATATGAGGGTTCCCCCTCTATAAATAAAGGACTAGGAAGCCCCAGAACGAGAGTAGAACTATAACCAAGCCAACGGAAGCCAACGGACACATTTTTCATCATTTGGAAAACCTCCGGCGGATTCCTTCAAGGAACCTCAATTGCTCCAACCCACTTCCACATCCAAGGAGCATCACCATAGAAGCTTGGGAGCGCTCTTCATCAACTCCAATCAATCCATTGGCGCCCAAGACTTCTCCACATTACGGTTTTTCTTGTTTTATTATTTTGAGCATCAATTTGGGTTTGTGCCTACAAAACCCTCTTTCTCTCATCTTCCTTTTGTTTGGGTTTTCACACCACCTTCAAGGTGTGAAGAGGTTAGTCAAGCCTTCCCTTTAAAAGGCTTGAGTCATAGGTGAGCTAGCCTTCACCTGTAAGAAGGCTAGTGGGTTCTTGCTCAACCATTAAAAGCAAGTTGTAATAGGTTCTAGACTACCTTAAAGTCTAGTGGGTTTCTTGCTAAAACCATTAAAAATCAAGTGGTAGTAAATCTCTCAACGGTTGAGTTGGGAGCAGAGACGCAGGCTTTGGTTTAAGCCGAACTCCGTTATCAAGTTTTGTGTCTTGCCTCTTTTATTTCCGCTGCACTTTTAACTTTGTTTTTAAATTGTTAATTATTTTTTAAAAGGCAATTCACCCCCCCCCCCCTCTTGCCATCACTCTCCGACCCAACATTTGGTATCAAAGGGAAATTTGAGTAATACCTTCACCGGTTTCAAATTCAAGATCCTTTGTGATGCTTCAACTTCTTTCGCCCCCGAAGGCTATTCTTTGGGTCGTGCTCCATTCTTTGATGGAACCGACTATACCTATTGGAAAACCCGCATGACCACTTTTCTTAGAAGCATTGGTTATCCTATTTATAGAATTATCATGCATGGTTATTCTCTTTCTTCTCCTGATGAATCCAAATGGACTCAAGCCGATATTAAAAATTTTGAGCTTGATGGCAAAGCAATGAATGCTCTTCATTGTGGGCTAGACCGTAATGAATTCAACCGTGTTTCTACTTGCTCCTCTTCTTATGAAATTTGGAAACTTTTAGAAGTAACCCATGAGGGCACTAACAAAGTCAAAGACACTAGATTAGACATGTATTGCCAAGATTTTGAAAGTTTCACCATGCACCCACAAGAATCAATTACTGATATGTTTACTCGTTTTACTGACGTTTGCAATGGAAGAAAATCTCTTGGAGATGATGTTTCTGCAGAAACGATGGTCAAGAAGATCCTTTGGATCTTACCAAGCACATGGGCACCGAAAGTCACGGCAATCCAAGAAGCAAAAGACATCAAGAACATGTCAGTCGAAGAGCCCATCGGATCCCTCATGACCTACGAGATCACCATGAGGAGGCAAGCTGAAAAGGAAGGAAAACCGATCAAAGTTCCAAAGAACATCGCCTTCAAAGTTCAAAAAGAAGAAAGCTCCTCCTCCTCATCGTCTTCCTCTTCAAGCGGTGATTCAGAAATGGAGAATCTTGCCCGCAAAATGCACAAATTCATGAAGAAGCACAAGAAGAAGAAATCCCGCAAGGCTCAACCCAACGAAAAATCCGAGCCCGAGGTAACATGTTACGGGTGTGGCAAGAAAGGCCATTACAAGCCCGATTGTCCACTCAACAAGAAAAAGGACAAGCAAAAGGAAAAGAAGAAGGCATTAAAGGCCACATGGAGTGATAGCTCCACATCCTCCTCCTCCTCCTCCTCAAGTGACAACGGTAAAAAATGCCTAATGGTATTTCATGAGGTATCCTCTTCCGACTCCTCTAGTTCTTCAAATTCTTTCAATCATTTATCTTATGAGGATCTCCAACATGAGAGAGATCAATTGGAGGAAGGCTTCCAAATTTATTGCTTTAAAAAATAATTTCAAAAAACTTTCTTCCGAAAAGGAACAACTTATCAAAGAAAAGGAGGAGTTGTCCCTCAAGATCCAAAACTTTTCCGATGTTGATTCTATGGAATTAACAATCAAGGATTTAAGGGAATCCCTAGCTAAGTTCACCGAATGTGAACATAACCTTTCGAAGCTCCTTGGTTCCCAATGCGTATCTAGAACCACCCAAGGGCTTGGCTATTCCAAGCAAGCTTCCTCTTCCCATGCTCCTACTATTTTTGTAAGGGGGGGCTCCCAATATAAATTTTGCAACTATTGTAAAAAACCCGGGCACTTAATTTATGAGTGCAATTGCAAAAATGCCCGGTATGAAACGCCCAAAACCATTTCCTTTAATGATGAATTTCATAGGAGAAGACTCGTCACTAGACAAGTTTGGATTGAAAAATCCCTTTTAGCGAGTCTCACCGGACCAAAATTTGTCTCGGTTCTAAAATCCTCTCCCCGGTGATTTGTTGTTTTTATTTAGGGGGAGTTAGGATCGTTTAAGCCTTTTTGCTTTATTTTAAAAACTTTCAATTCAAAACTTTCAATTCAAATCTCAAAAATTTCAATTGGTTTAAAAACTCTATCTTGTTTTTCAACCTTTCCCTCAATCAAGATTTATGCCCCGTGCTATTTTGATAATCACAAAGGGGGAGAAATTCTTGGTTTATTGGGGGATAAATCTTTCTCTCATGCTTTGCTTTACTTTTCAATTTATCCTTTAAAGCATGCCTTTCATTTCAGTCTTTTACATTGCTTGTTTTGGTGATTGTGATCATCAAAATAGGGGGAGATTGTTGTACCTCTCGTACCCCTCGTGGTTTAATTTTTATGATCACAATCACTCTCTTTTTTATCTAATCTTGTTTTAAGTGTTTTTGGATGATAGGCATGATTTCAGGTTGCCAAGGAATTGGGCCAAGAAAGCCAGAAGGCAAAAGTGGACTGATTTCAGTCCACCGGCCAACCGGTGGATGACCACCGGCCAGCCGGTGGAACCCAGACAGAAGGGACACCTACTGTCTCACCACCGGCCAACCGGTGGCCTCCTCACCGGCCAGCCGGTGGTGCCTGGGCAGAAGGCCTCTCCATTTTCCAAAGCACCGGCCAACCGGTGGCCAAGCACCGGTCAGTCGGTGGATCCAGTCAAACTAGCCGTTGGGCTTTGATCATCCTGCTCCCAACGGCTCCGAAGACTTTTTCAACGGCTCCGAAGACCCCGAACGGCCATATGAGGGTTCCCCCTCTATAAATAAAGGACTAGGAAGCCCCGGAACAAGAGTGGAACTATAACCAAGCCAACGGAAGACAACGGACACATTTTTCATCATTTGGAAAACCTCCGGCGGATTCCTTCAAGGAACCTCAATTGCTCCAACCCACTTCCACATCCAAGGAGAATCACCATAGAAGCTTGGGAGTGCTCTTCATCAACTCCAATCAATCCATTGGCGCCCAAGACTTCTCCACATTACGGTTTTCTTGTTTTATTATTTTGAGCATCAATTTGGGTTTGTGCCTACAAACCCCTCTTTCTCTCATCTTCCTTTTGTTTGGGTTTTCACACCACCTTCAAGGTGTGAAAATGTTAGTCAAGCCTTCCCTTTAAAAGGCTTGAGTCATAGGTGAGCTAGCCTTCACCTGTAAGAAGGCTAGTGGGTTCTTTCTCAACCATTAAAAGCAAGCTGTAATAGGTTCTAGACTACCTTAAATTCTAGTGGGTTTCTTTCTAAAACCATTAAAAAGAAAGCGGTAGTAAATCTCTCAACGGTTGAGTTGGGAGCGGAGACGTAGGCTTTGGTTTAAGCCGAACTCTGTTATCAAGTTTTGTGTCTTGCCTCTTTTATTTCTGTTGCACTTTTAACTTTGTTTTTAAATTGTTAATTATTTTTTAAAAGGCAATTCACCCCCCCCCCCCCTCTTGCAATCACTCTCCGACCCAACACAACATTCTACCGCCCCAACCTACAGTGAGTTTCATGCTAGGACCACTATTTTCTTGGTGGGAACCATGGCCAAATAACTGGATCCGGTGAAACTCTAATCCACTAATGTCTCGAACACTACTAATATCTATATTGTGGATAATAAATTCATGTTAGTTTCACCATTTGTTTCCAACACTTTCACCGGGGCACACACATTTGTCTCGTTTGGGGGACAACGGCTCTGTTTGCTGCCCCTCGTTCCTATTTTCAAAAGGCAGGCGGTATTTGTTCTTTTTTTAGGGGCGTTTTCTCCTTAATAAAAATGGGATGATGGGATGTCGGTTCTTCTTTCCGGGGATTCCTGCTTAGAACTCATCACCTAGTCCGGGTCTCCCTTATAGATTTAAGATGTTGTTCGTGAAACTCTTCCCAGTGTCATATCTTCATAGACGCCGGATAATTACACTACTTCTGTCGGGAAATTCCAAAGGGTCTGATTGGGGCAGTGACCTTTGGTCTGGGGAGTAGTCACATTTTCACATCACTGGCATGTCTAGATGTAGGAACGCTAAAGCATCTGGATTTATTCCCCTTATTATAGGGCTTCTCGAGGGCGCGGAAGCCCGTGGCATCCCATGTCGAATGCGAGGAATCATATTCTATAGGAATGTATCTGAGGTTTTCCTCAGCTTACCATGTTTAACACAGGGTATTCCACACCTTTAATGACTGGAGGAGATGGATCAGACTGATCAAAACATTGACTAGAGTGGATCAAATGAGGGTATCCCCTGGAAGATACACAGATGTATGTGGGTTGACATGACCTTACCAGAATATGGCAGCCTGGGTAAGAATCAAGATAGATGATGAATGGTTGGGTGAAAGTAGGTGGAGAATGAGATAGAACCTGCGTGGGGACGATGATGATGTTGGGATTGAGTCTCAAGGAGACTTCCTACGTATCCCTTCTGAAGTTAATGAAAGTCCACGTAGTTCAGGAGGGTGATGTGATGCCTATAGAGATGGCCCGTGAGAATGAACGTATGTATGAGTCCCGGAGGAAGTGAAATCCTCTAGATTAAGTAACGTCCTTCCCGAGACACATAGGCTCAAGGGAAAGGCCAGGAAAGGGGCTAGAATTGTGGTGTACACATAGGAAAACAACCCAGTGATGAATATGGGGGATTACACATGGTTAGCAGCCTGGGTTGGTCTAACGCCTTTAGGAAAGACAAGAGATGTGGGTCCCAGAGAAGGGAATTACAACGGATTGCTGCTGAATAAGGGACACAATGGATTACCGCTGGATGAGAAACAATGACTTACCGCTTATTAGAGCCTATAGTTTAACGTCTAGCGGGATGGGGGTGAATCAATGGGAATAAGGTCCTAGGGTTCAGATGGATGGTGTTTGGATTTAGCCTCATGGAGGTTTCCTACGTAACTTGCCTTAGCAAGGATAAAAGACCTTATAGTTTGGAATGGGGAGAATGTTGTTTAGTGTTATGTGGGATGAAGTGAACCGACATGAAGGGGGTCAGAACAGATGGATAGTGGGCTTGAACGTTGGAGAGGCTTCCTATATACCTTACCTTGACAAGTATCAATGTCCATGTTGCTCGTGATGGGTGTTGGTGAACTAACATGAAGGTGGTCGGTACCAATGGATAGTGGGCTTGAATCTCATTTAGGATTCCTACATACCTTTCCTTGGAAAGGATCAAAGTCCATGTAGTTCAGGATGGGTGCTGGGGGCATTTGGGGCTTACACTCTGAGGCAGCCCAAAGTTTTGGTGAACCGATGTGAAGGGAGCCGGGACCAATGGGTGTTGGGCCTGAACCTCCGTAATTCTTCCTACATACCATGCCTTAAAAAGAATCAAAGTCCTCATAGTTCATGGTGGGTGTGGGGCTTACACTCTAGGTGGCCTTGATAGGATGTCATGGTCGAAGATAACTCTAAAATCACCTAAGCCATGCTCGGTGTGAGAAACAAGAGCCATCAGATACATGACGATAACATTGTGAATGGTGCGTCTGTGGGAAGGGGAATGGGGCTTACGTGTGGTTAGCAGCCCAAAGAGGAAACAAGGGCTTACATGTGGTTCATAGCCCAAGGAGATAGAGATTGGGTCTTACTCCAGGATGGAGGCCCAATGGTGACAAATCCCAACAGGAGAGGGATTTGGCATGGAAGAGAGGAGAAGCACCATTCCCCACCATGCCCATTGCTGGCCTTTGGCACCGAAAAAGACATGAAGAGTAGGGGGACTACCTACTACAAGAATGTCTAGGGGCTTACACCAAGATGGTTTCCCTTACCTGATAATAGGCGTCGCCTCAACAATGAGGATCTCATTCCATGTGCGGAATATTTCACCCCCATTGAGATGGGTAGGCATAAAGAATGTCTGAGCTGGGGTGCCTCGCGTATGATGTGCGTGACGAGGTCATAGTTTAACATCATGTGTTGAGGATGATAGTGCTTGGAAGTTTAACGTTCTATAGCTCGGACGAGGAGGGTTCACTCCACACCCCTAGGACTTACAAAACTGGTACCCTCTACACCTTGGTGAAGAGAATGGACAAGAAACACCATGATTGAGGGGTGTCAAGAGGTGATCCCATTGGTGGTACACTTTATCGTGGCTATGCAGAGAAGAAACAATCATTAGTGTTTCTATTCAAAGAATAATGAGGCAAAGAAACACAACAAAAAGTATCACCCAAGGGACATTCAAATTACTCTGTGAAAACCTGAGGGGTCACACAAGAAAATAGCGTGTGACGCAAGTGTGTCGTGAATGGGAGAGACTCGAATAGGCTGCCTCAAGGTGAGATCAGCACATGGAGAGCGCATAAGAGATTGGGTGGGGTAAGATAGGAGGTCCGCACTCAAGACAAAAGGTTTGTGTGCAAGACGAAGAGTTTGCACACAACACTACTAGAAATATGGGCTTTTTAGCCCCTTTACCTATAGAGACCGCCAATGTCAATCACTATGTTTCCCTAAAAAAAAACGCTCCCCCCCCCCCCGAACCCTCCCTCCTCTCGCGAAGCGCCCCCCCCCCCCCCCCCCCCCGAACCCTTCCCCCCTCCTAGTCGCCCGTGCCCTCCACATCGTCGTGCATCCTCCCTGTCATCCCGCCCTCCCCATCGCCACGCCCTTCCCTCTGCCGCCCCGCCCTTCGGATGGCCTCCCTACGGCCGGCCGCCCTCCGCCGGCCCCACCCTCCGCCAGCCCCGCCCTCCATCGACCACCCTCAACCGGCCACCCTTAGGCCGCCCCCCGCCCTCCGGCTACCCTCCGGCCGCCCTCCACTAGCCCCACCCTCCTCCGGCCCTCCTCTGGTCTCCCTCTGGCCACCCTCCGGCCGCCCTCCGCCATGCCCTCCATCTCCTCCGAGATTCCTCCGCCTCTGCCCTCCAGCTCCGACCACCCTCCGCCCTCCGGCTCCGGCCGCCCTCCGCCCTCCGGCCTCCCTCTGCCCTCGGGCCTCCCGCCACCCGCCTCCGACAGCCCAGTCGCCCTCGGGCAGCCCTCCGGCCTCCCTCTGGCCTTCGGCTTCCAGCCCCTCCGGCCTCCGACCTCTGCCCTCCACCCCCTCGTCCCTCCCCCCCCCCCAGCACCCCGAACACCCCCCCCCCCCCGCACCCTACCAACCCTCATCCCCTCCGTCTTCGTCCCCTCCCTTGCTGCACCACCGCCACCCGTCCCCTCCTTCACTGTCCCCTCCCTCGCTACACCAGCTCCGGCTCTGGCTCCCCACCACTGCCTCTCCTCTCCCTCGCAGCACCGCCTTCAGCTCCCCTCCCTTCCAGGTTTGTAGCGCAATTAGGTATGACATGGGCTTTCACTTACATTATTATTTTATAAATGGATCACAAACAATTAATTAGTATTTATTTTAAATATATTTGATATGAAAAATGAAAATGTAATAAGTCTTGTGTAAATGTTGGTTTTCTACATAATTTGTATATCTGTTTTGTGAACTTTATGATTTTTTAAAATTCATTCACAACTAATTATTCAATCCCTTTTTGTTTGATTAACAAATGTACAAGTTTGATTTTTTTCAAAAAAATCCAATTTATCATTTGGACACTTTGGATAGTCCCCTTACTAATATTTTCCATGACTTTAGGCATGTCAGGGGAAGAGGCAGAAGATCCACATCATCCATATGAGGCATCTACGTCTCAAGGTCAAGGTATGTTGGAATTTCATTGTCTCTATTTTTATGTAATTAATAAACATATATATATATATATTTATAACAACTATCAATTTGTATATAAAATTTTTTTCAACAGGATCAGACTTGACTGCTTCTTCCTTTCACAGGAGAGGCCCTGGTCGTGGCATATTATCATGGAATTCCGACACGACTTTTGATGTTTCATTTGATGAGGTATTTCATCCTGTGGGATGGAATGCCCCTGCATTTATTCATCAGCTGGGTCATATGATATGTGATCCACATCGATTTCCATTGACCACGCGTGACTAGGCTTCTATCCCTCAGGACACATTATATCGTCTTTAGAGGGAGGTTCAGGTAAGAAGACCATTTTACTTTATTCCCTATGTATAAACAACAATAACATATGTGATTTTTTTCTTTAATAGCAAAATTTGAAAGTATGTCCCGATGAGTTTCGGCCAGTGTGTATGAGCAAATGATGTAAGATGTGGAAAGACTATAAAGGCAAAGTCAAGAAGGACCACTAGGTACCAAATGTGGGTGCCCCAGACATTCTGGAAAAAAGTTCCTAGAGGTGTCCTCCTGGCCCGGTGGTGTGATTTTGCTGCATATTGGTCTACTAAGGGTGTTGCGGTTTGTATATTTATTTTGGTATATATATTTTCAAGAATGTGTGATTTGTCTGATATTTGAATGAATTGAATGTAGGAGGTGTCTACATGCCATTCTGAGAATCGAGCATTGCAGGGACCACCTCATAGGCTCGAGACTCGTCACGTGTCTCAGATCTGACATGAGGTATTTATTATTCCTTTTTTAATTTTTTTTATTAATACGGTTTTGTGTTTATATTCTATTCATATATAGTTGCGGGAGCAAGGTGCACCAAATGATAAAATGTCGGTGTGGATGAGGACTCGTGATCGCAATGATCCAGAGGCTGCAGCATTGATAGTAAGTTCTTGTACTCATTACCAATACTTACATAAAATATGTATATTAATATATGTATATATATATTTAAATATTTCACAGGCTCAATTTGAAGCTGAATTAGAACATCTACCAGAGGACCAGTGACAGCTTTCCATGCGAAGGGATGAGATCTTTCATCGCATCATTGGTTGGGATGGGAATGGATATAGTTTGACCTATAGAATAGGGATTCTTCGTTCTGTAGTGTCACATGTTGCGGTTGTCAGTACTGCTGTTGCTCAGATGACACAGTAGTTGTCAGATTTAGAGGCACGACTACGGGCTTCCGAGGAGGCAAATGCGCAATTGGCTGCTGAGGTTAGAGCACTGCGGGAATATGTGCGTACAGGTGATGGTGCAGGGGATCATACGACGCAGGTTTATAATGTATTTATTTATTTAATTTAAATTATTTTTGTTATGAGAATATTCATAATGTTTATTTGTTGTAGGCCCTTGGTCCACCGGATGGAGGTCAGTGATGAACACGCATGGCGCATCATATTCACGAGGTGTGTTTCTGCTTTTAATGGTGGGGTTGTTATTGATATTTATGTTGGGTTTCTAGTGATTTTTTTTTTGATTTGGGGGTATCATGTGTGCTTTGGCCTCATGCAATGTTTGTGTGCATGAATTGAGAAGTAACCATGAAACTGATTTTTGATTTGGATATTTTTTGTCATTTAATTTTCAATGTTTAGAATTCTATGTTCTGTAATATTTTTGAAAAAAACATGTGATTCTTAATATAAACCATTAAACTTGTTTTTCATGAATGAGTTGAGTTCACTATTTCTAGTCCCCGGTCTACCCGGGACAGCCCTCCCCGCACGCCGGACAGCCCTCCCCGCACCCCGGACATGCCCCCCCCCCCCACCCCGGATAGCCCCCCTCGCACCACGTACATCCCTCCCCGCACTTCGGACAGCACTCCCCGCACCCCGGACAGCCCCCCGCACCCCGGACAGCCCCCCCGCACCCCGGACAGCCGTCCCGCACTTCGGACAGCCCTCCCCGCACTCCGAACAGCCCTCCCCGCACCCCGGACAGCCCTCCCCGCACCCTGGACAACCCCCACGCACCTCGGATAGCCTCCCCGCACCCCAGACAGCCCTCCCCGCACCCCGGACAGGCTCCCTGCACCCCCGGAAAGCCCCTCCCCGCACCCCGGATAGCCCCCCCGCACCCCGGACAGCCCCCCCGCACCCCGGAAAGCCCTCCCCGCACCCCGGACAGGCCCCCCGCACCTAAAACAGCCTCCCCGCACCTCAGACAGCCCTCCCCACACCCCGAATAGCCCTCCCTGCACCCCGGACATGCCCCCCGCACCCCGGACAACCCTCCCCTGGCCGATTGTGTCGTTTTCAGCAGCTCGACGCACGTTAAAATGGAGCGTTGGGGGGTCAAAACCACTCGAACGACCTCGGAATGCCATGAAACCATACGACAACAGCCTCTGTGTGATTTGTGAGATTTTCATACCGACGGCACGTCAATCGGAGGTGTCGTTTGACGGCGGTGACCGGAAACGCGTTTCCGGTGTCATAAAACACCAAAAACGGCGTGAGACGGTCGAATTCAGAGTAAACGTGCTCAGAATGGCCTGAAACCACACGAAAACATTAGTAATATTATTCGTGACATGTAGGAGGAGACGGTGTGCCCATCGGATGTGCGGTGCGTGCGGTACGACCGATTGTGTCGTTTTCAGCAGCTCGGCGCGCGCTAAATGGAGCGTTGGGGGGTCAAAACCACCCTAACGACCTCGTAATGCCATGAAACCATACAAAAATAGTTGTTTAGTGATTTTTGAAATGGTGGTGCCGACGACACGTCAATCTGAGGTGTCGTTTGACAGCGGTGACCGGAAACGCGTGTCTGGTGTCATAAAACACCAAAAACGGCGTGAGACGGTTGAATTCGGAGAAAACATGCTCCGAATGACATGAAACCACACGAAAACATTAGGAATGTTATTAGTGATGTGTAGGAGGAGACGGCGCGCCCATCGGACGTGCGGTGTGCGCGGTACAGCCGATTGTGTCGTTTTCAGCAGCTCGGTGCGGGCTAAAATGGCGCATTGGGGGGTCAAAACCACCCAAATGACCTCGGAATGCCATGAAACCATACGAAAACAGCCGCTGTGTGATTTTTAAAATGTTCGTGCCGACGGAAAATCAATCGAAGGTGTCGTTTGACCGTGGTGATCGGAAACGCGTTTCCGGTATCATAAAACACTAAAAACGGCGTGAGACGGTCGAATTCGGAGCAAATGTGCTCTGAATGACCTGAAACCAGACGAAAACATTAGGAATATTATTCTTGATTTGTAGGAGGAGATGACGCGCTCATCAGACGTGCGGGGAACGCGGTACGGCCGATTGTGTCGTTTTCAGTAGCTCGGCGCGCGCTAAAATGGCACGTTGCGGGGTCAAAACCACCTGAACGACCTCGGAATGCCATGAAACCGTACGACAATAGCCGTTGTGTGATATGTGAAATGTTCGTGCCAACGGCACATCAATCGGAGTGTCGTTTTACGGCGGTGACCGGAAATGCATTTCCGGTGTCATAAAACACCAAAAACGGCGTGAGACGGTCGAATTCAGAGAAAACGTGCTCCAAATGACCTGAAACCACACGAAAACGTTAGTAATATTATTCGTGATGTGTAGGAGGAGACGGAGCGCCCATCGGACATGCGGTGCGCCCGGTACGACCGATTGTGTCGTTTTCAGCAGCTTGGCGCTCGCTAAAATTTCTCGTTGGGGGGTCAAAACCACCAGAACGACCTCAGAATGCCCTGAAACCGTACGACAACAGCCGTTGTGTGATTTGTGAAATGGTCGTGCCAACAGCACGTCAATCGGTGGTGTCGTTTGACGATGGTGACTGGAAATGCGTTTCTGGTGTCATAAAACACCAAAAAACGGCGTGAGACGGTCGAATTCGGGGCAAACGTGCTCCGAATGACCTGAAAACACACGAAAACATTAGCAATATTATTCGTGACTTGTAGGAGGAGACGACGCGCCCATAAGACATGTGGTGCGCGTGGTACGGCCGATTGGGTCATTTTCAGCAGCTCGACGCGCGCTAAAATGCTGCGTTGGGGGGTCAAAACCACCCGAACGGCCTTGGAATGTCATGAAACCGTACGAAAACATCCGTTTTGTGATTTTTGAAATGGTCGTGTCGTCGGAACGTCAATCGGAGGTTTCGTTTGACGGCGGTGACCGGAAACGTGTTTTTGGTGTCAAAAAACACCAAAAACGGCGTGAGACGGTCGAATTCAGAGAAAACGTGCTCCAAATGACCTGAAACCACACAAAAACATTAGGAATATTATTGGTGATGTGTATGAGGAGATGGCGCGCCCATAGAATGTGTGGTGCGCCCATTACGGCTGATTGTGTCGTTTTCAGCAGCTCGGCGCGCGCTAAAATGGCGCGTCGGGGGGTCAAAATCACCCGAACGACCTCAGAATGCCATGAAACCGTACGACAATAGTTTTTGTGTAATTTTTGAAATGTTCGTGCTGACGGCACATCAATCGGAGGTGTTGTTTGACGGCGGTGACCAGAAACGTGTTTCAGGTGTCATAAAACACCAAAAAACGGCGTGAGACGGTCGAATTCGGAGCAAACGTGCTCCGAATGACCTGAAACCACATGAAAAAATTAAGAATATTATTCGTGACATGTAGGAGGAGACGACGCGCCCATCGGACGTGCAGTTCGCGCGATACGACCGATTGTGTTGTTTTCAGCAGTTTGACGCGCGCTAAAATAGCGCGTTGGGGGGTCAAAACCATCTGAACGACCTCCGAATGCCATGAAACCGTACAAAAACAACCGTTGTGTGATTTTTGAAATGGTCGTGCCGATGACATGTCAATCGGAGGTGTCGTTTGACCGCGGTGACCGGAAACGCGTTTCCGGTGTCATAAAACATCAAAAACAGCATGAGATGATCGGATTCGGAGAAAACGTGCTCTGAATGACCTGAAACCACACGAAAACATTATGAATATTATTCGTAACATGTAGGAGGAGACGGCGCGCCCATCAGACATGCGTTGCGCGTGGTACGGCCGATTGTGTCGTTTTTAGCAGCTCGACGCGCGCTAAAATGGCACGTTGGGGAGTCAAAATGACCCGAACGACCACGGAATGCCATGAAACCGTACGACAACAGCCTTTGTGTCATTTTTGAAATGTTCATGCCGACGGCACGTCAATCGGAGGTGTCATTTGACCGCGGTGACCGGAAACGTGTTTCTGGTGTCATAAAACACAAAAAATGGCGTGAGACGGTCGAATTCAGAGCAAACATGCTCTGAATGACCTGAAACCACACGAAAACATTAGGAATATTATTCGTGACATGTAGGAGGAGAGGCGCGCCAATCGGACGTGCAGTGCGCGCGGTACGGCCGATTGTGTCGTTTTCAGCAGCTCGGCGTGCGCTAAAATGGCGCGTTGGGGGGTCAAAACCACCTGAACAACCTCGAAATGCCATGAAACCGTACTAAAACAGCCGTTGTTTGATATGTGAAATGGTCGTGCTGACGGAAAGTCAATCGGAGGTGTCGTTTGACGACGGTGACCGGAAACGCGTTTCTGGTGTCATAAAACACCAAAAACGGCGTGAGACGGTCGAATTCGGAGCAAACATGCTCTGAATGAGCTGAAACCACACAAAAACATTAGGAATATTATTCGTGACGTGTAGGAGGTGACGACTTGCCCATCGAACATGTGGTGCGCATGGTACGACCGATTGTGTCGTTTTCAGCAGCTCGGCGCGCGCTAAAATGGCTTGTTGGGGGGTCAAAACTACCGAAACGACTTCGGAATGCCATGAAACCATACTACAACAGTTTTTGTGTGATTTTTGAAATGGTCGTGCTGACGACAAGTCAATCAGAGTTGTTGTTTGATGGCGGTGACTGGAAATGCGTTTCTAGTGTCAAAAAACACCAAAAAACGGCGTGAGACGGTCGAATTGGGAGCAAACGTGCTCCGAATGACCTGAAACCACACGAAAACATTAAGAATATTATTCGTGATGTGTAGGAGGAGACGAACCACTCATCGGACGTGCGGTGCATGAGGTACGACCGATTGTGTCGTTTTCAGCAGCTCGGCGCGCGCTAAAATGACGCTTTGGGGGGTCAAAACCACCCGAACGACATCGGAATGCCATGAAACCGTACGACAACATCTTTTGTGTGATTTGTGAAATGTTCATGCTGACGGCACGTCAATCGGAGGTGTCGTTTGACCGCGGTGACTAGAAATGCGTTTCTAGTGTCATAAAACACAAAAAACGGCGTGAGACAGTCGAATTCGGAGCAAACGTGCTCCGAATGATCTGAAACCACACGTAAACATTAGGAATATTATTCGTGACGTGTAGGAGGAGACAAAATTCCAATCGGACGTTCAGTGCGCGCGGTACGGCCGATTGTGTCATTTTTGTTGGGTCGAAGGTGATGGCAAGAGGGGGGTGAATTGCCTTTTTAAAATTAATTAACAATTTAAAACAAATTTAAATGCAGCGGAAAGTAAAATGGCAAGACACAATTGATAACGGAGTTTGGCTTTAAACTCAAGCCTACGTCTCCGCTCCCAACTCAACCGTTGGGAGATTTATACGACCGCTTGCTTTTTAATGGTTATAGCAAGAAACCCACTAGCCGTTTTAAGGTAGGCTAGATCACCTTCTTACTGCTTGCTTTTTATTATGGTTGTAGCAAGAAACCCAAATTGAAAGAAGGAAGAAAAAGGGTGGTTTGATTTAATACAAACCCAATTAAGAACTAAACAATTGAAGTAAATAAGTTAGAACAAACTAGAGGAAGCCTTGAGCTCCAAGAGGTGAGTGTAGTTGATGTAGAGGCAGCCCAAGCTTCAAGGATGGCAATTGGATCTCAAGTAGCCTTTGAGAATTGTCGTAGGAGCCTCAAATGATCAAAATAGCTTTGGTATGCTTCGGTATATTATCGGGGAACTTCCCGGCATCCATGGACGTCTATTTATAGGAGAAATACTCCCAAATACTTCAATATGGCCGTTGGAGGGCTTTCGGAGCCGTTGGGGATCAAGTAGACAAGTCTGGTCAAGCTCCAACGGCTAGTTTGACTTTGCTTACCGGCTGACCGGTGCTTGTCCACCGGCTGGCCGGTGCCTTGGAAGGTGGAGAGTGCTTCTGCCCAGGAGCCACCGGCTGGCCGGTGAGAAGGCCACCGGCTGGCCGGTGGTGAGACAGTAGGTCTCACTATTTGAAGGAGTTCCACCGGCTGGCCGGTGAGGAGGCCACCGGCTGGCCGGTGGTGAGACAGTAGGTCTCATTATTTGATGGAGTTCCACCGGCTGACCGGTGGTGGGACATCGGTTGGCCGGTGGTCTTGACAGAGGGAAGATCCTTCTGTCCAGCCTCCACCGGCTGACCGGTGCTGAGGCCACCGGTTGGCCGGTGAGGAGGCAGTAGCTGTCCCTTCTGCCCAGGAAGCACCGGCTGGCCGGTGCTGAGGCCACCGGTTGGCCGGTGGACATGAAAACAGTCCACTTTTCATCCTTTGCCACTTCTTGCTCCTGAAATCATGTCTATTAACAAAAACACTTGAAACAATATTAGATCACGATGAGAGTGATTGTGATCATTAAAATCCAAGAGAGAGAGGTACAACAATCTCCCCCTATTTTGATGATCACAATCACAAAAGAGAAAGCTTTTAAAAAGGATAAGCCAAGTGAAAAAGAAATAAGAAACTTTGACATGGAAAATTTTAGTGATCATTTTAATACAAGAATTTCAATGATGTATTATGTATTGAAAATGATATTAAACCTGAAAGGATTGAAATAAAGAGAATGGTTCATTTTGAAATTGTAACCATAGGTCATTTAAAAGAAACAACTGAAATAAAAAAACTTAACCATTTAAAAACAGATTTTGATGAAAGTAAAAAATTAAAATTGAACTTGTTTTAAAAAGAGCACTTAATGAAATAAGTAACTAAGAATGTAATAGAGAGATTTTCTCCCCCTTTGGGATTATCAAAATAGGAGGAAAAGTAGGAAAGAAAAATACTAATAAGTAATGACAAAAAGGATGGATAGATAAGATAACTTGAATTCCATAAAAGATGAAACGATACATAGGTAGTTCAAAATACAAATACAAATACAAGCCAAAAAAAAAAGGAACGGCTCTATTCACTCCTAGAGGGCCGAGAGTGACGGCGACGCCTGAAGGTCGGAGGAGCCGGAGGAGCCTGGACCGCCTCGAAGCGACGATCGAGAGAATCGATCCGAGAGTGGAGCTGATCAAACTGAGAGCTGAAGTAAGAAAACTGCAAGTCCAGTCGAGTCTCAATCTGATCCTGGAAGCGTAGGAACTGATCACCCGTCACCGGCAAGCCACCAGCATCAGCAGGAGGGGGCACAGCCTCAGCAGGCTCAGGTGCATCATCACCCTCTCCAGCCTCCTCATCAGCAGCAGCATCAGCCTCACCTTCGCTGTCACCACTTCCTTCCTCTTCATCATCATCACTATCCTCACTGTCTGAAAGAGGATAGGCAGTGGCAATAGCAGGAGGCATGGCATTGGCAGGAGGATGGGAATGAGTCTGAGGAGAGTAGGCCTTGAGAAGACTGTCCTTGTCGACAATCCATTCCTGACGCCAAGGGTGCCAACGGATGTTCATTCGTTGCACCATCATAAAATTCACAATGCTATCCTTCGTTGGCTGCTCGAAGGAAGTAGCATGAAGAGGCACATCAAGAAAGGAAAAGATTTTAGTCAAGAGGCGTCCGTAGGGTAGAGTTTTGGACCGGCGCGGGTGCTCAGCCACATAAGTCATGGCCCGGAATAGAAACCGGACCAAATTGAAGTGAATGCCTCTGGTGATAAAAGAGAGAAGATAAATATCAATGAATTTGACATTATCATGATCCCCGATACGGGGCGCAATGGAAGTTTGAATGAGGCGCTCAATAATACGATGGTTAGGAGAGAGCTGGGAGAGCTTGACAATGGGATTTGTGGGCTGCCCTGTGAGATGCTCAAGGGCTACGGCAAGATCAAATTCAGAGTCCCGAGGAAACTCCCCCTGAGCAAAAGCATGGGGTCCAACATGAGGAACCCCCAGCATCCGGGCAATTTCCACCGAGGTGAAAGTGATGGGTTGCCCAAGAGCAGTGGAGGAGATGGTATCAATGTCATCAGAAACGGACCACGTCAAATGAGCATAGAACTCTTTGACAAGAAGAGGATAAATGACATCCTTTTCAGGTGGCTCAAAAAATGAATTCCAATGTTGATACTCAATAATTGAAAAAAGCTCGAGACGAGCAGTAGACAGCCAAGAATAATCAATTACTCTACCCGGCAAAATGACTTTGTCATGCCAAATGTCCGGGAGTTGAGGTATTGAAGGAGGAGGAGGAGCTTCTTGAGCGATTCCCTTGCCTTTGCGTGTAGAGCGAGGTCCCATGATGGCAAAAGGGAGAAAAAGAGAGAGATTGAGAGAATAAAAGAGTTTTGAGAGGTCAAAAACCAAGAAGGGAGGCTAGGTTTTGGAGGAGCTGCGGTTTTAGGAGGAGCCGCCCGAGGGAGAAGAGAGAAATGAGGGAGGAAGGGTTTTAAAATCAGTTTTAACCCTTCCTCGGGTCGGCCCAAAAACAGAAACCCGACACCACCGGTTAACCGGTGATGTACCACCGGTTGACCGGTGGTACTAAAATTCATAAAATATAAAAAAAACAGAATTAAAAAAAAGGGTGTTTTAAAAAAATTCTAATAAAATATAAGCAAGCCAAGAAAGTCAAATATTTAATAGTGCTCATTGACGAATCATTCCTAACTCCCCTTTAATAAAATCAAAACGGTCAACCGGGAGCGGTTTGGTAAAAATATCAGCTAATTGGAAATCAGTAGGAATGAAGTCCAAAGTGATATCTCCTTTTTGAAAATGGTCACGAAGGAAATGATGCCTTAAGTCTATGTGCTTTGTCCTAGAATGTTGTATTGGATTCTTAGAGATACTAATGGCACAAGTGTTGTCACACCGAATAGGGACATGATCATAGGAAAGGCCATAATCCAAGAGAGTGTGCTGCATCCAAATAATTTGGGCACAACAATTGCCAGCGGCTACATACTCGGCCTCGGCAGTAGAAAGAGCAACACAATTTTGCTTCTTGCTACTCCACGAAACAAGGGACTTTCCTAGCAGATGACAGGTTCCACTAGTACTCTTACGATCTAATTGACATCCGCCAAAATCAACATCTGAATAAGAAGATAGTTCAAAAGAAGTATTTGAGGGATAAAATAAACCAAGATTTTTGGACCCTTTTAAATACTTAAAAATTCTTTTGACCGATTTAAGATGGGATTCTTTAGGATTGGCTGGAAAACGAGCACAAAGGCAAACACTAAACATGATGTCAGGACGGGTCGCAGTTAGGTAAAGTAGACTCCCGATCATACTCCTATAGAGATTGTTATCCACCGGTTTCCCGGCTTCGTCTAACGTAAGCTTACATGAAGTACTCATGGGTGTACTAATTTCCTTTACTTGATCCATACCAAAACGACTTAGAAGCTCGTTTGTGTATTTGCTTTGGCTTAGAGAAATACCTTTTGAATTTTGAAAGATTTGAAAACCAAGAAAAAATTTCAATTCTCCCATAAAACTCATTTCAAATTCTTTTCTCATTAAATCTGAAAAATCAGTACAAAGAGATTCTTTGGTAGAACCAAAGATAACATCATCAACATAAATTTGGACTATTAAAAGATCTTTTGAAGTGTGTTTTAAAAAGAGGGTACAATCGGCTTGACCCATTTTAAAATCATTTTCTAAAAGAAATTTTGTTAACCGCTCATACCAAGCCCGAGGGGCTTGCTTTAAGCCATAAAGAGCCTTGGTTAACTTAAAAACATGATTTGGAAATTTTGGATCTTCAAAACCGGGAGGTTGTTCAACAAAGATTTTTTCAGAAATAAAACCATTTAAAAAAGCACTTTTAACATCCATTTTAAAAAGCTTAAAATTTAAGTGGGCGGCGAATGCCAACAAGATCCTAATGGATTCTAACCTAGCAACGGGGGAAAAGGTTTCACCATAATCGATTCCTTCTTCTTGATTATAGCCCTTAGCTACTAGGCGAGCCTTGTTCCGGGTTATGTTTCCTTGATCATCAAGTTTGTTCCTAAAAACCCATTTAGTGCCAATAATTGGATGATCATTGGGTCTTTCACAAAGAGTCCAAACATTATTTCGAGAGAATTGATTTAGTTCCTGTTGCATTGCAAGAACCCAATTCTCATCATTAATGGCATCATTAACGGTTTGAGGTTCTAGGTGAGAAATGAAGGCTTGATGTTCAACTTCATTGAGGATAGATCTTCTAGTTCGAGTACCGGCTTGAAGGTCACCTATGACATTTTCTAAAGGATGGTCTCTAGAAGGTTTCCAAATCTTAGGAAAGGTGGAAGGCGAAGAAGGTGAAGAGGGTTCTTGATGGTCATCCTCCTTGGGAGGAGAAGAGGAATCATTCAAATGAAGCTTATCAAGCTTATCTTAAACATCCTCAATGACCGGGTGAGGTTTTGGAAGAGTTTCATCAAATTTGACATGAGATGATTATTCGATGGTTTTTGAACGTTTGTTGAAGACACGATAGGCTTTGCTTGAGTTGGAGTACCCAAGAAAAATACCTTCATCGGATTTGGCATCAAATTTCCCTAGGTTATCTTTTGTGTTAAGGATAAAGCATTTACACCCAAACACTTTAAAATAACCAACTTTGGGCAATTTGCCTTTCCAAAGTTCATAGGGGGTTTTTTTAAGAAGGGGTCTTACAAGGACTCTATTAATAGTATAACAAGCAGTGTTTACCGCCTCGGCCCAAAAATATTGAGGGAGGTCGAATTCACTAAGGAGGGTTCGAGCGATTTCTTGGAGAGTTCGGTTTCTCCTTTCAACCACTCCATTTTGTTGAGGAGTCCTAGGGGCAGAGAAGGTGTGATTGTATCCTTGAGAGGAACACAATTCATCGAATTCTTTGTTCTCGAATTCACCACCATGATCACTACGAAGAGATATGATTTTATATCCTTTTTCGTTTTCTACTTTCCTAGAGAATTTCAAAAAGGTTTTGCAAGCATCATTCTTATGGGCTAAAAAGAAAACCCAAGTAAAACGAGAAAAGTCATCAACAATAACTAAGGTATAGGATTTTCCACCTAAGCTTGCTACGGGAGTAGGACCAAAAAGATCAAGATGAAGGAGTTCAAGAGATTTTGAGGTGGACACTTCCTTCTTAGATTTGAAAGAAGACTTGTGTTGCTTACCAAGTTGGCATGGCTCACAAATCAAATCTTTCTTAAATTTAAGTTTAGGAAGGTCACGAATGAGCTTGTTCTTATTAAGCTTTAGAAGTGAATGAGAGCTACAATGCCCCAATCTTCTATGCCAAAGCCAAGACTCATTGTCAAGAGCACTTAAACATTTAACATTTTGGCGAGCTAGAGATTTTAAATCAATAATGTAAACATTTTGAAAACGGGAAGCAGAAAATATCAACTTGTTTTGAAAATCAAACACATTGCATAAATCATTTTGAAAATTGACTGAAAAACCATTATCACAAAGTTGACTAATGCTAATTAAATTATGCTTTAAACCTTTAACTAATAAAACATCTTTAATAAAAGAGGAGCTACCAAAACCAATGGTACCTATTCCGACGATCTTGCTTTTTGAGTTATCACCAAAGGTGACATATCCTCCATCGAATTCTTCAAGTGAGTTGAACTCGGAGGGATCGCCACACATGTGCCTTGAGCAACCGCTGTCGAGATACCACGAGCCTTTAGAGATCCTACTCTTTTGGCGTTTATCCTACAAAATCAAGAAAGAAGAGATTTTGGTACCCATATAAGTTTGGGTCCGGAAAGATTAGCAAAAAGAGACTTTTGAACCCATAATGTTCTAGAGGGATTCCTTCTATGATACTCATCCGAGTAGGTAATGGATTTGGGTCTTCCATACCTAGCATTTTTACAATCACATTCATAAATCATGTGACCGGTCTTTTTACAATAATTACAAAATTTGTATTGAGAGATCCCCCTTACAAAAGTAGTGGGTGCCCTAGAAAAAGTGGATTGCTTGTTATAGCCAAGTCCATGTGTAGTTCTAGCCGAACGCTGAGAACCTAGCAATTTAGTTAAGTTTTGTTCACCTTGGGTGAACTTGGCAAGAGATTCCTTCAAATCCTTAATGGTAGAATTTAAAGAATCTACATTTGGAATATTTTTGACTTTAAGGGCAAGCTCCTCATTCTCTTTGAGAAGTTTGTCTTTTTCGGAAATAAGAGTTTTGTTTTTCTTTTTCAAGGTCAAAAATTTAGAGGTAAGTTCGTGAAAACCTTCCTCTAATTGATCTCTTGCATTTTGGAGTTCTTCATAAGACATATCATTATCAAAAGAAGAAGATGAGGAAGAAGAGTGAGAAGAAGAGTGAGAAGAGGATACCTCATCAAATGTCATTAGTCATTTTCCACCTTCATCGCTTGAGTCGTTTGAAGACATGGAGTCATCACTTGCACTCCATGTTGATGCTTTGAAGGCCTTCTTGTTTTTCTTTTCTTTTAACCTTTTCTTGAAAATGGGGCACTCCGGTTTGATGTGGACTTTCTTTCCACATTCAAAGCAAGTGATTTCTTTCTCCGCCTTTGGCTCTTCCTTTCGTGCCTTTTGAAATTTCTTCTTTTTCTTCATGAACTTGCTCATTTTCCTTGCTAGTTGAGCCATCTCGGATTCACTATCATCGGAGGAGCTTTCTTCCTTTGCCTTGAAAGCTATGTTCTTTTTCTCCTTGAAGATCTTTCCTTCTTTATCGGCTTGCCTCTTCATGGTAATCTCATAAGTCATGAGTGACCCTATGAGTTCTTCAACCGGCATCTTCTTGACATCTTTCGCTTCTTGGATTGCCGTCACCTTTGGTGCCCAAGAGCTTGGTAGGACCCAAAGAATTTTCTTGACCATTGTTTCTGCTGAAACATCATCACCAAGGGACTTTCTCCCATTGCAAACATCAGTAAAATGAGTAAACATTTCGGTGATTGACTCGTGTGGGTGCATTGTGAAACTCTCAAAGTCTTGACGATACATATCTAACCTAGTGTCTTTGACTTTGTTAGTGCCCTCATGGGTCACTTCCAAAAGTTTCCAAATTTCGTGTGAGGTGGTGCAAGTAGAAATACGATTAAACTCATTACGGTCTAACCCACAATGAAGAGCATTCATGGCTTTGTCATCAAGCTCAAAATTGGCAATGTCTTCGGGGGTCCATTTTGATTCATCCTTACTAGAAAGAGTGTAGCCTTGCATAACAATTCTATATATAGGATAGCCAATGCTTCTAAGAAAAGTAATCATTCGTGTTTTCCAATATGTGTAATCGGTTCCATCGAAGTATGGAGTCCGAGTCATGGAATACCCTTCGGGTGCTTGTGAGAAAGAAGCCATCACTATGGATTTTTCGTTTGTAACCGGTTAAGGTATTACACAAACGCTCCCTCTGATACCAAATGTTGGGTCGAAGGTGATGGCAAGAGGGGGGGTGAATTGCCTTTTTAAAATTAATTAACAATTTAAAACAAATTTAAATGCAGCGGAAAGTAAAATGGCAAGACACAATTGATAACGGAGTTCGGCTTTAAACTCAAGCCTACGTCTCCGCTCCCAACTCAACCGTTGGGAGATTTATACGACCGCTTGCTTTTTAATGGTTATAGCAAGAAACCCACTAGCCGTTTTAAGGTAGGCTAGATCACCTTCTTACAGCTTGCTTTTTATTATGGTTGTAGCAAGAAACCCAAATTGAAAGAAGGAAGAAAAAGGGTGGTTTGTTTTAATACAAACCCAATTAAGAACTAAACAATTGAAGTAAATAAGTTAGAACAAACTAGAGGAAGCCTTGAGCGCCAAGAGGTGAGTGTAGTTGATGTAGAGGCAGCCCAAGCTTCAAGGATGGCAATTGGATCTCAAGTAGCCTTTGAGAATTGTCGTAGGAGCCTCAAATGATCAAAATAGCTTTGGTATGCTTCGGTATATTATCGGGGGACTTCCCGGCATCCATGGACGTCTATTTATAGGAGAAATACTCCCAAATACTTCAATATGGCCGTTGGAGGGCTTTCGGAGCCGTTGGGGATCAAGTAGACAAGTCTGGTCAAGCTCCAACGGCTAGTTTGACTTTGCTTACCGGCTGACCGGTGCTTGTCCACCGGCTGGGCGGTGCCTTGGAAGGTGGAGAGTGCTTCTGCCCAGGAGCCACCGGCTGGCCGGTGAGAAGGCCACCGGCTGGCCAGTGGTGAGACAGTAGGTCTCACTATTTGAAGGAGTTCCACCGGCTGGCCGGTGAGGAGGCCACCGGCTGGCCGGTGGTGAGACAGTAGGTCTCATTATTTGATGGAGTTCCACCGGCTGACCGGTGGTGGGACACCGGTTGGCCGGTGGTCTTGACAGAGGGAAGATCCTTCTGTCCAGCCTCCACCGGCTGACCGGTGCTGAGGCCACCGGTTGGCCGGTGAGGAAGCAGTAGCTGTCCCTTCTGCCCAGGCAGCACCGGCTGGCCGGTGCTGAGGCCACCGGTTGGCCGGTGGACATGAAAACAGTCCACTTTTCCTCCTTTGCCACTTCTTGCTCCTGAAATCATGTCTATTAACAAAAACACTTGAAACAATATTAGATCACGATGAGAGTGATTGTGATCATTAAAATCCAAGAGAGAGATGTACAACAATTTTCAGCAGCTCGGCGCGTGCTAAAATGACGCGTTGGGGGGTCAAAACCACCCGAGCGACCTCGGAATGCCATGGAACTGTACGAAAACAGCCGTTGTGTGATTTTTGAAATTGTAGTGCTGATGGAACGTCAATCGGATGTGTCGTTTGACCGCGGTGATCGGAAACGCGTTTCTGTTGTCATAAAACACCAAAAACGGCATGAGACGGTCGAATTCGAAGCAAACGTGCTCCGAATGACCTGAAATGATAGCATTTCTTAAATTGGGAGTTTTAAATTATTATAGCACCATGATTTGATGTCAGATTTAATTTTATTATATGTATATAATAACTGAATAATTATGTCCAATTTACGTTTGTTTTGTTTTGTTCTTTTTTTTGTCTTATTATAGGTTTATTGAAGCAGAAGATTGAAATGGATGGAACTGCTCGGATCGTTGAAGCATGTTTATCATTTATTGTTTATGATGATCTTGATGTTTATGCTGTTTGAAATTGTTTTCCATTTTTTTGATTTTTACCTTGTTTTATTTTTGATTTTGCACCATGAAGAAAAAAAAACACAATTCATACATTTTATTAAAAAATGAAAAATATTTTATTTAATATTATATATATATATATTTCTTTAATATATATATATATATATATTATAAAATATTTAAAACATATTATATATATATATACATTTAAAATATTTTATTTAATATTATATATATAAATATTTTATTTAATATATATATATATATATTTTATTTAATAAATATATAGATATATATTTCTTTCAGTAGGAATTTTTTTTTAAAAAAAAATTCCCAGAGTAGCGACCTCCAAAGGCTGTCCCTATAGGCTGCCTGCCGGGCAGCATTAGCGACCGCCAATGGAGGTCGCTAATGGTGCCCCCCAGGCAGCCTATAGCGACCGCCAAGCGGTCGCTTAAGGCTGGAATATCGGCCACCTATAGCGACCGCCATTGGCGGTCTCTATTGGCCTACAACGACGAAACTGAAGCGACCGCCAATGGTCGTCGCTAATGTCCGATTTTTTAGTAGTGTAAGAAGTATGGGTGGCGCGCAGGATTTTGCGCGCAAGAATTACGGGTGGTGCATAGGACGGAGGGTTTGTGTGCAGGATGGAAGGTTTGCACACAAGAATGATGGTTTTCACGCAAGATGGATGGTTTGTGCGCAAGAGCGCCCAATGTACATGAAACTTGCGCACAAAATATTACCTCTTGTGCACAAATCACTTCGTAAAGAACCAAAATTCCCCATGATCAGAGGGCATGTCCGAAGGCACCCCAGGGAGACCTATCGCGCGAAAAACAATACCTGAAGGCCTTGGGTTTTTCGTGCTGTCACGGGAGATGGGGTTTTCACGCAGCTGAAGGGCGGGGATACGACCCGTTTTATATTCGGTGTCCTCAGAGTGGCGCACAAGATCCTGATGTGCAAACTCTCTTTGGACGTTAGCCTGTGCACGCAGAGAGGGGGACCGGCGCGCAAACGGCCGTTCACTGTCTCCTTGTGCGCGAACTAGTGCCAGATGCGCAAAGCCCAGTTCAACGTTGCCTTAGATGCGGAAATGGGGCCGGGCGCGCAAACACCCATTCACATCGCCTATGGCGCAGAAACACGGTCGGGCGCGCAAATGCCTATGTGTCGTCGCCTTCTGCATGGAAACCCAGACGGGCCTACGAACGCCCGTTCGGTGTCGCCTTCGGCACGGAAATGGAACCGTCCACAGCCGGACACAGAGGATGGTGATTTTGGTGTGGAAGGGGAGACCGACACGCATGAGTTTGCGCATCAGAAGTCCGCTTGCGCGCGACTCCCCATTCTTGTGCGCTCCCACCTCCCAGGCCCCAGGATATGCTCCTTTTCACCTAGTATTCCATCCTTGCTCCTTTATCCGTTCTCCAAATTTTCTGCCTCAACACATATAACAATGCTAAACCGGTAGGGCGAGGCGGGGCAGACCAAGCCCGCGCGGGTTTGAACCCATGCGGGCTAGACCCGCAAAAGCCCGCATAAAAACGGGTGGATTTATCAAGCCCGCCCCGACCCGCAGCGGATGCGGGCAAGCCCGATGAGAACCCACATTAATTATTATTTTTATAATTTTTTACATTTTAATAGACTTGTAAAAGCCCTCATGAAAAATATTGTTATGAAAAATTATTGTAATGACTATTCAAAATTTCATTTAATTACAAAATTGTTCATAATTAAGCATAAAAAGTCGAAATTTTCAAAATCAAAGTTACTATTAAAGTGTACAACACTCAATAACAAATATAGAATGAAACCGATCTATTTCACATGATTCTCCAATATTACATGCACCATTGTGTCCTTTAATATTTACTCCAATTCCTACATCAAAACATAATTAAAAATAGATTTCAAAAAACATATAAAATAATAAATATACTAAAAAACAAAAGTATTGATACATTTGATTTTGATAAAAAATCTTATGAAAAATACAACTATAAAATTAATAGAATAAAAATATGAAAAATATTAAACATTAAAACAAACAATTAATGTATTGTTATGAGATAACATAAATCAAAAAATTAAAATTTAAAAAAACATGAATTACTGAAGCTTGCAGATCGGAGGGGAGGGTGGAGGAGCGGTGTGGCTGAGGGGAGGGTGGCGGAGCAGAGGTGGTGGGGGTGGCCGATCGGAGGTGGCGAGGGATGCGGGGGTGGTGGAGCAGAGGTGGTGGGGAGGGGGTGGCAGAGCGAGGGTAGCAGACCAAGGTGTGGCAGAGCGGAAGGTGCGGGGGTGGCGGAGCATGGGTGACAGGGGTGGCGGAGTGGGGGCGGCGGAGCGGAGGATGCGGGAGCGACAAAGCGGAGGAGGTGGGAGCGGCGGAGCAGTGGAGGTGGGGGTGGTAGAGCGGAGGGTGATGACATGGGTGGCGTAGCAGGGGGTGGCAGAGAAAAGGGTTGGATAGCGGTGGTGGAGTAGCAGGGGTGGCAGAGCGGAGGTGGCATGGGAGGCAGAGCTGATGAGGCGAGGGAGGCGGGACGAGAGAGGACTGGTGGAGGAAAATGGGCAAGGCCGAAAGGGCGTTCTTCAAGAAGTTGGGAATAAGAGTGAGAGTGTTTTTCAAGGAATTGGTAATAGGAGGAGTGAGTGTGTTGTGCAGTGCACGCGGGTCTCGAAACATGAGATTTGAGAATTTGATGGTATATTAATTTTTTTTAAAAACAATTAAATGAGCCCGCGGGCCAGCCCGTATCCTTGAGGGTTTACCCGCACGGGTTGTCTTCCCATGCGGGCTGTCCATATAAACCCACTTAAAATGTTGGTTAGTTTTATTAAACCCGCCCCACCCCAAACCCGCCCCAAAATCACATAGCCCGTGGGCCCGCAGCCCATTTTACACTGCTAAACACATATGATTTAGAGCATGTTTCTAGTTTTCAAAAAAAAAATCAAGATTTTTTTTTTCAAATCAATGTCTTCAAAAAGGAAATAGCTGTTGTATTTTGAAAATGATTTGATTATCAAAATCGATAGTAGTTTATTTTAAAAAAATATTATGATTAAAGAAGACACATGGAAACACAAGAAGGAAATGAAATATTAATGGAAAGAATTCTTTTAGGTCAGTGATTGACTTCAACATTCTAGGGACAAAAAGACCAATGGTGGGGAGAATGTATTACCCCTGATTTATTATATATAACCCTTACCAGATTCTTTTTATATGGTTAAATGTATTGTGTGACATTTGGGTAGACTTTGGAGTAATTTTGGAGGGTTTCAGTAATGAGAAAAGGGTTGCATGGTCAGCACATGGTTTGGCCAAACGGTGTGGCCATACTAGGTAAGCCAAAACTAATTCCCTATCATTTTGGATCTAAATTGATCTGGCAATATGTTTGATCTATTTCGAACCAAACAAACCCTAAAACTAAATTTTCCTTTCTCAATGGACAACAGATGTTCTCTCATTGATCTGGAACTGATCCGAAGATGTTCCTTGGTGAATCAAAGGGAAATTCATGCATTATGTTACCATTCTTTGTCGTTTTCATCACAGTTTCTTAGATCTAATCCTCCTTTCATCTCGATTTCTTAGAAATATCCCCCCTGGGGGTATATATAATACGTTTGACGATAAATAAGATTATATATAGTGTTATTACCGATAGTGGAGGAGATCATGGGTTGTATCTTGGACCCAGGACCCGGATTCTTGAGCGTTCTTCATCGATTGTCAGTTTTCATTGAAACGAGTGAGGTTTGTTGCTTCACACTCATATAACCTTGGTGGATTTTAATGGAATGGATTAAAATTTAGTTTTTATGCAGATTAATCGGTTTTTTTTCTGTACAATTGTTAAAACCTATTTAGTGATAGGTGGTGGAAAATGTGAAAAATGAAGGGTTTTGTGAAAAACAAACACTAGTTTTTTATTTTAAATGAGTATCTTTAAATTATGGATGTTTTTGAATTTTTTAAAAATTATTTATTATTAATGTTCGTAATATATATATATTGTTTATTTAAATAATTTATTGTTTTGAAATTGGATGGTTGGATTGTTTTTAATAAAAGGGTGTTTTTATTGAAACAGATGAAATTGATTAAAATTGGTTTTGGGTTTCAGAAAACTTGATGTCAATATCATATTTCATTATTGGGAATTGTCGAAATATTATTCTGGGCATAGATCCAATGGTAAAATGTCACATGGGGAATATATACCTTGTGATGCCTTTTTAGATCGACGAGAAACCGCCCATGAGTATGGAACTGTCATAACGATGAATGAATTTTTGGTAGTTGTTTTGTGTGGAATTTATTGGTTTTCCAAAGTAGTTTTCATAAAGATATTTTTTTATTTATTTAAATTATTACATGGATTATAGATTGATGGAATGAGGGTTCACATGGTTTTAGATTTTATTTATTTATAAACTATTTTTAGTATTGTTTATATTAAGTCATGAACTATTTTCTAAAATTATTTTTATAAAATATTTTATAAAAATTTGGATAACTCATAAAACCTAGAAGAATGAGTAATAAAGATATTGTAAAAATCCTACTGCATTTTATACTCACTCGTTATTTGGAATGTTTGTGATTTTAAAGATGTCTTTCTACAGGACATAGGAAAAGGTAGAGTGCAGTAGGTTTTTATCATTACTTCTTGTGTTGTTGAGTTCTTTGGTGGTGGTGGAGCACGAAGCTGATGGATCATGAAGTCTTTTGTTTATTATGTTGTATTTTTCAGTTTTCTTTCACGGTTAGGTTGATTTATTGTTTTCATCCTCTGTAGAATTTTGGTTTGGGATCACATTGGTATAAAATATTTTCTAAATTTTATTTATTTTGATCATGCATCATATAACTACTATGGATTGTGGTTGGATGGTTTATATTTTATCAATAAAATGGTAAATAATCCCCCATTAGTCATTTAAACCCATCGTCATTTATTTATAGCCTTTTATATCTTGGGGGTGTTTCAAAAGGCCTAGTAATGACTCAATGTGTTCTCAAACCAATGTGAATGAGTATGTCAATGCACAATTGATTTAAACTATAACATCACATTATTTTCATATATAACTATGAAATAATTTTACATTAACATTAAATAAATTTCCTAATCTCATGCCAAAGGATCATAATATTTTCCTGTCTTTGGAGACTATAAACAAAACTTTTTTATTTTGAGAAGGAACTTCAACAACACAGAATAATATCTTCTTACTTAGTTCTCATATATGGTAAAAAATAAATAAAATATTCATTATAACTTGATGAATGAAACATAATGAAGGTTGTTCTTAGATACATATAATAGTTAACTTTAATATAAATCAACCTTTCATGATATGAAATCATAAAATAATAATAATGGTATATGATCATGGAACTAATTTATTTGGTTCATATATAACCCTTCATATATCCTAATCAAATTTTCATGGAATTCCACATTATCATTTAAAAAAAAATTGGACATAAGGGTGTTAAATCAGAATAAATTAATAATGAAAATTAATATAATATCATAAATGTTTGGAACCACTCTAAATACTGGATATAATTTCACATATCAAGGTAAACTACCAAGAACATCAACATAGTGGATTAAAAATCATCACCTAATTTATATTATGGATCGGAATGCTCCTATTTTCCATAAGGGATCTAGATAAATCTATTTCCCATAATATATCAGGACTAAATTGATTTATATAGTGGATGAAGCTCATCAACATGTTTACAATGGTTATCTCATGAGATATAAATCATTACCCAATGCATTGAAGGTAAACATAGGTCCCACTCATCTCATAATGAAAACCATATTTATGTGTTCCATGATATCATAGAACATTCATTAAATCTTCACATTATAACACATGTAAATTAATTTTTTTGTAAACATTTCATCAATTCATCATATAATAACACATAAAAAATAAATGGGTTTCATAAAAATATAATCATAATAAACATTAAGCATTGAAAGAAAGAATAATGATTTTTCCATTCAATATTATCCATAGTAAAGTATAAGTAACATCAATGGAAATGATACTTGATGGAAAATGTTTCAAAAAATCACTTGGAACATTTTGTTTGTAAAATATCCATTCCACTTTAAAAAACGTCATTGATAACATAAAACTCATTGAAAACTATTTTTGTTCAAAATACTCTTTCAAACTTATATTGTATGATTTAAAAATAATGTAATTTTTTTTGAAAATTAAATATTTTCCACTTTTCAAAAAAAATTATATCAATATATATTTTAGAAATGATTTTTATAAACAATATATTATTATACATCTAAAAAATGAAAAAAATAATCATTTATTAAAGAAAATGTATTTTCCAAATTGAAAAGAAATTCTAATATAGAAAAAAATTAAATTTATTTTTATGGAATATAAACTTGAATACATATAAACAATGATTATATGAAAATATTATAAATGATGGTTGAAAAGTTTGTTTATTACATACAAGTTAAAATAATTATTTCATTCACAATTTCGATAAATCCAAACAAGATTTTTTTGTTGAAATTCAAGAATATATTTTTCAAATAATCTTATCAAATATAAAAACTTGGGAAATAATGTCCTTAAAAAATAACATGGATGATATAAAACCATTATGAAAACAATTTTAATATACCTATTTTTCGACGAAAATGGATTTTGAATGAAGAAGGAAATAACCATGATTTTCTATTAAATATTTATTTTTAAATACATAGTCAATAATGAGATTTAAATGAATGGAAAAAAAGTATTATAATGAAATGAAAATATCATAGAAAATACATGTGTTTATTGGATATATTATATAACATTTCATCATTGGAATCACAATAATGAACAATCTTAATAAACAAAGAGTTTGTATCATAAAACCCTAACTGCATTGGAATCATTGAATCAAAAGATATGAGAAAGATTAACATTAAACAAAAACTATAATATTGTTCAGAATAAATAGATTTATTATATTAAATTTCAATAGTGTTATCTATACACCTCATAAATAAAGATTGGTGAAAAACATGACCCTTGTCTCAAATAAGGAAAATAGAAAAGAAACCCACTACAACATTTCCACCTTTTGATTTATATCTAGAATAAAAGAGATATACTAGAATGGATATTTCGCCACCATAAATGTATGGATATTAATAATAAAAAACATTAAATTTTATTATATATATAACAAAAAACAAACATGAGGTGAATTTTTCATTACTCACATTGAAAATTAAAGTGTGCCATAAATCCATTACCTTATATATTAGCATCATTCATACATGTTTTAACCACATATTTAATATATATAAGTCTATTATATATATTATAGAACCATAGATATATATATATCATACCATGTGTAATTTTTTATCTCATTTCATTATCCATTTATTAATAGTTCTATTTAAAAGTCACGTCCCAAGGAATAATTTCATTGTTTTTATGTATTATTTGATTTTTTATTATTTTACTATTACATTGACAATGATTCCATTAAATCTAGAATTTTGAAAATGATATTACTATCATATATATTATTTTTATATTAATTTTGATTTGGCCATAAATGTTATACATAGAAAATGAAATACATTGTTGATGGTGATAGTGCACCATACGTATGAGTGAACATTGTATTAAATTTTTTAATTGATGGGATGAAATAAATGTAAATAATATATTTCCATCATAGAATATTTCTTATGTCACATATAGATCATTATTTAATTATAATTATATTTATTACCATCCATGTAAAGGTTGAATGAATCATATCACTACTAGATGCTGTAGTACTCCATAAATAAAAACAACTATATCGAATTCATAATAAATGAGATGTATGAAGGAAAATTAGAAAGGGAGTTTTTTATGAGAAAAATTTCCAAAAGATAAAAAATATTTTATTTTATCTTTCAATATTAAAATGATTCCAATGACTTTAATTTTATCAATAGATTTATTTTTGAACAAATTTTATTTTAAATTCCATATTAAAATGATTTTTAGGTTTTAAAATGCATTAAATTAAATGAACATTGTTACTAAAAGCCATTATTTTTCAGTACAACTCAGTAATATTTTATTCATAGAAATTTCCAAAAAAATGTAATGTAATATAGTTGGGAACATTTTATTTTAAATTTTAAATTCATTTTGTCATATAAATTTCATAAATTTGTTCTAAAATAATTTTAATCCATGTTCATAAAAGGATAAAAAAACATATTTTTTAAAAGAATAAAACTTTTAAGAATAAATTTGGATTTATTCCAATCACATTTCTGAATTAAAATAAGATAAATGATAAATAACTGATTGAATATATAATATATGAATTTTAGTTAAACCATTCAAAAAAATGTATTTATTTTATTTATTAAGATAAAACATGCTTATGGGCATAAATATTGTTTTTTAGAATAAGATCATCATTATTTTAAAATTTATTTAATTATAATTTATAATTAATTGGTCACTAGAGAATTAATTTTATATACATTTTTAGACCATATATTTTCATTATTTAGTTAGTTATATTAGTACCAACTTTTCAAATTTCTAGGTGATAACTATTATATTAGATACTAATATTTTAATAGGATTTCATTCTTTCATTAAACAATATGACTCATGTGACACATGATAAAATTATTAATGAATGTAACATAAGATAAAATAGGTGTTATTTGTAATGAAAATATAAAAATAAAATAAATTTATTTAAAAATAGACATTTCAAAAAATCTCATGGTGCTATATTCAACCTGGTTAAATAAAATGTGCCCCTATTATTATACTAGTGCTCATTAATTAGGCGCTTAACATTAAGAAACCCTTAGTGGGAAACCCAAATCCTAAAATAGGTTCTTAAAAATTACTTCTCAATAAAGATATATATTTGTGTTAGAGTCATATAGAATAACATAAAATATGATTCCAAATAAGAAAACCCAGATATGGAGGTCCCCTCCATCGACCTGCCTCTATTCAAGGTATATGATTCTAACCTCTATAATATGTTCAACAATGGTTTTGAAAAATTCTTATGAGGTTTGAAATTACTATATTTTAAACCTAGTTGGTCTCTCACCTTTTCCATAAATGTTTTTTATGAAACAATTTTTTTTATTTGGTTTGTAGAATGGAAGACTAACATCCAATTACTGATGAAGAGTGACATTGAAAATGATCTGGAGAATTTTGATGATAAAAATGAAATAAACCAGTGTACTATAAAAAACATATATATTATCCAAAATAATGATGAGAATATGAAAAAATTTATTTCAAGAACCTTTTCTTATTATTGGGGAGTTATCTTGAGAATATATACTTACAAGATATAAATATTTTTAATAAAAACAATCTCATCCATTGTTTGTGACTTGATCTAGTTCCACTACATATCATATTATAATATGTCTATTTTTAATGTTTAAATAACTAAATATATCCATAAACTAATGAAATGTAATTCATTCTATATCTAGTTGCTATCAAAATCAAAATAGTTTGTATAATTTAGGAATAATTTTTTTATGGTGAAATAATTCATTAACCTGTAAAACATCACACATAGTTCATTTTAAACATTCCATAAATTGTTATCATTAAAAGCATTGAAAAAAAAAAAAATTATTGATGAGGTTAGTAAATTTCTCAAAAAAATCATAATATTAATCTCTAAAATATAAAAAATACACTCTTTATTGTCATATAAAAATATATAAATACCATAGTCATAAATTTTCTTGAATAATTATAACAATAATAATTTATATAAAACCTTAATTAAAACATAAAATAATTAACATTACATGAATAAAACCACATATTATTTAATACATTATATAATTATAATAATTTTTAAACTAAATAAATGATAACATACAAAAATTTATCCACATTTCAGTAATCCATTTTATTGTCAGAAATACTATCTAATTTAGATTTTGAATAAGAATATTCTATTTGCCCTGAAATAATTATCTCAAAATTGAGAACATATTAAGGATCATATTAACATAATGACGTGTTATTATATAAAATTACTCCTTTCCATTGAAGAAATTTTCTAGATCATTGAACCCATTCAACATATTTTTTAAAATACATAAGGAGGAAATAATTCTAAAAAACCTTATATTTTTCATTAATCTTATAAAATAATTAATTATTTCTAACACATAAACACACAAATACTTACAAAAAATTCTTAAAACATTAATGTGGATTCATTGGGTAAATCAATAACAATTATTACCATTTATTTTTCATTTATTGTATAATCATTGTTAGAGGTATAACCATTTCTTGTACAACATTAATTATTTTATTCACGTCATTTCACCGTTGGAAATAAATTTGAATAATTCACATAATTTCAGAAGATTTATCATTCATCGATCAATTTTTTCTTAGGGAGACCATTACTCCCACATGTTTTATTAAAAAAACATTATATTCTTCCTCTGTATCTACATTCATTATTTTATTATTTTACCCACTAAAACATCTCATATTTCCTTTTTGGCATTAGATATAGTGGTTCTTTCTAAATTCTTGATATAGATGAATTTTATTCTTCATTCACCTTCTGTATCTACCACCAGGTCTTTTATCAAACTTTATACTTATATTATTTAGTGAGTTTGAGAGTTGGCGAAGGTAAAAGTTCTAAATCATACATTATGATAAAAGATTTATAATAATCAAAATATATTTCACATTAGTAATCCCCAATTTTAGTTTATCGTGAACACATTTTATATCACATTTAATATTGATCTACTTTCTTCTACTTCATGTTATTAATTAAAAAGAAAAAGTGTAGTGTGAACACTAATAATCAGAGTTGGAAACCACATAATCAATAAAATTAAATTATAGGACATCTTATTCATGCTACCTTTTTTTAATATATGACACATTAAGTTTATCCTATGACATTTAATATCAGAATTTAAATCCTTTATAATGGTTCATAAATAGTTCATGATTTTCAAAAGCATATCCCTTGAGAGTGTCAAAAAAGATGTGAAACAAGGCCTACAGTTCTGAACTAGTAATTATTGATCCCATCTCAATGTATACCTTTTGGAGTTATTACCCATAGGTAAATTTGTTCACGATTCAATTCCATAAGAAGTATATATACATTGAATTAATTTCATGGAAATGACTTTCTATATCTATTTCTAAAATTACATTACATTTTCATGTAAATTAACTCATTTTAGACTTATAAATGGGGAAATACCTAGAAAATATCTATAAATATCACTGGGAACATAATAATTTTTTTTCATTATTTATTCTATTGTTTAATTAAATATTTCCTCTAATGACGACTATAACAACCCATTGTTTTCATATATTAATATCATGGAATTTTAAATGAATAGTAAAAATATTTAATAAATAGATAATGAAGGGACCTAATAGATTAGTGTCTATAGATACTAAAAACTCCATATTCATAATTTGTGAATGGTCGTCAAAATATCTAATAAGGTTCTTCTTGCACATTACTCCTTTTATAAATATGCTACCTAAACCATTATTCATAAACTAGGGGAGGAAACATGGGAAATGGTTAACTGAGATACTTAGATAGGGTAAACATAATAGATAACAATATTTAGTAATATGAAATAATAATATAACAATAACTGTATTTGGTCATGAATTTAGTAGAATAATTTCATATACAACCTCTAATAGATCATAAACATGAGTCATTACATAGAACATTATAATTTTTAAAAAATTATCTATAATAGTAAAAAATAATCATAAATCAATCATGAACCATAATATCATGTAATAAATATTTGAAACCATCATAAAAATTAAAAATAATTTAATATATCAAGTTTAAAATATATTAAAATAAATATAGTATACCTGAACACATCAACTATTTCGAATTATGGACCAGTACACACCTATTTTCCACTAGGGACCGGGATACAACATTTTCCAATAATAGATTAGGACTTTATTATTTGTGATAGTGGATCAATCACATTGACTTCTTTTCCATTATTGTCTCATGAGATATAAATCATTACCCAATGCATTATAATGATGAAATTTTCACACCCATCTCATAATGAAAACCATATTTATGTATTCTATTATATGAAAAAACAACCATCATATCATCACATTATAATATAAATAATGAAAATGGGATTCATACACATTTCTTAAATTTACCATAAAATAACCCATGAAGATTAAATGGGATTCAAATTATTTCATCAACATAATCATTGGTCACTAAGAGAAAGAATAAGGATGTTATAATTCATCCTTATCGCACGTAAATAATAAGTAATATATAAAGGTGTAATTATAGATTAAAAACGAATTTACAAGATCAATTATTACATTACTTAATGAAAATAGACTTTACACATTAAAAAATTAAAATGAAAAAAATTATCATTGAAAATATATTTTAAACTTATAATTGGTGATCTAGAAATAATTTATCACTTTTCTCTATGAAAGTTTATTTTCTAATTTGTATTTTTTAAAATACAGTAAAAATTAAATAATTTTAAGATAATTATACATTTAAACATATAAATGAATATTATAAAATAATATAAAAATTTATTTTGGAAAATAAGTTTTCTTGACTGATAATAAATTTTCAATAAAAAAAAATATTTAAATGTATTTTTCTTTGAAAATAACCTAGAAAAAATATAATGTAATCATCAATGAAATAATGGTCTTGATGATGTTAAATAATTTTCATGTTATACATGTTAAAAATAATTTTCCTTTTATATTTTTAGTAAAGGGAATTTAGGAATTAGTTACAAAAAGAGACGAAGAATTCATTAAAAACATATTTTCAAAATGTCAAACATGGGTAAAAATTTCTATAATAAAATATTTTTTATGATTTAATATTTTTTTAATAGTTTAAGAAAACATGATTTTGGAAGAAATAGGGTTTTGGAATGATTAGAGAAATTAAGATGTTTTTTTAGAGAAAAACTTATTTTAGAATTTTGAGTACATAAAGAGATTAAAAAGAGGGGAAAATATTTATACTCATGATATAACTATATGAGTGAAAATAGCAAATATTTTTGATATATATACCAAAATATTTAATAATTTCAAGAACAATTACTACCAATCTCATTAAACGATACGATCCTAAGATAAAACCCCTTCCATATTGGTAACCTTGAATAATAATCCCCATAAAATAATGAGAAATAAATTATCCTAAAATGATTTATAAATAAAAAAATTTATGATATTACATGTGAAAGGTTCTGTATATAATCCTCATAAAACATGAATTTCTCATATCTTAACATAAATCCCAAGGGAATTTTTTTTTGACAAAATTCATTAGTTTTTTGGTAACTAATGATCTATAAATGCAATAAAATATAAATACTCAAATTTATATGTTTATAACTATTAAAATTAAGGTAACCTTCATAATATATATTCATTTTTTTCATTCACTTCATAAAAAATAAACACATGGTGAATAAAACTAGTGTTCTAATGAAAAATAAAAGTGAGACATAAATCCCTTACCTTATATCTCAATTTACACCATTCACATACGAAATTCTATACAATAAATAATAATTTCATATAAATATATTACATAATACTATATATATATATATCATACCATATATTTTATACTTATGAACAATTTTTATTACTTTGTTAACAATTCCATGTATATGTAATGTATCAAGGGATAATTGTATTTTTTTTCCTGTATGTTTTGATTTGTTATTTTTTTGGTCCATTTAATTTATTTTCATTTGATATTATCCAAATATTTATCCATGATATAAAAATGATATATATTTTTTATATATTAATTTAGAATATTACCATAATGTTTGAGGTATAATATCAAACACAATGTTCATTGAGACGATATACCGTACATATGCATGAATATTGATTCCATTTTCATGAAATATTGATTAAAAAGGTACATAATATAATTAAAATATATAATAATTTTATGTTATATATTTGACATATATTAATTAATCCCATTCTTATTATTATCCTTGCAATGTGAGAACAAAACACAACCCTTCACGAGCTGGTATTCTCTGAGACACATGAACGAAATTATCGTATTCTAAGGAACTATTATATAAGAAGTAACATGTGATAAAATGATTCAAAATGTCCCAAAATATCATAAATATAATATAAATACAATAAATATACCATTATATTGATATGTGATATGTGTTTATGGAAAATAAATAACATCATTTTGTGAGGTGATTGTTTACCATAAACACGATTGAACATTTTATATTCCATTTGATTAAAGTAGATATGGACATAGGTTATTAATTAAACTTAATAATACATAATATAAAATATATATTTTTTAAATATATATTTTGTTATAATATATAATTTATCAATAAAAAATAATAAATATGATGTAGAATCTTAGGGATGATAAGCATATTCGCCTTGGTGCACCTCCTTTGGATCTATTATTAAAGACCCTATTGTTGGATTTATTGGAGGGCCGGAACATATAAAACAAGGAAATGAATATTTTTGGATGGATTATTTTATGGTTTTTCAGAAATATATTTCTTCATATTATTAAATAAGTGAATGGTGGTGTTGGCCTTTCATATGTAGTGGAAAAGAACCCACATGGAAACTATATAGCCATTTTTCAAAAGAATACAAATTATTAGTAATTATCAATAAGAAAGGATAAAAATGAAAATTTATTCGTTATTAAGAGGGTTAATAATTAAATATTTTCCAAAATTATGAATTTTATGTTTTTTATAGTAATTTTAACAGGTATAATCAAATTATTACCTATGATAATTCAATCTTATACCATAACTGTATTAATTAATTTTTTCTATTTTCATTATTCATTATGGTAAAAAATTCAATATTAAATAATTATATAATATTTTATTTTATTAAAAACATAGATTTATTTTATAAATTCCATTAATATAATTGGAAAATTTTAACATACAATTAATCTTGTTATGTAATGAGAAAGTCAGTTTTTGAAGCCAAAAAATTTCAGAAGTTTAGATTGTCTATGTACCAAAATTTAATATTAAAATTATCAAAATTAGCTATATTTGATTAAAATAAATATAGTTAAACTTATTTTACTTTTAAAACAATCTTTTAACATTTTTTATGTTTAAAATACTTTAAAATAAATGAAAATTCTTAATATAAACCATTATTTTTCACTATTTGTCATGAAATTTTATATTATAGAAAATTATAAAAAAATTTCCTAATGTAATATTAAAATGATGATTTTAATAATGAATATCATTTTCTCAAAAAAATATTAAATTTGAAAAAAAATTAAAATAAATGTGCAAAAGGAAACAAAATTTGTTTTTAGGAAAATACTTCTTGTAAGTGTAAAATAGGGATTTTTATTATATAATTTATATAAAACAAATAAGAAACATTACAAAAATATGATATAATTTATAATATATAAATTTAAATCAATTTTTTTTTCAAAAGATGTTTATTTAATTAATTATGATAAAACATATTTTCAATATTAAAATTATTTTTTAGAAGAAGATATCCTTTATTTTTGTAATAGTTTTTATTATAATTTCTAATTAATTGGTCACCAAATAATTAATTTTAAATAAATTTCCAAACCATATATTTTATTAATTTAGTTAATTCTATTCAAAACAGTTATTCCAATCACTACGATAAGGTGTTGAAATTAAATAATGGCAATTAGTAGGGATTTCATGTTTAATTTAAACTTGGTGTTTCTTGTAACACAATATAATATAAGTGTTTCAGGTAAAAATTTAAAATAGGTGTGTCATGTTATAAAAAATATAAAAAATAAAATTAATATGATATAACTTTTTCATAAAATCTCATGGTGATACAATAAGATCTTAAAATTATTACACATAAGTCTATCTCGTATTGATGATTATGGTTTCCCATGGGCTTAACATCATGGGTCATTATATCATTGGGTATAATATATAATACACATTTTTAGTTAATTCAAAAATTTTAAATAGATATTAATGATATGTGATAAGTTATATATGATTCAACATGATATGGTTTCTTTTAACGACCTGACCTAATTTTTCCTCAAACATGGCCCCCAACCCCTTATATCGCATTCAAGAAGTGTGTTCCTAATCTCCATGGGTTGGATACAAGCACCCTGGAATTGAAAAAAAATCCAAAGGTAATTATTTCACCCAACCTAAACAAACACTTTGAATATATATACATGGAAAATGATGGAACAATTGAAATTGAATAAATAAATTCTTTAACTATTAAGAAATTGTGGAAAAAAATGACTATAAAAATTTCTGTGGTCTCTAAGAAACCAATCCAACATCATATGAACAAATCTAAATATATACTCCATGTGATAGTGTGGATGAAGTCCCAATATCTCACCACCAGTTTCCCATCTCAATTAACATGAAACCCCATCTCTACATTGTGAACCTTCCATTTCCCCTACATAAGAAGACACACATAGGTTTGCACACCACTGGAGAGGTGTGCCTGGTGTGATCTAATAGGATCTATAGGATCCCACCAAGTTGTTCCATAATAATTATATAAATAAAAATTAATTCCTGTTCATTTCAAATTATATATGGAATGATAATAATTAAATTAGTTTTATAGAAAAAATGGTCAACATTTATCCCTTTTGATGTTATAAAACAAGTTATATAAATTCCAAAGAATAAGTTTTATATCATCTTTAACAAGAATAAACATTCATATCATGGATAAAACACAATTCCAACACAATAGTACAGGCTAGCAGACACATCAATTAAAAACACACCAGGTCAATTTTATTAATAATAATACCATAAATTTTATTTTAATAAACAATACACTTTATTTCCGTATTCCAAATATTTCTATACTTTAAATAACCCTTATATATAAAATAAATTTTCATGGTGTTATGTGTTTTGATATTAATTTTTTTACCACATTTAGATATTTAAAAATAATAAGGTTATTTCATTTTTTCAACCAAGTGTCTCAATTTTTTTAATATTTCAGCCTCGTTTTTGGACATTATGAATACTAACTTTGGTAAAAAAAACACAGTTACCATGGTAAGAGTTTTTACATCTTAAAATGGTTAAAAATAAAATTATAAGCATTAAAATGACCTAAAAGATTCTCTATGTTCAATTTCATTGTCATATTTTGATTATATATTATATCATATTCAAATAATGAATGGTTTGGGAGCTACATGGTTTTAGTAAGACAATAATATATTTTAATATTTTCAAAAATTCTATGAATATACTCTCCCTCACACATAAAAAGAAAACCCATATCCTCACTTATACACACATCATAGGCCTATTATCTTAGAAAACCTCTGTAAAATCACTTATTATATTCTATATGGACATCCATCTAGTACTATTTTGATCAAAATTCCTTCATAGGAAGGATTTTGGTATAATCCTAAGAAGGTTGTTTGAAGAAGAGATACAGTTTTTGACCAAATGATTTTTCTTTTCTTTATTATTTTACCTCATTAAAAACTATCCTAACCATTATGATATAGTACAATTAGTATCTATAATATAATTAAATTTTATTATGTTCATGTTATTTCTATTTTACATTATAATCTGATGAAAAATAAAAAATACCACTCATCTGTACATGTGGACCACCATCTCATGAAGAATTATATAGTCTTTGTTATCACCACCTCAAATGGATGGTATATATAGAAGAATTTAAATATACAATACAATATTTATGATATAATAACTTATTAATGCTAATATAATATTTACCTTCATTTGCATACATTTGTTGAAAAATAGAATCTTTACTGATGCTTTCATATGGACTTCCATCTCCATGTTGTAACCTAATCCATTATTCATTACCATCAAATATAGTTGGTTCTAAAAGTATAATTAATAAATATAAATTAAAATTATTACATTTTTAAGATTATATAAATGATAAAATCATGATACACTAGAAAATAGTTATCCTACCAACATAATTTTAGATTATGAAAAAAACCCTTAAAACATATGATGCAAACCTAATTTATTAAGTGAAAGAGTATGAAATGGTAATAAGTGAATAAATGAATAATAGATAGATAATAAACTTAAAAAGTATTTTTGAGAAAAAATATAATTCACATAAAATTATCATTGTGGAAGATTAAAACTATATGTGACAAGTCAAACTGAAGGTAAGAGATATTTAATATTAAAACCATGTTTAAATTTTTTTGATGATTTCATTTTCATTTCATTTTCCATTTAAATATTTTTTTATATATATGAAAATATTTAAATATATTAATTAAGAAGGTCATTTTACATATCATTTTACTTACTTTTTAAGGTATTAGAAAATAATTTTGTTTCATATTTCATATGGAATGTTGGACTTTAAAAAAATATATAAATGAATCTATTTTTAAAATATACAACACAATCAAGATTTCCCATCATAATAAATATCATTCTTCAGGACTCTTATTTTTTTAATTGTTTTACAAAACAATAACCCCTTTCTAATTATTTTCATAATATTTATTTATTTATTTCATTGATAAAAAGGAATTGGGTCCATATTTTTATATGAAGCTCGAAATTGCTTCAGAATATTTTAGTATATAACCTATTTCATGAGATTTTAGGATATAAATGAAATATTATATGAATTTTCTAAATTTTGTGAATTTCATAGTGCTTTGATATTTTTTAGGATGATGGGTGAGTTGATATACCTCTAAAATACATTGGGTAACGATTATGATCTCTGTAGAATTATATTGTAATTAACTAAGTATGTTATAAAATTTAGAAGAATTATTGAAAGGGTTATTATAAGGGTTCCATAATGATAATTACCCATGTCACCTATGTGACTTTTATATGATTTTTAATGATTTTTAATTAAATATTTTGACATTTTAAGGTAATATAAATATCATTTATTTGAATGAATTATTATCACCTTTCAAGGATAAACATGCAAGCATTTAAGAAAATAATTTTCATGGGTTCTAGGGTTTTGAATGAAATAATAATGATAATGATTTATTATTTATGTGTTTATATAATGTGAATTATGAAATAAATTCGGTGGTAAATTTGATTTTATGTGTAATTAAATGATTATTCAAGCTCTAATTTTATTTCTGTGAAGGAAATCTCTATTATATGTTATAATAGTTTTGAAATATACTAATAGACTTCGATTATTATTTGTTTATATCCATTTCAAAGAATTTTGTTCCTATCCCACATTATTAAATTATTTTCATTGGTATCAATGATGAGTATAAATAATGATAAAGTCAAGAAAAAAATTGTGATGATTTTTTATGAAAAGAAACTATGAATCATTTTAAATATATGTTTTTATGAAAAAAATAGACAATATGTAGAAGTGACCACTTTATAATGCATGAGTTTGTTATGTTAGATTTATTAACTAATTATCTTAAAATATAAACTCGAAAATATATTATTGAATGTAAGATAATGAATTATTATTTACAAATGGAATCTTGTGTTGAATAATGACTGAGTCCTTATATTAGTTATTAGTGTATGGGTTAGATAGTTTTAGAGGTTTGGATAATGTAACTATACACCATTAAGAGATTATAATATATTTTTATCAAGATATATATTTTTGAATTACCATGTTTCATCATTTAATATATGTTTTTTAGAATGGAATTCTTTAAAGGAAATAGGTAAGTTGATGTTGCAAGGAACAAAGTAGAAAATAACATTCCAAATTATTTTCTTGGAATGTTTTGATTTCAAAATTATATTTTTTTCATTGATTTTTTATTTAAAAAAGAATATTAATGGTTGTGTAATCCATGTTAAATATAAAACAAATTAACCATAGAGTAACATGTCTCTTTTAAAGTATTTCAAGAAAAAACACCCTATATTATTTTTTTGATCATCTGAGTCAACAATATATAAAAGAGGGATTAAATCTTTTGAAATTATATTTAAAGGCATGGTTTTTTTATAATCATATAATAATTTTTTTATCATTTAAATGTCAAATTAACTCAGTGGTGGTCAATGTAAAGGAATAATAAGGAATTAAAAGTGATTGATTCCTTGGAATGGGAGGAATATAAGAATATTTTCCTTTATAAATATTTTTCTATGTCTATTCAATATAGAATCAAAATGAAATTCATGTAATTTAGTTTGATGGATAATGATTCTGAGGCTACATATGAACCAAACTTCACCTAATTGTAATGGTCCACAATAAATTATATATAGGGTCTCTCTAGTAAAATTAATTAGTAATTCCCAGGATTGAATCCAAAATATCAAATGAAATTAGATTCCTTTGAGTTTAAAAGATATTAAAAATATGTTTAATAGGTAGATAAGGTATAAATAGAGACTTCCATTGATCGTGTGTTATATCTAAATAAGAAGAAAATTTTTCTCAGGATAATGGAATAGGGGAATCATCCAAAGAGGAAATCCAAATGTAATAAAAACAAGTTTCTATCTTGGGATAAATATGGTAAAATCACCATGGTTAATGTCTTATAAAATATTTTAATTTTCCCCATATGAAAGGTTTGGACATATATCTTATGAATATAAAGTAAATGAAGACAAATATGATCAAAAAAAATAATAAAAAAACATTTTTTATTTTATTTTAACTATAACTAATTGGTCCATTTTGTGAGTATGTTATTATATATAGGAATAGTGTATTAAGGACATCTAGATCATAATAATAATGGCATGGATAAATACTTTGTGACTACTTTGTCTAATGTTGAACTATCCCAAAATGCAGTGTTAGATATATTACGTGTTTATTCAAATTATTCCAATGTCCTATTTGATTCAAGGTCCAAAAATTCATTCATTTTGAAGAAATATTATATTAAATTGGGAAATTACCCTCGATAAATGAAACCATAAAATTATGTAAAAACACATTGAGATAATATCAATAAAAATAGAGTTATATAAATATTCTTGTTACAATACATTGATGAGAATTACCAAAAAAACATTACTATCTTTCCCTAGTATTGTTTGATGATATTCTAGGTATGGAATGGATTTAAAATTATCATGATAAAATATATTATAGATATAAGAAATTTTTTATGGACTATTTTTCAAGTTTTATTGAATAATGAATTTATACCTTAGATAACATATCAATAATCTATGAAATTGATTAAATATTGAAATTAATGTTATCTTGCACATATTAATGATAAAAAATCATGTTAATCTATCTTGTGATGTTCATGTAGTAAAGGAATTATTATATGTATTTTGGATGAAGTTTCTAGTATAATACTTGATAATAAGATGAAATTCACATATAAATTGTCTCTGAAACTAAGAAAAAATTAAAACCTCTATATTAAATTGATCAAGTGGAACATTTAGAATTAAAAAATAAGTTATTTCAGTTTCTTAATAAAGTATTTATTCATCCTAGAACATTATAAAGATGGCATTTTTTTATTAAAAATAAATATGGTTCCACAAGTCCTCACATAGATTATAAATAATTGACAAGCATCACAATAAAGAAAAAGTATCTATTACCTCATATAGAAGACTTGTTTTATCATCACCATTGAGCTCATTATTTTTAAAAGTTTCATCAAAGATATGGGAATAATATATTAAAGGTGGAGGAGAAAAAAATTAAAAATAAATAATGTTTGACTAGGTATGGGTATTATAAGTTTTTGGTTATGGAATACGTCTTGAAAAAATAACATTATATATTTATAGATGTTATGAATATTATTAACCAAGAGTTATTAGATGAATATGTGGTCTTGTTAATTAATGGCATCCTAATTAATTCTAAATGTTTTAATGATCTTAAGAATCATATGAATGTTTTTTCAATCATTAAAAGGAAATAAGATATATAGAAGATTTATGAAATTTTAATTCTTATTGCGAAAGATTTTGTTCCTTTGAAATATTGAAAATAATGATGGAATAACATTTAAAATAGTTAAAACCAAAGTGTTTTAAGAGTGTCTAAGACCTTAAAATTTCACAATGAATAATAGTTTTATTGTATTATAAAATTAAAAATTATACTAGAAAGGATCAGCTAGAGACAAAGTCTCTGACCATTTATTAGAAAAAAAAAGTAGAGAAAGCGAGTACCACAAGCCAGGTTACACAACTACAAGTCATAACAACCATAACCGTCGCTGTACCCATGATCAATTGCCTCATCCTCATTAGTCAACTCCCATTATGAACTTTCATAATGCTTCAGAGTCTTAACATAATTCCTTATGAGATTTAGCTTTTCCAAATATAGAAACTCCTCAGAAGGTTGTGTACCTTTTCCCTTACTGACAGAAGACCTGGTCAGTATCGGCTTCGGCATATAAGAATAGTCTTTCCTCTAACTTCTTTTTAGTGGAGAAGTCATCACTTCCTTATTCACTGGAATAATCTTTATTCCATCTTGAACAATGTCACTGTAAGTTATTCTAACCCTTTCATCAGAATTCTATTTTTCACTCTCAAAGATTTCTCCCCAATTTCAAGAGATAAGTAACTCTTGATAACCATCCTTAACTCTCTATTTCTACCCAGGGTGGCTATTAGAATCAATCATTGTTAAAAATGTATGTTCCACACACCCATGGTCATCATGCATCCTCTGCTGTATTGTGCCTTCTCCATTGATAACATCCAATGAAGAAAGGTAAACCTACATGTTTTCATCTTCTTTCATTGGACTTTCCTCCTCAACACGGGGGCTCATCCCATGCATTAAATCCTAGAGGTAGTTTTCAGAGGCCTACCCCTGCAATTTCCCATTGCCACTACCACTTTTGATGCTCTTCGCCTTCGTGCTTAGTATCCTACTGTCATCAAGAACTTCACCAAACAAAATGGACTGAACCTGGTCCAATTCCAATTCAGCATTTACCAGGCCTGCAAAGCAATTATTAGTTTCAATATCAACCGGCTACTTTCTAGATTGAGTCTGCATCCCAATAGAAACCCTCACCCACCAACAATTTTCCTACATAGACCCACCTAACTGCATATCCAAAATGGGACTTTCCCTCTCGGCCTCAATACTCTCAGAAGACTCAGCTTCTTGGTTGGAAGATTTCACCATTCCTACATTAGAATCATTGATCACAATGGATTGAACTACATGATTAACATTGGCCTTCATACCTCCTGTGTTGAGCATCCCAATATCATGCTTTAGTCTTCTAAACACATCCTCCACCCTCAGATTCATAGGATCCCCCACTTCTCTCACTTGTTAATCATCAACTGCAGTGACTCCATCCGGACAAGGCACTATGAACCTTCCAAAAACCATGCCCTGTGTGCCATTATGAACCTTCGAGGCCACCACGCCCTATTCAATTGAGGCCACTAGTAGGGCCACACTTCTACCTCTGCGACCTATCTGCTAATTCCCAACCCACTGCTTCAGATTATCTGCCTCCACATGCGCCTTCTGTTCCTTTCCTATATCTTTTCTCCCCCTCCAAACAGCCCGAGACCCCTTGAAACAGAAATATAATAAATGATACAACCTCTTGCATCCCAGATATAAGTTCATTTAATTTTCATAGACAACCTATTGTTTTAATTGATATTCCTCACCCACAGTAATCGACACATATTCAAATGGGTCCCTTGACATATCCATTTCAACACATAATTGAGTATTAATAGGATAGAAAATAGATTCAGTTCTACTATCCAAGCACATGTATCTACCTATCAGGTTTCCTAAAAACAAAATAACAGGGGGATTTTGAAAGGGGATGGGACGATTTGAGAAGCTAACTCATGTCTCCATCATTGGAGGATCCCAACTCATATGAAGATCAAAGGACCACTGAAGCAGGATGAATCTAAACCCGTTGAAACTACGACGTGCACTTTCCCAGGACTTGATGGGGTCTTCCTCCGAAGAAAAAAAGATCATAATTTGTCGATTATCTAGGATTCCCACAATCGACCTGTCCTTAAATTTACAAGCTTCAAATATGTATCTATTGAATGAATCGACTGAGGGTCTTCGTTGACAAAATCGAGAAACTATGTTATGATTAAAGAGATTAGACGATTATGAGAACTCCACAGATTAAATTTGAAGGTTAGGGCACCCATCAAGAAAATATGAGACTCTTGGTTCAAGAACGATGTGAGGGAAGGATGGGAAAAGGTTAGGGTTTGAAAAGGGAATGAAGTGAGTGGCCTCTCCTTTGAAGAACATGGATGGTTCCCACCCATCTATGGTGGAGGGACCGACACTGAGGACGTCGTCGTCACATCAAAGAGCTAGTGTTCATCGGGGAGAGAACTCTGCTCCGCATATTGTCTCCAACTCCATTAAAAATGATATTTAATTGAAAAACTTATCAGTTATTTATCCCACTAAATAAGTTAACTCAAAATTCAATTACATTAAATTGGATAAAATTATTCGATGAATGTTTAAGGGAAAACCAAAGAATATTTGTTAATAATCCAGTTTTGGCCCTACCATCTATAAATAGTTTTTTTTAATAAAAGGATGATTATTTGTGGGGACTTGGTTTTATTGACTCATAATGATCCATTGATTTCTTAATATTCACAAAAATTGAATCCTCATTAGCTAAATTATCTAATACATGGTCTTAAACTATAAGTTGTACTAATTTAATTAAAAATATGATGATATAATTTTTATTAATTAAAATGTGTAACAAATATTAATAAAAAATATTAAGTATATATTGACTCAAAATGTAAAAAAATGGGACACAACATATGTTGTGGATTGATTAAGGATTTTTACTTCAGAAAACATTACCATATAGGAAAATGCAACATAAAAACTAATTATATAAGTCAAAAAGTTAATGAATCATTAAATATGATATGAATGGAATGCGACCCTTAATTTTTGATTTAAGTAATGTTGGGATATAATTTGAGAATTTACAAACTTCCACAATTTTTTAGGTGTTAGTGAAATAATAATAATTAAAACAATTAAGTCTACATGTAAGGAGGATTGAGTTTTATCAGAAATGGGACTATTGGATAAGAATGCTAATATTCCTAAATTTAGAATCAAAAAATATGGTGTTTTTTTACAAAGAGATTTTGTGGGTATTTTTATTCCATGTTGATAAAATAATTGCTTAGGGAACCATATAGCTCCTCATTTTCTGTTCATCCAGGTAGCTCTATAATATATAGAGACCTTGGAGAATATTTATTATGGGATATAATGAAAATATATATTATTAAATTTAACAAGAAATATTTGACTTTTTTATAGGTTAATATAGGAAGAAATCTATAAAAGGGAATGATTTACTATTTTCTAGTGTTGGAATGGAAATAAAAAACTATATCCATGGATTTTGGGGTTGTATTACCGAATAAATATTTAGGTAATAATGCAATATGGGATATTAATGACTGTTTGAATAAATATATACATTTTCATCCTATTAATGATAATTTTTATTTGGATCACCTTTAATGAAATTATGTTAAAGTGATAATTCAATTGAATTGAGTCATATTTTTTTTTTGTATTTGATCATCATCCAAAATTTACTTGAAACTTTTTATGAAGCCTTCATAATTCCTTGGGTATTTTATTAAATTTAAATATAACTTTATTCCATAATATGATGGATTTTTATAAAACAAATTTACACTAATGTGGATTATTATCAACCTTATTCATTGTATTATCAATTATACAGTGACCCAGGCCTTTTAAACCTATTATTCATGATTTTTAACATAAATATGTAAAAAATAAAACCAAAGGATGTAGAGGCCTAATGTCTATAAAAGACATGGTAAATAAAATTTCAACATTACAACAAAATAAAACATCTTTATTTTAACATTCATTATGTGATCCAAAACCCATTTAAAAACCTAAATATTAAAAGGATAACTTGTTGTTTATATTAAATAAGGGGTTAAACTATAAATCTTAATAAGAAAATAAAAAAGATAATGGGGCATAACATGTGAGTCAACTAGTGTATCATGATATAATAAAATAGAAGGGTCACGAGTAATCACATTAGTGTACTATATAAAGAATATGGCATCATAAGATATGTTCTATATAGAATTGTGGATGTGACATGAAACATGACATAAACATAGGACAAGTTGAACTTCAATGATAAAATCACTTTGTGGATAGAGTCCCATATGTAATATGTCACGAGAAAAAACATTACCCAATGCATTGGATAACTATATAGTTTCATCGATCATAACATGTACATGATTATGTGTTCCAAAAAAGGATCCAAATAATAATTCATAATCATTATAATTACCCATGGAATGAAATTGGTTGCATAATCATTCCTAATGTCAAAATTATAAGAGATCTCATAAAGAATCAAAATTGAAAAAAATTAAATATTATATATATTCCTATCTGAGTACTTAATAATAAGTCTCAAAATATAAGGTTCATTTGAAAATTAATAATTTAAAATAGCATTATGTAAAAGAGCTAAGTATAGAACAATTTCTCTCAATCCTGTTTGATTTTAAAGAGTCCATTTGAGAAATAGACTTAAGGAATATATTTACACATAAAGGGAATGTATAATAATTTTTTTATATATTTATGATAAAAATATCCCGAATTTATAAGAATTTAATAACATCAAATAAAGAGATAAATTCAATTATATAGATAATGGTCATTACCCAAAGAAAAAGGGTGGTTCTGAGAGATACCTTACCTTATGTTCATATCTATTATGTGCCTTCTCCTAAAATCCCGATTAAAAAACTATATTAATTAATTATTTAGTTAAAAACCATTTATTTATATAATTTATTTACAATAATTTTATTATGTTCATTTATAACCCTTTTAATGATATAAAATTTTTATTTTTTTACTGAGAACACTTGTTTCATGGTTCCATGGTCGGATCAATTTTGTATAATTATTGATGTTATTATTATACATGAATAAAACACCATAAGTAAAATTAAATTATATTCATGACATAAAAAAATAAAATATGGACCAAAATATTCTTATGTGTTCTGATATAGGGATGATTATTTTTGTAAAAATGTAAACCTTATTTGATTAGATCATTTAGGCGCATTTACCAAATATCAAAAAATAGATTTGTTTCATTTAGTTAATTGATAATTAAAACATTTAATAACTTGATTTAATATATAATATAATAATTTTAATAATATTAAAACATAACATTGTTTCTATAACCATCCTTGAATGTGGTGGATAAAAACAATGTATGTTGTATGTGATGATGAGAAACCACCCATATTGTGAACAACATTTTCATTTTAGAATCAATTAAGGGAAAGATATTAGGATTTATGTTATATATTCCACTAAAAAACATAAAAATATATGATATAGTAATTATTATTTCATGTTGGATGGAATTTGTTCTGGAGGATAAGAAGGATGAAAAATTAAAAGAATCGATTTAGGGAATTATCTTCTCCATTGGATGTATCCCCATTGTCTGCTATATAAGGCACCTTATATTGGTCTAAATATGATAACAGAAGAAATAGGATGTGGGTTAGAGTATTATAATGGTAATTTGGTAAAAATTTGGTAATCTTCAATGTATATAAGTTTCGATGAGAAGGGGTGGTATTTAAAATGGAAGGATATAGATGTTTTTGAATGGCTCACCACTACCAATAGTATTTATTATTGGGAATATATATAGTAAATAGTGAATATGAGTTTGAATTAGTTAATGAATACATCATCTATGACTTAAGAAACATTAAATTTATATTATAATGCTTAAAATCATATTTTACCTTATTTTACTATTCACTAAAAATTCAGCTATTTAAGAAATATTCCAAAAATTTTCCCTATAAATTATCTAACATGTAGATTCCAAATATAAAATAAATTTTTTGAAAATAATTTTTAATATTTGATATTTTATTTTAAAAATAAAACCTTATTTATTTGAAAAATATTAAATATAATACTATGATCAATTTTTAGTTCATTTTTAAAATTATATAAGGTTTCATACAATTATCTTATCATTATAATATAATATAATATTAACTTAAAAATAAATTCTATGAAATTAAGATTTATTTTAAATCATTATATTTAATATGAAATTTAAAATAAAAAATAGTTTTGTTTTACACAAATATATGCAGTTAATTATCAATTTTAGGAAATTTATTTACTTGTTCCAGTACATAAATATATCATATTATAATTTTGTAATATTCATAAATATTATTTTACACTTCCATTAGTGAGGATACTATTCTATCAATCATTTTTTTAATACTGGTTATAATAGTCTTATTATAACTATTAGATTATTATTCCAATAAGAAGATAACTATTCCAATGATCATATTCTTAGTGGTCATATGGGATAACTTGTTCATAAAAATATCTCATATTTAAAACATTTTCTATTAAATTTTATTTTCTCTCAATGTCATATTATTTCATTTCCAAAATGAAAATTTCCGTAATAACATTTTATTTCATTTCTAAAGTTTTTTTCATGAGTGTTAATATTCTAGGGGATTGAGAAAATCCATTTTTATTGTCATATTATTATAAGTTTTTTCCCATTTTACAAATTTCAATTATTATGGCCATACATTTTTTTTAAATGTAAGGTTGAAATTATTGTAAATTTTTGCTGTGGTTTCAGTCAAGTAGTTCATATGCATTATAAACTATTACATTACTAAATAAAAAAATTATATTTTCAAAAGGGGAAATCCATTGATATAATTCTAGTTCATTAGAAGGGATTTAGGGATGAACATATTTCACGAGTTTAATATCCTTATTATAAAACATTTCATTTTAGTGTACATATATAACGTCTTAAGGCATTATTTAAAAAGTGGTGTGGACTCTTGATTATTGGGATGAAGTTAGTAAAATAAGGTTATTGGGACCAATAGTAATATAACATATGGTTGAGAAATTGATGGTGATTTAGTATAGTATGAGGTAAACTGAGTGAAGGAATAGAATTTATGATGTTAATGAGAGGAAATATATTTAATTTTATAAAGGAAATAGTTTCTTTATTAATTTATCTACATGGAAAAGTGTTATGTATCTTGGTATTAATGGAAGGTTACATAAATTATTCATTATAGAATAATAAACCTTTTAAAATATTAGAATTATTTATTATTGAGTTTATTTTCATTCTTTTTCATATCAGGTACATGATGTGTTTTTTGATAAATAGTTAAGGTACAATGTTTCAAAAACATCTCATGTTTTGAGTCCATAAATAGTTTACTTGGAAGAGTACCTTCAATATGAGAAACACCATATTAAGATTCTTTAAAAAATAGAGAATTTATTATGAAATAAGGCGATTCACCATTTTAATGTTTTTTTGAAAAATATACGATTAATGAAATAACATGGAAATCTCAAAATGTAATAAACCAAAAATATCCCCCCTTGTTTAATAAATGAACCAAAATAGTGTGGAGAAAATATCCAAAATGTGGGAATAATGTGAAAAACTAGTTAATATTAACAATAGAGTAATTTAATTACATATAAGCAATCAGGAATTATTTTTTTGAGACCCATATTCATTATCAGAATAATATGTGATTTCTCAATCAAAAGTAAAATTGTTTTATTCTAACTAAATTTATTTTCATGAATTATACTATATGATTCAAAATATTACTTTCCAAATTATTGAATTCTAATTTTTAAAAAGATATAATTTTTCATGTCATAACTTCAAAATTTTTATAGAGTGAAATTATTATACTTTTCTCAGAAAGATATTTTTTGGTTGAACAGTAGAAAATACTGATTTTTAAAAAAATCCAAATTTTTATATATATATATAGAGAAAAATTATATTTTGGATTCATTTCAATATTTAATTTGTTATTAATAAGTAATATAATCTAATAAATTTTTTAATCAATATTAAACATGAGTATGGTATTAAAAAGTTTATATATATAATAATTGATTTATTTTGAACCAATTTATTTTATTTTTCATCACCACCGCACATGGATAGTATATATAAGTGTATTTTAAGAAATAGTATTATATTAATGACATAGTTATCATTACATAATATTAAAATATTTTTTATTTTATTTCCCTTATTCTGAATAAAAAAGGAAACATTTTCCATGCATACATATAGACAAACATCTTAATCTTGTAACATAATTATTTTTTCATAAATATCATACATTGTTAGCACTAAATGTAAAAAATAATGTATCAAAATAATAATTTTTAAAATGATTATGTTTTTATAAATTAAATAATGGGGATCCATTGGACAATAGTGAACCTACTAAATTCATTTTTGGTTTCTAAACCCAATATCCTCAATACGACTAAAGTAAAATTATCAATTATGAAATTAATCGTGAAATGTTAATAAGTTAAAAAAAAGAAAATAATAATATAAGTATGCTTAATAATATTATTTCTAATGTAAATAAATAACATAACTTTATTTTTAAAGAATATACAGAACATATGTTACATGTCAAACTCAAGGTAAGAGATATTCTATCATAAAACATAGTTTCAAAATGTTTTGAATATATAATTATAATATTATTCTTCAATATATATATTTTTGTACATATATAGAAATATTTAAATAATGGAATTGAAAAGGTTAATTTTATCCTCCATTTAATTTCTTATAAATGTCTTTGAAATGAACACATTTACATATTTCATATAGAATGTTTGAATTTATTTACAAAAGTGTGAATGGAATATGTTTTTTAATGTATACAAATTGGGAAGAATTTCCCTATTTGAAAAAATTATTCTTTAAAAATATTACAATTTTATTTTTAATGGTTTTTGAAAATAATATAAAATTTCACATTTCAATGGGAACATTTATAGAGTTTTTATGAAAATGTAACTATATCATTATTTTTACATGATTAAAAAAAGTGGTTTGGCATATATATTAAGCGAAATATTTTATGATATTTAATTTTGAATATAAAATAATATATGTATTTTATATATTTTATGATCCATATAAATTTTTATTATGACGGTTTATCCTAATATACCTCTCTAATTCCTTGGGTAATGGTTATTATCTCTTGAGAATTATTATGGAAGAAACAAAGTAGGTTATTTAATTTTCACAGGTATTTGTATAGGATTTTGTACAGGTTAAATGAATATGATGTACCAAGTCACCTACATGTCTTTTTATACATGATAACGAGTCTTTATGAAAATATTTTTACTCCATAATGTAATTTTATGATATTTTTTAAGGGTAGGGATATACCCTTTATGAGTAGAAAATTGTGTCTTTAGGGAAATTATTTTCATGGGTTCTCATGTATTCTAAGAAACCCTCATGATTAAATTTTTCCTTTGTGACATATTATAAATTATTTTATTGTGTAATGAATCTCATTTTATGTAAATCAAAATGATTATTTGAGATCAAGGTTCAATTTTTTAAAGGACAACCCTCTTATATGATTTCATGGTTTTGGAATGGATGAATGAGTTTATTTTCTTCATTGTTTATACCCTTTAATAAGATTTTTTTCTCATCCTACATTTTCAACTATTTTTCATAGGTTCTAAAGATGATTATAAATTCTTATTAATACAATTATAAAATCATTATGATTTGGGATGAAATAAAAACATGTATCATATTAGAGTAGTTTAATAAGAAAAATGGACACTGAGGGGAGGTGACCACTATGTAATGCATGGGTATGTTATTTCATTATTACATAATAATTATCTGAAACTATAAAACTGGAAAGATCTTCAAGAATGAGAGAAAATAATTTTTTTTTCAGGTTATATTACATTTTAAATAATGTTCAAGTCCAAATACTTTCTTTGGACCACATTAATTCTTATAGAAGGAGCCACTTTCATGTGTAACACTTATTCACCTAGAACATGATTGGGCTTCCAATTATATGTGTCCAATGATCCTATTCTATATTTCTTTACTCAAACATCATTGTTCTATATTCTATAGCTTACATCTCCTAACATAAATATTATGTATGAGTTGAAGTCAATCACTTACATATGTTGAACATAATCAGTTTTTCCTCCTCCATGGTTAAATCAATGAATCTTGTTCAAGGAAATTCTAGTGAAAATATTCCATAAGATTAAATATAAGGTTACATATTAACGGTGAGTCTATCTCTATCAATATTTTAAAAAATATTCTTCCAGATACTTTACTTATAATGCTTCTAATTCTAAATCCATAAAAAATTTCTCAGACAGAACATAAGAATTTAGAGAATTATTCAATTATCCACATCATAGTATAAGTATCAACATAAAAATAATTGTTACATAAACTACATATAAATTGATCCAGTGTTCCTAAACTATATTTTATAACATTATCATGGTTTCATAATTTTCTATTATTACTTAATCACATTTTATAATGAATCTCATATCATTATTCCCTGTTGTCCATAATAATTCAAAAGCCGACCATTATATACTAATAACATTACCAAAGAATTATTATTTATATATATGATTTTTATTTAATCATTATTAGCCTTTTTATCCATTATTTTTTATAATTACAAATATTATAATTCCAATCCAACATTCCATAGTACATTATCATAAAGAAAATTAGTTTACTTTATCCAATGATATAAATCTTTGTATGTCAATTAAGAACCACACTGAGTTTTATCTTTTAAAACAAAATAAAAAATCTCATTATTTTATTAAAATAATTAATTTTCACATAAGTTATTAAGTCAAATGAATCAAACATTAATTAAAATTATTATATTTTTTATTACATTACCTTTTTATATTTAGTAATTACCAAACACAACTACATTATTTTCAATTTTATATTAATTAAATTTATATATAAATCCATAAAAAACATATTAAATAATAATTAATTTTATAAATGCTATTATTATTGTCAAAATATAACAATTTTATTCAATAAAAAATTAATAATTTGTTTTATTTATTCTTAATAATTTCAAAATATCTCATTAGAGCATTTAAATCATTGACATAGATTAATTTAAATTATTCCTCAAGTAAACAATTCTCATATCAATTATAAAAAAGTAATAAATTATATCATTTTCATCTTGTTGGGCACCAAGGAAACCATTATTGTTTTAATTATTTTTCTGTTTTATTTCATTACTTGTTATCATATAGTGAAATATTTTATTACAATTTTAATTTAATATTCCTCATAATTAATTAATCTTCATAATTATCCCAAGATCATCATTTAAATTCCATGATATATTATTAAATTATTAATATAAAATTCTAATTGTCATCTAATTATGTAATATTAATATCAATTAAGAATATTATTTCACTTAATTATAAAAATATATATTCAAAATCATTTTATTAATTCAATTTATGATATTAACATAATACACTTAATGAAATAATTTAATGATGTTAGGGTGGTATTTTTTCATCTCAGTAACTTTTTAAAAATTTGGGGTCAAAACCTAAATTTATTATATAAAGAAAAGACCACTTTTAGATAGGGTAGATTGAGACCCATTACATCGCCAAAGGCCCAAGGATAAGTGTCTTGAATACAAGTCTTGAAAGCCCATGTTTTGGCCCAAAGGGTCCTTTAGTGAATAAGTACCACTACAGTACCCGGGCTGCCAAAGTACCTTCTACAGTACCACTATCTAATGTGTAATATCTAGATATCAAGGGTACAATATCGAACACCCACATAAATATGAATATATATTCCATGCCTCAAGTACAAAATCCAAATTTTTAATTTCATTCATGTGATCTACAGATTGTATAGGTCACAACCATGTGGATCGGTTCATCAGAATGGCTATGTCTGATCCCCTTTGGTAGATAGGTTTGGCGGATTGAGTGGATTTAATCTCACATAACCTATTACATGGACCACATATAACAACACTAAGAATTTAATTGTGTCAAACACTTTCAAAAATCTCTTATAAAAAACACATAACACTTGTTCTTCCATCCCTCATCATTATAATGTCAACAATATTTTCCTCCCATTAAATAAAACTTATATATATAAATCCTATAATTGAAATAATAGTTCAGTAATAAGTTATATTTTTGAGATAATTAAAGAAATATTACATAAAATCCATAAATTAAACAATATGACCACTGATAGTTAGAGAGAAGGTATAATGAGAGAAAATATTCTCTTTAATAACTTTTAATCTATACATTGGATCATCAAGTTCATATAATTGTATGAAAAATTTATTTATAAGTGAAAAAATGGAATATAATACATAGAAATATTATTTTTGGATTATGTTAAATTTAAAATTATCAATTTAGGGTATATTAAATCCCTCATAAATATATCATAAATCATAAATAAAAATTTAAAAAATATTTCATCCATAAATTTTTATTGAAACATAAAACAAAGATATAATAGTTATTTCTCTTGAATTTTATATTTCATCCTTTAAATGTTTTATATATGATTTTGGATAATCCAATTTATCTCTAACAATAAACATCAAATATTATGTAAACTTTTTAATCTAAAAATTTAATATCTAATTTTTAAACATATAAAATATACAAGAATAATTGTATTGAAGGAATGTTATTATTATTATAGAATTTATGGATTCCAGAACCATACAATTTTCACATTTATTCCATGATCTCTATCAAATTCACTATCACTCATGGTGGATTTTCATGTTGAGACTATCATATAAATCCACCTTCCCACTAAATCATCTAATCGATGTATATATATATATAATTTAAATTAAATTTGTGTTTTTAATAATATATTATTTATTTTAAAAAATCTATCTCTCTATAAAAAATAACCAAATAAGAATCGAAGATTTCCAAAATATTATCCCAATGGAAATACAGTGTTTTAAACAAAATGATGATGTCTGTTTCATAATGTGAAATTTCATTAGGGATAAAATTACTATTATACTCTATTAATAAAAAAATTTATATTATTCAAAAAACATTTCTTTTTTATTAACTGATGTAGATAAATATCTTATTTAATTAAAATGAGTAACAATATAATGAATGGAACTAGAAGAGATTCCAAAAATCACACATAAAAAAATTCAATTAAAAATATATATTATTACATTCTCTAAATATATAATATTTACATTCTATATAATATAATAAATATCATATATCCCAAATAACAAAAACACCACAAAAGGTTATTCATTTTATAAAGAAGACAATTGAAAAATGGAAATTAGAAACAAGAACTAATTATCAGTTAATATCTACCAAAAAAATCTCTAAAATGATAATAAACTATATTACAATAGATTTTAAATATAAATGAATCATTATAATGATTCCATTAATGGGATTTCAAGATTTTAATGTGAACTAGAATTGTGGAATCAAGTTTCTATAAATTATGCATAAAAGAAAATACATATTCACAATAGCACTTATTCATGTTATTACTCATATACATCTGAATGAATGAAATCAGACATCCATACTATCTAAATCACTAAAATATAAAACATTTATAATGACCATATATAGAATGTCACTATAAAATTTTTTATTAACTATTCCTAATAATTTCTATTATATAACATCAAAATTAACTATGTATAACTTGTAAAGAGTTTCAAGCTGCCCTTTATAAAATTAAAATATCAAGGATCCCATATAAGAAAATATGATCCTGATGAATCTCTTCATAAAACATTTTATAACAGATAACAATATAACTCAATTGTTTTCAATAATCATTGAATCTAAACATTACAAAGTTTCACTATCTCAACCACAAAAAAAATTAATCCAAACCTTAAATTTTATAAAACAATTTATCCTTATATTTGAGTAAACTATCTAATAATTGAAATTTCACAGGATCCAAATAATATCTTAGTAATATATTAATTATTATTTTTAGTATCATTTAAATTTTCATCCTCTATTGATGTTACCCTTCAAAAATATATCTTCAATGAAACTAAAACTATAAAATACATTTTATGTTTAACTGATGAGTAGATAAGGACAAGAAATTAAATATAGAACTTCAATTTATTGACATTGAAATAGATTATATAATATAACAATTCAATTTCAAGATGACAATGATTACTAAAAATAGTGAATAGTCACTTCTATTATGTCATTATTGCCTCTTTATTTTATATAATGAACTTCTTAAAGAATGATTTATAATTTGACCTAGTAGTAATATCTTCTAAACTCAAGATCATATCCAAGAGTCATAACCTAATACAAAAATACATCTTTATAAAACCAAGATTTTAATTCCTCTATTAATCACTATCATTACCTAATAACGAATCTAGTTTCTTCATACATTTTCATTTCTCAGTGAAAGGTAATTTTCCTTCTATATTCATAAATTCAACAACCCCTATTTATCATAGTCGTATAATAATTATTACCATCCCATTAATACAATATAATAAGCAATTTATTTTGAACTAGTACCATACTAATAGATTAAAATTTATGATCCCACCATTACATCATCTATTCAAAATCTCTATAAAAATTAATTATGAATAAATTCAGTTATTTATTATTTTATTAACCAATATGAATTGATTTGTTTTATTATTTTTCACTCTACTGTAAATTTTATAATTTTTGAGGACTTATATATGAATCCTTTGTTGTGTAACCATCGTATATATTTAATGGTAGTTTATCAAGACCTATATCAACACATATAAATTAGATAGTATTTCTCACATGTAGATGAAAAATTCTAGTCTAGTATAAACCCTATAATAATTGCTAAAAAACATATATGAATACTTAAAAAATATCCAAAGACCCATTAATAGACTTTTTATGGAAGTTGTACTGAGGTTAATGGTACAATATCAATTACTGAATAATACTATATTTAAGGACAATCTTCAACTGGACAAGAATCCTCATATAATATAACATTTTGATTCCCAATGAATATAAATTGATAATTAATACATTTCTTACTTCTACTCATGATAATTTTACATGTTTATTTACAATGAGTGATTTATTTACATGAAAATTATCCAATTGAATTTTTATCTTATCTTCAGTCTATATTCATACAATGTTTCACTATGCTCCATATATGATAATCTGATCATAAATGATTCATTATTTCCTAATTGAACTCAAATGGAAATATAATCGTTGAAAACTCAATAGTAAAAACTCATGAATTCCTAAGAAAAATCTAAACAATTTCAAATATCTCTCAAACCACTAAATTCAAAAACCCATGTATTGATAGAATAATTTTTTTTCATATTTGTTTGCAATAATGAATTATATAATTAAATTCATTAAAATTATATAAATTAATTAGTAAATTAAAAAAATTATTAAAATAATTTATTATATGGTCATATTTAAGAGATTAATTATTAAATTAATATAATTTTAATTTTCAAAAAATAATTTCAATTTTGAATTTTAAGGTCAAAATTTCCTTATGGAGAATTTTTGAATTTTTTTTGAAAAATTTAAATTTTTGGCGAGTAGTAAAAAGAATACAATATCTTCTATGATATCATCATGAAATAATGATGATATAATTTTTTTTAAACTTATAGAATGACTAATGGTTTATATTATATTATAAATATTTTAATTTTTTTACAGAACATATAAATTATAATTTATATCTCGATAAATATATATATTAAATTCTGTGTCAATGTAGTGCCTGTATAGAATTAGAAAAGTTAAAATTGATGCCTTATAGATAATAATTGTGTGATAAGAATTATTTTCATTATTTTTTATTATATATTATTTATTCATGTTAATTTTTAACAACATTTTTAATTTTATTGTTCTATAAAAATAATTTTGTCCAAATGATTGTGCAATGATTGTGCAATGAAAGAAAAGTAAAATTAAAAAATTAAATAAATTATCTTGACAAATATATGAGAAAATAAAAACTATTAAATAATATAAAAGAATATATTGAGACTAACTAATTTATTTGCATGATAATAATTTATTTTTGATTTTACATATGAAATAATTACATTCAATGCTTATGCAACACAGATGTTGTGCCTATGCAAGCATAACTAAATATAGTAAAAAAATTTAATTAAAATTTAAGGAACCATTAAATGAATTTTTTTTCTCTAATATGAATGGATGAATATTTTTGTTAATATAATGATATTTGGGTAGATTTTAGTACCTTTTGGATCCATGTTTTTTACATTAATTCGATTAAAGTATTTAATTTAAAAGAAATTCAAATTGTTCAAACTATGGTTTTTAATAAGTGTTACATTTTAAAAAATATATTTCAAAAATATATGTTAGAAAATAATTATTATATAGTACGATAAAATAAATATATCTTTCTGCGTAATTTATTTTTAAAATTTAGTGAATAAATAAATACATTAAATTCATCCCCAATGATGATGTAGTAGTTATTAAATCAATGAAAGAACTCAATAAATTATATTAATAATATTATAATAAATATAATTTGAAATACTTTTGATGAAAAATAAATTATATATATATATATATATATATATATATTAAATTTCTATGATATAATGATGTTTTTTTAAATTTTATGATTTCAATTGATGTTTCTAAAGTCATACTAAAAATAGTATTAAATTTTACATTAATGATTTTTCCTGAATACAATATTATATTAAATGAATTAAAAATCATAAAAATATTTTATATGAAAAAAGTGGGACAGATATGGTCTAAAATTCTATACCATATGTTTTATTTTCCATTTCTAAGACTTTTCCATTTAATATCATTATTATATTATAATATTTTATGAAAATCCTAATATGGGCTTCACCGCAATTATTAAAGTTCATGGCATACTTCAAATCATTGCCCCCCATGATCCTTAAATATCGACCATACTCTACAAAATTCTCCTACACACATCCCTAGACACATTAAAGTGTTTTACATATCACTAAATTACGAATTCCAAGTTCCATATAGAGGTTTTGAAGGAGATAATATTCAATATGTAAAATCATCCTTCTTTCCGTTTTTAATTTGTTCTATCTTATATCATATCCTCACACACTATCCAATGTTTCCTGATAAATCATGAATTATATCTATATTGTATGGTCATTTTTTCAATGTATTATCCATCATAAAATTTATTCTCCTGTCCTTTTATTCTCAGAAATTAAAACATCATCCATCGTATATGATGAGATTTATTTTACCATTACCACATTTATAGAAAGTTTAAATTCAATTATAATTATTTAAAGCGAGCTAAATATATATATATATATAATATTTGGTATCACATTCTGAAAATTAATATATGGGTATAATATTAATCAAAATGAAACTATTTTGTGATGGTTGGAAAACCATCCCAAATAAACTAAAAATTTATCATTACTATTTTATCAAAAGAATCAACCTCTTGTAAAAAAGAAAAAAGGATATATAGAACCATATTAATAATTTAAGGTACATTAATTCCATATAATTTCTATTTTGGAGTATTATTTACATTTTATGATATCATCCATAAATATTCACAAGTTATCCAAATATGAAACCATGAAACAAACGTACCAAAAATAATAAAGATAATGTTATATTATTAATAAATCAGTTGAAATATATTATAAAATGATTATATAAAGTTTTATTAAAATGAATATTTTTATGGGATAAATTAATAAAACTATTTAATCCATCATAAATGAGGTTTCAACATATTTAAATAATGTCCAACCTAGGGTGAGGGGCTTTCCATTAAAATTACTCTTTTTATGTTACTTTTTACAAAATTCAAAAATATTTTTTTAACATATATGGAATGAACATGATTTCCAACATTCATGTCACATTAATATATTTAATCTAAATTTTCAAGTGTATATTGTTACTTTAAAATAAAATGTTTTAAATTTTACCACACAGTCTTTTCAAGAAGAGTGATTTTTAAAATAGAATGTTTGTTTTCTTTAAATAGTGTTTTATAATGAAATATTTTATAATTTATGTTGATTTTATAGTTATTATGAAATTTTATATGATTAATTTTGGTTCTGTAATAATTTAATGATGGGTATTTCTATGATATATCAAGGGTGGGTGGTTATGTTATTAACCAATGATGAGTGGTTCTGTGATAATGATGAGTGGATACCTTAGAACCTCCAATACATTGGGTACTTTAGAGATGGAAGTTTACCATATTGAATATTCAATTTTAATGTGAGTTATAGAAAATTAAGTCTCACGTTACCTAATTATATATTATATGATTTTTTATGATATTTCATGAAAATATTTTTATATTCAAAAGGTAATATAATGATATTTTTGAAAATGTTAATCCCTTTATTGTGGTAAAATGGTATGTGTATGTGAAAATATTTTTTTTGGGATTTCAATAGATGAATGAGTTATATCATTTTATTTCATTTAATAATGTTTAATTCTAATTATTTTTCTAAAAAAATCATATTTTTTAAGGGTGAATATGGAAAATATGAGATCTAGGGGGAAAATTGTGAAGATTTTCTTTGAAGAGAGAACATGTTTTATTTTAAAGAATTATTTTTTTTGAAAAAAAATTGATACTATGTATATGTTTTCACATTTAATGTTTGGGTCTTCCATTTATTATTTATTAAAAATTCTATAAAAATCTAAAACTAAAATATCCTTACAATTGAAATAATGTGATTTCTTATTTAAAATCACATTAATAAGTAATTTTTATAGATGGTTCATTCTAGTTGGAATAAAATGAGGGTTTAGATATCTTTATAGGTAAGGATAATTTAATTTAAAAAACATAAATTATTATTTATTATATTATCATTAAATTATAGAATTTTAATATTAACATGTAGCTTAATCAAAGATTTGCCTATTCACAATGGTTTTCTATATAAGAAATAAGGATGTTTTTTCTAGAAGGCATCAAGAAAATATTATTCCAAATCAGTATTATGATATGGTTAGAATTGGAATAGAATATTTTTTCATAGTGATTGATCAGTTGAAACAAACTATAAATTGCAGAGGTATCCATGCAAGTGATAATCCATATCAACCATATAGGAATATATCAGTTATGGAGCTTTTTTTTGAAGCAACATCGTCTAGATTTTAGTGGATCCTCGAATCCAGTGGTATCCGAAGGATGGTTAAATGCTATGAAAAAGATATTGAATTTCATGGGATGTTCAAAATTCCAAAAGGTAACTAAATCTATTTATCAAATTTAAGGTTAATACGATAGATGTTGAGCTCTGGTTACAATTTCCATAGAGAAAGATGATCAGGATTTTATGGAATGTGATGATTTTAAGAGTTTTTTCTTGAAAAACATTTTCCTAAGAATGTTATATATAGAATGGAGAAAAATTACTAAAATTGAGGTAGAAGGATGAAGATTTTATAGCTACATATAGTTCCAATTTAATAATACTTTCTAGGTATATACCACATTTTTTTTGGCATCAATAGTGAAATTAATATATTTTACTCTTGTTTGAAACAAATTTTATGAATATAATTTTCTATATCAGATTTTAAAATTAAAAAATAAAATAATTTTTATAAATAAGTTGATTTTTTGTTTAATAAAATGTATATTCCTTGTAATGACAAGAATTAGAAATAGTCGGGTTTTCAGGAATTAGGGAAGATTTCATACATGAAATTTGGATTTATGAAAATCAAATTTCCATCTTAAAAAAATTGTGGAAAAAAGTTCCTTGGGGAATGTCTCAAAAAATCTAGGAAATAAATTCTATGTAAAATTATTGGTCAAATGACTTATGATATTAAGGAAAATTAGAATAAAAACAATGAAAAAACGATGTTAAGATTAATTAATTACAATGAGTTGGGACATTTTGTGATCTTTTTCCCAATGTTAGTGACTTAAGCTAGAAAAGATCAATACCTATGGAGAAAAGTAGTGGAGGAATATTTTTCTACCATAATATTTGATGTCGGTCTATCAAATAAATTGGTGGAAGGTATGTTATTTGTGTTTTTAAATTATTCAAATACCCTGTTTGTTTTTTGATAAACACATTCCTTTATTTTTTTGAAATTGTAATAAATACTGGGAATATTAAATCAAGAAATTATGAATGATATTTTGGTGAAAAATATATTATTAATTATTAAAGAAACCAAGATTTATAGGAATATTCTGTATATTATTAGTGAAATATTCTTTGTTATAGATATTATTAAAGTACACATAGTTAAATTTGGTATTATTTTGGGTATGGATTGGATTTAAGTTTATCATTATAACATAGATTTTAGAGCTAATAAAATATTGTTCAATGGTTTCAACCCTTTAGTAATCCACCAAGAATTATATAATTTTATTATAAATGGAACTGAATGTTACTTAGAACATTTCATTGAAAAAAATAAAATAGATCAGATTAATGATGTTCTAGTAGTGAATGAATACATAGATTTTTTCCTGATCATTCTAAAAGGGTCACTATAAATTGGTAGGCTGAGTTTACTATTGACTTAGATCTTGATGATAAACTAATTTCTAAATAAACTTATCTAATTTCCCATGTGTAACTTCTATAATTTTAAAAAAATATTGTCGGAGTTTCTTGATAATGTTTTTATTTGACAAAAAACTTCACAATAGAATGCTCTTATTTTATTTTTTAAAAAGAAATACAGTTCCACGAGGATTTTCATTTAATATTGAGAATTGAATAACATTACTATTAAGAATATGTATCTTTTTCCTAATATCAAGGAATTATTTAATCATCTCCATGGAGATCAGTATTTTCACAAGATTGAATTTTGATCTGGGTACTATAAGCTGAAGGTGGATGATAATAAGATTCAAAACATTGGATTCTATACAAGATATGGGCATTGTGAGTTTACATTTATTCCCTTTGGGTTGATTAATTCCATTTTTATATTCATGGATATTATTAATAAATACTTATTTGAATATTTTATAAGATCATGGTTGTTTTTGTTAATGGTACATTGGGTTTTTCAAATTGTAATGAGGATCATAGAAAACATATAAGGATTTTTCTATAAACCCCTATAGAAAATGTCTTATATGGATAATTAAAAAAATTTAATTTTCTGTTAGAAATGATTTCATCCTTATAAACACTGTAAATAAATAAGTAATAATAGTTAATCCCACCAAAACAATTGTTTCTGTTGAATGGAAAATACCTTCAACTATTTCATATTTTTTTTTCTTGGATTAATAGGCCATTACCGTTGGTTTGTTGAAAATTTGGCATGATTATCAATCCCACTAATTAATTTATCTTGAAAATGATTTAAATTTATATTGAAAAAAATAATATGATGAGTATTTTTAGGATATAAAGATAAAAAAAGTGAATAATCTAGTTTGGGATTTACCCTTATTTATGAGTGATTTTTTCATCTACAATGTTTCTTCATTAAAGGTTCTTGGTTGTGTTCTAATATAGAATTACCAGGTAATATATTATTCTTTAAGGAAACTAAAACATCATGAGTAAAATTATCCTACCCTCGATTTGTAGTTTTTTCTTGTTGGTTTTTAATTTATAATTTTGAGGCATCATTTATATAGATAAAGGTGTGAAATATATACTAATCATAAAAATTTAATTATATTTTTAATCAGAATGATTTGAACACGAGGCAGAGAAGATAGCTAGAAGTGATTAAGGATTATAATTTCATGTTTCACTACCATCGTAGAAAAGAGAGAAAGTGGCTGATGATTTGCATCAAAAATTTATTTATACATTATACAAGTTATATTTGGAACATAACCCTTTATTTAATGATTTTAAAAAATTTATGTTCAAAGTTATCTGTGCAATAAATTACTCTACTTTGTTTTAGGTTTCTATGTAATTTTTTATCATAAATAGTTAAGAAAGCTGAGAAGGGAGATCATGAGTTACAGAAATAAGGAATAATTTGTTAAGAAGGGTGAGTCGAATGAATTTGATGTTGATATAAATTGTGTCTTAACATATTGAAATAGAATACATGAACTTTCTGATTACTAGTAGAAGATGAAATTGTTATATTAACTTCATAAATCTATGTTTTCAATTCCTCCTAGTATCACTAAGATATATAGATACCTTAAGGAATATTATTGGTGGGATGGAATGAAAAGAGTTATTTTTGAAATTTCCATGAAATTTTTGACTTATTAATAGGTTATATAAGAAAAAAATTAACAAAAATGGAAGATTCATCTATTTCTTGAGCTAGAGTTAAAATGGGAAAATATATCCCAAAATTTAATGTCAGGGATAGCAATGAATTCTAGAGGTAAAAATATGATTTGGATTATTGTTGATTGAATGACTAAATCTACACATTTCATTCATATTCTAGATAATATGTATTTGGATCAAATTTCTCGATTATACCTCAAAGATAGTTTTTGGTTACATTTAGTTCCTCTTTCCATTATATCAAATTGTGACCCTAGGTTTACTTTTACTTTTTGTAAAGGCTATTAGAATTTATTGGGTAACATATCAAAGAATTTATATTAATCCTCAATATTATTGAATGACCAAGAGGAGAATTTATTATCTAGAGGACATTATTTTTCCATTTTCAATGAATTATAGGGAAGTTGGGATCAACAACTTTTTTAAGTTGAGTTTTATTATAATGATATTCTTCATTGTTGTATACTGATGGAACATTTTGAGGCACTATATGGAAAGAGGTTTCAAACTCAATAGTGTTGGGATAGAGTTGGTGAAAGGAAACTAAGAGGACTAAAAATATTAGAGTAATTGTACAATGAAGTGAAGTTGATCTATAGACACACATGGATATATCAGAGAAGGCATAATGGTTATGCAGATAATAGAGGGAAAGACCTTTCATTTGAGGTAGGTGATCATGTTTTCCTCAAAATATCTCAATGGAAAAGTGTTATGTGTTTTAGTAATAAAGGAATATTAAGTCCATATTTCACTGGACCTTATAAAATTATTTACAAAGATTACTAGTTTCCTACCAAGTAGCCTTGCCTATGATTTTATCCTAGGTACACAGTGTATTTCATGTTTTGATATTAAGAAAATAGGTCAAGATTTTTATTATCTTTTGTGCCCTGAAGTAGATCAGTTTTAAGAGATAATTTTATATGAGGGAAAAGATATTCATATTTTAAACCATATATTAAAATTATTTTGGAACAATTTAATTCACCAGGTTTTGGGTTCTTAGAGATACCATATAGTTGAAGAAGCAATATGGGAATATGAAACCACTATGAGGGAAAGGTATCCCCATTTTTTAAATAAAAGAATAAAATTGAGAGGATAAAAAATCTACAATGGTGGGATAGAATGTTTCAACATAATTACTAATAGAATAATTTTTCACATATTTATTAGTAATCTTTAATTAAATAGATAAATTCATTTTAAATAATTAAAGTCATTCCTAAAATAAATTGTTTTTTAATCTATTTTTTTATATGGGAATATTTAAAATATTAATTTTTCAATTAAACAATTTTAATTTTAAAAAACTAATTTCATTTTGAAATTCACCTTTTCAATATTATCTCAGGATGTTTTTTTGAGTATTTTTTGAAAAAGATATTTTTTTGGGAATAGTATAAAAATACAGTTTCTTAAAATATAATATTTTTGTTAAATCATCAAGACATAAGTATGGTATAAAATTCATTAAACTTATGGAAATGAGTAAAGTAAGTTATTATAATAAAAATATCATATAGAAAATAATCTATAATAGATAAATTATATATTATTTTAGGATAAATAAAAAATCATTTTCATTATCGACGCTGTGCCCGCAAAACGTTAGAAAAGTAAAAAAATTTATCTTATAGATAATAATTAAGTGGTTATAAATATTTTCATGCCTTTTTTGTTAAATAATAAGTATTTATTACTATTTTGATTTATATTTTCTAATTTTAAGGTCATATAATAGGAATCTTATACAAATAATTGTGCAATGTTTGTGCAAGGCATGAAAAGTAAAATTAAAAATTAAATATGCTTTTTTTAGCATTGATATGAGTAAATATAAAAAATAAAGAAATATAAAAGTTTATATTAAGAATAATTATTTTATTTTTAATATATTAATTTATTTTTTATTTTTTATATGTGAAATAATTACCTTTAATGCTTATGTAGCACTAACATAGTGCTGGTGTTAGAAGAATGAAATTCAATAAAATGATTTCAATTAAAAATATAATAACCATTATATGAAAAAAATATTTGTATAAATCTTAATGGATTGATTAATTTTCATATAAATGAACCTTTGGTATATTTTAGGACCTTTTGTATCCACACAGATTAAATTATGTTCCATAAATTATTTTATTTAAAAGAAATTCAAGCTGTTCATAATACGGTTGTTATTAAGAATAAATTTTTAATATATAGTTTTCCCCAAGATATGTCAAACCATAAATAGTATCTAAAAATATAGAAGATTTATATTTTTCATTTAAATTTATTGGGATGATATAAATAACATAAATTCTTGAACAATGATGATAGAGTAATTGTTAAATTAATGGAAAAATAAAATAAATGATATTAAATTTATTAAAATAAATATAATTTGATATAATTAAGATGAACCATGAATTAAATAGATAAATATGAAATGTATAGGATAGAATAAAATATATTTCTAGAAATGAACGTTTTTTTTATGTTTTTAAAGTCATATTAATGAATAGTATTAAATTTAATTATATGGATTTTTCATGAATATAATATTTTTTAAATTATTTAAAAAACATAAAAATATAAAATAATACCAATAAGGATAATATATCATATAAAATTTTATCCAATATTATTTATAGGTGATTTATATGTCTTTTTCTCTAGAATAGATTTATTATATTTTAAAATTGAATGAAATTCCTAAAATTCGCCTCACCCCAATTATAAAAGGGAACTCCTTCATTCACCTGATTTCACCCCCTTGTGACTTTTATCTTGACCATACTATGAAAAATTATATTATCCTTATCCCTATTCATATTCTAGTTTTTTAGGTCTTTCAAAAATACAAATTCGAACTTCCTTAAAGAGGTTTTAAAGGAGATGATATTCAAGAGGTAAATCCCCCTTCTTTTACTTTTTAATTCTTTCTATCATCCACCGTATCATCTCCCCAAACACAAAGTTTCATGATAACTAAAGTATAATATATATATATTATTTTAATATAATTTATTATTTTAATATAATATCAATCATAAAATATCATCTATACTTTTTTTATTCTTAAAAAACAAAACATCATCCATGGTTTTTCAATTCACTGCCTTTGTAGTTGATGAGTTTTTGTTTCCCAATACTATAGTATTAGAAAGTTTAAATTAAAATATAATTGTTCAAAATGAACTAAATATATATATTATATATTTTATAACATTACATGATTATTATATCTCCATAATATTGAAAAACAACTAGCATATGATGGTTGGAAAAATCTCCAAAATAAAGTAAACATTTATCATTATTATTTTATTAAAAGAATCTTCCTCACGTAAGTAATAAAAAGTATATATGGGACTATATAAGAGTTGGGTGGTACATTAATACCATATAATCTAACTTATTTATTAATATCCCCCTTTTACACGAACATCACTAAACACACACAAGTTAACCAACCATAAAACCATGAAAAAAACTCGCCTAAATCAATGAAAATTGTGAAATATTATAAATAACCATGTAGAAATATGTTATATAAATATATTATAAGTTATAATAAATATGAATATTATTATCTAATTAATTAATAACAAACTTTAAGCTATTATATATGAGGTTTGAACAAGTTTTATGGAATTAAAAATTATGTCATGGGACTTTTTTTTTAAAATTCCTCCTGTAGAGTTTTTTTTACAAAATTCAAAAATAATGTTTTTTAAAAATTATTTATTATGAATGGATTTTCCAAAATTCATTCCAACATAATATTTTTAATCATAATTTTCATATATATATTTTCAATTCTAACAAAAAAATCCATTGTATGTGCACTGTTTTTTTTCAAAATGAGTGAATTTCAAAATGGAATGTTTTATTTCTTCAAAAAGTGTTCTATAATGAAAGATTTCATAATTTTTATTGATTTTAGGGTTCTTGGGATTTTTAAATGATGAATTGTTTTCAATTATAAACTAATTACAGGTGGTTCCATGAAAAACCAAGGATGAATGGTTTTTTTTATTTCCCAACGACGGGTTGTTCTGTGATAAACCAAGGATGGGAGGTCATTTTATGAACTTTAGTGCATTGGGTACTCCAGAGATGGAATTTGACTATATTGGATTTTTCAATTTATATTATTTATATGTTTTATGATTCTATAGTTACATACTTAAATCATATATTATTTCTTATGATTTTTTAGAAAAATAATTTGATTTTCAAAAGGTATATTAATGATATTTTGGAAAAGATGATTCCTTTCTTTAGGTAAAAAGTGTTGTTTAAGTGAGTATATTTTTATGTGTTTTCACTAGACTAACTATTTCATTAATTTTAGGTACCATACAAAGATTTTATCCTCATCCCAAGTATTAAAATGTTTTTTATCGGATTATAGGATGAATATTGACAAAGATGAGATCAAGGGGGAAATTGTGAAGACATTTGATGAAGAGATAAGAAGTTTTATTTTAAATTATTTTGATTAATGAGAAAATATATAATATGTATATGTGTCATCCTATAATGAATCATTTTACTATATTTTATTTATTCTTATATCTCTAAAACTATAAACAAAAAATACCCTTAATATTCTAATTATGTGAATTCTAGTTTAAAATCAGTAGAATATGTAATGTTTAAGGTTGGATCCTTATAATAAAAAAAATGAAGGGATAAATTCTAAAATAATTAAAAAAATTTATGTATCCTTATAAAAGATCAATATAAAACAATACAACTATCTGAGCCAACTCATGACTTCTAAAACTCTCCATCATGATCTATTCCATGATATATCATTTTCTATCATTGTATAAACTCATCATCAATAAAACTAATGTATAACGAGACATCCCAATATCAAAAAACATTATCCATTATCTACATGAAAATATTTCAATCCTTATTTCAAATCACATGATGTAGGGATTTATATATTTTATATGATTCTTCTCCACAAAAACTATCTATAATTTTGGTCAAATAAAACAATAATAGAATCAAAAAAATCATGGAATGATTCTTAAGGATGCACAATTATCTTCTTCATTTACAATATTTCTTTCATAATGGTTTATCGGTCATGATTAATCTAGAAAATTCATTCAGAAGAATACATCATTTGTCTTGTAAATACCCATAAATTTAAAGGAAATTTATTTCTTAAATGCTTTGGAATTTTACGAGTCCACAGTTTCTGAGAGCACCTGATTCTGAGGCACGGTGTACCCGGAATATTTTTCTGATGTTTTGTTCGGGTACGTTCAGTAAAGGTACATGCTGGTTTTTCTATCTTTTGAACCGATGATCGGAATTGAAATTCTAGGACACTGATGAACTCGCAGTTCTGGTATTCGCTTAAGGGGACCTTTACCACAGTTGCATTTTGTACAGGTTAAAAGTTAATTTTAAAGACTCTTTATAAATTTAATAAAAATTATGTGTTGCATAAATTTTTGTTAAGGTGTGGTTTTTTTCTCTAAAGAGGAGTTGTAGGTGGGGCCCACACCCCACATAACCTCTCATGAGAGGAAAATGTGTGGTGGGGCCCACAAGGGCCCCTAACCCTTTAACTCCCCCTTTAACTCCTTAAACTCCTCTCTTAACTTTGAAACTCTAAATTTATGGTGGAGCCTTTCCACTTTCCCCTCATAATGTTGCCAACACAAGATTAATTAATCCCTTTATTAATTAATTTGTGGTGTCAACAATTCATTTTGAATTATTCTGAAATGCATGGAAATATTATAATATTTGGGAGCCTTTTTATTATATTGGCCTTGGAAAACATTCGGTGGGGTGAACTTTTGGAGAATTAGGGAGAGAGAATTCTTCCCCTAAGAACACAAAGAATGCCCTTTCTCTCCAATAAATAATGACGAGACCATCTTCGATCTTTGTCCAAGACACAAGAGGAGGAGCCCTCCATGAGGAATGACGAATACGCTTCCTCCTCGGACGCAGCCCGACATCAACTAATCGATGTTGTCTAAAAATCCTCTTCCCGCGACACAGACAAGAGAACATCAAAATCAAGGTAGGGGGTTTTGTATAATTTTAAGTGAATAAAATTATATATCATTCTTGATGAATGATTTGGATTGTCTTTGGCAATTTGATATCACCTAACGTGGAGGGCACGAGCCAAATGAACATGGCCCAACAGCCCTTTGTTGGTTTGTGATTATTTTGGCAACGATGGCCGAAGACAGTAACGACTGGAAGCGGCAGCTGTGTGGGGGAAAACCGCAGCCCGCAACCGCGGGTTGCCCGGGCTGAAGAACCAGCACACTATTGCCGGCCGAGCTGGTGAACCGCGGAACCTGCAAGTGCTGCACAGAGAATGTGCGGCCCGCAATCATGGGATGTTTGCTGGAGACCGCGTCGCCGGGCAGGAGATCACGACGCTGCTTGGCACCACACTACAGAGAAGACTGCGGCCCGTGCTGAGCGGGCCGCTTCAGCGGGCAAACCGGTTGGCCGCCTGCTGGATGGGCTAAAGAAAACTGCGACACCTATAGGTGCCACGTGGGAGGAACATAGGCCCGCTATGCAGGCTGATCGCGATAAAAAAACCTGCCAACATCGGTCGGCCGGGCAGAAAGGAGGGGCGGTGCCGCTCAGCGCCGCCAGTCGATCCGAACAGGCCTGCGACACGAGCCGGCTCTACAGGTGGGTCGTGCCCCACCGGGCCGGGCTAACCCCCAACCGGTTCAGACCCGCCAGGCTAGGTCCCTAGCTGGGTCGCACTCCCCCAAGCCTGGCCGACCCCCAACTGGGTCAGACCCGCCGAACTGGGTCGGGCCGACCCGCCACCCCACTGGGCTAGACGGGCCCGTCCCGTTTTCACTCAAACGTAAATAAGTTCTAGACCGTGCGTCCAATCGAAAAGACGTCTATGGAACTAGGACCCTTGCGATTAGGAGGTCCTTTTTTGATACTATAAGTGAGTTTTGGGAGAATTTGGAAAATGGACGGGTTTGGATTGAGCGTAAATCCAACCGGGCTCTTGGAATGGAAAAGCCAATAACTCTCAGACCGGGAATCCGATTGAGGCATCGTCTGTCGCATTGGGTTCCTTTTGATTAGACAGATCTTCGGGATACATCAACTTTGGACTTCATGATAGTTGATGTATCGAACACTTTGCTCGAGGAGTAGACCCTCCTGGAATCGAGCGTGCTATGTGTAGGAACCCTAGAGGTGGTAGCGACTATGAAGACTACGATACTGGGATCCTCCGTGGGTTCGACATCGATGACTACTGTACTGGGATCCTCTGTGAGTTCGACATCGATGGCTACTTTACTTGTATCCAGTGTGGGTCTGACAGTTTTGACTTCTGTTCTTGTATCATGAGTGGGTCCAACAGAGTAGCTGATCTTGTATCCTGTGTGGGTCTGACAGCTTAGATGGTCTAGTATCATGTGTGGGTCTGATAGCTTAGATTAATCAGTGACTACATTTGAACATCTCTATCACTAATCAAGAGATGTATAAATGTGTGAGATGAGTCTTGACTTTCAATCATTATCATCGGTGTGTTTGACTTTACTTCCTGTGTGGACTGGGCTGTGCTTGGGCTCGAGAGTTGGAGCCGAACTGAGATTGATAATTTAGGTATATGTATGGGAATATACCTTTGTAGGGTTGGTTGATACTTTATGGCTGTATTTTTCTTCTGTGATTTATCCTTCATGGATTATGGGAGACCTTTGGGGGTCTCAGGGTCCCTACTGAGTATCATTATACTCACCCCAGCATGGGCTATGCCCGCACTTCCTTGTGTTGGTTGCAGATGACGGGCATCATTGATCGAGGTAGAGACTTGTGGAGCTGGACGGTACCTGGAGGTAGACCACTTGGCGAGACATACACGGAGCGGACAGATGGACCTGAGGTGCTGTGGAGGCCATCTATACCCAACCATCAGGTTGGATTTACAGAGGACGACTCAATAGTTGCTGTTTACTTTTCTACAGTTGTACTTTACTGTTGGGCTTGTATTTCTGGCCCCTTTCCTTTCAAAACTTTCTCTTGTATTCAGTTTTACTTAGTGTTTATTTCCAGTTGTTGCCTCTTCTTTTTGTGTTCAGACTGTGTGTGTGTGTGTTACAAGATAAAAGGAAATGCCTTCCCTTTTGTCAAGATTACACCTTTGGTGCTAGTCGCCAGCCCCTGACCTATGGAAGGCGGGCTTGGGGTAGTCATGATACGGGCCCCGAGGACGGGTCGTGACAAATTGGTATCATAGGAGTCAGTTCTACCACATAACATAGACTCTGATTCATTATATGACAATAGTGTTTTGTGTTTTGGGTGTGGTTATCAGTTTAGGGAAACCAGTGTTGGTGCGGTGGCCGACGTATCCATACACCAGGACCCTGACCTCTGATTTCCGACTCAGTGCCCGAAAACACTGATTGCGTGTGTGTTTCCTTGGAAAAAGTTTTCTTCATGATTACTTTGTGTCAGATCACTAGGTATACTTTTCTAACCGTGGTGCCCCTATTTCTTTTCCGGATGGCCCCATGAAGGTAGCCAACAAGGGTTCCGAGTTACGTAAGAGATGGTAGCCCAACGAGCGATGAGGCCTTGGTGCAGGGACCCATCACAGCGGAGGCACCAGCGGTACCACTACCCACTGGGCCACCGATACAACCAGCCCCAATATCTGAGAGTGCACGCCGCCTAAGTGCGTTACACCAGTTCCAACGACAGAGGCCACCCAGGTTTTGAGGAGGGACAGAACCACAGATAGCTGAGGATTGGCTAGAGGTTTTCATGAGAGTTTTCAGATTGGTAGGGACACCATCCGACTTTATGGTGATCCTTTCCGTGAGTCTACTACATGTAGAAGTAGGTAGATGGTGGAGCTTGATGCTCCAGGTGCATGATGAGGCATCATTTCTCTAGACATACTTCGAGAGTCCCTTCTGCTCGAAGTTTGTTCTAACCACCCTTCGTGCGGTGTGGATTCAAGATTTACTTCATCTGCAGCAGGGCAACATGACTGTAGCTTAGTACTTAGTGAGGTTCACCGACCTCTCACGCTACTTCACGGATATGGTATGAGACACATTCTTCAGGGCCTAGACCTTTGAGCAGGGACTCAGGCATGAGATCCGGGCTTCAACGATTCCCCTCAGCATCCTGACATAGGTGGGGGTGCTGGAGAGAGACCTTCTAGTGGAGAGTTTGCTTGCTGAGAAGTCCCCAGCGGCGAGACCCATCGCAGGATGACACATAGCTGAGTCTTCTTCAGCCTGCAGTAGACAGTTGACGCAGAGGTCCACGAGAACCAGGCCATCAGGTGGGCGACCCCAGGATATAGGTTTGGTTGTGTGAGGTACACAAAACAAAGCCATCCTTACCAAGCGCAGGCAATGCTATGCATGCAGTAGTCAGGGCCACATGGCCCGTGATTACTCGACCCGCCATGCATATGAGCAGCAGACAGTAGAGTGAACTCCCAGGCAGAGGCAGAGGTTTGACCATGGTGGTCCGTCGGGAGAAGTCAGACATGGCAGAGGAGCTGACCAAGTAGCGGGTGGTGGACAACATTTCGAGGGACTACCACCACCACCACTAGGAGGTCCACCCTGACCAGAGGGAGCTGGAGGATAGAGGCGGTCCCAGCTCCAGGCAGTCGAGGCCTATGACAACGACGCACCTGAGATGATTTGAGGTACTATCTGTGTCTACTCCACCCTTGCTGCAGTACTTATATACATAGGTGCGATTCATTATTTTATTTCCTATACCCTTGTTCAGAGCTCGGAGATTCCAACGGAGCTGTTGGCTCGATACTTATGGCTAGAGAATCCAATGGTAGCAGACTCGGTGATTATGCACTGGTGCCGGCAGTGTGATCTTACTCTAGGAAGCGAGAGCATAGGCTGGGATCTTCTTGTAGTGGCATCGAGGCCTTACGTTGTCATCTTGGGTATGGATTGGTTATCCACAGTTCATTCTCAGATTGACATTATTAGGTGCAGAGTGTAGTGTATCCCAACAGATGGGACCAGGTTTACCTTCACTGGTGAGAAGGGATCCTTAGTAGTGCAGGATGGACTTACGTAGAGGAGGGGCAACCGATCACAAATCAGTTGGCTAGTCTCATCCTCAGAGCGGTTGATGTGCGAAGTCCGGGTTTTCCTGTTTTGGTGGATCAGAATGCCAATGTTTTCCCTAACGTCATTACAGGATTACCTCCTTGTAGAGAGGTAGACTTCTACATTGACCTATACCCTAGGAAAGAACCAATATCTACACCACCATATCAGATGACCCCCACCGAGCTTCGTGAGCTGCAGGTACAGCTGGAGGACTTCCAGGGAAAGGGATTTATCCGACCCAGTGTTTCACCCTGGGCATCCCCGATTTTGTTCACCAAGAAGGTGGATGGGAGCTTGCGACTGAGTGTCAACTACCGTCGCCTGAATCAGGTGACTGTGAAGAACCAGTATCCACTTCTAAGGATTGATGACCTCTTTGATCAGATCAAGGGAGCATGGTGGTTTTTGAAGATAACATCAGGTCAGGCTGTCACCATCTTAGAGTTCGAGTTGAGGATGTGCAGAAGATGGCCTCCAGGTGTCAGTATGGCCACTATGAGTTCTTGGTTATGCCCTTCAGCGTAACCAACATGCCATCAGTGTTCATGAGTCTCATGAACATGATCTTCCAGCCTTACCTCAATCGATTTTTCAAAGTCTTCATCAACGACATACTGATTTACTCGACTTCTGAGGAGGAGCACACCTACCATTTGCGGGTAGTACTGGACACACTTTGAGATCCCCAGCTTTATGGTATGATTTGGAAGTGCCAATTCTGTATTTTAAAGGTTCACTTCTTGGGACACGTCATCTCAGAGGCTAGGGTAGTAGTGGATCCAGTGATGATTGAGGTAATACTTACTTGGGATCCACCCATGAGTGTGATAGAGGTTCAGAGTTTTCAAGGTCTGGATGGGTACTATCGGAGATTTGTGCCAGACTTCTCCAAAGTTTCAGCACCGCTTTCAGCATTGACGAAGAAGGAGAAACCCTTCGTGTGGTAAGAGAGATGCCAGCAGAGCTTTCAGGAGATGAGGTAGAGATTGACTAGTGTGCTCATCTTGAGGCTACCAGAGGAGGGTGTTGGGTACGTAGTTTACTGAGACTCATCAGGGACCGGATGTGGGTGTGTCCTGATGCAAGAGTGAGCAGTGATCACCTATGGTTCACGAAATTTGAGACAGCATGAGAAGAAATATGCTACCCATGACCTATAGTTAGCAGCAGTGGTCTTCGCTTTGAATATGTGGTAGCACTATCTAATGGGTGAGCATTTTATAGTCTACTCTGACCACTAGAGTCTCAGGTACATCTTCTCGCAGAAGGACATGAACCTGAGATAGCGATGATGGATCTAGTTCCTCTAGGACTATGACTTTGAGATAGTCTATACTCATGGGAAGGGGAACTTTTTAGCAGATGCTCTCAGAAAGAGATCAGGCATTCATCTACTAGGAGAGGTGACAGAGCAGCTATCCGCGTTGCAGATATCTTTTTTTGATAGAGATGGAGTATCCTTTCTTTAGTGTCTCACAGTCACTCCTCCACTTCTTCAGCAAGTCAGTGGGGAACAGATAGGGGATGTTGACTATGAGACATGACGTGCTCAGATATCCTCAGGGCAGGCACCTGATGGGTTTTCTAAAGGTAGGGAGCACTTCATCCTCTTCAGAGGGCGTACCATGGTACCAGTTGCACTACAGGGGGAGGTGTTGAAGGAGATTCACACTTCCCCTATAGCAGTACATCCAGTAGTGGAAAATATGTATTAGGACCTCAGAAGACAACATTGGTGGCTGGGTATGAAGAAATCAGTAGTAGATTTTGTCTCTCTATGCCTCACTTGTCAGCAAGTGAAGGAGGAGCACCAGGTTCCAACAGGCTTGGTTCATCCCTTAGAGGTTCCAAAGTGGAAGTGGGATGAGATATCCATGGATTTCATGATGGGGATACAACGTATATCTATAGGACACAGCTCTATCTAGGTGATCGTAAACCAACTCACCATGTCGGCCCACTTCCCACCGATCAGAGAGCAGGACTCAATAGAGAGCTTGGGACGTCTCAACGTTTAGGAGATCTTATAGCTTAATGTTGTGCCATCGACTATCGTCTCTGATCGAGATGATCGTTTCACTTCCCGGCTATGGAAGGGGTTATATGAGGCTTTTGGCATGCAGCTTCGCTTGAGCACTGCCTTCCACCCTCCGACGGATGGTCAGACTGAGAGGACCATTCAGACTCTAGAGGAAATTCTCCATGCTTGTGTCCTCGACATTGGTCACAGCTGGGAGGATCAATTACCCTTGGTGGAGTTTCCGTACAACAACAAATACCACTCCACCATCGGTATAGAACCTTATGAGGCACTGTAAGGATGACCTTGCAGATCAAATTTGTGCTGGACTAGCCCAAGAGAGTCAGCACTTGTAGGACGAGAGATGATGTAGGCTATGACGAGAAGGTGCAGATCATCTAGGAGCGGATGAAGATTTCACAGAGCAGACATAAGTCCTATGCTGATAGGAGACAAAGAACACTGGAGTTCAAGGATGGAGACCACATCTTCCTACGTGTCTCACCTCGACGAGGTCTACTGAGATTTGGCTGGGGCGGCAAGTTATCTCCACATATCATCGGACCTTTCCCAGTCCTCAGTAGAGTAGGTGGTGTGGCTTACCGCCTGGACCTTCCACCTCAGTTTCACCGGGTGCACGACATCTTCCACGTATCTCAGCTGAAAAGATACGTGCACGAACCATACCACATCATCGACCATGGGGAGTTGGACATCGATGACTGGGAAAATTTCACCGAGGTCCCAGTAGACATCGAGGATTGACAGGAGCGGGTCCTACGTGGATGATCGATTTGTCTGGTACGCATTCTCTGGTAGCACAAGAACCTCCAGGAGAGCACATGGGAGCGGGAGGCTAAGATGTGCGCTCAGTACCCCCATTTGTTTCCCTATTGTGTGCTGTATCTTTACGGGGACGTAAATCCCTGAGGTGGGGGTAATGTAAAGACCCAGAAATATCATGGAATTTTTTTTCATAAATTCTTGGGAATTTTATGAGTCCGCAGTTTCTGACGTCACCTGATTCTGAGGCCCGGTGTGCCCAGAAAATTTTTCTGAAGTTTTGTTCAGTTACGTTCAGTAAACATATCTGCGGTTTTTTCTATATTTTGAAACGCTGCTCGGAATTGAAATTCAAGGACACCGATAAAGTCGCAGTACCGATATTCTCTTAATTGGACCTTTACCGCAGTTGCGTTTTGTACATGTTGAAAGTTAATTTTGGGGATTCTTTAAAAATTTAATAAAAATTATGTATTACATAATTTTTTGTTAAGGGGTGGTTTTTTTCTACAAAGAGGATTTAGGTGTGGGTCCACACCCCACATTACCTCTCATGAGAGGATAATGTGTGGTGGGGCCCACACGAGCCCCTAACCCTTCAACTCCCCCTTTAACTCCTTAAACTCCTCTCTTAACTTTGAAACTCCAACTTTATGGTGGAGCCTTTCCACTTTCCCCTCATAATGTTTCCAACATAAGATTAATTAATTCCTTTATTAATTAATTTGTGGTGTCAACAATTCATTTTGAATTATTTTGAAATGCATAGAAATATTATAATATTGGGGATCCTTTTTATTATATTGGCCCTAGAAAATTTTAGTTGGGGGAACTATTTGAGAAATAGGGAGAGAGCATTCTTCCCTGAAGAACACAAAGAACGCCCTTTCTCTCCAATGAAGAATGACGAGACCGTTTTCGATATTCGTCCAGCCACAAGAGAAGAAGCTGCCCGCATGGAATGACGACTACACTTTCTCCTCGGACGCACCCCAATGTCAAAGAATCGATGTTGTCTTCGAATTCTCTTCCCATGACACTGACAAGTGAACATAAGAATCCAGGTATGGGTTTTGTATAATTTTAAGTGAATAAAATTATATCTCATTCTTGATAAATGCGTTGGATTGTCTTCATCCATTTGATATCACCTAACGCGAAGGGCGTGGGCCGAACGAACACGACATGACGACCCTCCGTTGGTTCGGGATTATTTTGGCAATGATGATTGGAGGCGGCGACAAATAGAAGCGGCAACAACCGGAAGCGGTGGCCACAAACTGGCCGCGTGGGGGAAAACCGTCGGCCGCTCGGGCTGAAGAACAGGATGGCTACTGCCGGCCGGGCTGGTGAACCGCGGAACCCTCAGGTGCCGTGCGGAGGAGTTGTGGCCCGCACCAGCAGGCTGCTTGCTGGATGAACTGGACGGCTATAGCCGGCCGAGCAAGAGACCATGGCGATGCTTGGAGCCGCACTGTAGAGAAGACCGTAGCTTGCGTTGGGTGGGCCGCTTTGGTGGACGAACAGGCCGGCCACCAGCAGGTTGGGATGATAGAAACCGCAGCACCTACAGGTGCCACGTGGGAGGAACAACGACCCACTCTGTGGGCCACTTGCACCCGACAAAACTGGCCGGCTGGGCAGCAAGGAGGGGCGGCGCCGCCAGGAGATCCGAACTGGCCCACGACCCGGGCCGGGTAAGTGGGTGGGCCGCGCCCCACTGGGTTGGGCTGACCCCCCAACCAGGTCGGACCCACCAGGCTAGGTCCCTCAGTGGGCTATGCTCCACGAGGCCGTGACGACCCCCATCCGGGTCGGACCTGCCGAACCGGGTCAGGCCGACCCGCCAGCCCACTGGGCTTGATGGGCTAGGCCCATTTTCACTCAAACGTAAATAACATCTAGAACACATGTCTGATCGATGCATCGTCTGCAGTAATAGGACCCTTGAGATGAGGATTTTCTTTTGCGATACTATAAGTGAGTTTTGGATGAATTTGGAAGACGGTCAAATATGGATCGAGCGTAAATCCAATTGGGCCCCTGGAACGGAAAAACCAATAACTCTCAGACCGGGCGTTTGATTGACGCGCCGTCTGTCGCGTTGGGTTCCTTTTGATAAGACGAAACTTCAGGATACATCAACTCTAGAATTCCTGATAGTTTATGTATCCAACCCTTACCTCGATGAGCAGATCCTTATAGAATCGAGTGTGCTATGTGTCGGAACCCAAGAGCTGGCTGCGACTGCGACGACTACTTTACTGGGATCCTCCGTGGGTTCGACAGCGATGACTACTGTACTGGGATCCTCTGTGGGTTCGACAACAATGAATACTATTCTTGTATCCTGTGTGGGTCCGACAGAGTAGCTGGTCCTGTATCCTGTGTGGGTCCAACAACTTAGACGGTCTAGTATACTGTGTGGGTCTGACAACTTAGATGAATCAGTGACTACATCTGATCATCTCTATCGATATACAAGAGATGTATACATGTGTGAGATGAGTCTTGACTTTCAATCATTATCATTGATGTGTTTTACTTTACTTCCAGTGCGGACTGGGTTGTGCTTGGGCTCGAGAGTTGGAACCAAACAGAGATTGATAACTTATATGTAAGGGAATATACCTAAGTAGGGTTGGTTGATACTTCGTGGTTGTATATTTTTTTGTGTGGTTTATCCTTTGTGGATTCTGGGAGACCATCGAGGGTCTCGGGGTCCCTACGGTGTATCGTTATACTCACCCCTACATGGAGTATTCCACACTTCGTTGTGTTGGTTGCAGATGATGGGAAACACTGATCGAGGTAGAGACTTGTGGAGTTGGACGGTACCCAAAGGTAGAACACATGGAGAGACATACACAGAGTGGACATACGAACCTGAGGGGTTGTGGAGGCCATCTTTACCCACCCTTCAGGTGGGATTTCTGGAGGATGAATTAGTAGTTTCTATTTACTTTTCTGTAGTTGTACTTTACTGTTGGGATTGTATTTCTGGTCCCTTCACTTTCGGCTCTTTCCCTTTTATTTAGTTTTACATAGTTTTTATTTTCAGTTTTTGCCTCTTCTGCTTGTGTTCAGACTGTGTGTGTGTTACAAGGTAAAAGGAAATTCCTTCCCTTTTGTCGAGATTACGCCTTTGGTGCTAGTCGCCAGCCCCTGGCCTATAGAAGGCGAGATTGGGGTAGTCACGATACGGGCCCCGGGGATGGGTCATGACATGTATATAACCTTTGTAAATTTCTCCATTATTTCTATAAAAACAAGAGTTCATCAACAAAATTTATTGTATGCTCTCCCAAATAAACCTCACATGTTCCTAAATGCGAACTCACACATAATTATCTAATAATAATCTATTACATTCAATAATACTAATAGGGGAAATCTCTATTAACATATATAATATGGTAGAGTAAAGTTACCATTTCAAGGGTATCCACTCATGAAATGACTGGTACTAACTCTAAATATAATTTTACACCTTCTATTAAGAAATAAAATCACTATAATATAAATGAATAATAAACCATGAAATATATCATATGTATAGATAATAATATATTCATAATAAAATTTAATGTAATCAAGTGAATCACTAAATTCAAAAAAAATATTTCTCGGAAAGATGTTTACCTATGTAACAATTACAATAGTGGATTCATCATATTGAAAACGTCCATATGAGAAGCTACCATATCTACCATCAACATCTAGCCTCTAATATCATATACCTTATAAATATGATAATCTTTATGGATATAATATCAAACAATTCATATATAGTCCCACGCAATATACATATAGTCCATTTATATTTTTCTAATGAAAAATCAGATGATCTAGACACATTCTCCATTCACTATCACATTGTCATCAACTAAAAAATACCTCTATAATTTATGAAAAAAACCTATAGTGATTGTATTTGATAATAATAATAATTCTCCCATAGCTTCATCTCATTGAGAGGATTAAAAAAATATAACTTTCAATACATGAATCAAATATTATAAAACCTAAAAGTCATAGAGAATATGAAAATGATGAAAAATTATATATTCAAAAACTATTGAACTAAAAATAATATCATATAGTTTATGGTTTCATTATATATATTTCATTATAATCTAAAAAATGGTATATGAAATTTTAAAATATAAATCACTGATTTAATTTCATCAAAAAATTACTGAAAAAGGTCTCTAAATATCTATATATAATTTATCAAAATATATAAATCAAAATTCTTAGATATTATGTATATATATTTTTATTCAAACAAAGAGTCCAAAAAATAATTCCCATTCATCCTAAATTTTCGAATTCATTCTTCAAATTTAATATACAATTTATCGATAACACAATTTCTCACAAAAAATAACCTCGAACCTTTAATTGGTAAGATATAATTCAAATTTGAATATGTTCACAATTATTTCATCTTTATTATACATTAATTTTACACCCAAATTTGAATCATAGAATATATATAAAAAGAGGTGGTTTTGAAATAATGTGATTATTTTAAAGTAATTTTAGAATCAAATAATCAAACCTTTTCATGTTGAATCCACATTCTGTAGTGATTTTCTATCTTTTTTGGTTGCATATATGCTGAAATCAACCCAAAAAATTATATTTCCAAAAAATTATCCAAAATGATGAATATATACAGGTGTTTTATGTAAAATAATATTTTTAAAATTATGTAATAATTTTAGAAAAACATTCACCACTTATAATAAAAATAAAAAAATAATATAAAATTGGTAAAATAAAATACCTAAAAATCACCCCATTATAAACATGATCAGGAAGTCTATGTATCAATCTGTCACGACCCGTCCTCGGGGCCCGTGCCATGACTACCCCAAGCTTGCCTTCCATAGGCCAGGGGCTGGCGAATAGCAACAAAGGCGTAAATCCCAATAACTGGGAAGGCATTGCCTTTAAAAACAAGAAAACAAGCACCACAGAGTAAGCAAGCGGAAAAAGTAAACACTAAGTACAAGAGAAGTGCTGAAAAGTAAATGGGCCAGAATACAAACCCAAAAGAAAGTACAACTACAACTTGAACAAGTACAACAGAAAGATAATAGCTGGAAGGATGGAAGCGGCTCCTGGGCCGTTCTCCTCGGATCCTACATGAAGGGTAGGTACAGATGGCTCAGCTCCTGGATCGTCCACCACGGATCGTACCTGAAGGGTAGGTACAGATAGCCCCCACAACGCTCTCGCCCGTCAACCTCCTCCGAGTGGCGTCTCGCCGTGAAGTCCACCTTCGGATACTGACTCGTCGTGTAGTCCACCTCCGGGTACCGTCCAATCCTCGAATACTTGGCCTCCGTCAGCACTGCCCGTCATCTGCAACCAAAACAACGAGGTGCGGGCAAAGCCCGTGCAGGGGTGACTATAACAATACTCAGTAGGGACCCCGAGACCCTCAAGGTCTCACCAAATCCAACAAGGATAACCACAAAGATGATCTCAACAGATAACCTCTACTTAGGTATATTCCCATACATATACCTAATTTATCAAGTAACCCATCTCAATCATGAGGAAACACAAGGATTATGAAATCAACGGATAACCACTACCCAGGTATATGCCCATACATATACCTAAGTTATCAAGTGACCCATCTCAATCAAGAGGTAAACACAAAGGTCATTGACTCAGCTCAAACTAGGATTTTCATTATCGAAACCGTAACTGCTGAAATGCTCCGTCTATGGAGTGTACAGTGGTCCTGTCACGACTCCGAGGTACTGCTCACTAACCTAAGACTGCTGAGGAACTTTTCCTGTAGAGTACCGCGGGTCTGCAGCCTACTACCGAGCGCTCTGTCTGCTGTGGGTCTGTCGCCAAATACCGGGCGCTCCCCCTAATAGCCTACAGAGGTACTCCTCCTGTCGAGTACCGCGGGTCGCGACCAACTACCGGGCGCTCCGTCCGCCCTGGCTCTATCGCCAAATACCGGGCGCTCTGTCCACTGGGCTAGTCGACTCACTCCAAGTCGAGTCGGTCAAGCAGTCATCAGGTTTCAGCCAGCTACACGGTCTCCGTACTCCATACGCTCGTCTCTAGGAGGGTCCGCTCCACGAGCTACTGGTTGATACTCCAAGTATCTCAAAGTCCCACGAAGAAGTATCTCAAAGGACCGCCTCGTCATAGGGGTCTCATCGCAACAGACGGCGCGTCAATCGGACGCCCAGTCTGTGAGTTATTATCCTTTCCGTTCCAGGGGCCCGGTTGGTTTCATGTGCAAACCAATCTGGCCGTAACTCAAATATACCCCGAACACTCATAGGGTATACTCTTAGGGGCTGTTTCTCAACGTGATCACCAATGCCGCTGACAGTTCGTCAAACGGACGTCCTGTCTGTAAGATATCGGATTTTCCGTTCCAGGGGCCCGGTTGGATTTCGGGTACAATCCAACCCGGCCATATTCCAACTACGTCCAAAACTCGGGTGAAGTATACCATAAGTTCCGTCTCATCAAGAGGAATTCAACGAAACAGACGAAACGTCAATCGGATGCCCGGTCTGTGAATTATTGGCCTTTTCGTTCCAAGGGCCCGGTTGATTTCGTGAGCGAACCAACCCGACCATACTCTGACGGCATCCAAACCTCGAGCGGATTAAGCCAAAAGATCCGTCTCACTTAGAAGAATCCAACAAAGTCGACGACACGTCAATCGGACGTCCAGAGCTCAAGTTACGAGCGTTTCCGCTCTGAGGGCCCGGTTGGTTTCGTGTCCGAACCAACCCGGACGAACCCAAAGTAATCCGAAACCTTGAGTGTGATATACCAAAACGACCTTCTCGTTACAAGGATCGCTACGCAACTGACGGTGCGTCGATTGGAGGTCTGTATCCCAAGATATGGGCATTTGAACCAACTCAGTCCGAAGATAGGGGGTCTGGGCCCGGCCCGGCCCGACCCAGTACCCCCTGGGTTGGCCGAACCGGGTCGACCCGGCCCGGGCGGTGACCCGGCCCGGCCCGGCCGGTGGCGCGGCAGCGCGGCTAGTGCGGCGGTGTGGCGGGGCGGCCGGCACGCTGCGCGTGCGCGCCCAAGGGAGGGGCTCCACCCCTCTTTAGTTCAAAATGGCGGCCCCAATTAAGGGGGGCCGCACCTTGTAACACCGGGGGGTGTAACCCCCCGGATTTCTGCTAGAAACAGCTAGTTAGCGCGGGGCCAGCTCGTTTCTCGCCGCGGGACCCCTCGGTCCCGCGTCTTCCAGTTCCGGCAGCCGGGGTTCCGGCCGCCTCCTTCGTGTTCTCCGGCGGCCGGTTTTTCCGGCCGCCACTTCCAGGATGGCTGCAAATTCGTCCGGCGCGGCGTGACGACGCCACGTCCTTCCGGCGTGGCCCAACTCCGGTCGCGGCCTCATTCGTACCCTCGACGCGGCACGACGGCGTCGCGTTTCTTTGTCGTGGCCCGCATCGTTCACGTCTCCTTTCGCTCAAGCGCGGTGCAACGATGCATTACCGTCTTCGCTAATCAAAACCGAAGAATAGCCAAGGGGGGAGGGGTATCGACCGTGTTTCTGTGGACCGATCCCTTCCCGTTATATCGATACCGGTTGGCCAAAACGTAAAATGTTTAACCTTCACAATTTTTAATTTAAATAAAAATTGAAACATGGCCGTCAGATTTAACTTTCATATTCGAAGGAAAGAGTCACCAACTTAAAATAGTCGAACCCCTACCTCAGTTTAGGAACGGTGCACGACAATCGAGCCACGGAAGATGAGCGTCGCGGAGGTCGGGCGTCGCAGAAAACGAACATCGATTCCGTTTTCGTCGAGGTGCGTTCGAAGAGGAAACTTCGTTGGAAGATGACGTCACGTTCTTCGGCAGAGATGTTCCTCGTTGAAGAACGGTGTTCTTCGTCGGAGTCCGAGGTGTTCTTCATGTTCTTCGTCGATCTTGAAGAAGAAGAAGAAGACTTCACACTTCCCAATTCCTATCAAGGTGGAAAAAACTCTAACAATAATAAAATAAAGACCAAGTCTTATTTTATTTACACAACCTAACCATTTGAATTTCAAGAGTTTGAAAATCAAATAACCACACACAACTCACCTCATTAAACTTATTACATTAAAGTCATAAGTTATAACTTAAGTTAATTAAAGTGGGAGTTGATAGGGGTTAGAGGATATGAAGGGGTGGGGTTTTTGTGGGCCCCACCACCCTCATAACCTCCCAAGGGAGGTTGGGTGGTTACCCAACTTCCATCAAGAACTAACACTTAGAGTAAAAAAAAATAATAAAAAAATTGTAGAGTAATTATAAATTAAACTTCCACAATTTTTATCATCAACACACGTGTAAACACAACTCCGAAACAGGAGTTCCTAAGAAATTACCGGTGCTGCGGTTCCATCGGTGCCCTCGGAATTTGATTCCGGGCACCGGTTCAAAAGTTAGAAATTCCCGCTCGTTCGTTCACTGAACGTACCCGAGCTAAACTTTGGATAGAAATTCCGGGCACACCGGGCCTCGGAATCAGGCGTCGTCAAAAACTGCGTTCTTTTAAAATCCCAAAGAAAATTTAGAAAAAATTTCCCTTGAATTTTACGGGTCTTTACATTACTCCCACCTCAGGTATTTATGTCCCCGTAAAGCTTCAACACAAACTAGGGATAAAAAAGTGGTACTGAGCACGCATCTGAGCCTCCCGCTTTCATGTGCTCACCTAGAGGTTTCCATACTGCCAGATAAAGTGCATCCGAGGAATCGATCGTCATCATAGGATCCGCTCCTGTCAATCCTTGATCCTCACTAGAACCTCCATGGAAGTAACCCCATCGCCATTGTCCTGCTCCTCATGGTCGATGATATGCGAAGGGTCGAGCATGTATCTCCTCAGTTGAGATACCTGGAAAATGTCGTGCACCTAGTGCAACTGAGGTGGATGGGTCAAGCGGTAAACCACCTCTCCTACCCAGCTGAGGACCTAGAAAGGTCCGTTGATCCTTGGAGATAACTTGCCTCCCTGGCCACATCTCTGTAAACTTCGTCGAGGTGAGACCCATATAAGGACGTGATCGTCATCCTTGAAATCTAGAGGCCTCCAAATCCTATCAGCATAAGGCTTCCGTCGACCCTGTGCTGTCCTCATCCGCTATTCGATGACCTGGAAATTCTCTAGTCTCACAAGAGCTTCTATGATTTCTTCTTTGCCGATAAGAGAAATCCGGTCTCATCCCCTGGATGAACCACATTCATTTTCTAATACAGTCAATCCTGACATGAATGATGCATTCATGCCATGGATGACTTCGTAAGGCCTTGACCTAACTACCAAGAGATCCAACTGTCACTCTCACCTCCAAGGGTCGAGTCACACTATCAGCATCAGTGTGAGGTCACTAGGTCTCCTCCAGTAGGAATCTTGAGAGTGAGGGTCAAGTCAACAGTCTTAACCGAGACCACTCAGTATCAACCAAACAAAAAGGACAGGAAAGCAAACTTTACAAAGATAAGTGTCTTTTCATTATTGAATATCATAGTACAAAGACACAAAGCAACTATAGACAAACATCAAAAAAACTAGAAGCAATAGGATCAATAGCCTCCAGGTCTGGAGCTAGTCCCGCTCTTGTCCATCTGCTTCCGGAGCTCCATGACCGTAGGCCTCAACTTCCTGAAGCTGAGCTCTCCCATGTCCTCCTGTCCCCTGCGGTCGGGGTGGGCCTCTTGGTGGTGGTGGTGGAAACATCCCGAAGCATCGTCCACCTTCAGCTGCACGACCAGCTCCTCTTCCATGGCCGCCTGCTCTTTGCGGTTCGCCCTGATCGAACCTCTGCCTCTGCCTCGGAGGTTCTTCATTTAACTGCTGGTCATCTGCATGGCGGGTCGGACAGTCACATGCCATGTGTCCAATTCCGCCGCAGGAGTAACACTATCCACTCTCGGCACGTCTGGCTCTGACTCCACCCCGGTTTCCCCGCACAACTGAACCTGAGTCGTGCAGTTGGCCACCAGTAGGTCTGGTCCTCTTGGACCTCTGCGTCATATGTCTACTATCTGCTGCAGAAGACTCTGCCGCAAGCCGGATAGTGGTGGGTCCTACTGCTGGAGACTGCTCAGCAAGGAAACTCTCCACTAAGAGGGCTCTCTCCAAAACCCCTTTCTGCGTCAAAATGTTGTGAGAAACAACAGAAGCTCTAATCTCTCGCCTGAGCCCCTGTTCAAAGGTTCGGGCCCTGAAGAACGGGTCCTGTACCATATTTGTGGAGTAGCGCGAGAGGTCTGTGAACCTCGCTGAAAACTGTGCCACTGTCATGCTGCCCTACCGCAACTGAAGTAGCTCCTGTATACGCACCGCTCAAAGGGTGGCTAGTACAAACTCTGCCCGGAACAGGCTCTCGAAGTCTGCCCAAAGAAGTGTCACCTAGTCATGCATTTGAAGCATCAGGCTCCACCATCTGCCTGCTGCTTCCTGAAGAAGGCTGGCAGCAAGGATCACCATGAAGTCTTCCGGCGTCCCCACTAGCCTGAAGACTCTCACCACAGCCTCCAGCCAATCCTTAGACGCCTGCGGGTTCCTCCCTCGCTAGAACCTGGGTGGCCTCTGGCACTGGAACTCATGCAGTGCGCTCAAGAGACGTGCATCCTCTGCTGCTGGGGCAGGTGGCATCGGTGGCCCAATGGGTAGTAGTACCGCTGGTGCCTCCGTTGGTGCCTCAACTGGGATAGGGCCCTGTAATGAGGCCTCGTCGCTCGGCGGGCTGTCAGTACGTACAACTCTCGGGGCTCTAGCTGGTCATCCACGGGGAGGCATCCTGAAAGAAACAACGTGACATGGCCAAAAGATTATACCTGGTGAGATGACCTAGTTTGAGCTGATATTTAAAACTTATGGAAACACACACGTAAACAGTGTTTTCGTGCACAAAGTCAGAATTCAGTTGTCAGGGTCCTGGTGTATGGATACGTCGGCCGCCCACACCAACACTGGACTCCCTGAACTGAAAAACACACTCGGTACCCTTAACACTATTGCTTCACAGAAAGAAAATATCAGAGTTATAAGTTCTGTGGTAGAACCGATTCCTTTGATACCAATATATCATGACCCGTCCTCGGGGCCCGTGCCATGACTACCCCAAGCTTGCCTTCCATAGGCCAGGGGCTGGTGACTAGCACCAAAGGCATAAATCCCGATAACTGGGAAGACATTGCCTTTAAAAAAAGAAAACAAGCACCACAGAGTAAGCAAGCGGAAAAAGTAAACACTAAGTACAAGAGAAGTGCTGAAAAGTAAATGGGCCAGAATACAAACGCAAAAGAAAGTACAACTACAACTTGAACAAGTACAACAGAAAGATAACATCTGGAAGGACGGAAGTGGCTCCTGGGTCGTCCTCCTCGGATCCTACCTGAAGGGTAGGTACAGATAGCTCAGCTCCTGGATCGTCCACCACGGATCCTACCTGAAGGGTAGGTACAGATAGCCTCCACAACGCTCTCGCCCGTCAACCTCCTCTGAGTTTCGTCTCGCCGTGAAGTCCACCTCCGGATACTGACTCGTCGTGTAGTCCACCTCCGGGTACCGTCCAGTCGTCGAACACTCAGCCTTCGTCAGCACTGCCCGTCATCTGCAACCAACACAACGAGGTGCGGGAAAAGCCCGTGCAGGGGTGAGTATAACAATACTCAGTAGGGACCCCGAGACCCTCGAGGTCTCACCAAATCCAACAAGGATAACCACAAAGAAGATCTCAACAGATAACCTCTACTTAGGTATATGCCCATACATATACCTAAGTTATCAAGTAACCCATCTCAATCATGAGGAAACACAAGGATTATGAAATCAATGGATAACCACTACCCAGGTATATGCCCATACATATACCTAAGTTATCAAGTGACCCATCTCAATCAAGAGGTAAACACAAAGGTCATTGACTCAGCTCAAACTAGGATTTTCATTATCAAAACCGTAACTGCTGAAGTGCTCCGTCTCCGGAGTGTATAGTGGTCCTATCACGACTCCGAGGTACTTTTCACTAACCTAAGACTGCTGAGGTACTCTTCCTGTCGAGTACCACGGGTCTGCGGCCTACTACCGGGTGCTCCGTCCGCTGTGGGTCTGTCACCAAATACCGGCCGCTCCCCCTAATAGCCTACAGAGGTACACCTCCTGTTGAGTACCGCGGGTCTGTGGCCAACTACCGGGTGCTCCATCCGCCGTTGGTCTGTTGCCAAATACCGGGTGCTCCGTCCACTGGGCTAGTCGACTCACTCCAAGTCGAGTCGGTCAAGCAGTCGTCAGGTTTCATCCGGCTACACGGTCTCCGTACTCCGTACGCTCGTCTCTAGGAGGGTCTACTCCACGAGCTACTGGATGATACTTCAAGCATCTCAAAGTCCCACTAAGAAGTATCTCAAAGGACCGCCTCATCATAGGGGTCTCATCGCAACAGACGGCGCGTCAATCGGACGCCCGGTCTGTGAGTTATTAGCCTTTCCGTTCCAGGGGCCCGGTTGGTTTCGTGTGCGAACCAATCCAGCCGTAACTCAACTATACCCCGAACACTCATATGGTATACTCTTAGGGACCGTTTCTCAACGTGATCACCAACGCCGCTGACGGTTCGTCAAATGGACTTCCTGTCTGTAAGATATAAGATTTTCTGTTCTAGGGGCCCGGTTGGATTTTTGGTACAATCCAACCCGGCCATATTTCAGATGCGTCCAAAACTCGGGTGAAGTATACCATAAGTTCTGTCTCATCAAGAGGAATTCAACGAAACAGACGGCACATCAATCAGACGCTCAGTCTGTGAATTATTGGCCTTTTCATTCCAAGGGCCCGATTGGTTTCGTGAGCGAACCAACCCGACCGTACTCCGACGGCATCCAAACCTCGAGCGGAGTAATCCAAAAGATCCGTCTCACTAAGATGAATCCAACAAAGTCGACGACACGTCAATCGGATGTCTGGAGCTCAAGTTACGAGCGTTTCCGCTCCGAGGGCCCGGTTGGTTTCGTGTCCGAACCAACCAGGCCGAAACCAAAGTAATCCGAAACCTTGAGTGCGATATACCGAAAAGACCATATCGTTCCAGGGATCGCTAGGCAACTGATGGTGCATCAATCGAAGGTCCGTAGCCCAATATATGGGCATTCGAACCAACTCAGTCCGAAGATAGGGGGTCTGGGCCCGGCCCGGCCCGACCCAGTACCCCCTGGGTCGGCCGAACCGGGTCGACCCAGCCTGGGCGGCGATCCGGGCCGGCCCGCCCGGTGGCGCGGCGGCGTGGCCAGCGCGGCGGCGAGGCGGGGCGGCCAGCGCGGCCAGCGCACTGCGCGTGTGCGCCCAAGGGAGGGGCTCCACCCCTCTTTAGTTCAAAATGGCGGCCCCAATTAAGGGGGGCCACACCTTGTAACACCGGGGGGTGTAACCCCCCGGATTTCTTCCAGAAATGGCCGGCCGGCGCGGGGCCGGCCGGTTTCGCGCCGCGAGACACCTCGGTCCCGCGTCTTCCGGTGCCAGCGGCCGGGGTTCTAGCCGCCTCCTTCGTGTTCTCCGTTGGCCGGTTTTTCTGGCCGCCACTTCCAGGATGGCTACGAATTTGTCCGGCGTGGCGTGACGACACCGCGTCCTTCCAGCGTGACCCGACTCCGGTCGCGGCCTCATTCGTACCCTCGACGCGGCATGATGGCATCACGTTTCTTCGTCGTGGCCCGCATCGTTCACGTCTCCTTTCGCTCAAGCGCGGTGCAACGATGCATTACCGTCTTCGCTAATCAAAACCGAAGAATAGTAAAGGGGGGAGGGGTATCGGCCGTGTTTGTGCAGACCGATCCCTTCCCAATATATCGATAATGGTTGGCCGAAACATAAAATGTTTAACCTTCACAATTTTTAATTTAAATAAAAATTGGAACATGGCCGTCAGATTTAACTTTCATATTCGAAGGAAAGAGTCACCAACTTAAAATAGTCGAACCCCTACCTCAGTTCAGGAACGGTGCACGACAATCGAGCCGCGGAAGACGAGCGTCGCGGAGGTCGGGCGTCGCGGAAAACGAACGTCGATTCTGTTGTCGTCGAGGTGCGTTCGAAGAGGAAACGTCGTTGGAAGATGACGTCGCGTTCTTCGGCAGAGATGTTCCTCGTTGAAGAACGGTGTTCTTCGTCGGAGTCCGAGGTGTTCTTCACGTTCTTCGTCAAGCTTGAAGAAGAAGAAGAAGACTTCACGCTTCCCAATTCCTCTCAAGGTGGCAAAAACTCTAAAAATAATAAAATAAATACCAAGTCTTATTTTATTAACACAACCTAACCATTTGAATTTCAAGAGTTTGAAAATCAAATAACTACACACAACTCACCTCATTAAACTTATTACGTTAAAGTCATAAGTTATAACTTAAGTTAATTAAAGTGGGAGTTGAGAGGGGTTAGAGGATATGAAGGGGTGGGTTTCATGTGGGACCCACCACCATCATAACCTCCCAAGGGAGGTTGGTTGGTTACCCAACTTCCATCAAGAACTAACACTTAGAGTAAAAAAAAATAATAAAAAAATTGTAGAGTAATTATAAATTAAACTTCCACAATTTTTATCATCAACACACGTGTAAACGCAACTCCGAAACAGGAGTTCCTAAGCAATTACCGGCGCTACGGTTCCATAGGTGCCCTCGGAATTCGATTACGGGCATCGGTTCAAAAGTTATAAATTCCCGCTCGTTTGTTCACTGAACGTACCCAAGCTAAACTTCGGATAGAAATTCCAGGCACACCGGGCCTCGGAATCATGCGCCGTCAAAAACTGCGTTCTTGTAAAATCCCAAAGAAAATTTAGAAAAAATTTCCCTTGAATTTTACGGGTCTTTACACAATCTTACACTATATTAGGTAGAATATTATTATTTTTTAACCTATTTGACCAAAAAAAATATTTTTTGAAAACTCATCATTGGTCTTAAAATAATTCAATATAATACCACATTTCATTAAAATTAATGACGATATCAAAAATGGAATTCAAAAGGGTTCCAAAACCTGAGCATAAGAAAATTACTTCCAAAAAACCCCAAATTATTAATAATTTTTATATTTCCCCCTTTTTCCCTTTTTTGTAGTAATAAATTTTGATTTTGAGTCTTCATATATCTTAAAATAAAATATATGTATTCTCAACATCAATTATATAAAAATTTCATGATTCAAAAACTATTAAGTTAAATTATATATATTTCCTCATCAAATCATTACATACATCTCTATAAAACTAAACAAAAATCATGTATTGAAAATTTCTTTAATAAAATACCCAATAGGCTCTCCATTTGTATCTAACATAATATAATTATAATTATTTAACACATAGAATTTTCATTTATTTTATTTTATGGTTTAGTCCATATTTTAAATAATTTTACATTTCCCTAAATATTATTTTTTAATGATTCATAATTTTATATTTAATTATTTTTTATATCTTTTATTAAATTATGTAAACTATGTGTGATAGCCATCAATCAAAAAAATATGATAACTATGTGGAATGTCACGATCTAGGGTGGGTCACCATCTGACCCAGTGACCGACCCGGTCCGCAGCATGTCTCGAAGGGAATTCTTGATCCCTATTGGCTTGAATAAGTTCCCGAGTATCAATAGTAACATGTGGGAACAGTTTATGGGAAATAATATATAGAAAAGCAAACAAAAAGATAAATAAATTAAACTAAAAATAGACAACAAAACATGACCTTAAACTAAGATCAAATTTAAGGATCACAACACAACCTAAAAACCAAACGAAACTATAATAAAGTAATAAAACTAAAACTCCAAAACAAACCTCCATGAAACTCAAGGCGAAACATCCTCAAGATATCAACACCAACCAATATAAAAAGACCATCAACAACCAGAGCCACCATCACGATGCAGGTTGCCTCAACCTGGAATACACAAAGAATAAGGTCTACATACACCCATAGGTGTATGTAGGGTGTGAGCTAAAGGCCCAGTAGGATACACCCAATAAAAAGGTTCCAAGCCACAAAAGCAAAGAGATAATTCAATATGGTTATTTCTAACCATAATTTCAAAATTATTTTAAGGAAAAAATTTAGAGGAAAAAGTAAAAAGGGAAGGAACACCTGAAGAAAAACCATTTCACAAATACTAATTTAAAATGGGAGAGAAAATTCATATAGAACACACACATATTCAAGTGGTCCTCTGTATGCCAATGGAAGGCACCACATCTTGAATAGTAGAGTACTGAGTGTAAATCCCCTAAAGTAGCTAGTACCCAAGGGATGCTAGAGACATTGTACCTTGGTGTAAATGTGGAATATGATCCACAATGATCTACTTACTCATGCATGAGTCACTTGCAGGGAAACACATTCATTACCAAGTGGTCTCCAATCATGATAATAGTTTAGTTACTGTTGTAATTTCAATCCTGCAAGATGAGACTTGGATGAACCACTTATATATCATCTAACGTACTAGTCCTAATCCAACCCTAGGCACACAAGGATTTTCCTTATGCTGAATAAAGTTCCACACTTAAACAATACAACAACATTACACTTATTGGGACAAATAGTGTGGAACTCGACATACACTGCCACTTGGTCAACCTAAAACCTATTTTGAAACAAAAGGCACACCAAAGCTACATCAAAACATGATCTGAACCACTTGAAAGATTTAATAATAATGATTCATAATTTAGAAAACACTTCCAACATTCACAAAAAATGTTTACACTAGGAAATCACCCAATTATTTTTAGAAACATCATTTTTAAGCCATAAAAATAACAAAACCATAAATTTTTTTTTCATAGTACCCACACATTTTATCAAATACATTCAAGGCATAAAAAAGGTGCATGTGTGATAAATAATTAATATATCCTGTTTTTACAAAGAAGCAATTTTTCAATGTTAGCACACTCTTCATATTTTCCAACTTCAAATCGCACCTTACAAACAACTCAAAAGAGACTTTTTAAGAAACACCCAATTAAAACACACACAACATAACCATTTTTTGTCACAAAATCCTAACCCAACACATAAAAATACCAAACCCTCTAAAAATATATTTTCACATCCCCCCACCATATAACAAAGAATTTATGTAAAATAATTTCATTCCTGAAAATAGGTTCTTCATTGTTTAAAAAAAATTCATAACATATTTAAAAAAAATGAAATAAATATGCCAAGATAACCCATATTCCATTTGAAATAATATTTCATCACACATGTACCTAAATTTCCCATGAAAAAATATTTTACATCCCTAAAAAAATTCATTAAACACTTCAAAACATTTATACAAGAACAAACATATAAATGAAAGGACTATATTATTCAATAAATCGAAATTTCTGTAAATGAGCATGCCAAAACGTTCTAAAACATAGTTCACACTATGAAATTAAATCAAATAACATGCTAAAATTAACTAAACAAAAAAATTAAATTATCTAGGAAATGAAAGGGAAAGGAACTACCAATTGGCATGTGGTGACTTCAAAAAGTTCAGTACATGAATCCAATTTCTCATCAAATTCACCACAAAAAATTAAAAATGAACTTTAAAAACAAGATATCAATAAATACATTAAAACTAAATTAAATTCAGCACAATTTAAACAACAGACAACATGAAACTCTTACCTACAACTCTACCCAAAGGAAGAACAAGAAATGAAAATACAACGCACCTACGACAGAGATATCAGAGGCTATCCAAAAAAGACAAGGGATGGAAAAAGTGTGTTGTGCTAGAAAATATGACTGAAATAAATTGAAGCTCAGTGCGAGGGAGGTAAGGGGATGTAGATGACAGTTGGAAGAGATGTGTGGCAATCATATGAGGAGGAGGAGGACGTGAAATAGAGGTCCGAGTAGTGTGTCTTTGGTTTAGTGGTTCTAGGCATGCTGTTTGGTTGATATGGAAGTGGTTCACTGGGCAAGATCACCAGATGGAGGTCGTCCAAGGGGAGACATGGGTTCTTGGAGGAGTCATTGGCTAAGGTGGACATGTCACAGACAATAGAAGAGGCTAGGGGGGAGCGGCGCTATCAGAAGGACCTTATAGGGTTTAGTGCACCTGAAGGGGGGAGGGGGATGAGAAGAGGGGGAAGGAAGGGAGAGGGAAGAAAAATAGAGAAAAGATAAAAGAAAGAAAAAATAAATAAATAAAAATAAAATAAAATAAAATAAAATTAAGGGATAGAACCATAAAAAGGGGGTCCTAAATCACCCAAAAAATACTGATAATAATAATAATAATATCATCAAATAATAATAATAATATTATTGTCAATAAAACAATTCATTACTTTGTTTTCACACTTTTCTAATTATTTTTTATCAATCATTTAATTTTATTTCATTATTAATTTATTTTATTTAATTAATTGAACATAAATAGGACACACGGTAGCCTAGGCGAGGCCACACAGTTTCCAAATCATGCTTTTCCCGAGCATCGGATGTTGTTAGGCCTTGAAAACCGATTTATCAACAAAAACATAAAATTAACTCGGGAATCATCCCACACCTCGACCGAATATTTCGAAGCCAAAAGTAATAATAAAATTGATAGAAACGTAAAATAATATTAAAAATAAAATTAATTATTATAATATTAATAACAACATAACAAAATATATATTATGAACACTAATAATAATAATAATATCCTCAAACACTATTATTGTTATCATTAAAACAATTACATAAAATTTTATTACACTTCTTAATTTTATTTTATTTCCATTGAATTATTCATGACATTTTATTTGATTTCCTTGAACATCGGGCAGGTCATGCGATGAACTAGGCGAGGTTGCACGATGACCCAGGTGAGGCCACACGACTTTGTCCACTGTGTGATTGATGTCTTTTTAAATAATAACTCAAAGATTTATGTCAGGCTACAACCCGAACTACCCGATACCGATAAAAATTAATAAAATGATTTTTTCAAAAATAACGGTTGTGAAAATTATTCCAACCATATCACATTCTATCCCTGAAAATCCACAACTATGATTAAACCCCAAATTATAAAATAACACCCCTTATGTTTCAAAGAGGATCCCCATAAACAGAAAATGAAAAGAGGAAAACCCCTCTTTCTTAGAGAAATAGATATAAATGACATCCTCAAGAAACCAATGAAAAGAAATTCTTCTAAGTGTCAATCACCCCAAAGAGCTAGGAAACATTTAGTTGATTAATCAAAAAAGGATCTCTCACACCCACAGAATCCAACTCCACAAACTGAAACACCTCAATCACCATTAAATGAAAACCACAACGTTTTATTCGAATTAACAAAAAAGATCAAACCACATCCAAGGAACACTCTTATCACTCGCCACCAATAAATCACTAAGAACATAACCAAAAAGCCAATATGGGGAATCCCAAAAGGGTTCCCCTCCATTATAAACCTACCAAATCCCGAGACAAGAGTAGAAAACCTACATGAGGAGGATCAAAGGACTCCCCACCATTATGAAAATGTCCCACACTGGTTCATTACATAGGAATTTTAGTGAGACCCACCATGGGTATCCCCACTATTTAGATATCCAAAAGATACAAAAACATAAAAATTTCTTGGTATTGGATAGACACCACACCACATTGAGAGAGGAGGGTAGGGACTAACTACTAGGGAGTTAAATCCAAGGCTGATTGCAAACCAACATCACCACATCCCGGGATGAGACCAAATCAAAATTGAGACAAATTTACCCAAAAAAATCCCATAAGGGACACTAAAATAGGTTACATACAGTGGTACAAAACCATAGATACTTTAATGTAATGAGATGAACATGCCTCCTCCTAGCCATAGGATGCCTCACACACCCAAATAGGCCATTTGGAATGGAACATCTATAGGAAAAGTTTTAAACTACCATTATTGTAACATCCAAGGTAAATAAAGAATAATACATTTTCTATATTTATTAATATTTTATAATTAAATATTAATTTTACTTTAAAGGGGTTTCTATGTTTGATGGTGTACCCGATATGCAACAACATGTTTCATTGAAATCTAACATTTCGCACCAATAATATAATATTATTATTTTAAATGGTAGTTAACGCCTAGCCGTTGTATTGGATAGAATGAACAGAACTAACTAAAATATGATTATACATGTTTTTTAAATGTTTTTACATTTATCCAATAAAATATTGAGGCTTAAAATGTGAATGAATCTAATTTTAAGCATAATTTACTTTAAAAGGTTGATTTTTGAATTTTGATGACGAACCCCCTTTAAATATAGTTTTGGTCACTTTTATATGTTCTATTTGGCTAAATATAATTATTATTTTCCATTGGGACATCAAAATTCACTTTGGGTAAAATTTTGGTATAATTCTGATAAAATTCAATTTTTGATGAACAATGAAAAATACTGTATTTTAATTTAAAAATACCTTTTTAATGTAATTTATTTATATAGTTAGATTATATTTTTAATTTGTTTTAAAGTTTAATTAGATTATATTTTTACCATTTAATCCAATTTTGGTCATTGGAATTAATTTCACTTTAAAATTGGTTATAAACAAGTATCCATCTTTTGATAGTTATTGTTTCTTAAAAACACGCTATTTGTTTTAACAATGGGAATTAATTTTAAATTAATTAATACATCTTCTATGTTTTTAATTTGTTATAATAGACATAATTTTTTAATTCATAATATAAAATATATCTTAGGCTGAATTTTTGGTTTTGTTTTCTAAAAAACATCAATTTTCGATAAATAGTGAAACCCCTAAGTATTAGTTAAAAAACAACTTTTTTCCTTTGAATGAAATTTTACTACTTCTGTGAATTAGATATAAAAAATATGATATAAATTATTGTTATTAGTAAGTAATATTTGGTTCAATAAGATGAAATTGATTTTTGGTGAATAGTAACTTTGACTTTTATTTACCATTGTTAAAGGTAAATAGGGTAACTAAATGTAAAAAGAATATTATAATAATAAAAAATTACTTTAACCCTTGTAATAACCTTATTGGTTGAGTCTTTATGATCATGGTCATATTTGGGTCTATTTTGGGACCCCATGGACCCACTTGAGAGTGATTATGACACTTTATTTTAATTAACTTAAAGTAAAGGCAAAATGGAATAAACAAATATCTTTTAGTAAATTAATTTTTACATGGGGTTATGTAAGTTATATTTTCGACTATAAATATTAATTGGAAAAATAAAAATATATCCTACATTATGGTATTTTTTAATTTTTAGACATCAAAAAAAAAAATTATTTATAACACAATAATGATGCAGTGTTTACCTCATTAATAAATGATTTAAATAAATAATATTAAAAATTTTAAAACAATATCTAAAACCTGTCCAATTTTTATTGGATAATTTTATTTCAAACTATCGTAATCTTATATTATACTTTTATAAGTTTTGGACTTTTAGAAACAGAAAATAATTATATAATAAAATAATATTTTCACACTTTCCGAAAGAGCCCCTCCTCCCCCTTATAAAAGGACAACAATTCTATCCCATTCCACACACCTCTCAAGCCCCATGTCTCATACAAACCCTAACCAAATAATCTCTCAAGATCACTCTCCTCCTCTTATATGCCTTACTTTAAGAAGAAGGCACTTCAAGAAGTCATTTTGGTTCAAATCAAAGGGAGTTACCCAAATTAAAGGTAACAGTTTCTTTTAACATCTTTTCTTTTAATCTACTTCGACAACCCCTAGACTCTTTTTAATCCTTTATTTTATTACAACACCAGTAACCTCAATATACTAGGATGTTTTTATGATTATTATCATGACTACCCTTACACACACCACCTTCTAATGGGTGAAGAACATACTGTTTCTATAGATGGAAAACTAACGCCTCACGAAACGATGATTGCTCGATTATCTCATACCGCCTCTCATGGTGGACATTAAGATGGCACTGTATTTATATATGATATATATTATGTTTATGTTTTATTTATTCTTCTAAATTTTTCATTTATAGAATACCTTTATGGTTTCCATTATGAATAAATGCGATAATTTCATTTGAGGAACTGCGGACTACTGCCCCCTCAAAGTGATATGACTCGTTAATGTCATATGTGGGACATATAAAGGATAGAGTTAATGATATTATATATGATATTATACTGGAATTATATTATACCTATGTATCATTATATTTTAGTTCCATTAAAATATTAAATAGAATTGAAAGTAGCGTTCATGCTTACGTACGACTTACTGTCTCCATGAATGGTGCATTTCATATCTTACCTCCAAATGTTATGTACTATTATAAATACACATATATACAGAATATATATGATATATATGATAACTAAATCATGAATATAATTCTGTATATAATAACTTTTGACCACATGAAAAACATGTAATTATAAAAAGTCCATTTTGGACTCAAGTACCAAATATCGACAAAACGACCATTATTAAATTAAATGAATAAATAATATTTATAACATTGTAATAAGTGATATAAAATAAATAATAAACTTAAAAAAGGTTCTTAAGAAATTATAAATTAACTTTAGTTTATTATTCAGGAGATTAAATAACAGACAGGTCAAGTCGGGCACAAGGTAAGGGACTTCGTCTCAATCTCCTTTCATTGAGACATATTTTGTATTAATACACGACTTTCTTTTATAAGATGTATAAACTACATTTAATTTTTATTTCATTCCAATGCAATCTTTTTCTATGAAGCATTATATTAAACATCAAAAAATAATGTTTCTTTTTAACGTATAAAGTGACAACGACCATTCCGTTGCCACGATTATTATTTTATCTATGGATTCCTTAACCAGCCGTAATGTTTTTAAAAGGGAAATAAATACCATATACTCTTTTAGGTAATTTGGTATTGAAAATGGGTTTTATAGTTGATTTGATATGTCAATATATTTAAATGATATATTATGATTGAAATGTGGAAATGTTATATTTCCTTTAAGATTGTTTTATGTGTTATGAATATGTTATTGTTCTAGGGAATTGTTACGTATATGGGTGGTTCCATGATAATACTAGGGTGGGCGAGCCTAAGATAGCTCTCCAATTCATTGGGTTATGTGATAGAGATAAGCATTAATGTTTCTCCTAATAGATTTAGGGAATATACTGTGATGGTTATTCCAAATGTAACTCCCTACATAGTTGTGATTGCTACAATGTAAGTATGATATGGATGCCACAAGTTACCTTTATGATTTATGTTTTCTATCTATTATTCATAAATATTATGATTTCATGGGGTATGTTAAAGGGCTTTTTTTATGTATGTAATGATTAACTAATGTGTTCTTTCTTTGTTTTATAACCCTTTCTGAGCTTTTTATGCTCATCCCATGTTTTGAAATGTTTTTCACAGGACCTAAAGATGAATAGAGTCAAGGATGTGATCAAGGAAAAGTCATGTTGTCCAAAACCTGAGACTAGACATGATACTTTTTCCCAGAGTATTTATTTTATGAAAAAAATGGAAACTTAGTTGAAGTTTCTACCTTGTAATTTTTGAGATGCAATGTTATATTTATGGCCTAATTATCTAAACCTCTAAACCTAAAAATATCCTCAATTTGAATTATTCATTTAATTAATGATTATGTAATGTTTAAGGCCAAGTCCTTATAGTTGGTATCAGAGGTCAGTTTAGAAAAATTTAAGAGTTAAAATATAGTTAAATTAATAAATTATTTTTAGTTTATGTTATGATTGAAACGATATCACATTTACAAATTAACATGTTTCTTCCCATAAGATATTTCTATGTTCAGAATGGTTTTCCATAGAGGAAACATGGAAGCTATTTTGGGATGACATCATAAGGAAGACAACCTTCCAAATCGTAAACCTGAGATGGTCAGAACTGGAACTGAACAGTTTTTTGCAGTGATGGAACAATTGACTCGGGCTATAAATGGTGGTGGTATCCATGTACGAGATAAGCTAGATCTGCCACAGAGGAACATGTCTGTAGTGGATCATTTCATGAGGCAACATACCCCATCATTCAGAGGATCATCTGACCTTGTGCTAGATTAAAGGTGGATTAAAGCACTAGAGAAATTTTTTGATGTCATGGGGTGTTCAGAACATCAAAAGGTTAGTATCGTTATTTACCATTTTAAAGGTGAAACTGATCAGTGGTGGTATATGGTGAAAATTATCAGAGATAGTGAGGAGATTGATGATCTTGATTGGGATGAATTCAATGGTATGTTTCTTGGGAATATTTTCCTAAGGTTGATCATCTTAGGATGGAAAAAAATCCATGGAATTGAGGCAAGAAAAAGACTCAGTAGATGTTTATAAAGAAAAATTCACTCGACTGGAAAGGTATGCTCTAAATTTCATACAAGATCATGATAGTAAAATCAACTATTTTTAATCAGGATTAAAGCAAAAGTATCGAAGGTATTTATCTTCTTGTATGTTCAAAATTTATGAAAATATTGTTCGATGTGCGAATAAGGTGGAAATGGAGTTTTCCAATGATTAGGTGTTCTTTGAAAAAAAACATAATAAGTGGTCAAGGTGGTAGGTGGAAGAGAATAACTCTTCAAAAATGTCTGATGGTAAGAAACTTAAGTTTACAGTTTGTGAAAGTTGTGTTAAAAAGCATGATGGGGATTGTCTTTTGAATTCTAGTAAGTGCTACTGATGTGGTAAAATGGGACATAAGGATCGTAATTACACTGAAAAATTACAGGGCAATGGTAAGACAAAATCTGATTTATAATCAGCAAAATGTTTTAAGTGCAATGAAATGGGTCATTATGAAAATGAGTTTCCAATGTATAACTCAACCGAGGGAAAGAAACTAGACTACACACAAAAAGGGGTGATGAAGTCCTTTTCCACTACATCAGCAGAAGTTGGGCCATCAAATGGAGTAGTATCATTTACACTATGTGTTTGTTTAGATTATGCCAATGTGTTGTTTGATTAGGGGTCTACACATTCTTTCATTTCTGAGAATTTTTATAGTAAATTAGGAATTACATATCAAGATATGAATCCTAAAATTATGGTAAAAACACCTAAAAGAAATGTTGAAACAAAAAGAAATTATAAAAACCTTTTTTCCTTGTGTGTGGAAAGAATCTACCTGCAAACCTTATTGTTTTGTCTCTACTATAGTTTGATGTTATTTTGGGTATGGATTGGCTTTATTTTTATCATGCTAAGATTGACTACAGAGCTAGAGAGGTTTCTTTTCAAGATGATTTTCAGTTTTTGTATAAGAATGAACCCATACTTTTGATAACATATTAGGAAGCTGAGAAACTAGTTAAATATTGAAATGAATGTTACCTTACACATATTTTTGAAAACAAAGGGACTGTTCAGATTAATGATTTTCTAGTGGTAAATGAGTACCATGATGTTTTTCTTGACGAGTTTCCTAGTATTATACCTAATAAAAAAGATGAATTTACTATTGGCTTAGTTCCTGATGCTAATCCAATATCAAAACCACCTTATCATATGACTCAAATTGAACTTTTAGAGTTAATGAATCAATTATAGGAGTTATTATATAAAAGTTTCATTCAACCAAGCACATCACCATGGGGTGATACTATTTTATTTGTTAAAAATAATGATGGTTCAATGAGTCTATTCATTGATTATAGAGCATTGAATAACTTCACTATTAGGAAAAAGTATCCTTTTCCTCAAATCGATGATTTTTTTATCATCTCTATAGAGGTCAGTATTTTCAAAGATTGAATTGAGGCTGGGGTACCATCAGTTGAAAGTAATGGAAGAGGAAATTCTAAGTACCACCTCTCATACTAGATATGGCCATTGTGAATTTGTTGTTATGCCTTTTGGTTTAACCAATACACCTGCTATATTCATGGATCTTATGAATAAAATATTTAATGAGTTCATTTATTTGTGGTTTTGTTCATTTATGATATTTTGTTTTTTTCTAAAAGTAAATAAAATCATGAATTCCATTTAAGGGTGGTCATGAAAACCTTAAATAAAAGAAAATATTTGGGAAATTCAGCAAGTGTGAGTTTTGGTTACAGAAAATTTCTTTCCTTGGTCACATTGTTTCAAAAAATGGCATAACTGTTGATCCTACTAAAACAAAAGTTGTTAAATAATTCCGAAGACCCACCAATATAACCATGATTCATGGTTTTCTTTGTTTGGTAGGTTTATTGAAAAATTTTCACGGTTATCTAGTCTAATGACTATGAAAACTCAAAAAGGTGTTAAGTTTTTTTTAGACAATAGAATGTGATGATTGTTTTCCAGAATTGAAAAGAAGATTGTTAAATACTTTAGTTTTGGTAATACCTTCCAGATATGGTTAGTTTTTTATTTACAATGATTCTTCGTTGAAAGGACTAGGAAGTGTCCTTATGCAGAATGATCAGGTAATTTCATATTCTTCGTGTCAGTTGAAACCTCATGAGTTAACTTACCCTACACATGATTTGGAATTAGCTACTATTGTTTTTTGATTTAAAAATTTGGAGGCATCATTTTTATGGAGTAAAATGTGAAATATATAATGAACACAAATGTTTGAAGTATATATTCACTCAGAAAGAATTGAACATGAGACTGTGGAGATATTTGGAATTAATTAAGGATTCTGATTGCACAATCCTTTTCCATCCGTGAAAAGAAAATAAAGTTACTGATGCTTTGTGTCGAAAAATTAATGCTTCATTAACTATGATACATTTGGAATAAGATCCTTTGGTTTTTGATTTGATGAAATTTGGAATAAAAGTTTTTGGTGTAGGAAATTCATATTTTTTGTTTCTAGTGTTAGTGAAATCATCTCTATCAAACAGAATAAAGGAAGCACAAAAAGAAGATAGTGAGTTACAAAAAAAGGTAGAATTGATTTAAAAGGGTAATTTACCTGAATTTAACACAAATAATGACTGTGTTTTGAGGATTGGGAAAAGGTTATGTGTGCCTTGTGATTCACAGTTGAACAATGGGTTGTTATGTAAATCTCATAGTTCTCTGTTTTTAGTTCATACCGAAAGTAATAGGACGTACAAAGATATTCGAGGGTATTAATGGTGAGATGGAATGAAAAGAGTTATTGCTGATTTTATTGTGAAGTGTTTGACTTGTTAGTAGGTTAAAGAAGAGTGGAAGTTACTGAAAGGGATGCTTCAGTCTTTACCAGTGCCATATTGGAAATGGGAAAATATATCCATGGACTTCATTGTGGGATTACCAAAGACATCTCGAGGTAATAATGCAATTTGGGTTATTGTTGATAGGTTGACTAAATCTATTCTTTTCCTTCATATTCAAGATACTTTGTCTCTAGATCAAAATTCTCAGTTGTGTGTTAAAAAGATAGTCATGTTTCATGGATATCCCCTCTATATTGTATCTGATCATGACCCCAGTTTTACTTCTAACTTTCGGAAAGACCTTCAGTAGTTATTGGTTATTGAATTAAATTTTAGTACAACTTTTTATCCGCAATCAGATGGTCAGTCGGAACGAAAAATAGTGACTTTAGAGGATATGCTACGTGCTTGTTCACTGGATTACCAGGGAAGTTGGGACCAACATCATTCTTTGGTTGAATTTTCATATAATAACACTTTTCATTCCAGTATATAGATGGATCCATTTGAGGCATTATATGGAAAGCGGTTTCGAACTCCATCTTTTTGTTACAAAGTAGGTGAAAGGAAGATGAAGGGAAAAGAATTTGTATAAGATATGGAAGAAAAGATTCAGTTGATTTAGAAGCACATGAGAACACCTAAGAGTAGGCAGAAATGTTATGTGTCTAATTGGAGGAAGGATCTCTCTATTAAGGTAGGTGATCATGTCTTTCTCAAAACTTCTCCACGGAAAAGTGTGATGCATTTTGGTAAGAAAGGAAAGTTGAGTTTGAGGTTTATTGGACCCTATGAAATCCTGGATAAAGTTGGGTTAGATTCTTACCGAGTGGCTTTACATCCATTTTTATTATAGGTACACAATATTTTTCATGTTTAAATGTTGAGAAACTATATGTTAGATCCATCTCATGTTTTCAGCCCAAAAATAGTTCAGTTTGAAGGGAATCTCTCTTATGAGGAACTACCAGTATAGATACTTGATTGTAGAGAGAATGTGTTGTGGAATATTGTAATTTTCTAGGTAAAGGTTTTCTGGAAAAACCATATAGATGAAGAGGAAATGTGGGAATCTGAAAATGCTATGAGAGATAAATACCCTCATTTATTTGATAAGTGAATAAAATTGCGAGGAAACTATTTCCAAAAGGGGGGAAGGATGTAGCATCCCAGGTAAATAAAGAATAATACATTTTCCATATTTATTAATATTTGTTAATTAAATATTAATTTTATTTTAAAGGGGATGCTATGTTTGATGGCGTACCCGATACACAACAACAAGTTTCTTTGAAATGTTACATTTCCCACTAATAATATATTATTATTATTTTAAATGGTAGTTAACACCTAACTATTGTATTGGATAGAATGAACAGAACTAACTAAAATATTATTATACATGTTTGTCAAATGTTTTTACATTTATTCAATAAAATTTAGAGGCCTAAAATGTGAATGAATCTATCTTTAAGCATAATTTACTTTAAAAGGATTATTTACCGCCTCTTGATGGCGAACCCACATTAAATATAATTTTGGTAACTTTTATATTTTCTATTTGAAAAAATAAAATTATTCTTTAGAATCAGGACATCAAAATTATTTTTGGGTAAAATTTTGTTATTTTTTTGATAAAATTCAATTTTTGATGAATAACGAAAAATACTGTATTTTAACTCAAAATTTCCTTTTCAATCTAATTTATTTTTATGGTTAGATTATATTTTTAATTGGTTTTAAAGTCTAATTAGATTATATTATTACAATTTAATCCAATGTTGGTCATTGGAATTAATTTCATTTTGAAATTGGACATAAACAAGTATCAATCTTTTGATAGTTATTGTTTCTTAAAAAAATTCTATTTGTTTTAACAACGAGAATTAATTTTAAATTAATTAATGAATCTTATATGTTTTTAATTTGGTAAAATAGACATCATTTTTGAATTCAGAATATCAAATATTTATTAGGCTTAATTTTTGGTATTTTTTTGAAAAACATCTATTTTTGATGAATAGTGAAACCACTAAGTAGTAGTTAAAAAATAGAATTATTCATTTGAATGAAATATTATTACTTCTATGAATTGGATTTTGAAAATACGACATACATTGTTTTTATTAGAAAGTAAAATGTGGTTCAATAAGATGAAAATAAATGTTAGGGAATAGTAACTTTGACTTTTATTTACCGTGGTTAAATGTAAATAGGGTAATTCAAGATAAAAAATATTATAATAATACAAAATTAACTTAACACTAATCTTAACCTGATTGGTTAAGTTATTTATGACCACTGGCATCTTTGGGTCAATTTTGGGACCACATAGAGCCACTCGAGAGTGATAATGACACTTTATTTTAATTAACTTAAAGGCAAAAATGGAATAAACTAAAATCTTTTAGTAAATTAATTTTTACATGGTTTTATATAAGTTATATTTTTGAATATAAATATTCTTTGTATAGATAAAAATATTTCCTACATTATTTTATTTATATGTAGTTTTTATACATCATATTAATATAATTATTTATGACACAATAATGACGTTGTGTTTAACTGATTAATAAATGATTTTAATAAATAATATTATACCATTCTAAAACATGTACAATTATTATTAGATAATTTTATTCGATCTTGATTCATCTTATATTCATCTTTAATAAGTTTTTTACTTTTAGAAACCAAAAATAATTATATAATAAAATAATATTTTTACACTTTTCTAAAGATCCCCTCCCCACCTTATAAAAGAACACAACTTCTAGACCATTACTCACACATCTAAAGCCCCTTGTCTCATCCAAACCCTGCCCAAATAGGCTCTCAAGATCCCTATCCTCCTCCTAGAATACTTAGCTTAGGCAGAAGGCACTTCAAGAAGTTTTTTGGGTTCAAACCAAAGGGAGTTTCCCAAATTAAAGGTAACGATTTATCTTAACTTCTTTTATTTTATTTTAATTATACAATCCCTATACTCTTTATATTATTTTCTTTTATAACAACACTAGTATATTCAATATACTAGGTTATGTTATGAGACTTATTAGAACTACACTTACACACAGCTCCATCTAATGGGTGAAGAACATATTGTTTCTGTGGATATAAAACTGATGCCTCACGAAACGATGATTGTTCAATTATCTTCTACCACCTCTCGTGGTGCCCATTAAGATGGTACTGTATTTATATATGATATATTTTATGTTTATGTTTTCTTTATAATTCTGTATTTTTTACTTATTGAATATGTTTATGGTGTCCATTATGAGTAAACCCGATAATTTTATTTGAGGATGTGGGGACTACCGCCTCCTCAAAGTGATATGACTCATTAATTCCATATGTTGGAAATATAAAGGATGGATTTAATGATATTATATATGATATAATATTGGAATTATTTTATACCTATGTATCATTATGTTATAATTCCATTAAAATAAGAAATATAAATGAAAGTAGCGTTCATGCATACATACGACTTACCGTCTCTAGGAATAGGGCATTTCATTTCCTACCTTCAAATTTTATATACTATTATAAATACATGAATATAAGAAATATAAATGATATATATGATAACTAAATCATGAATATCATTCTGTATATAATAAATTTTGACCACGTGAATAACTTTTAATTATAAGAAGTCCATTTTGGTCTTATGTACCAAATATCGAAAAAACGACCATTATTAACATAAATGATTTCATAATATTTATAACATGGTAATAATTGATATAAAAGGAATAATAAACTTGAAAAGTATCTTTATAAATTATAAATTAACTTTAGTATATATTTTACGAGATTAAAGAACGAACAGATCATGTCAGGAACTAGTTAAGGGACTTCATCTGAATCTCTTTTCATTGTGGCATATTTTGTTTTAATAGATGAATTTATTTTATACATTGTGTAAACACATTTTACTTTTCATTTAATTCAAATTGAATCTTTTTCTATGAAGCATTTTACTAAAGGACAAAAAATAATGTTTCTTTTTAATCTAAGGGGTGACAATGACCTTTCCGCCGTCGTGAGTATTATTTGATCTATGGATTCCTTAACAAGCCATAATGTATTTAAAATAAAAATAAATACCATATACTCTTTTACGTATTTTGTTATTGAAAATGGTTTTTATAGTGGATATTTTATGTGAATATATTTAAATGATATATTTTTATTGAAATGTGGAAATGTTATATTTACTTCAGGGAAAATACCGTGATGGGTATTCCAAATATAACTCCCTATATAGCTGTGATAGCTACAATGTAAGTATGATAATGATGTCACAGGTTACCTTCATGATTTAGGTTTTCTATATGTTATTCATAAATCTTATTATTTCATGAGGTATGTTAAAGATCTTATGTTATATAAGTAATTATGAACTAATTTTTTCATTCGTTGTTTTATAACCCTTACTGAGATTTTTATGCTCATCAACGTTTTGAAATGTTTATTCACAGGACCTAAACATGAATAGAGTCAAGGATGGGATCAAGGAAAAGTCATGCTATCTAAAACATGGTACTAGAAATGACTCTATTTTCTGGAGTATTTATTTTATGAAAAAATGGAAACTGAGTAGAAGTGTCTACCTTGTAATTTTTTAGATGTAATGTAATAGTTATGGCCTAATTCTCAAAAACTATAAACATGAAAATATCCTCAATGTGAATTATTCATTTAATTAAATATTATGTAATGTTTAATGCCGAGTCCTTATATTCACATTTAATACCGAAGACAAGAATAAGGTCAGGGTCCCATACTATCCTGGGGTTCCAGACCATGCGCCAACTTCACTCTAAGGCCTATGGTTGGAGCCTTGTTATTCAAAGCATCTCATGACTCACAGTCAGGCATTAAAGATTCCAACTAGTGCTTATCCTTTTGGTGCTACGCGCAACCACACCTCAAATGAGACGAAACCTACAAATGAAACACACCAGGACATCCAACTACTCACTCGTGACACATCCACCAAAATAAGGGTTTAGATGATGAACATTCATCACCTCTTCACCTTAACCAAGAAACGTGATAAGCAAAGATGCACAACAAACACTCCCCTTTGAACAAAAAAATTAAAACTCCCTAATAGGAGGAAACACCCCTATGAAAATAGGTAATCCTAAAGGATTATACAAAATACACCCTTTCTCTTCAAAGATAACTCACATAGAAAGATGTAACCAAACATGACCCTTGATGCCAATGAATAAACTAGAAGCCTTTTAAGACATCAGTCAACATCAATAAATCTGAACCACCTTCACCCTTCCTCACTAGAATTCCTTTCACCGTTCCCATGGGGACCTTCAAACTCTATTATGCAAAACATCATACCCGATGAATCAGACAACTCAAAGAGACCAAAAATTCCTTCAACTCCCATCGCATATGTCATTACGCTAGGAGTTGATCCTCTTAACCGAAAAGTAAAAGGGATAGACTTAGCACTATCAATCAAAAGGGAGAGTCCTTACTTTAATCAACATGAGGGCCAACCAACAATGAATTTCCCATGGCCACACTTCAATCGCATATTAATTCTTATTAGGGGGAATAACCTAGTCAAGAAAAGAAAACATGGACCCAATAAAACTAGTCCAATGGTCAATATGTACCAAAAGAGAACACTAAAATTTCAGAGGAACCACTGTAAGGGCTTCCCAAATCACTTTTCAAAATAAACCACTAACCACATGCTTTTACACCAACATAAAAAAAAGAATTCAATCTCAAGACACAAATTAGCTAAAAAGGATTCTCATATCAAAATGGATCACATCCAAAATTTCCAAAATAATAGGTCACAACACACAATCACTGAATATTATAACACCAAATTTTATTTTAAAAAACTTTTTGAAAATAAAAAAAGATGGTGGATTTCACAAACACCAATGGTGTCCCATGGGCCTCTCACATGTGTGTTCCTATGCCACAATGGCACTAAACTCATGTCTATCCATACACCCATCCAATAATACCATTAACCATTTATCTTTCCATATATACTCATTCATGTGGTTTTCCATGAGAACACCAAGGATCAAAACAAGACCTTTCCATTTTTTTCAAAACCAAAAAATTCAACCCACAATTTTCAACCCTTAGAAATTATTTTTTAAGTGCTTCATTTCAAAACATACTTCCAAGACCAAATAATTTTAACGTAAAACCCGGATTCCCACAAATCCAAAACAAAGAGATAGGGAACGATGTTAGAGGAAACAAGTGTCAGTGGGTGACTGGGACATATGGTTGGTAGCCATACGCCGATCACGCCTCCAACATAAAGATTATTCCATGATAATGTCCTCATATCCACATGGATTTCTAGGCCCTGTGAGTTCACTGGGACCACTGAACCTACTCCCTTATCATTTTCCCTAAATAAGATTTACCACATGGACCAAAGACTCTGAAAAACCTCATCTCACCCTCATAACTCGAGTCCCTCCACGAGGTGTACTGGCTAGGCACCTTACAATTATCCCTCAAGTTGAGTCCTAAAAACCATAACTCCAGTCTACCATGAATATTCGTAAAAGAACATGACCCAAGAGAGGAAATATTCATTTGATAAAATTTTTTCACAAACCATGACGGGTCGCCATCTGAACCAGAGCCCGACCTAGTCTGTGGAAAGACCTGAAGGGGGTTCCCAATACCCATGGGTTGGAACATGTGCTTGGGTATCAAGAATTATATGTGGGAATAGATTAACTAAAATAAGATAAAGAAAAACTACGAACAAGATAATTGAATTAAACTAAAAAGAGATACCCAAACATGATCTTAAACTAAGATCAAATTCAAGGTTCACAACTCAACCAAAAAAGTAAAGGAAAATAAAATGAAGAAAGAAAACTAAAACTCCAATGAAAACCTCTAGGAAACACGAGGCACAACATCCTCTAGCTACTAACTCCAACCAGCACGAGAAGAACATCAACAACCAGAACCAACATCACTAAGCACAATTCCTCAACCTGGAATACACAAAGAACAAGGTCTATATATTCCTAAAGGTGTATGTAGGGGTAGGCCAAATGCCCAGTAGGATACCACCCAATAAAAAGGATCCATTCCAAAACATCAAAGATATAATTCAAAATGCTTATTTTAAACCATACATTCAAAATTATTTTTAGGAAAACATTTACCCGATGAATGTAAAAAGGGAAAGAACACCTGAGGAAAAACCATTTCACAAATACTACCATAAAATGGGAGATAAAATTCTTAAATAAAACACACATACTCAAGTAGTCCTCTAAATGCCGATGTAAGGTACCACATAATGAATATTTTTGCACTGGGGGTAAATCCCCAAAGGTAGAAAGTACACGTGGGATGCTAGAGACATCGTACCTCGGTGTAAACTTGGCATATAAGCAATAATAATCTACATCCTCATGAACAATCCACTAGTTGGGAAACACAACAAGACCTAGTGGTCACCAATCACCAAAAAAGTTTAGTTAATATTGTAATGCCAATACTACTAGATGAGACTGGGAAAAACCACTTATGTATCATCTAATGTACAAATTCAAAGCCACCCCACTAAGTACTCGGGGGTTTCCCTTTGTGGTCAATCTAGTTCCACATTCACATAACACAATAAAATTACACCTATCGGCCCAAATATTTTGGAACTCAATATACACTACCACATGGTCAACCCAAAACCTCTTTTGAAACAAGAAGAACACCAAGGATACTTATTAACATGTTCTTCAGCACTTGATCAATTTAATAAACAAGATTCATAATTTAGAAAACACTTCATACATTCACAAAAAAAATTACACTAGGTAATCACCCAATTCTTTTTAGAAACATCACTTTTAATCCATAAACATAACAAAACCATTAAAAAGGTTTCTCACCAACCACACACTTTATCAAACACACTCAAGGCCTAAAACACCAAGGCATATGTCTGACACAAAATGAATACAACATGTTTTCACAATGAATCTATTTTTCAATGTCACCACAATATAATTATTTTCCAACCTCAACTCTCACCTTAAAAAAAACTCATAAGACCCTTTTTAAAATACACCCCATTAAGACACACAAAACATAACCATTTTTTGTCACAAAATCCTAACCTAAAACATAACCATACCAAACCCTTAAAAAATATATTTTAACATCACTCTCACCATTTAACAAACCATTTAACCAAACCAATTTCATGCTTAAAAATAGGTTCTTCATTATTTTAGAAAAAATAATAACATATATAAGAAAAATAAATTCACAAAAAACATGACACGATGACTTACATTCAATTTTAAATCCTCTTTCAGCACACATGTACTTCAAATTCACATCAATAAAATTTTCTATTCCTCAAAAAATTCATTAAACACTTCCAAGGATTTATACAACAACACACACATAAATGAAAAGATGATATTTTTTAGGAAATATATATTTCATCAAATGATCATGCCAAAAAAATTTAAAACATAGTTCGAACCATGAAATTAAAGCATAAAATATGTTAAAATTAACAAAACAATCAAATTAAATTTTCTAGGAAATGCAAGGGAATGGAACCACCTACCTTCATGAAATTACATCTAAAAATTTGTTGTGTGACTCTATTTTCTCCTAAAATGCACAAAAAAAAAAATTCAAAATGAACCTTAAAAACAAGATATATAAAAATTCATTAAAATAGAACAAAATTCCAAACAATTTAGACCCTAAACAATATGAAACTATTACCCAAAACTCAAGAAAAGGAATAAAAACTAATCAAAATTAGAGGCACCTGTGGCGAATATATGAGAGGCTATCTGAACAAGGAAAGGAGTTCCCGAAGTGAGTTTTACTGGAAAATATGACCAAAAAAAGGAAGATCAGTTATTGGGAGGTAAGGGGAGTCATGCAGCAGTCCGGTGAGATTTGTGGCTATCCGGTGGGGAGAAGGAGGACACGCAATGGGGGTCAGGGAGGTGCGGCTTGGGTTAGGCGGTACGAGGTGAGATGGTCGACTAAGAGGGAGGTGGGGTGCTGGGCAGGTTCGCTGGACAGAGGTCATCCAAGGGGAGGCATGGGAACTGGGAGGAGGCTCTAGCTAAGGTGGAGGTGCGACGGACCAGAGAAGAGGCCAGGGGGAGGGTGCTAGCAGGAGAGCGCACTAGGGTTTGGCACGCAGGAAGAAAAAAAAGAGAAAAGTGATAAGAAAGAAAAGAAAAGAAAATAAAATAAAAGAAAATAAAATAAAATAAAGGGATAGAAGCCTAAAAAGTAGTCATAAATCATCCAAAAAAAATTAATAATAATAATAATAATAATGTCTTAAAACAATAATAAAATTATTATTATCATTAAAATAATTCAATAATTTTTTAACACTTTCCTTGTTTCTTTTAATTTTATCACTTTTCAATTTTAGTTCTTTATTAATTCATTATATTTAATTAATTGATAATTGGTAGGTCACACGGGGGCCTAGGTAAGTCCACGCGGTTTCCTAATTATGCTTCACCCAAGCATTGGACACTATCAAGCCCTGAAAACCCATTTATCGACCAAAATTCAAAATTCACCCATGACTCATCCCACACCTCGACAGAATATTTTGAAGCCAAAAATAACAATAAAAGTTATTGTAACTTAATATAATATTAATAACAACCTAATAAAATTTATATTCTTAACACTATTAATAATAATAAAAATAATATCTTCAAACAATATTATTATTATTATTAAAATAATTCCTTAAATATTTTTATTACACTTCTTATTTTTATTTTATTTCTATTTAATTATTCGTTATAATTTTTTAATTGCGTTAAACATCGGGAATGTCATGAGGTGAACCAGGTGAGGTCACGTAGTGACCCAGGTGAGGCAACATGGCTTCGACCGCAGTGTGCTGGACATAGTTAAGGCCAAAACATGTGTTTTTAAATAGGAACTCAAAGATTTAAGTCGATCTTCAAACCAAACCACCCGATTCCCGGAAAAATTAAGAAGATAATTTATTTTAAATATAATGGTGTGAAAAAAAGTATTTAAGAAATCACTTTTGAAATTAATACCATAAATATTTACTATTTTGAATATTAATATAATATTCTGAGACTAGAGGTGTTCTTATAGAATTGTTTATTATAGTTTAATCAGTGGAAGAAACTAATTTAGAACTCATTCAAGAGGATAACTCTTTCGATTATACTCATATTAGATCAATGCACTTTAATTTACCCTCTAATTTCACTGAAATGATTTTATATACCTCTGATAAATTCATACATGCTTCCTTTGATGGACGAACTTTATCTCAGTGAATTTAATTAAATCATTCTTTATAATGTGTAAACAAATTTTCACATACACAAACTCCCAAATAACTTAAAGGAGTTTCTCATCAATGGTTTTCTAGGAAACATAATATCTTTCACTTAGAATTTATCCACATAACATACATCATTGATGACTTTTTATTGGTATGAAACTTATTATATACTTTTTAGGGAAAAACATATGGCACCAACCCAAATATGAAATCAAGTATTTACCTTGAAAATACCATGAGATTTATATCTTATAAGTAGTAGGTGCGTTTAAGGATTTATCATGAATACTTGGTGTAAATTGTAGAGATTTTATGTTTGTTAAATGTAGTATCTATGGGGTTTTATTCCATTTCTTGTGTGGCTGAACTACTTTAGTAGGGTTATGAAGTTTTTATTTTATTCTTTATATGGTTAGTTTAGACTTATTTTGGGCTACGGTTTAAGTTATTTAGTTGTATCTTATTTTATACACGCATGATTCATTTTCAATTTTCAATTTTATTTCATATTAATTTAATAATATAGATTATAAATGGTTGTAAGTTAATTTTTTAGGAAGGTTTTTTTTACTTGTATGGTGATTTTGTGTCATACTGTTTTTCCAGGAATTTATACTAAACCCCAAAATTTGTTTTTGATGAAAAAAGAATGTTATATTTACAATATATTTAATTTAATTCTTCATGAACTAATAGTAATCCTATAAAAAATATATATTTGGGATAGATAAAATGATTTACCATGGTTTATCATTAAACTCACATCATTCATCATGGTCAAACATGATGATCTTTAGATCAATCAAATAGTTCCTTAAATTGATTACATTGTTATGATTAATTTTATATATAATGAAAATGAATTCCTATGTTCGAATATGTAATCTATACCACTAAACCTTATCTATTAGATAACCATTTTTCATTCCAAACTCTATAAACCCACAAATAAATTATCAAAAATGATTCTTTGAATATTCAAAAACCATTTTTATTGACAAATTGAACAATAATTTAATTATAAGTAAGAAGGATAAAACAATTTATTCATTGGAGTATATATATATCATGATTTACCATTTATATGATGTATAAACCTATTTTATTATATGCATTATTTTTTGGAATATAATAATGTGGAATTTGGTCTAAATATTTTTTAAATTATAAAAATAATGTATTCATAGAGTATTATTTAATTAAATGTGGAATTATTTTTATTCCAATACATTGGTATTATTTTATTGGAGTTTTTAATAGGAATGGTTATTTAGAAAACCATATGTGTTTCATGGGTGATGTTCCTACACATTTTACTCATAATCTCAAGATTTTAGTTAATGAAATCTATCTTTTTATGTATGGAATTAGATATGTGATCTTTTTTATCCAAAACAATGTTATATATAATGTATGGAGTTACAAAATATATGTTATGTATTGTTAATTTGATATTTTTTATAAAAAAACTTATATGATTCCTTATCTTATTTGGGATTTCATGGGAAAAACACACTTAATATATGTTATGATTTTTATGGAATTTTTTACTAAAATAAACTATATACACTTTGTTTTCTTTAGTTTTCTAATTTCATATGATAATTTATCTATGATTTAGTGATTATTGATATTGTTTTTTGGGGTATTTTTTATACATTTTTATTAGTTTTATCTTCTTAATTTTTTATTTTTTTTAAAAAAAAATATATTATGATGTTTTCATTATTTTACCATTATCTATGAAAAAAAAATTATATTATTATTATTATTACTAGTTTTTTATAATAAAAATTATGATTTATCTATTTCATTATTCTTTGTCGATATTTAAAATTGAACATATATTTATTTTTTTAATAATTTTTTTATATAATATGTTTTATATTTTTATAATATATTTCATATAAGAAATGAATATATCGCATGGCATTTATTTTAATCATTTTTTAAATTTATCATGTTTTATGAATTTTTTATGTTTTTTTATTCATAACATAATGTATGTTTTCTAATAAACTTCTTAATTTTTTATAACATAACATTATTTTACGTTTTTCTTATTTGATTATATAAAAATAGTTAACAATATATTTGGTTTTTTATATTTATTATCTTTTTTATTACAAATAAGTTCATTATCTATTTTTTCCAATGATTAAAGATACTTTTTTTATTCTATTAAAATATTTTTCTAATTTTAAAACACTATTTTTTCATTTTTTATATGAATTTAATATTAAACATAACACAAAACTTATGTTTCTCCTTTTTATTTGTTAGTTTTAACAATATAGCATGTATTCATTTATTTATTGACAAAATATATGTTCTTTTAATTTTTTATATTTGTATATGTGAATATTTTTTATATTTTTAATAATTTTTTATATAAAACAATTAAATATATATATATATTATTCCATTTACATTTTTTTAATTATTACAATGAAATTTTGGGATGTAATGCCCCCTGATCTTGGAATATATTTTTTTATAAATTAATAAGAGGTTCGAGGGCATGCTCTACATGATAAACAAAACTAAAATGAGTCACTACATATTAGATGCATATTATTAAAACAATTATAAGAATAATAAAAAATGATGTAAAAAATTGATTTTACACAAATCAAATTTCACAAAAACTGTAGGATAAATAATTACTATGATTTACTAAAAAAGGATCATCATTTATCAAATAATCATTTCTCTAAATTCATAGTATATTTTATACGGATAAATTAAATTAAATAATATTATTATACTATTTTAATATATTAACTGACATTAATTATATTATAAATTGATATAAAATAATGTTAATGACACTAAAAATTTAAAAAATCATTTTCAATAAAATAATTTATTCTTCATATTTATATTATCATTAAAAAGTTAAATTTATGAATTTTATAACATGGACTTTTTAAATTATAAATTATGTTTTATTCAATATTTTAAATTTCTATATGTTTTTTATTGGATTTTTCTTAAATGGGTTTTAGGTTAATTGTTTAACACACATTTTTTGTCGTAAAATGTAAATTTCATGATATATTAATTATATAATGGATAGCTAATATTTTAAAAAACATTTTAAATGAAAAAATATGAATTTTATAAGAAATTATATACATTTAAAAAAATATATAAAATATAGAAAATATATGAATTACGTTTTATATAATTTATTATTATTTTCCAATAAAAATTATTCTTTATCTTTTCATTTAATAAAATATTATTTTGGAAAAATTAAATTATAAATTACTTGAACACCCCATGGAAATTAGTATTCTATAATAAAAATATTCACATTACAAATATATAAATCTTGAATAAATTTATCCTACAAAAATAATTTAATTATAAATATCGTCTTTTAAAAAAAACTTTTTCTGGGAAGTATCTTCACAAACTGCGAAACATTATCTTCTCCCCACTATAAATTTTATATGGTAATGTTATTTTCATATTCTAAATAATTATATTAAATGTAGTTAATAATTTATACATTAATTTTGGCCATTGAACTTGATTGCAGAGGTTAAAAATGAGATAATATGCTAAGAGTAATGTTTTTGTAAATTTTTTTTCCTTGAGATCTATTAAATATCCACCAATTGTTTAAATTTTTATGGTGTATATACTACCAATTTATATCATTTTATCATTTTACTTAAGAAATTATTGGTATATAAAAATCCATCTTATGCCATACCTTTCTTGGGTTTATGATTCGAAAGAAAATGATGTTGTAAGAGTTTTTTATTAAGTCAAACCCCCATTATTTGAGATATAATTTTTCATCTTAATATTCTTACTTTTAAACATTATTCCCCACCCCTAATATTTTATATTAAACATTATCTTTATCTCTCAGGTACATATAAATTTCAATTCAAATCATCTATCAGGATGAATTTCTTCCCTTATAAAATCATGACATTATGATGAATAATTCAAATTCTCTTTAAGAACGATATTCCTTCAATGTAAATATTTTAAATTTCCACCAAATATATCCTTTATATTTAAAAAACTAAATATTTTTTATCTCATTGGAACTTCATATTTCCCTTATAATATTTTAAAAAGGAATAATTATTACTTTGGTTTCACTATGTGATTTCAACAAAAGTATATTTCCATATAAAAATACTTTTACTTCCATAATAATTTTTTTATATAATACTCAATATTTCCTTGAGACTATATTTATGTTCTTTTAATATATCAATTATTAAATGTTCAAATTTAAAATTAATTTTTTTAAAAATCCATGACTTCAATATTTTGGAACTAACTTTTGAATGAAACTCGTAACATAAAATTTATTTGATAATGTTAAAAATTATTTTTCAAATATCTTGTTAAAATTTTTCTATGTAAACACATTCTTCTACAATTATGGAAATTATTTTCAATTATTTTTACATTAATTTATATAAAACAGTTTTAAAAATAAAGATAATTCATAATTATTTTAAAATTTAAAGTGATGTTTTTTATTATTTTTCAAATTGACTTGCACAATGATCATGAAAATTTAATTTTCATCCTTTTAAAAAATCCTTAACAATAATTATTTTAGAATATGGATATTTTCTTACAACACCATTAAAAATGTGTCCCTAGATGAATTATTAAATTTTCAATGTCATTATTTAAGATATACATATCTTTTCCATTTGTTAATTAAGTGATTTTTGAAATATGTATGTTTATATGTTCTATTGGGATAAAAATGTGTGGGAAATTTTTATTAACAAATGGGGTCTAATATAACCCAATAATAAATTGGTTGAAGTATTATATATCATGTTCACAAAATGGGTACATGGTTAGTAGTTCTAGTCTAAAAGGGTTAATGGGTAGTATCCCAGTCCCAGGAGGGTACACAGTTAGTATCCATAGCCCATGACAGTACAAAAGTTATAGAAAATGTTCAATAAGGTTTGTGGGTTATTTTACCAAAACCCAGATGGTGCACAATTTGTAGACATAGCCTAAGAGGGTACATCAGTAGAAACAAAATTCTGGGAGGGTATACATGATGATTTTACATTCCATATAGGGTGTATGGATTATTAGCCTAATCCCACTATGTTATGAGAATCATGTAGTAATTCCTACTCCACTATGATATAAATTCATACACTTTCACTTATTCCAAATTTCTAGGTTATATTCATATGGTATACTAACATGGATAAATTTTATTGTCTCTTTATTCTTATAATATCCCATCTCCCCTTACCACTGACCAACGCTCGAACTAGAGGAACACTGCATGATCTCATGTACACCTCGCCATATTCCAAGAGCTTCTAATTAACATTAGAGGTATATGTTGATATTTTGGTGTGACTATACCAACCTATATATGCATTAACAATAACAATAATAATTAAATAGGAAAATTTCATTCAATTTCATCATAAAAAAGTACAAAAAAATAAATTAAAATATGATATTAAGTATAAAGATAAGACATATTCCATACCAACATACGTCCCACTATACTGGTCACACATTAAAATAAAAAATATATTGAAATATAAGGATCCCTCAAAAATATATATACCCATGTTCCATGTATAATTAATCAAGGTGTGAGTAAAACTCAATAGGTAATCATTAATAATATACATTAAAAACTAGCCTATAAATTGTTCATTAAGATGCGTTTTAATGTAACAAAAATTCAACACCAACCATTAAAAATATGTAAAACTTTAATAAAATAATAAGTCAAACCCAAGGTATAGGATCCCACCAAGAACCCTACATGTTTTTTTAGATTGTACCATAGTGTCTCTCAGAATTTCATGGTGACCAGGCATATCACCTCCCATCTAGGGGTAATATACTTATCCCTCATCCCAAAAAGTGGAAACTGATAGTAGTTTAACCATCCCTTGGGTCCCGGAATCCAACCCAGGGCTGTGTTTCCCCCCCAGCAATAACCATCACATTCATCATTCTAAATCATGTGTTCAAACTATGTTTAACCATCATTACCATGAATCCTCCTTGGGTCTATGTTGAGCTCTAGTTTCACCATAAAATCTAATCATGCACCCGAGGACAATTTTCAACCCAGATTTAACCATCAATACCAATAAATCACCTGAGGTCCATGTTCACCCCGAATATAACCATTACAATCCCTAAATAAAAAATCCTTCATCATTATTGTATCACAAAAGATAAATTGGGATAAGATGTGAGATCATGTAACATGTTTATTTCAAACTAAAATCATAATTTCCATTACTGAATCCATTCAATAAATATTTTAAATTTAATGTCCAAAAAAATTCAAACATATTTCCATTATACCAAAAAATGTTGATAAATTATAATTTCCCATTTCAAATGACGATCAAACCCCATTTAAAATTACTTTACATTTTCAAATACCAGTTGAAATGACAAACTATTTTCAAAAATAATTTCAAATTTTTGAGGAAAAAATCAATTTCAAAACCTCATTTTCCAAACCAAAATTATTATTACATTTTAAAATAACAATATTCATCATAAAATCCAATACAAAATATTTTTTTTAAATAAACACACAAAACCTTATAAAGGGGTACTCCAATGGGATCACCACCTACCTAGGTTCAAATAAGTCAAAAGGGGTGTTGTACTAAGTCAAAGACATTCAAAATATTTAATTTTCAATAACATAAATAATTAAAGTCACATAAATAAAAACACCTCACATGAACTTGGGAGATACTAAATGATAGTGGGTTAGTTTTAGGTACTTCATTCCTCATTTAGGGAAATTTAAAAATTTATTTACAACTTCAGATATCTCTACCAAGAATCATTAATTAAATTCCACGATTTATTATATCAATTCAATATTTTATGCGAATTAGAACAGCTAGGTCATGTCAAAAAGTGATAATTTCTCAATTATAAGATTTACAATAAAGTAATTAATAAATACAATCTAAACGTGTAGAAACATCATATAACTCACAAAGACTTATTTTTCTATTGAAACATCATTCCATGGGGTGTCTTCCACCCTTATCACACCCCTAATCACAATAAGAGACAAATCCCAAAACTATGGAAAACTTATTACAACCATATTAATTATAATTTGGAAAACAATATATGAAAAACTAAAATATACACATACCCAATTAATTCTATAAGAACCTGAATGCTGATTAAATCTTGGTTTATCCTCTTCCAAGGCTTCATGAAATCCCCATGAGATGTGGGTGATTCCACTATACACTATTGGAATATCCAATGATAACCTAGGCCAGAGAATACTAATTTAAATTAATAGGAAGAGGAGGAAAATGAAGGCCAACCAAGATATATAAATTTCTTGAATCAATTATAAATTTTTTTGGAACACAACCCTATATGGGGATAGAAAATAATAAAAAAGGTGTAGGAGAACCCCAACCTCTTGAGGGAAAATTAAGAAGAATTAAGGGGCTTCCCCCTAAAAATCACGAAGATTAAAAAGATTCATTTTATTCAAAAAATCAGTATAAGAACCATATATTCTCTGAAAGCATTTGTCGACCCCTCTCTAGGGCCCACCCATATTCACAAATGGCTCATCAGACAAATGATTATCCCCATAGGCCAACACAGTTTCTTTTAGTGTGTTTTCTAATCACTTGTATACACCCTAGGAAACATCCGAGGAGGTCACCCATATTGATTACCACTCCATGTAAAACATCTTTAATTATCCAAAAATGAAAGATACACCTTTTTTACATGGATAATAACATTTTGACTTTAACCCTTTCTCGTTAAGGGGTGTTACATTCACACCCCTATAAGATTACAATGTGCTCATTATTAAAGCATTATCTTAACCCAAATAGTGACACCAATATTCCAACTACTTTCTTACTTTGATACCAATGTAACAATTAAGCCTTATAGGGACAATTGTTTCCCCAAAATAATAGGTTTTCCTCAAAATTAGGCCTACCCACATTCTTGTAAGGGTCATCAGACTAGTGATTATCCCCACAAGATAATAACTATTCACACAGTGTGTTTTGTCTTCACTTGAACATCCCTTGAGTAACTTCCTATGAGGTCACCCATCTAATATAATGTTTAGGTTAAACCTCATTAACTATAGAATTGTAATCTGGTTGGATCATGAAATGAATGTTTCACCAAGTTGATAATGATAATAACATTTCACATTTTCACCCTTTAACATTATATGTTGTTACATTTATACCCTTTAATAACCTCACTGGATAGTTGGTATTAGGACACTGGATATACCAAGAGACTAGGTAGAATTATTTCCCACAATCCAACCCACTAGCTTGCTAGTGAATCACCAATGGTTGGCTAGTGGCTACATGCTACCACCACCATGCATTCCAACCACCCCAACCTTCCCCTAAAAAATACCAAACTTCTCAGATACTATTTTAATATCTATTCTAAGTCTATAAAAGTTTAGCTACCTATACTATTTTTATTTAATTAAAACCCCTGTTCAAAAACATGAAATTTCCACTAAATAAAAATTAAAATTTCCCTTAAATATCATACCATCCATATATACACACGGTATTAAAAACACCCCACTATTGCACTTATTTTACTTGAAAAGATCCAGTGATCATAAAACTCTAATAGCTCACATATGTTGGTCATTAATTTTATTTCAAAATGATTTATTCAGTTCCAAAATAATCATGCACCATTTATGAACAAGACTAAATTCAATATTCTCATACCTATAAAACTTGATCTGATGCTCATAACCTCTACCAAAACCCCTAGATGTGGCCTACACAATCCCATCCTTCACAATATATGATCACTTAATAACTTAACACAATAGCCGAGATATAGTTCTCCCCACTAAAATATATAGTTCATAACAACTAGTTTACAATCAATAGAATTTCCACCCACGGTATTACCTATTGAAATATCCTTCCTATATTCCAAATACACACCTGATGTAGTCCTCAGATTTTTATGCCAGAAAAAAAAAAACACTAAAACAACATTAGAATAACCTTATATTCTTGAATCTAATATAAAATTGGAATTCTACTACCATCAATTCAAAAAAAATCACACGTTTTTATTTCATCCAAAAAATATAGACAAATTATTGAAACAACCTATCATACCATAAATGATGTGCCTAATGAAATTCCCAACCGACCATATCTGATTACACAAGAGACGAAAATTCAAACCATCTTTGTTCAATTTTATCATAATGTTTCTTAGAGGAACCCACCAAAGATCTCAAAAATTCACTCCGCTATAGTTAATAAACATTCAAGGCACAATATGGACATTCAAACACACTCACTAATGACTATGACTAAATCACTTTATAACTCCATGGTTAAATTCTCATTTGAACACACCTATCATTGCACATGAATATGACCACCACCCTACCCTTACTCGATCACATTTAGTTTTTCCATTTTCATCTCTACTAAAATGTCGATGGTCATATTTGAACCATCAATGTTTTTCCAAAATACTCATGAATGGTTCCCCTGCACTATGGGACACCCCCTAGATTACACAAATTTGATCATTGAACACCATAACTAAACCTTAGATTGCTCTATTTAAATGGATCATTATCAGACTGAACCCATTTTAAACATTTTATAAGAACTGATGCATTACTAAACCATGAAATTTGGTTCATAATCTACCACCTGGAGCCAGATTCCCATTTTAGTAGTACTCAAGTCCCTTTATTCAATGGCTTCAAAATTCCAAGACAACTACAAAAAACCTCTTTCCCCAAACCATGACCCTACACAGACCAGGTCCTTTCAACCATGACCAACCTCACACTCACAAACATAGAAGTTCCCTTGTCATCACATCATTTTTCTAAACACAAAAATCATAGACCACGCCTTATCCATCCCAAAACACATTGACTCGACGTTTACAACCCCATTATTTCTCAAGATCTAACATAATACATGAGACAATTTTGTATCCCCATCTCAAAGGATCATAATCCATGGTACTCACAAAATTTGAAAACCTAAGGGAGCATCAAAACCATCAAACATATATTAGTGTCATCTCCACTTGTTGTTATCACTTATACCACTCCTCGAGAGCCTCGTCAATGCTCCAATTCTAAACATGTATCATGCTTCTCCCATGAAATTTTCATATCATACTAGGCGATGATATATGTTAACCTCTGAATATTATAAAGTTTCACCACAACAAATTCACATTCAAATTATATACAACAGCATATGTACATTTCAAAATTCTCATTGAGGCCCCTAGGATTCATTTTCACAAGCATCAAAATAAAACTCTCTGGTCATTGGATCAGGCACAACCACTAATTGATTCCTGTTTCAACTGAAACATGATTATCTAGTGTGCATGACTAAATATCCATTTAAACATAATGTGGAAACCTATAAAGAAACCTAAACCATATTGTAACTAGAAGCGTGTACCCACTGCATCTATTTCTCCTTATCCTTAATAGAGCATAATGGGTGCATACTCCCCTAAAACCTTGTCACAACTCATCACATGCCTCCAAGAATTTCATGATACAAGAGATGGCTGACAGTGATATATGGAACGTCAATCCCATCATAGAAATATCTCCCTTAGAACCCCTATTTAAAAAATGGTACTTCACTTATACCATGGTTTAGATCACAATACCATGCTTCACAACATCATCCCAAAACCATGGGTTTCCACTTATTCTTTGACGTGTTTCAATCTCATCCACACACTTATCCACCACCCAACACCCTACCGAAGCCAAAAAAGTCTAACTGCATTCTCACCATGTACCAAAATCACCTATAGAAAGAGAGACAAACACCCAAATAGTCACGACTTACCATGCAACTCCCAATACCAAATACCTAAAGGTGCATTCACATTAAATAATTCTTAAGAAATGACTATTTCTATTTCATATATGTAGTGAAACATCACATGAAACGATCTTATACCCCAAGGTACCTACCTATGGTTTCCACATTAATTAAACCACTTATGATGAGCCAACCCCTTTAATGGGTTTTCATCATTAGAAATCCAAACAATAACCAATTAAGGCATAAGTAAAGTCTACAGAGACTTGTTACCCTACTTATTCTAAATGTCGACTCTTTGGTCTCGACCACTTGGTCCGACCACCTGGACCACTAGATAGGTCTCAAAAAAATCACAACCCACAAATAATTACCTCCACAGCCATGTCAAAACATCATAGAATACAACATGTCAAAATACTCACTCAAGTGTCTCACAAACCACACATGAACATCAATCGTCTCATGTCAAACCAATAATCATCATGTAATAATTGTAATCTAGTATCCAACTAACGAACTTCTCCCTTGAGGATCACATCCCACTAGTCACCACTGTCTCAACTAACAACATTTTCCAAGATGATCAATTCCAATGGTCCATAATCATTAGGTTTGGTCAAGTAGAACTTCATTCCATGATATACAAGAAAACACCACGATATTTTTCAATAACAACAAATAGAAAAAAAGTAAATAATGACACCGACACGGGGCTAATTAATAGGGAACTAAATTTCCTTTAACGGACTCTTACAATATATACACCTCCATTTCCATAAGGGACATACCACCACCATCACTAAAGGATTTGTTTGAAATTCCATTAAAATAAAGATGTGTATACAAGTTTTCCCAAATATATTGAATGAAACCATTTACTTATATGAGAAAACATCATATGAGAAGTTAATGACACATTATATAGATAGGACTAAGCCTTAAAAGAAGATAATCACACAAGCTTGCCTATATCACATGGATCATATGTGCTTGATATGAAGAATTATATATATCTAGCCTCTATAAGAGTAGAGGGAAAGTACACTAAATTAACACTTTCTAATGGACTAAGATCCCAAATTCAATAACTCATAATACATAAATCTAAAACCACATAGGCATTACATATGGTGATAATCCACTATGGGAAAATTATTTTTTGTGATGGGGAAGCCACCAATCACAAATATTCCATCGATGAAGACTATTTTGGATTGGAATTATATCATGTTGCAAATAATCTGTTAAAAAATTTTTTTTTGAAGAGAATATATTCCCATCGCAAAAACATTTGGCATTCACTAAACAACAAACCATGGGAAGACTATTTGCGATGGGAATATACCCCTGTGACAAATAGTGTCATGTTAGTTTGGTTATTTGCAATGGGACCTGTTGAAAATACATTCTATTATTTTAGGTTATTTGTTATGTGGCAATGTCCCGACGCAAATAGATTGTTGGAAGAGGGAATTTGTAATTGGACCCGTCAAAATTAATTTTTAACGACAACCATAATTAATGTTGCAGACAATATTTTTGAAGGGTCCTCTCGTCAATACTATTATTTGTAATTGGGATCCTGTCTCAAATTATCTAACCTATATATACCCCCCAATTTTTTTCATTGCTTAATTCTCTAAACTTTTATCTCATTCTATACTCCCATCTTATTAAGTTTAAATTTATAAGGGTTTTATTCTTTATAGAGGAGAAGCTTTCAAATTTTCCATCTTCTAAAAGATTTTGTTTGAATGTATTTATTTAATACTTTTATTTTTTTATTAATTTATTTTACATTATATTAGTAATAATTATTATTTACCAGTAGTAACTAAATTCATTTGGAAGTTTTTAGTTTTATTTTTGTCTAATTTTTTTAGAAATATTTAATTTTAATTTGAATTATTATTTTTAATTCAAATTAAATAGTTTTAATTTTCAAATTTAGTTTTAATTATCAATGATTGGAAATAATTAGTAATAATTATTAATAATTCAATGTAATTAATAATAATTAGTTGTAGTTGGTAATAATTAGTGGTTATTAGTAATATTTAGATTTAATTATTAATAATTAGTTGTAATTTGTAATACTTAGTGGAATTTAGTAATAATTAGTAAAAATTAGTTAAAATTAGTAATAAATTGTAATTATTAGTAACTAAATGTTATAATTAGGTGTAATTAGTAGTAATTAGTTGTAATTTTAAAAATTAACAGCGATTTGTTATAAAATAATAAAAATTAGTAAAAAGTTGTAGTAAATAGTATTAATTAGTTTTAATTAGTACTAATTATTAGATAATTTGAAAAATTATTTATAAATTGTCATAAATTAGCAGACATTAGTAAAAATCAGGGGTAATTAGTAATGTGTACAAATTATAAAAAATAGTAATAATTAGTAAAAAATTGTCATAATTAGTAAAATTATGATATAAGTTGTAATTTTGATTATTAATTTGTAATAATTCATAAATATTAGAATTAATATTAAAAAGTAGTTTTAATTTTAATAATTAGTTATAATGGATAATAATTAGTAACAATGTTTTATAAATAGTGATAACTAGTAATAATTAGTCGTAATTTGTAATAATTTGCTATAATTGCTAATAATTAGAAACATTTACAAATATATTGTTATAAAAAAATTAAATATAGTAATAATTAGTAAATATTTGTATAAATGTGTCAAAAGTAGTAATAATTGGTAAACATTTGTGATAATTAGATATAATTAACGGTAATTACTAATAATTTGTAGAAATTCATAATAATTAGTGGTAATTAGTAATAATTAGTGGAAATTAGTAATAATTAGTGGTAATTAGTAATAATTAATAGTAATAGTAATAATTAGTGGTAATGTGTAATAATTAGTAATAATTAGTAATAATTAATAAAAATTTCTATAATTAGTGGTAATTAGTACATATTAGTGGTAATTAGTACTAATTAGCTATAATTAGTAATAATAAGCTATAGTTACTAATAATTAATTTTAATTAGTCAAAAATATAAATATTTAGTAATTTATTGCCATGAAAAAATAGAAATTAGTTAAAATATGTAACAATTAGTAAAAATGGGACAAAATTAGTAATAATTAATGATAATTATTAATAATTAGTGGTAATTAGTAATAATTAGTATAAAATAGGGGTAATTTGTAATAATTAGTTGTAATTAGTAATTATTAGATGTAAATAGGTAATAATTATCTATAATTACTAATAATTAGTTTTAATTAGTAAAAAAATTATTGTTTTAGTAATAAATTATTATAAAAAAATACAAAATAGGTAAATGATAAATAATTAGTAAATATTTGTAAAAAAACTAAAAATTGGAATTATTTACTAAAACATAGTGATATTTATAAAATATTATTGATAATTTGAAAAACAAAATATGTGTGGTAGTTAGGATGTGAGGTGTCAAGGGAGGCAACGGTAGTAGTAGGATGAGAAGATGTGTAAATGAGTGGGAATGGTTGACATATAAATTAGTGTAATGACTAATTTATACGTGGATAAAATAAATTGGACTCATCAACTAAAAATTATATAATTTATAATTTACACCATTTTTGTAAATAATAGAATTTCCAATCATTAGGTTATTAGAAATGACCAATTTTAGAAAACCATGTCCAAATTTTCCATTTGGTTTTTAAAACCAAGGAAAGAATGATATGATGCATCGATGGAAAAAACATGAGGAGGATATGCATCAATGGAAGGAGCATCAAAATGAGTAGTTTATGTAGTACATGAGATAGTTATTTTTAATTAAAAATATTTTGTTTAAGTAAAAATTATTAATAAATTAGTAAAAATTGGTGATAAATTGTAAAAATTAATGTAAAATCTCCACAATTATTTAAAATAATTAGTAATTAAAAATAGTAAAAAAATAACAGTAATTAGTATGATATTAATTTAACCCCTAACTAGTAACTATCTCAATTTTATGAGTAGTTGAAGTCTTCTAAAGTTTAATTATATCCTCATTGAAAAATAAAAAAATTTAAAGTATTTTAAAATTTATGGTAATGAAATTAGATAATAGAATGTAAAAAAACTATTTAAATTAGATATTTTCATTGTTTATAACATTTTCACCTAAAAGAAATGTGTTTCCTACAAATTTCTATAAGATAAAGAGTCAGTGATGTAATTTGGGTATTTGATACTAAAAGATTCATTAATGTTCAAATGATTGCATCTTATTTTAAAGTGAAAATGAGTCATTATTCACTTCTCCTATATTTAAAATGTATACTTACAAAGGGGATCAACTACGGATTTATGGATTTATCCCTGTAATGGAATTGAGGAATTGATTACTTTCACCTATATTGAATCATTTATTTATGTCTTAGAACACATCGTCATTGATTTCATGAAATAAAATCAATATTTTAACCAGTACAAGCTTAAATCATCCCACTACCAGTGATTCATGAAATTTGTTTGACCATGTACATCTGTCTTTTTATTCAGATGATCAAAATGTGTGACTTGGAATTTCTAATGATGTTTTCTATCTATTTGGTTCTTACAATAGTTAATATTATTGTTGTCCCATATTTATAACCTTGAACAAATTACCTCATTGAATATTAGTGAATGAGCCATATATATTTTAAACATTATTAATTATTCTTCATTAAAAACATAACATTGATTTTAATTTGAATCCATTGATTGATGAGTAAAATTTAATGTGGAGTAATTGTGTCCGGACATATGATATTTTTATAAAACAAAATTTCCTAATAAAAGCTACATTGATGTGAAAAATTATTAACTTTCCACCATATGTCATGTTTTTTGGTGGGAGTAATTATCGTCCAAAATCATTTCTATATTGTATGATAGATATAAAATCACTTATTCTCTTTAATGGAAGAAAACATTTTTTATTCGGCTGTCATAGAAGATTTCTTCCTACCGAGCATCCTTTTTAGAGGAGAAAATATCAATTCAGAAAATGTAAAATTGAATGATATGAACCACTAAAAACGATCTTAGGTATTGAGTTAAAATCAATTGTCTCTTCATTACCTCATATTACCTTTAGACTGTATATTTTCTAACAAAAAGTAGATGAATATGGGAAAGAACACAGTTGGATAAAATAGATCATTTTTTGGTCTCTTCCTTATTGGTCTTGTTTTTTTGTTTTTCACATGTTATATCTCATACATATTGAGAATAATTGTTTTGATAATATATTTTATACTATTTTGACAGACCCACTAAGAACGAAGATAATGTAATTGAATGAATATAGCATGCCCAATTTTCCAGGAGACCAGAATGTGAACAATTTGAAAATGATAGATTATAAAAGTTAATGAATCCAAAAGAACCTTATAAAATTTACAAAGATTTTTTTAGTTTTTATTGGATTTTAGATTTGAGGATTCGAGATGGTTATGCTTTAATTTTTCTTGATTTATCATAAATTATCATATTAATAGATTAAAAAGTCATGACTGCAATTTTATAATGTAAAGACTTATACCAATTGGATTTAGAGTTTTATTGAGTTCAATGATTTGAGATTCACTATTTAAAATATTATAATTTTTTAGAAAAATTTATGTGGTGAAAAAATACTAAGATTCACTAAGTAGACTGCATGAATATATTATTTGAATTTTATAAATTTTAGAAGAAATATTACCTCTCAGTTTCATTAATGTAATGAAATATTTTATATTACATTTTCTACATGAAAAAAATTGAGGCCTAGTTTAGTTCTTATGGGTGTACCATTTTGAGAGAAGAATGAAGAAATTGAAGAAAATTGAGTTTAAGAAGGCATCAGTAGAAGAATCAATTATTAATGCTTATTTATAGGAGGAAATTTCTATATTAGTCTCTAATTATTTAATATATGGATATTCCTCTAAACATAATTTCATGTTCTATAAAGAGGAAAATTATGATGATGAAATGAACAATAAATTATTAGTTTTTAATCAACTTCAAATTGTCTTTGGTGGAGTTCATAAATGATGGATTTCATATGATGAACATCATAGGGATTATACATATGTTGTTCTTAAATATTAACAAATTAAAGCATTTATAATGTTAGTTCCCCTATTACTTGTTATATATTTTTTATTTAAATTAATATTAACTTATTTTTATATTATATGATAATCATATCAGGAAACACTTTCCATAAATTATAGTATCATCTCTCAAAAAATAGACTAAAAACACTTTTTCATACTAAATCAAATACATAGAAAGTAAATTTATTATTATTTAATGTATAAATTCTCTTTATTGCAAGTTACATTGATATTTGTTTTCATATTTTAAGGTATGATAAAATACTGATAAAATTGATAATCGATTTCTTGTATTGGGTAACCCACCATCTGAAATGGTTAAATCATACAATGAATTTGTGTTGAATATATTTTGATTTTATAATTATTTACATGGGAATAAAATTAATAGTAGTGTTTTCTTGAGAGGATATTATCATAGAGAAAGTGAAATTGACTATTAAGGCATGTTGGATGAAATAATCGATCTGTGTAATCAAGGAGAAAATCATGTAATGATGTTTAAATGTCATTTTTTGGATACTGATAGAGGATTTCATGTTCATCAACTCTAATGAATCATTTATATTAAATATAAAATAATTCTTGTGGTAAATAATAAAAATATTATTAGGAACATAAAATTAATAATTAAAAATATTATGATACTTTAAGATAGTTAAGTGACTGGTGGAGCATAATAAAAATTAAATCACCTGAAAATAAATTTATAGAAAGTTAATATAGTTCTACTGAAGTACATGGAATTTAAATTTTTCAAGAGCCTACTCCAAATCCATTTTTCTAAGAAGATATATGAATATTGATGATGACACCCTATAGTTATGGGTCGATGGTGACAATGATATTATTGATGTAACAAAAGTATTTGAAATATTAGGATATGATGTAGCTAAAACTCTTATGGAAATTGATGAAAATTACTAGGAATATCAATATATTTACACCATCATATACTAAGATGATGATAAAAATTGGAAAATTTTAATGATAGTTATAAACATATATAATATATATCTATATATAACAAATTTTTTAAACTATTTTATAAGATTAATTTTGTGTTTTGGATGGACAAAAAGAATATATTTGATCTGATTTGTGAGTTGTAGGCATCTCCACTTCCTGGTGACAAGTATGATATTGCATCATACTAGTGGGTCACTAATGATTCAGAGGGATCATGGTCATGACAAAATGATGATTATAGATTGTATCCTCGAGCGACACCCACATATAGAGTTCAATACATGTATGAATATGTATGTTTAGTTGTGTACCAAACAAGTACAACCAGAAGAAATGATTTTAAACATTTATTTATAAGAATGTAAAAGTATGGAAAAGTGGAATATGGGGTCAAACAAAAATAATTTCCTACACCTACCAAAATCTGGTCTAGAGATAACAGTACAACATTTCATTTCCATAATTAGATTCAACACCAATATCCCACTCATATTGATACATATCCCGATTACATTTTTTAAGTATATCTATATCTACCTTCTTGGGAACCTTAAACGATGATCAGGTAGGAACTTTCCTAGGATTATTGGAATAATCCTTGCATAGTATCCTCTTTATGGGAGCTGAGGTGAAAACTTCACTATTATTCATCATTGTCTTACCACATATTATTTCATCATTATAAGTGGAATGTCCACCACTTCCTGAGGCCCTAATCAGGGTAATGAAATTCCCCTTAAAAATCTAAAAAATGTTACCCCATTTCGTAGATAATTCAAATGATAGAAATAGCTTTTGGATTTCATGATGATAGTCGACATGTTGGTGTGCATCATTTTAATTTGAGACATCAACCTAAGAGTGATCAGAGGTCATCAATCTTAGGGACCTTGTAAGGGTATATTAAATTGAGGGATCCTCTCTAACCAAATCCAATCAATTATTAGAGGGACCACTATGACCTAGATCCAGAGACAAATCCACCAGTATTCCTTTTCCTAAAATATCAGAATCAGATTTTCCAACAATAAACACAATAGCCACAGTGGAAACTAGCTCTTTAAGTGAATCACCATCATGAATTGTAGGATACGATAGTTTCAAATATTTTAGTTTTTTCATCCATCTATAAATATTTTCTGGATAAAACCTCATCCCGCGTTCCTCGCATGAAATATTCTTATGTCATAACTCTAATGAGTGCCCAATATCCATGCATTCAGTACAGAAAAAAGGTTTCTCCATACTCAACTTCAATATGGATATTTTCCAAAGGAGTATAAAGCGTTACCTTTTCATTCAAAGTTGATATGATATCAACCTCCACCAATATCCTAAAAATATGACCAAACCAGGCATTTTGAGTCTCCTTTTCATGTCGAAGAAGAGTCCCAATTGTCGTTACAATGTCATGAAAAATATCTAGATGCCAAAGGACCCAATTAAGTCCACAATGATGAACCCAGACATGAGAAAAGGAATTTAAGGAATAAAATTCATTAAATTAAAAAGACCATTAATGTAAATAAATGCCTCTGGGATTCAAAAAACAGGTCCCAATGCTCCAATCTCAAAGCATCTAATCATTTTAAGGAAACAGGAAAAGAAAAAAAATCCTCAACCAAGAGAGAAAAATTTCCAGTTAGGAAAACACCACAAAATCGAAGGTCTATGAATCAAATCATCAAGCCTCCAGGGTTCTGCACCTTTTAGAAGGACAATGCATTTAATCGACAAATTTTTTCCAATTTCAATTCTCTCAGGAAGTGTTGCAGGGTTGGATTCAACAAGAGTTCATGAACCCTTATCAATAATTATAGTAGTACATGAGTCCTTAAGAAGATCTAGCGATCATGTTCCATCCATCTTTAGCACTAAAATTTTTTATTCGTCGTATCAACATAAGAATGAGATTCAAAAAAATCATCACAATGGGGCAAAACTATTCTAGATTCACGCAACGGTAGATCCACGGAAGGCATCACCACTGATATAGCCTTCAAAGTATATGAAATCTGTGATTCACCACACATCATTTCACCATTCAAGAATGCAAAATAATTTTGATACACATCCCTAGATTTTGGATCTGAAGCTAAACGATATCATGCCGAGACATTCAGCTTCATCTTCACCATTACATCCTTCCACGCAAGAGATCTCTATAACGCATCCTCAAATCTGGTATCTGAAGTAGATTGAAGGAATTTTGTGACATTTTTCTTCACTGAAACCATAGAGTTTTAACGTCTGTGGATACCTATGGATCAAGAATATGTGACGAAGAGGGAACTGCCGATGCTGCACTACAGAGAGGAGGAAGACATTCAAAGCAGAGGAAGTGTGGGAGCACCATGACCGAGTAGCAACACTAAAAACCATCATTGAAGGAGGGATCCCCTACTTCTTATACTACTATATTATTTCATTAGTTTTTTAGTTTAATATTTTTTCATTTATTTTCCTTAAGTTATTTATATACTAATTTTAGGATTTTTTTCCTATTTTTTCATAACTTTTTTCATATAGCTATTTAACAAGGGAGTGCTATATTACAGAATTTTTTCTCTAGAGCATCGGTGACATGAGATCAGAATTCCATTAATGTTCAACGATGCATGCTTAAAAATTGGATGACATGTAAATAAATGATTCTAATATATACATTTATTTAATTAGAAACTTGAAATTATTAATTAATTTTAGGGTTTAAGGAATCTAGTTGATGATAGCACGTAGACCTATTTTTTTGAGGCATGGGAGGTCAATATTCATGATTGTTACTGCTTTTTTTTCACAATATGAGGAAGAAAACCCTGCGGAATGTGGGAGTCAAAAAATTTAATCTGTCTTGTTGCACCCACTAACCAGATTACATATATTCTAAGGTTTGGTATGAATTATGTTCATAATGGATAGAATCTACATTTAATATGATAATATCATTAGGTCAACATAATCTAGGGAGTTAGGGGTGTCACATCGAGTAGGATGTCATTAATTCTATATTCATCGATGAAAAATGGTATGTAATTCTTTTTATAATTTATATAAATTTAAATATGAACTATTTATTTTATACACATATAGGTTGTCGTGCATCCAGATATTATGGAGTTTGATGTTTATAAGAGGATGTACAAGGATCCTGTCACATAATAGATTACAAGTGCTCACTATCATCTTATAGTGGCCAGTAAAATTGTTTTTGACTTTTAGAATTAATTGCAAAAAAATTCAACTATTTTAGTTTTTAATTTGAATTGAATGAGTCATATGAGGTTGTAACTTATTAGATATATGATGTGAGCTAGGATGAGATGGGGGATTAGACCACCAACACAACAACATTTGATGATATATTATAGATGTAGATGACTTAATATGCCTTTGAGAAAATATGAGCTGTTAGTAAGAGATCTCGATTGATTCCAGGGAGTTATTAAGGTACTGTTGTGATTTTAGCATCCCGTTCAAGGGGAGATCTTAGAGAGTCATCATCATCAGCTGCGTAGTATGGGGAGAAGCTACAAGATTAGGGTGAACTTTTAAGGACCACACATAGGATGTAGGAAGAGCTCTTTCAACAGTAGTAGTAGTAGTAGTAGGAGGATAAGTGTTGATGGTAGAAACATGACCTTGAGAAGACGATGGAGTACATGTGATGTCTGAATCAGGGATTAGGGATTAAGTTCCCTCCACCTCCTCCTCTAGATTACCTACCCCTAGTGATTTATGTTTTTTGATAATTATTTCAATGTACAATTTTTATTATTATTTTCGTATTAATTTATATGTTTTCATTTCTATATAGTGTGCATTTTATATTTTTTTGAGAATATTTATTTATTTATTTTTTATTCTATTTGTGATGAGTGGGCCTTACACTCACATATAAATTTTTAAAAAACTTGATCAGATTAATTGTGATATGATATTATTCTATCTGAAATTGTATATTTTATGATAAGTTATCATATAAAATACAATTTCTGACGGTGTTCTTTGTGACAGGTTATTTGCGAGTGGACCCCGTCGTAAATGACTATTTGCCACATGATCCCATAAAAAAGTAGTACAATGTTTTGTCGATATCCTATCATAAATTTCAACACCAACTAAGAACATCAATACCACATCCATGGTAGCATGGAATTATACTAGAAAAGGTTTTCATGATGTTCCAGTTTAGGTTCCATCCAAATCTCCAACACATTATTATGTCTCCTATTAACTAAAACCAAAATAGTAAGACAAAAGAACATGGATATACTACCACATTATAACATACCACTACTCCAGTCCACCGACCAATTCTTCAACCAGTGGAATGATTAATGGTATCACGTTCACCTTGATGTATGATAGAGATGTCCAACTAGTAGTCACAATGTATGATGATACTCTAGGAAGAAATTTACCCTTTTATCAGAGTATGAAATACTAAGAAAAAATAAATAACATAATAAAATCCCATCAATCGAGATTGCACATAATATAAAATAAACTGAAACATGGAACACATAATTATGATATAACCTATTAATCATAGATGTATGACGCATAGGGTTGGTCACATGTATGATGAAAAAATAAAATAAATGACAAGGAACCAATAAAACTCTGACCCATACTCTATAAAAATCTCCTCATATCACCATAGCTATCTCATTAATCTATGAATACCTATTACAAAGCCTCATTCCTAAATGTGTCTGTAATAACATGTGGGGATTATCAGGTACCCAAGATTCATGGTGTCCTGAGTAGGGTGTGGGCACAATTTAGTTGGCCACCACCAACAGAGGCTCCCAATTTTTTTTTATATATAGTACGTGTAGATGGGGTACAAGATAAATAGATAAAATGAAAACCATTAAAATATATAAAATTTTAATATAATTTTTTTAACTGGGGGATGGGTGCACCCCAAGAATGGTATATACATGATTTTCATGTTTTAAGGTGTCTCTTAGCATGTAACATTGATAATTCCTCCTATCTTGAAACCAGGGGTAATATACCCATCCCTGGTCCAAAAGTTTTTCACTTGGGGTTTATATAAACATCCCTATAGCCCCATAATCAACCCGATGTTTATGATAACCTTGGGATCCACCATCGTTACCAAGATTCCACTTAGGGGACATGTTCATAATTGGTTTAACAATCAATAACATGCATCTATATGGGATCCAGGTTATCCTTGTGATTAACCATCAATTCCAAGAATCCATTAGGGGTGGTCACCTCAGGGTAAACTATCAATAACAAATGTACACCCATAGGATCATTTACCCCAGGTTTAACAATCAATTCCATGCTTCCATTTGGGGCCATATTCCCCATTGGTTAATCCGATGGAATCCATAACGAATAAAACATAAATCATTACCATGTTATAAAATATAATTATGAATAATGCATGAGATCATTCATCATGTCCATTTCAAAATAATAAATCAAATTTTAATTACTATAGACATTCCAAAACCCATTATCATTTCATTGAAAACATCATTTAAAATATAATTCAAAATTTCCAAAAACCTATGATCAATTGAAATTCAACATTTCCATTTCAGACTAAAATAAATTTTAATTTACTTTCCCTTTTCCCAATACTATTTAAACACAAAATCTATTTTCAAAAATCATTTTCACATTCATGGAAAACACGATTTTCAATCCCCATTTTGAAAATTACATTTTTTTAGTAAATTTTCAAATACTAACACTAATCATTAACGAAATAACAGAATCTTTATTTCAAAACATGTACTCACTATTTAAAAAAGGAACTCTAATAGTGCCTCATCCCCATAATGTTCAAATATGTTTGAGGGGTTATTAGACTAAGGAAATTAAAACACAATGAATTAAATTTTAAATAAATTTAATACCATGTGATCATAACACATGTAAACATCACACCCACATAGGATATACTGAAATATTATGGGTTAGGATTAGAGATTACAAAAATTATTGTCTGATCATTCCAAATTTGTTTATCATGGTTGAAAAATATATTATGGATTTCCCAAGATCCACCATGATTGAGGATATACATTCCAATATTGTACCAACACCCCAAAACCTAGTTCATACTAAAAATGATAATTAAAAAGTTGTAAAATTTATAATCAATTAATTAATCCAAACTATTTTTTTAATACTAGATAAATAATTTGGCCATTGTCATCTGTCAACACCTAATTCCACATGGTTCTAACCAACCCGACACACTCCTATTCCCAAGATAAAATACAATCCCAACCAATGAAACTAAAAATATTTCAAATTTAAATAGAATTTGGTAAATAATATAAAAAATAGATACATGACATACAAATTCATTGAGTAATTGAGTGAAAAAATGAATCACATGTCTTCATCTCCCACGGTTGAATGAAATAACCTTGAGAATCTACATATTCCACCATGATTTGGTGGAATCTTCATAAAAACATGGTTTTGGATCGGAAAAATTAAAACAAAGACGAGTTTAGGACAATAGAGGCCAATAGAGATTGGGAAATTATTTGAATTGGTGTCAAAACGCATACTAACATCACCCCTGAAAGAGTTTGAATAGTGGAACAATAGGGGTGAACCTATACAACATGAGGTAAAAAGAAATAGAATTGGGTGATAACCCATCTTAAAGCCTATGGGGGAAATGGATATTTTGACCATTTAATTCCATCATGGACTAGTTTGTATAAGGCCCCGACTAGCAGGTGAGGCCAGCTAAAATGACTATCTATTTTCCATCTCACCATCTAGTATGTGGCTCACCCATGGATGGAAGTGGTTGAAGGATTCACTATCAATATATCACTTCCACCCTATCCTTCTCCTAGACCTTCCTAAACATCATTTATTATCTTTTTATCTCTAATCCATGTAAAAAACCAATTTGATCCACCTAAACTATCAATATTTCATTGAAAAACATGTTTCAGAACATTAATAGTCCACTAAATTAAAATCAAAAGTTCCATTAAATTTCAACTATCCATACAGAGAAAAGAATTTACATTTCCATTCATAAATCAAAATAGTATATATTTGATTATTTGATATAATAATTTATTCTACTATGTTATGTGAACAATTCTTATTGTTTTTTCCCTTTAAAATGATATCTATAACAACCTATAACGTAAACAACATATAATTTCCTAATTTATTAAAAGGCTTGAATTCATAACATACCAAATAACTTTTTGGCATTGAGTTTTAACGAATTGGTGAAAATTACATATCAAACCATTATAATATAAGTTGAAAACTATTACTCAATAACTATTTCCCCTAGAAATAATATTATTAAATTAAAAATTTGGTATTATTGAAAACACATTTTCTTCTTTTAAGATTAATACCCATAGTGTAATGATAGACCTTACTATAGTTCATAGTCATCATTAATAACATTGAAAATAATTTTGAAAAAATGATATGAGAAAAAATATCCCCATAAAGGATACATGAATAAAGAAATGTGTTAATCTGTAGCATTTCACCCATTGTGCCACTGAAAAGTTCCCCATGACAGTGGTCCATAAGACCCCATGTGCATCTCTCTATATACTAGAGGTTCCTGACATGTAGCGAGAGAATTGGGTGTGTCCATGGGAAGACTATTCTCTCATAGACCTGATTACACACAGTGGTAAACAATAGATAATAAACATTGTAAGAAAAAAAATATAAACAGACAATAGTAGAAACAAAAAAATAATAATAGTAATAAACCACCCAAGAGAATTAAGAAACTAGAAGAAGGTGAATAATAATAATCGACCCAATAAATTATGATGATGGTATGACAAATGTCTACACAAAAATATGAGTATGAGGATCTGGGGATACAAGTATATACTACACAGTCGAAAAATATACAAAAAGATAACAACTTATACTACAAGAATATGGAGTATAGGCGTGGTCCACTTTCTTATGATCCATCCTAAATCTCTTAATCAATCATGTACTAGAGGCCACACACTTAAATTTATTCCCACATGCGATCATAAAATCTACTTAGGTACCAAACGGTTCCTAAGTAGCGTGTGAGATATAGTCTTGGTAGGATAGAACCCAAGGTTTCTAGGTCAATCCATTTCAGGTAATAAATAAATGTTAGTATTCCCAAATAAATAAAGCAATGGAATTAAACAAATAAATAATAAAACCATCAGTCTGGGTTCTTAAATGGACCCCAGACTGATACCAACTTGTTCGACATAAGCTGTCGATATGAAAGAGGTTCCTGTGAAAGTTAAAATAAGTATACAGGGGAAAATTTAAACATGGAAACACAGGTATGCTAACCCCAAGATTTTTATTTATCATTTAGGTCACAATTCTATGTCATTATATAATAAATCTCTAATATGACCAACAAGAAGCACATATATCACAATCAAGTCCATTAAATCCATCGGTGGAGTTCTAAGCCCATTCCAAATGATCTAAATAGAATCCCTTGGGTTATTACCGGAACAACCATTATAACCAATTTAATTGTGTCTATCCAAGGAAACCCATATGACATCCCCTATATCACTCAATACATTGTGAATTTGGGTTCGTACCATGTATATCACATTTGAGACTGGGTATCACCCATGGAATGGGGTTTCCATTATACTAATGAGCCCATCATCTTTTTCTCAAATAGGGTACCTTTGTCACATGTGAGTATATAAACCACAGAGAGAGGTCGTACCTAAAAAGTCAAAGCATAGCCCCCAACGCACAAGGTAGGAACCATACAAGCACAACGACACCATCCATGGAATCCTTAAATCAGGACTCATGTTCTCTCCCATCCTGTAGAAGGTTAACCATATCCCCATATGCACATCATAAGTCATATCATATATATAACCAAATTTCATCAAAGGAATGTAAAAACTCATGCAGAAAAGTTATCTCAATGATATAATTCAAGACATTTAACATGGAATAAATCATTAAACACAAATGTAAGATCATGGATCCAATGTCGGATCATAATGAAACATGAAACAAGCATAAGAAATTGAATAAAAACAAGTGAATTAGGAATTATCTTATAATATATGTAAACAAATGACACATGAAATGATGAATATGTATTCAACCACTTGCATAATCAATTAAATAGAAGGAAGGTTGGATTCACATTGAAGAAAAAAATATTATAATTTAAATAAATGTTGTGACACAAGAAGCTCAAGGGTAATCTCATTGAAAACTGTTTATCCCAATTTCAATTTTAATTTTAAAGCTTTAGTCAAAATGTAACTCACAAAAACATGGTGGTCCACAACACAAGGCAAGGAAAATTGTCCATTTTAAGGATGTTTACACCCAAATGGGTGGGCAAAAAGAAAGATAAAACCCCATGGATATAGTTTTATATACAGTATGCTCATAATTGTCATGGAAAACCATTTAAATTCATTTATTTTAAAATTATTTAATCCTTACTGGAAGACTCCACTAAGAAGCACAATGTATCATTATTTAAAGTGCTGATAAATGAGTGAAAAATACCTAGACCACCTAACTCGATGTAATAACACTCCAATAATATGTTATTGTGGCTAAATTTGAACTACAATATACGAAATTGAAGGCTTTGTCCAATGACACAGAAATATGAAAAATTTCATCATACCAAAATATCAGAGCAGTTAGAAGAGGGACTTTGACATATGTTATAAGGGAGGAATAAGCTTACCAAGGGACTTCCATTTCTTCAAATGATGATGGATTCGAACACTAGTGGATGAAAATGGATCAAAACCTTTGATTGAGGGAAGAGGAGAGGCATACACTAAGGGGGAAGAGAAATCCAGCTTGAATGGAGGTGGAAGGAAAGAAATGGGTTTAAAATCATTAATGAGGGTTATTTTTGAGATATCCAAAAAAACACAGTGCATGGTTTAGCCGCATGGTTTTCCCAAACCATGCACCAATATTTCCCCATTCACTCCTATAAGGGGGCACCTCGTGTGGTTAGGTACACAGTTTTACCACTATGCACAAAACATACCAAACTACTATATCCAAAAATTATAGGTGGTCACATAGTCATGTGCCCTGGTTGCACAGTTTTAGACTAACTATGTGGAACCTAGGTGAAAACTATCATCTATAGCCCCATTTATGTAAATCGTGTTGGATGGGATGAACAGTTTTCTCTAACGCTATGGCCCGGTTTTCCTATTACCATTTTGGGGCTCCGGTCTTCAAGAAAAACTCAGATGCACCTGAGACCCCCTTCACCCCCTAAGTATCATTATTAGGTCTCTTTAGATGGATTTAAACATAAAATATATGGTATGTAACCTTGGAAAAAGTCGGGATGTTAAAAACCCCCATCCTAAAAACATCTTGAACACAAGTTTCTCTTATGAGGATTATAAAATGTCATCTAGAATGATTTCTAGCCACAATTCATATACATCAGCCTCCCACTCCCAGGTATCATCATCTTTTCACATGTAATGGAATTTCAACTTTACTTGAAGAACTGAACTTCCTCAGAGAACCTTCATTCTATGATCTATGATACAGATTTGATGCTCCCCATGGTCGCATATGCTTCCAGATCAATATCATTGATATAAAATGACTGAGATGGATCTTGATGATAATGACAAAGTTGAGATATGTTGAGGATGATAAACAAGGAAAGGTAACAATGAGGTAACAATAACCAAGAAGCAACTTACCCAACTCTTTCCCTTATGTAGAATAGCCTCAAATAACAAGGTGACAACTTTCCATATCTCCAAAATTTGTCTCTAACCCAACCTAGTTGATAAATATAGAAATAATTTATGTCCCCCTAGAACTCTAGAGGACTCGGACGACTATCATTATTGTACTTATTCCTAGAATAAAATATAGCCACAAGATTGTGAATTTTCTAGAAATTCCTAAAAGTATCAAGAACAAGACAAGGACCTAGTAGAGCTAACTGACATGCCTCAAGCCAACATAGAGGAGAATTTCATGGTTTACTATATAGGGAATCATATAGATCCTTATAAATTATATCATGAAAATAGTTGTTGTATGAAAAATCAACTAGAGGAATATTCATTTCCCACGAACCTTCATAATCAAGTAAAATTTATTGTATCATATCCTATAACAGTCATATGGTCCACTCGATCATTCTATCAATTTTCTGGTGAAATTTAGTACTTAATATCACCTCTAAGCCCAGTTCCTTTTTCAACCCTTTCCAAAACTACAATTTTAACCATACATCTCGGTTCGAAATGATTGGAAATTGAACTCCATGAAGTCACACTATTTGTTGAATGTATAACCTTCCTAACTCATCCATAGAGAAGTTTTACTGAATCCATATGAAGTATGCATCCATGATCATCTCGCCGATGATAACCCATACCACATCTCTTCCTCAAGGATATCTTAGCAAGCCTATCATGTAATACTTGGTGACATAATTTTATTTCCACTTAGGTAAGGAAAGGGGGTGTAAAATTCCATTAGGTTTTTGGTTCTCTGACTTCACCAACTAAGAGGTGGGGCTTCACCTAATAAAACCAGTTATATAGCTCATCATAAATGTACATCAGTACTAAAGACGTATATCCCTATACACCTTGGTAACCCTTGAATGAACTACCCATACTGAGGCATGTGATTCTCTATTCATCTCTTCCCATATATCTAATGTAACCCGAACAAGGCCATAGAAGTGTAGGGTCTCACTTCTATCAACAACACAACCAAGAGGTAGGTTCTCACATGTGACACAATCCCTCAAAACAAGGCCTTAGGAATCCTATAACTACATCATCTGAACCTATTTCATAGGGGAGGATGTCACTACTAGAGCAGATAGAACTAGATTCTCGTGCTATTCTGGAACCTCCAGGTGTATCTCAGAAAACATAGTACTCAGTTGCCACTCATGCTTCCCTACTTGATGGATTTCATTTGATTCCATTATCTCAAGGAAATAGCTTTGGTATTTCTATTTTCGAGTGTGTTTTAATGATCAAAGTCTAATAATAGTGTGTATTACACCCTCTAGAGCTACCTCAGATACATGTCTCACTGTATGGAGATGTATTTTAGACATATATGGTCTGTCTAAATGTAGAAACATGGAACCACCACACAGTGCCTCAAACAGTGTAGAGAATGAACCAAAACTACTAGCTTGAGGTCATGCATAGGGTAATTCCAATAATGTGGCCATAGTTGGTGGGACCAATATTCCATGGATCAATCTTCCTGTATCATAACTACACCATTCCCAATTCATGAATAATTAAAATAGACTATATATCTTCTTCCTAGATCTAGAATAATTTAGACCGATACTAAGGTTGATTATTCCATTTAACTCATAAAAAGGCTTCACAAACATCAGACCATATGACCAATGCACCCTTCATAATCAGGTTATTAAGAGGTGCTTCTATGTAGGAAAAGTCTTATATGAATCTATTATAAAAAATTAATATCCCTATGATATTTCATATATCAAACATATTCATAGGCTACTCTTAGGAAACCACAATACTCACCTTCTCTGGGTCCATTGATACGCCTTCATCAGATATGATATTACCAAAGAAGGGAACCTTACAAATCCAAAAATTGAATTTACTGAGCATCACATATAGTTGGTTATCTCTCATTTTATGCGTCACGATATCAAGATGATCGGCATGGTTTCATCTGGTGAACAAGTACACTAAGATATCGTCTATAAAGACTACCACAAAGGAATCAAGGTACAGGTTAAAACCTAATTCATCCAAGCCATAAAGACTAGAAGATCATTATTTTAACCAAAATTTATGAAAAAATACTCATAAAAGTCATACTAGCTTCAGAAAATTGTACATGGTATATTCTATGGCCTCACATGAACCTGTTGGCATCTTGACCACAAATCGATACTGGATAAAACAGTTTCTCCTCAGAGCTAGTCAAAGAGGTCATTAATAAGAGTCAATGGATAACAATTCTTTACCATAATATTGTTCAATTATTATTAATCCACCCACAATCAATGGGTTCTATCCACCATCTTGTGAAAAAGTACTGGTGAACCTCATAGTGACGTGTTTACCCAAATAAAACAGTTATCTTATACTTCTTTATTATATTTCTTGAGTTCATGCAGCATTGTACGTTCTACCCTATATAGAAGAATGTAAACTCATTCCACCCATTGTACTAGATATATAGAAAACAAACCTCTCTATCAAGAGGTAATCTAGAGAAATTATCAAGGAAGACATCCGTAAAATGATCTACTATGGGAGGGAACTCTACTAACTCCATTCCCTGATCACTCATAAAGAGACTCACCAACTGAGCTGTAAATCTACCAATCTCAGTTCTCTTGGATCCATATTTATCTAGTTGGGTATACCATTCAAAATTTTGGATATATGATTTTTGATTAGGTGAAGTTAAAGACAATCGATGGTGATAAAAATACACTTGGGATAGATAAGGCACATGCCATTCCACACCGATGATGGAATCAAAGATGATCATCTCAAGGAAAAAGAAACACCAAATGAAATGACACACACCTTTATTAATGGATAATCTTGTAATTTGTGTCTTCAATCTATTTTTACCCCTAAAATTATGATAAGTTACTTGAATATATACATGAACTCAATTTTAAGACCATGGATTTCCACAACTACTACAGATATGAAAGAGTGTGATGCACCAATATCGAAAATGGAAGAAACTAATGTAGAGGTTAATAGAATAGTACTTATATTCATAGATGGAACTAGACTCTTCTATTCATAAACTAGTTTCACTACATACATATGGCCAGCACCACAACACTAAGATGCTTCCTACCTAGCCTGAGCAGATCCACTCTACTAATGCTGAAGTTCTTAATCCTGAATGCCTCATCGATGAACACTTCCACCTCAACTTGATCAGACAGTAGAATACCAACTCCCAAAATGTAATGGAGTCAAAGATCTATTATCTGATAGAGGTGTCTATATGGATCACCTCTCACTAGATGGTGGTTAAAATAATGGTAGAAGTTATGAGGGTGACCCATTATGCCTCATGCTCAACACTCAATTGGGTTCCTCTTGAAATATGGATTCTTATTGACTAACCTTCTACATTTGTGACATAATATAGTGTCATTTAATGTCACCTAGCTAGAACCACCACCACATTAACCCTTGAAATAGTTCTTTTAACTTCCAATAGAACAATCACCCAGCCTCGTAACTGAACCACCCTAGCTCAAATTGCCCGCTTCTTAGAGATTCCTTTCTATAATTAGGGACTGGTTTACTATCTTTGTAAAGGCTATCAAAAAAATTCATTCAATTTTTTGTATACATCATTCCCAATCCCCTCATTTAAGAGCATCACAGTCATAAACTCATCACCAATTATTGATGGAGAAAAATGATGGAGCTCTGTGAAATGAAAAGAATACTCAAGAACAGTCATAGGGCCTCACTGAAGATGCATAAACTCATGGGAATGATCCAATATATGTGTCTGTTGAAAGAAGTGATGGAATAAGCACATTATAAAGTCTACCCATACCATACTCGGATGAATGTTAGACTATGATATGACATAGCACTAGTTCATGGAAGATTATCCTAAAATATAGGTAGTGAGATTGACCCTCCACTCTAAAGGAGTCTCAATATGGTCAGATATATCTACCATGTCCTCTATCCAGGATTCTGCGGTGTGAGGTCTGCCATCCCCATGAGAATATGGGAGGATTCTATAGTTGGAATCCCAAAGATAGATCTTCTATAGAGGGGGAAGGAATGGGAGAACCCTGAAAAGTCTACATAAACATGAGAAGGGTATCATAAAATTTATCATCATCCCCTAGTGCAAGACAAGCATAAGGTTCCTATAGAGTCACTACTATATGTACCGTGGGAGTACCATATCCCAACACCTCCTAAGTGTGCTCATTTCCACTTTCTTGGAATAAAAAACTCGGAAATCATTGTGGCTTATCTTTACAATTATAGGTGTTCTACATAGAAAGGATTTATAAGAGTTAGGAAATAAAATTAAGAAAAATGGTTAGGAAAGGAAGGTATAAAACCTTTGTGAATCATGAAATAAACCTTAGTTGGATCTGAGAGATAGATATAGATAATAAGGAAAAATTCACATAAGGATTACTAAGACATGACCTACTACCCATAGCTAGAGTTGTGTTAGGGACAAGGTCTCACATTTTTAAAATTTATAAGGTGAAATTTTCTTTTTAAGAGGTGGTAGTCATATTTGTTCATTCATGTTTCAACATATTGTAATTATTGAATTAGGTGGGTCACCATTCAAATTTATAAGGGCCCATACAATGTATAAATTGAATTTGGGTTCCCATATAATCCAATTTATACCTTTCTATTGTGAGGTAAATTGGATCATTTCATTTATTATAACAAATTAGGCACCACAAGTCATAATATGTGAGGTGAAACCATCAATCACATGAAAAACATGAAAATCATGTAGAAATTTTATATCATATGTCATAATTCATGACATTTTAATCCCACGGTTCCAAATATGATGCATTTTATATATTTATCTCATTTCAACTAGATGAAATAATAAAAAACATCATTTTAATCATGCCTATACAATAACACCATAGAAAAAGTGTGTCACCTAATGGTGAAGTCTTATCAACTATAAATGGAAGAACCAATAACTAAAATTCCCATCCTAGGTAATTCGAGTTTATCCTATACATGGGTTAGCTACATCTAGGAACTGGGTCAGTTCGAAATTCTAATTTCATAGTCTTGGGCCTAAACCCAAATAGTATGAAAAAGTAAAATACCTATGATACCACTTTGTGGTGTACCACCCTATGTTCCATAGATATATTCACCAAGACGGTGGGGCACAAGTCCTCAAGTCCATCTCCCCTAATACTATAGGATTCCAACTAGCAGTGAGGGCCTAGAATGTGTCCATGGGAAGAATATTTGCTCATAGATTAGAGTAAGAACAACAGTAAACAATATATAAAAAATAGTTTAATAACAAACTAAAATAGGTAGAATTGAAAAGCCCATAATATAATAGTTTTAAACCCTGAAATAGAAGTAATAAATTTGCATAATGTATATAATAATAATAATAATAGATACATGAAATTATGATGATCATATGTACTAACCAACAAATAAAAAATATTCCATCCAAGGAATCCTTAAATTGGGGAACATATTCTCTCCCAACTGATAGCAAGTCAACCATACAACTAACAAAAATGTTGGTTAAAAATCCTTCAAAGTAACATTGCAGTATTTTGTGGTGGGTTGTGTTTATTGACAGGGTCTATTTTTATGGTGAATTTTTGAGTTCCATTGATATTTTTGATAATATTTGTTGACCAAGAACCTTTTCAATGGAATGGATGATCTGGAGGAGGTAAAAAAACAATAGATAGAAGGTGGGGATGTTTTCTATTATTTTCCATGTTTTGGGGGACCAAAATTTTTATTTGGTAAAGAATTTTTAAATATAGACTTTCTTTAATATCTCATTGAAATATGGAAAAGGAATGAGTTTCATGAAGATGGGATTCATGAAGATGGTTTTATAAAGGATTAAAAGAAGATGATAGTGATATCTTTGACAACGATGAGCATCGTGAATGATAGAGGTGAAAAGCATTGTGATGGTTCAAAGGATCTGATGGATGCTTTGCAATGATGAGATAATGAGAATCATGATAGTTCAAAGGCTGTGATAGAAGGATCTGAAAATTTAATGAGCATTGAGAACTGAAAATTGTCGTGGAGCATTGCAATAAAGGGAGAACTGCGATGGAAAAACAGAGCTCTGTGAAATGGTGCTGATGTGGAACTAACGTGGACGGAAGGTTATGGAGTGTATGGAAAAGGCCTACAAATAGGGATATACCCCCTTGAGGAGATTAGAGAGACACATTGAAATCTTAAGGCTCTATAATCACAAAGGAGTTTCATGAGGGAAATGAGCATCACAAAATTAAGGGAATTCAAAAATGCTAATTGAGATTTGAGAAAGTATGGAACATCACGATGTCTATTTGAGCATTGAAAATGAGTTGTGCTTCGTGAATGCTAACTGATATTCATGAAAAGGAAAGAGTTTTTGGAAGGCTAGTTTGATATCTACAAAATAAGGAGCTTCACTATAGGAGGTGTACTTCACGAAGGATGGTTTGAGCTTCGCGAAAGAAAGAGCTTTGTAAAGCAATGAGGATTGAAAATGTTGTATAAAAAGGATTTCCTAGTAATCTATGGTAAAGTAATATTCATAATTGTATAAAATATTTACTTCAATAGAGAATATACATACATTGGAGGATGAATTCACTATAGATAATGAAGGGAAATACAAGACCATAAAATGTGTTTGAATCCTTTATATGAGAAGTGGGAATGGGAAGAGGAAGATGGTGATCCTTTACACCAGCATTGATCTAGAGGAAAGGACATATGGAGTGTCCCTTGGGAATGCAGTGATCAGAATCCAAACTTTGTAAAGGTAGCGATCCTTGGCATAAAAGATATAGCCAAAAAAATTTAATTGCAATTGACCTTTTGTGGATTTGATATATCATAACATCATCATTTTATGCTTCTTGGACATATCCCAGTGAGTGTGAACGAAGTAAAAATTAGTGTGCCTATGTGTTTTGTTTCTTGCATTACATTCAAATAATCCTAAAAAGATAAACAAATAATGAATAAGATCAACATTAACAGTTAAGTGAAAACAAAGTGACCCTTGTAATAAAGAGGTCAAGACCTAGTGGGGAAGGACTAATTTTTTAAAAGAATATCCATACCTAGTTTCACCCCCCTCTAGGTATTAAGGACCCTTTTGGACAAAAAAATTGGTATCATATGGTTGGTTTCTTTTATCATATATTTTAATCTATATTGGTTCAGTCAATTGTTGATGTTAAAGATTCAGTCTTCTCTTATCTTGGTTTGTAATGGAAAAGGGAAGAACATTGAAGAAAAAGCATAATTCTAGTGGTATTGTTTAGTGTGGAAGTGTCTAGAGAGAGAGTGTGGTTCTTTTGAAGGAATCCAATGGTGAATAGAATAATGATTTGGATAAATCATTAGGTGAAAATACTAACTCCTTCAATGATATAGAAGGAATGAATTAAGAACATGATATTCCATGTGATTTTGGAATATCTGGTGATGAATAAATTTCAAGAAGACCCGAAGTAGATGCTTTTCACAAAACAATTGAATCAGACCATAAATTTTCTGATGAAAATTAAATCTAAAGATATTTAGATCCATGTAATAGATATTGAGGCCAACAATATAAGAAGTTTAAATCAAACTCTTATTGATGTGGCTACTTACCTAAGGGAGAATAATGATTCCAAAATTGAAGAATAATAAATTATGTATATAAAGGGAGAAAAACAAAAAGCTGATGAGATGAGTAGAGGGAAGAATATCAAGAGAAAAATTAATGCTCAAATTAAATCAAGGGATATAAGAATTAACAATTTATAAAAGATATAGAATTAATGATGAATGAAGTAAATAAATATAATGATAATGGTAATCCCAATTTGAAGGATTCTCTGCACTTATTATTTGATTATCCTATATGTAGTGATGACGAAATGAAAACAAAATATGATAGTTCGGTGGTGAAGAATCAAAGGATTATATAACCCCAAAGGACATCTATATTTGGAAAAATTGGAATTGGATATGACGAACTCTCTCCCATGCATGAAATGATAAGAGCCATTAACTGCTGTAACAACAAAAAACATCCAGTATATAATAAAGACATCACTAAAAAGTCATTTAAAGAAAGTAATGACATCATGTTCTATTTTTGTGGGATGCATGGTCATACATCAAGTTTTTATAGGATTTTGAATATAATTCATTACTTGAATGTATAGATATTGAAAAATCTAAGAATAAGAAGAAGCTTCCTAAAAAGTCTGAAATGAATGACTCCCAAAAGAAAGAATCCATCCTATAATATTATTTTGGAAGATAGGAACATAATATGGGTTTGTGTCACGAATCCCAGGATCTCAATGTCAAAGGAAAAACTCAAGATGTATCATCATCTCAGCCGAGAAACAATTACATGAGGTATGTTTTTAAGTGGATATGTTTTATATGTTTTGATTATAGAAATTCAGAAAGATATTATAGTAGGTAGAATATAGGAAAGGAAAAGGTACTCAAAAGAATTACCGAAACCCCATCAGTGTATAACAAAAAGGCCTATATTTGAAGACAAATGGTATGTTACAAATAGGTTTACATCCTTAGGGGAATCAAAAGGAGATCAATGAAATTTGTATGAATAACCTCCTTTGATACACTCACAAAAACTCTCTGTGAAATAATGTGAACAAACTAGGATAAAAAATGGAAGAGATAGTCCAGTTGGGGGTAATAATAATGTACGTTTAGTGAAGAACTTGATAGGATCAAGAAACGATGTGGAACTTGAGTAAATGATAATGGAAAAGTGAATAAGGATTGTCTCCACAATATCACATGATTTATAAATATAGAATTAAAAGAAGGGGAAAGATCCCTCAAATGGAGGAATAAGAAATAAAATATGTCTATTATAGAGATTCAGGCTCATAGAACAAATCGTGAGAAATGGAATTCAGGTGGAACCTCAATGAAGGGAATTTTAGTGGTTATAAAAAAATTGTGAAGAAGGAAAAAACCACATAACCTAAATATCATAAGTAGACTCAAAATGTGGGTAAAGTCCATTTAGTTATATGGATAGAACAACTGAGGTTGGTAGGGAAGTTATAACAAGCCCATAAATAGTATAGTGCTTCACCAGAAATCATCAAAGGGTTGATCTAACAAGATCATCCAAAATCCTATTATTGAGGATTCTAGAGAGTCTCTTATCACTATATGTATAAATATTGTTATCTGATGTTCACGTGTTTCAGGTTTAGGGTGTGATACAATCCAATGGAAAGTGGCATCAAAAGATGAAAAATTATGATATGATGTGCCCCATAATTTCAACTAATGCAAATCAGTCATAATATCTAAAGAATTAATATTGACATATTATTTAAAGGGAGTTGATGGTTTATGGGTGGAATTAATTGAGCATTATAGATAATGATTTTTCTATTATCCTCATCCCTTGTTTCCTAAATGAGTTCCAACTTAGTGGGATTAATGTTTTTGTTAATGTCTCATTGAAAGGTTCCACATGTGAAGAAATGATGCAGGAGAATAAAAATGATTATGGGTCTAAACAACAAGTCTAACAATTGGAGGAGTTTCATATCATAGGGGGATAATTATATCTCATAATCATATGAAAAATCTAAATGGGGGCCAAGATGCTAAGAGAGAATGGAAACAATTTTTCAACATGAGGCTGCAAAAGTAGTTGAAATCAATGATGTCACTATAGTATAGAATGAACAAAATCATTAACAAAATAATGAACAGTTTCCTTATGGCAGCAACAAAAAGGTGGGAAACTTAGGGTGAGTAAAAGTGTAAAATATTGATTCAAATTTAGATAATTATGGTGAGAAATAAGATGCAGCTAAAGATGAAAATTAGTTTAAGGCTATGAATAAAGATCATGAACAAATTGAGAAGAATCAGATATGGGAGATTTTTTCTGGTCGAAAAGATAAGAATGTCATCCGGAATAAATGGTCCATTCACAATAAGATGAATAAAGATGGTGCAGTAATTCAAAACTGAGCATGACTATTATGCAAAGGTGTAAAAAAGGTTTAGAGTTTTCCAGATGGATGTCAAGTCCACATTTTTGAATGGGGTTATTTAAGAAGAAGTGTATATTGCGTAGCCAGATGGTTTTATCATTCATGATAATGAGAACAGAGTTTATCAGCTGAATAAGGCATTATATAGTTTATAGTAGGAACCTAGAGCGCAAAATTCATGGAATGACCAGTTTTGGAAGAATCTTGGTTATCTGTGTGGCGGAGTTGATTACAATTTATATGTGAATAATGATAGTAATCAATAGATGATTATGTTGGTATATGTCAATGACATAATCTTCAGTTGATTAAATGAAGAACAATGTAAATAGTTTTCTAAATTCATGAAAAATGAATTTGAAATGTCAATGATTGGAGAGCTAACATTTTTCCTTGGTTTATAGGTGACACAAGGAAGTAATGGCACATTAATTTCTCAATATAAATATTCCAAGGATTTTTTTGAAGTTTTGGAATGGAATAGTTATTTTTTAATATAATTATGATAAAGAGGTTTTTAGATGGTATATAATGGAAAATTCTAAGGAGATGAAGACTCTGGTGGCTACCATGATGGAGCTATCAAAAGATGATGATATAAAGGTAGTTAAAATCACAGAATACAGGTAAATCATTAGTAGTTTATTATCCCTAATATCAAAAAGTCTTGATATTTTATTTTCCACATGACAATAAGTGAGATATAAATAAATACCAAGGAAAACAACATTTTTTATGTGAAAAGAATACTTAGGTATGTCAAAGAAACTTTGAATTTCAGTTTAGTGTATAATGAAAAATCTCATCCAGAGTTGTTGGGATATATAGATGTTGACTGGGATGGTTTAGCTGATGATAGGAAATCAATGTTATGATGTTCTTTCTATCTTGGTGGATTTTATATTTCTTGAATAAGAAAGAAACAAGATTGCATTTCATTGATCACCCTGGAAGTTGAGTATATTGTAACCACTCAAACATGCATGCATTGACTATGGATGAAACAATAGATTGATTATACGAGATTTGAAGTGATGTATCTAATTAGAATCTATTGTGATAAATATAGTGTTGTCAATATTATAAAAAATCTAGTCCATCAATCAAAGACAATTCACATTGAAATTAACGATCATTTTATCAAGGAGAAAGTGGAACATGGGATAGTGAAGTTGGAGTATATGCCTAGAAAATTATAGGTCGTATACATTCAGACAATGGACTTACCCAAAGAAGTGTATGATATTCATTGAATAGATATGGGAGTTCAGTTGAATCCCCACACATGGAAAAGTGTGGATGTGGGAACCCCCTCTCCCTAAGGCATGATGTGTTTTTTCCCAAATGTAATGATTTTTATTCCTTATTTTGTTAAATACTACAAAGGAGTGACCGTTTTTTCATTGAAAAAGAGTGAGAAAGTGTTCCTCTTTATAGGGAGGAAATGAAGGGAGAATATTACATTTTCAAAGGCATGAGGAGAAGCTGATAAGTGGAGTAGTGAGATCAGGGTAGCAGATTATAGGGGGACTATTAAATCTAAAGATGACATAAGTGATTAATCAAAGGATATATATCATGACATCTAAGGTCCGTGATGAATGATAGTTTTTGGTGTCAATAATTGATGTCATTAATGAAGAGTTTCACTGATTACCTTTTCATTATAATCTTGTTTCTCATGCTGAACATTTCTCTTGTGGGATTAGAGTATGTGTTGTGTAAATCATTAATCGCTATCTGAATATCATGATGTGAATGTTTTTAGAGGGTAAAAGAATCTTCAACGAGGTATCAAATTATGAAAGAGTTGTCAACAAACCAAAATGGGGAGATAGTTGGGAAAAAATACCTCAGGGTAACATTACATCATTTTTGGGTTGGTTTTGTTTTTTTTGACAAGGTGTGTTTTTATGGTGAATTGTTGAGTTCCAAAGATATTTTTGGCAACCAATTTTGAAAAAAAGCTATTTCAATGGAATAGAAGATCTGGAGGTGGTACAAAAATAACATAAACAAGGTGGTTCCATTTTCCTGTGTTGGCCAAATTTTTGGGGTCCAAAATTTGGACATTGGGTAGCACTACAAAATATGTACATCCATCAAGATCTCATTGAAATAGGAAAAAATCACAAGTTTTTCAAGTATGTGCTTCATGAAGATGGTTTTGAAAATGATCAAAAGAAGCTGATGGTGATCTATGCAACAATGATGAGTTTGGAAAATAGAAAAGGTGAAGAGAATCAAGAAGGTGAAAAGTTTTTTATATAATCTCTATGATTATGAGAGAAGGAGAATCACAGTTGTTCAAAGGATGTGATGTAGGGATCCGTGATTTTGAAGAAAATTGAGAACTGAAAATTTTCATGGAGCTTCGTGAAAAAGGGAGCATTACAACAAAAAAATCAGAGCTCTGCGAAATGGTGGTGATGTATCGCCGATGTGGCCAGACGTTCATGGAGTCGGTGGAAATTGCCTGTAAATATCCCTATACCACCTTAAGAAGATTAGTGAGACTCAATGAAAATATTGAGTCTCTCGAATTGTGAAGTATATTTGTGAAGGTAGTGAGCTTTTTGAAAGTAATTTGAATTTTTAATGTCTAATTGAGCTTTGAGAAGGGATGGATTGTCGTGAAGGACAAATTGGATTTTCAAAACTAGTTTTCTTTGTGAAGGAAAATTGAGCCTCATGAAAATTCAAGTGCATCGCGAAGGATAGTTTAAGATTTAAAAAATATGAAAGGAGGTGTACTTTGAAAAGTCTGGTTTGAGCTTCTCAAAAGATGGAGCTTTGTGAAGTAGTGATCTTTGCAAAGGCTATTCAAAAGGGTTTTCCTTGTGATCTGTAGTAATTTCATATTAATCAGTGGATGAAATTTGAACTTCATTAGTGTATCTATATATATTAGAGGATAAAATCATTAGATATAATGAGGGGACCTACAAGTCCATAAACAATGTTTGAATCCCTTCCCAGAGCAGTGAGCAAAGGAAGAGGAAGATGATGATCCTTCCCACAAGTAGTGAGCTATAGGAAGAGACATAGGGAGTGTCCCTTAGGAATGCAGTGAGAAGACACCAAATATTGTAAAGGCAGTAAGCTTAGTCATAAAAGATCTAGCCTGAACATTATAATTTCCAGTGAGCTTTAGTGGATTTGGTACATCATCACATCATCGCTGTATGTTCCTTGGACATAACTCAGTGAGGGTGAACCAAGTACAACATATTTGGTCCTATGTGTTTTATTTATTGAATTACATTCAAAGAATCATGATCAGATAATTATGTAAAGAATAAAATCTAAATTAAATCTTATGTGAAAACAAAGTAACCTTTGTAATTAAGATTTCAAGATCTAAGGGGGAAGGAATTATTTTTGAAATGAATATACATACCAATATTCACCCCCCATCTTAGGGTATCTAAGACCCTTTTGGATCCACCAATTGTTATCAATGTTTTGATTTTTTAGCATATTTGTTTTCTCTAAATTTGTTCATTTGATTATTGATGTTAATGATTCAGTCATCTTATATCTTGGTGTGCTATGGAAAAGTGAATAACTTTGAAGAAGAAGCATACTTCAGGTGTAATTACTCAGATTGGATGTATTTATGGAAGGAGTGTGATTTAGTTCAAGGAATCATGTAGTGAACAAAATAAGGATTTAGATAAATCATACGATGAAAATAATTACTCATTAAATGATTTATAAGTAATGAGTAAATAAAATGATATTCTAAGTTATGCCTTAAGTAAAAATGATGAAGAAATTTCAAGAAGACCCTAAGTAGAAGCTATCCACAAAACAAATGAATCATATCATTAATTTGATGAAGAAATTAAACCTAAAGATATTTGAATATAAGTACTGGATATTGAGGGAAACAAGATATGAAATTTAAATCAATGTCCTATTTATGGGGCTGCGGATTAGAGGGAGAATAATGATTCCAAAACTAAAGAACTGAAAAAAAGCATATAAAGAGAGAAAAACATGTAGTTGATTAGATGAGTAGATGGAAGAATATAAAGAGAGAACATAATGTTCAACTTGAATAAATATATATAAAGATTCAAAAATAGAGAGAAGAGCTAGAATCAGGGAAGAAAGATGTGAAGAAATTTAATGACAAAGGAAATCCCAAGATGAAGGATTCCTTACAGTTACTAATTTATTATACTATAGTAAGTGATGATGAAATGAAAAAAATGATATATAAGTAGAGAACAGTGAAAGTATTTTTATCATCCCAAAGGACATCCAGTTTGGGAAAAACTATAATTGGATATGAGGAACCCTTTCCCTTACATGATATGAAATTATCCATGATCAATTCCAAAAATAGAAAACTTCTAGTTGGTTCTAAAGATAGTACTAAAAAAAAGTTTACAGAAAATAATGAAATAATGTTCAATTTATCTAGGATACATGCTCATATATAAATTTTTTTAGAGGATTTGGAATATATTTCATGTTATGAAGGCATAAATACTGCTAAATATGAGAATAAAAAGAATCTTCTTGAAAATTTTGAAAGAAACACCTCTCAAAAGAAAGCATCAATCATAATCTATTATTGTGGAAGAAATGAACATAATATGAGTATGTTTCAAGAAGCCTAGGAGCTTAATGTTAGAGGAAAAACTCCAGATTACTCAACATCTCAGCCAATATATAATTATATGAGGTATGTATTTAATGGGAGATGTTTTATATGTTCTGATTATGTTCTTTTGGCAAGATTTTGTGGAAGGAAGAAATTAGGGAAGGAAAAGGAACTAGAAGGAAGGCCCCAAAATCCAGTAGTGTATAACAAAAAGGAATATACTAGAATACATAATGATAAGTTTAAAAATAGGTTTATAGCCTTATTATAATCATAAGGAGATCAATGAAATGTGTATCAATAACCTCCTATTATACACTCTTAAAAACAATATGTGAACGAATGTGAACAAACCTTGAAGAGAAATGGAATAGCTACTCATGTTGTGGGTAATAATAATGTATGTTCAGTGAAGAACTTTTTTGGAGAAAGAAATATTTTGGAGACTCAAATTACTGGGAAAAGAAAAATGAATAAATATTATCTCCACAATCTCACCTACTTCACAATGTGATTTGTGAATGAAGGGGAAAGACCCCTACAATGGAGGAATAAAAAAATTATATGGCTAGTAGATAAATTCCCTATAAAAGAATGAATCTTGAGAAATGGAATTTGGGTGGAACCTCAAAGAATGAAATTTTTAATAGGAGTTATAATCCACATATTTTAATGATTTTCAAACCACAAATCAAAAATCTCATAAGAAGACTTGAAATGTCATCAAAGAATGTTTATTCATATGTCCAGAACATTTTTTTGTAAGGGAAGTTGGAACACAAATATAAATAGTACAATGATGTTCCAGAAAACATCAGAGGGTTTATCCAATATGATCAATGACAATCATATTCTTTAGGATCATAGAGAGTCTCATATCCCTATGTGTGTAACTTTTTTTAACTGATGTTCAATTTTTTCATGTTCAGGGGAAGATACAATCAAGGGGAATGTGTAATCAAAATATAAAAAATGGGGATGTGATGGGATATAGAATTTCAAATAATTCAAATCAGTCACCAGAGATAAATAATTAATTGTGACAAATTAATTGTAATTAGTTTTTTGTTTATGCATGGAATTAATTTACAACAATAGACAGTAATTGTGTTGTTTCCCTTATCTTTTATTTCTTAAAACCAAGTTTTGACTCAGTGGGCTTAGATGTTTTTTTGATGACTTTTTGGAAGGTGACACATGTGAATAAATAATTTAGGATAAAAACAATGTTTGTGGGTCTAAACAGTGGGCCTAACAACTGGAAGAGTTTCATATCAAAGGGGGAATTATATATCAAAATCATATGAAACATATCAATGGGGAGAAATATTCTATGTTAGAATGAAAATAATGTTTCAAGATGAGAATAAAAATACAGATGAAAGAAATTATTTCACTGTAGTAGACATTGAAAGGAATATTTAACAGAATAGTAAGATGTTTCCCTATGGAAGTTATAAGGAGGTGAGAAACTCTGGGTGAGTAAAGTTTTTAAAATGTTGATCCAAGTGTATATAATGATGATGAGAAGGAGGAAGCAGAAAAAGATGAAATATGAGTTTGAGATATGAATAAAGAGCTTGAACAAATTAAGAAGAATTAGATATGAGATATTTTTTGAGGCCAATGCACAAGAATTTCATCGGGACTAAATGGGTTTTTTGCAATAATAAGAATGAATATGGTGCAATGATTTATAACAAAGCAATACATGTGTCAAATGGTTCAAATAAGGTTTAGAGTTTCCAGATGGATGTCAATTTCTTCTTTTTAAGGGGGTTCTGGAAGAAGAATTGTATATTGAGCATCTAGAGATTTTTCTCATTCATGATATGAGATTAATGTTTTTCTGCAGAACAAGGTGTTATATGGTTTGATGCAGGCACCAAGAGCATGGTATTCAAGGATTGATCAATTTTAGAAGAATCATTATTTTCAACATGGTGAATTTGATTATAATTTATATGTGAATAATTATAGTAGTCAAAGGATGATGGTGTTGGTATATGTCATTTACATAATCTTTACTGGATCAGATGAAGCTCAATACATATAGTAGTTTGATTTCATGAAAAATGAGTTCCAAATGTCAATGATTGGAGATATTATTTGTTTATTGGTTTATAGGTGACACAAGGAAGGAAGGATACAATAATTTCCAAATATAAATATTCCAAGGGGGTTTTGAGAAGGCTTGTAATGGAAAATTATAAGGAGATGAAGACTGCTGGGGTGAACAGAATGAAACTATCGAAAGATGGTGATGGAAAGATAGTTAATATCACATAATATGAGAAAATCATTGTTATTTTATTGTACCTAACAATAAAAATAATTTAAATTGTATTTTCCACATTCCAAGGAACCAGATATCAAAGTAATATCCTGGATAGAAACCTTATTGCAGTGAAAAGAATAAATCAGTATATCAAAGGAATAATGAATTTCAGTTTGGTGTATATTGACAAATATCAACCAAAGTTGTTGGAATATAAAAATGCAGAATATACTGGTTTAGCAGATGAAAATAAATCAATGTGAAGATATGTTATCTATCTTGGTGGATTGTGTTTTTCCTCACTAAGAAAGGAATAATATTTCATTTCATTGAGCACCACATAAGATGAGTACATTATGACCACTTGAGAATTCATGTGGTTATTTTGGATCAAATAATATCTTGATATTATTGGATTTGAAGTGAATTATCTAATTGGAATCCATTGTGATAATTAAAGTGATATTAATCATAGAAAAAAATATTGTCCAGCACTCATGGGAAAAAGCACATTAAAATTAAGTATCATTTTATCAAAGAGAATGTGGAACAAGGGGTAGTAGAAGTTTTTGTATGTGCCTAAAAAATTACATTTTGAAGACATTTTGAAAGATCCCTTACCCAAAAATATTTTGAGAGGTATCAACCGGGTTTGGGAGTTTAGTCGACTCCCCGCACTTGAAAAAGTGTGGATGTCTGAACCCCCTCTCCCTGATGTATGATGTGTTTTTACCAAATGTATTAATTTTTTTCCTTACTCTATTACAGACCGACAAGGTGTGACTTTTGTGTTCATTGAAAAATGGGATAAATTGTTTCTCTTTATTAGGGATAAAAGAAAGAAGAAAATATCATTGCCAAAGTCATGGGGAGAATATGACAGGTGGAGTAATAAATAGGGGGAGTAGCTGATAGGGGGTGTATTAAATCTGATTATTTTAGATGTTATTGATAAAATGATATATATCACAACATCTACGGTCCATGAAGAAATAAGGTGTTTGGTTTCAAGAATTATTTTAATAAATGGAGTGTTTCATTGATGAACTATTCATTATACTCTTGAATCTCATGTAGATAATTTCTCATGTGGGATTAGAGTATGTGTTGAGTAAATCATTGATCTCTATCTAAATATCATGATTCAAATGGTGGTAGAGTATAGATGGATCTTCAATGAGGTATCAAATTATGAAAGAGATTTCAAAAAATCCAAAGGGGATATTGTTGGGAAAAAATACCTCAAGATTACATTATACCATTTTGGGGATGGTTGTAATTGTCGAAAGGTGTGTTTTCAGGGTTAATTTTTGATTTCCAAAGATATTTGGACAATAAATATAGAAAAATAACCATGTCAAAGGAATGGATGATCTGAAGTTGGTACAAGAAGATCAAGTAGAATGTGGTTCTGTTTTCTAGTGCTTCCCATATTTTTGGGTTCCAAAATTTCAAGTTTATAAAACATTGAAAAATAGGAACATCTTTGAATATCTCATAAAAATATATAAAATTCATGAGTTTCATAAAATTTTTATTCATGGAGATGATTTTTCAAAAGATCAAATGAATTCGATGGTGATCTATGTGACTACGATGAACTTTATGAACGGAAGAGGTGAAGAGCTTTGCAACTATGAAAAAGTTTTTATGGAAGCTCTAGGATTACCAGAGAAGAAGAATCATAGTGTTTCAAAGTCTATAAAGTAAGGTTCTGTGATTACAATGAACATTATGAACTGAACATTATTGTAGAGCTTCACAAAAAAGGAGCACTGCGATGGAAAAATCCGAGATCTATGAAATGGTGAGGATTTGGTGCTGACATGGCTGGATGGTTCTGGAGTCGGTGGGAAAAGCTAATAAATATTACTCTACTCAATTGATAATATTATAGTGACTCAATGAAAATATTAAGTCTCTCAAATCGTGAGGGATTTTTACACAATTAGTGAGCTTCATGAAAGTTAGGGAATTCACAAAGGCTAGTTGAGCTTTGATAAAGGATGAAGCATCAGGAAGGCCAGTTGAGCTTTACAAAAGTGGTGTTCTTTGTGAAGGATAATTTAGCTTCTCAGAAAATAAATATCTTCTCAAAGTCTAGTTTGAGCTCTCTAAAATAGTTAATTTTTCCAAAGGATATTTTCTTCCTGGAGGCTGGTTTGAGATTCATGAAAGAAGATATTTTGCAAAGCATTGAGATTTGTGAAGTTTGAAAAGTATTTCTTTTTTATCTGTGGTAAAGAGATATTCATCAGTGGATGAAAGTTGGACTTCAATAGAGTATCTAAATATAGTGGATGATGTATTCATTAGAGATAATGAAGTGACCAACAAGTCCACAAACAATGTTTTAATCCCTTCTAATAGAAGCAGAAAAAAGAAGATGAAGACAGTGATCCTTCACACTGGTTGTGAGCTAGAGGAAGGGGCATATGGTGTGTGACTTGGGAATGTAATGATAAGACCCTAGAATTTGTAAAGGCAGTGATCCTGTGAATAGAATATCTAGCCCAAACATTATAATTGGAAGATAGAATTAGTGGATTTGGTACATCATAACATGGCCATTGTATTCTCCTTGGACGTAGCACAGTGAGGGTAAATCAAATAAAAATATATCTTCCTATTTGTTTTCTTTCCTGTATTACATTCAAAGCATCATCATCATATAAAGAGGGAAAGAAAAAGATCAACATTAACACTTAAGTGAATGAAAATTCACCTATGTAATAAAGAGGTCAAGATCCACTTGGGAAGGAATAATTTCGAAATGGAATATCCATACCCTGATTCACCCCCACTATCAGGGTATCTAGGTCACCTTTGGACCTAGCATAAAAAAAGAATGAATAACATTTATATATATATATATATAACCACATGAAATCAACGGCATGGAAGAACTCATGATAACATGATATACCAATGATGAAACTCAAACCACTAAACATAGAATAAGGATTTTATAAAAAATTTAAGCTTAGGGATCCAAGGAATGATCACTAGGAAACATGAATTAATAATAACCATTGGAATAAAAGAATATGATCGTGGGATATGTGTAAAATATATTTAAAACAATTACACAAGAAATGAAGCATAGGAATTCAAAAACTTTTATAAGAAATTATATATAATCCAAGTGAGATTCAAAAAAAATCATCAAGAATTAGCATTTAAATAAAGGGTGTGCGACATGAAGCCTAACGTAAAATCTCATGGATAAATTTTCAACCCAATTTTAATTATTTAATGAAAATAAATTTCACACCAACATGGTGATCTAAAAATTATGGAATTGGGTAATTTCCAATTTTATGGATGAGAACACCCAAAGGGATGGGCAATGATAAGGTCAGCACCTCATAAATGGGTTTCACCATACGATAGCATCACGAAAAAAATAAAAAACCCTTTAAATTAATTTATTTTAAAAAATTGAATCCTCTTCTATAAATTTCAGTGAGGGGGACAACAACATGGTATTTAACGTGCATCCAAATGAGAAAGAAAGACCTATAACACCTAACTCAATGTAGTAGTCCTTCACTTGTCCATTATTGAGTCTTTCTTCAACCTATAATGGAAGAAATTGAAGGATTTTTCAAAATCCCTAGAAATAGGGAAAAATCTGATTCAGAAAAATAGAGAAATGGATAGAAGAGGGTCCTTGAAATAGGCTAGAGAGGAATGTGGATATTACTGATGGATTCCTAATTCATATCACTACTAGAAACATAGGGTATACCAATGGTTTCAAACCATTTTTAAATGCTGGAAAACCATTGGAATACCCTATACTGACAATTTTCCACACTGTTGGATGTGGAGTCATGGGTATCGCTCTATACCAATGGTTCCTTAGTAACCAATGGTATATGGAACTATCTATTACTCTATTCCAACAGTTACTGAAAAGCGTTGGAATAGATCTTTACCAATCGCTTAGTACCGTTGGAATATATTGATAATTAACTCTATACCAATGGTTTGAGAACCATTGGTATAGTGTTTTACTATTGGTTCTAATGAAACTCTTGGTATAGATATGGTTTTAAGATCTATACCAACGTTTTCTAAACCATTAGGATTGTTTTCTATAGTTTCAGATAGCTTCCCACAGCATCCTCCCCGCTCCAATTAACTGCAATTAAAAACAGAAATTATTGTCGATAATAGAAAATTCAAAATGACAATAATGAAGAATTTAGAATGACACTAATAAAATATAAATTATACAATATAAAATACAGAATAAAATAAAATTGAATTCTATAAACAATACAATATACAAAATGTCCTCCAATTGAAAAAAATGACCACAAATTGCAATTACATTCAAAACAATACAATATACAATGAATAATTCAAAATGAAACTGTGGAAACCTCCACATGAAAGTCAATGAGTTGTGGAATAGTGCACACAATCACTTCCTTGAAATGATTTCATGGAACTATGAGAGGGTGGTAAGGAGATAACATGGAAAGGGATACTAGGAGGTGCTATAGTCATGGGTGGTTTTGGCATGAAGGGTGGTGCATTGGGGAGGGTGTCATGGATAAGGATGGGTAGGGTTGTGTAAGAACCCAGATCTTATTTTCAGGTATGTTTTTCCTTTTTTGTTGTTTTTTAGAAAAGGTGAATTTCTAGAAATTTTTGAAGTATACACCATGTACTTTATGAGTACATGCCATATCCTCAGTTTTCGCTTGAAGCTGTGTGCTGGCTGTGTAATGGCCACACACACGGCCATGTGGGGATGACCTGGAGGCCTCTTAATGTGAGGTACAGAAACTATAAGTACACACCGTGTTCTTCAAAAGTAAAAACTGTGTAATTTTTTTTCATTAAACACACCAGGGTCGCATCTGACAGACAGAAAGGGCTTCTTCTAGGTCTGGTTTGTCTGAGAGCTCCCACACGACCATGATCTTCCTCCGAGTCCCAGACCGAGAATCTGATCTCTGATTCGACTACCATAGATTGCATTGGAATCACATCAGTACGATCTTCCTTCATCTAGAGATTTGTTTCTGGATTCCTCATTTTTCTTAAGTTTTCCTCTATTGAATGTTTTATACATTTTTGTAGATCTACAATGTACTTTGGAAATTCAAGGATTAAGGTTCACGTATAGAGATCTCCCGACACCGAGGTAGGTGGTTTGTTCTTTTCTATTCAAAGTCTTGGAGTTATATGTGAAAATTTGTCCAATACCCTTGAAAATGGTATTGCGTTTTTACCGTTTCAGTCCTAATAATTTCCTTCTATGCTTGTATTTTTGAATAGGGGATAATGGAATGTAAATAGGGTTATTTTTATAAGATTTCAATGTGGTTTCCCATGCATGTTTTTGTTATGACCTTTTGGTGCTGCTTAGCCTATTAGGCTGCCTTGTTTTTTCCATGCCTGGAATTATAGGATGGTGTGACTATTGCTTTGACATGCTATTATGTTGTAGATTGTTTATCTAAGTATTTCATGAGGTTTACTTTTGAAGATACATTCTGTTATTCTTTCTTGACTTACACAGGTTCATGAGAACCAGGTGTAGAAGACAATATAAGGAATGGACAAAACAACTTCTCCATAGTGTCTATTTTTTCTTACGATGAAAGGCCATAGGAGGAATTAATGTAAGTGCTTCCTCAGAGTGTCTGTAGTTCCTCGACATAGGCCACTGGGAGAATGTGACGTAAGTGCTTCCCCAGAGCACCTTTAGTTACCGATACAAGACTATAAGAGGAACTGACAACAAGTTCTTCGTCAGGGAGTCTATTCTTAAGCTGAACCAGTGAGGTTATACTAAGTGTACTTCCTAGAGGGTTACCTATGTTGCTATGTAGGACCACATGGGATAGGCTATGAGTGCTTCCCAAAGGGTTACCTTTTGTGTTTATCTGCTTCCTTGTGTTTCTTAGTGGTACCAGAGGGGATTGGTTGTGAGTACTTCCCATAGGGTTACAATTTTTGTTTAGCTGCTTGCTTGTGTTTCTAGGTAGAACCAGAGGGGATGGGATGTGATTACATACCAGAGGGTTACCTGTTTGTGTTACCTGCATTGGTTAGTTGTTTCTTGATATATGTAATTGAATGCATTGAAATTGTGGATTGTTTACTGCTGAGTACTTTCTTGTTCACTTCTTCCTTTTACTCATTACCTTTCATATATTCACTGACTGTTAGGAACATATCTTTTAGTGGCTTCCTACTGGGATTTAGTCTCACAAACTGTTTGGGCCATGCTTTTGGGCCCAAACTGATTATATTTTTGCAGGTATAGATAAGGGAAATCACCCTTCTACTTCAGGTACATGATTTTCTATGAAGCTGGAGAGCATGGGATGAAGCCGAGGCTTGTGATACTGAGGAGTTATTTATCTATTTTCTTTTTTTTACTTTGTCTTAGTACTATTTTGTATTCTAGTATTGTGTTTTTTTGGCTAATTTCCTAGACGTATGTATCATGCATCATTTATATATATGTGATCTCTAGTTTATTATTTCCAGTCTTCTGCTATTTACTTTTGTATGGATTATTACTATTTCTACTTTTTCCATTTGTTTACATCTGATGTGATACTCTACCAATAAAGGAATAGTTATCTCTCTATCATACATAAGGCCCTCGCTTCTAGTCGGCAGCCTCTGGCATTTGGGGAAATGCGCTTGAGGCCGTTGGACCAACCGGGTACAGGGCGTCTTTAGGCGGCTCCCAAAACTGGGACGTTATAAAGTCATATCAGAGAGATTATTTTATCTTGAATTACTATTTTAAGCCTATAGATAGGGATAGGAAATAATAGGTACTTTATAATAAGATGTCTCCGAAAGCAGCTATCCAGTGTACAGGGAAAATCCAATCTACCTATTTTATTGAATTTTTTATGGTTTTGCAATTATTATAGTTGATTTGATTTTACATTGAGTGATTCACATGTTTTTTGTTGTTATAGTTGATGTAATTGAGGTTTTATTTTTGTTTCAACCTGATGAGATGAGCGTATGCCAGCTCATGCATCATATAGGCACTTGCTATAAATCACATGTCATGCATTCTTTCCATTCCATTTAGGGTGCATTTTTTATATCATGTTGTTGTGATAGATGTTGTGTTAGATATGAATGCTGTTGTGATAGATGCCTTGATATAATTCCGGCTATTTGATATGGTATTTATTTTTAGAGGTTTTTCTTGACTGAACACCAAACTTTGGTTTTTGAGGTGTTATGGGCCCTCATGGACCGGAATTTTCTGGATCATTTCCTTGTTTTTTCTTGTTATAACATGTAAAAGATTCCAAGATTTGATTCTATCGGAGTATGGGCCCTCAAGGATTGGAATTTTGAACTTTGGTGTTTGTTTTAGTGTTTTTGTGGGCTGCAGAGTAGTTTCTGAGGCTTACTGTCTGGGAAACACCCAGAATACATATCGTGTATTTTTTACTACATGCCATGTGTTCTTCTATTTTGTAAGAAACTTTTTTTCATAATTACACACCATGTACCTTATATACATGCTGTATATTCTCTAACCGTGTCATAGGCTATGTGGGAAGAGGCACGAGATATGGAAATTATTATGGGAATACGCCGTGCACCGGTAGTACATGCCATGTCGTGTTAACCCTAGTTCTCTCATGTGACTAACAACACAGACAGAAAAATCTCAGGTTATACACACCGTTTTAGTTGTAAACACTCCTTGTAGTGTAATATTGAAATATGTCCATGTAACTAACAACACAGGACTGTGTTATATTTTTTAGTTCACTCTGTGTCCGTCTGGAACACGTCGTGTACTATCAGCTGAGTATCTGGCCATTTCACAAACAACACGGGTCAATGGAGCTCGTCTAGTACACGTCATGTCTGGCACAAACACTTTGTGTAATCTCATTCTAAGAAGAAACATGTGGCTTAGCCGTATAGAAAGAGTCGGTCATGGGAAGATAATTCAAGTACATTTGGTGTGTAAGAGCAACACACAGTGTGTTTGGGTTGTTACATGACCAGTTTTGGAAGAAGTAGTCGTCCATGTTAAAGGCTTAAGGGAACATTCTGTGTACTTAGTATAAATGTCATGAAGTCATGTTTTGTAAAACATGAATGTTTTCTTTCTCAGGTTCCCTTCATAAGCATCCAGTTTTATGTTCGTGATAATTTTGTTCTAAGATGTGTGTATGAACTTGCAGAGTCATGCCACTGAAACGTCCTCCAGTTGAACTCCATTTTCCAAGAGGTGACCAAACACCAGATATGGATGATCAGGGAAAACCTGCAGATCCTCTAGTTGGGCCAGTCTTGGAACTATCCATTATACCTAAAATAGGTTCATATGCATAGTTTGGGGAAGGATTTATGAGGTTCATACATACCTTTCATGGGGTACCACATCTAACCCCATCTATGGCAGAGTTTACATGAGTCTTTTAATAGAATCATCCTCCCACTTTCAGAGGGGAAGGAAGACCCCAGGCTGCAGAGTCAAGGCTAGAATCCATTATTTCTATCATCTAGCATCTGGAGACGCCTTTATAGAGGAGGGTGAGGCTCACTACCTATATGCTATGGGATTCCGCTAAGAGATGGTGGGATGTGATATCACTGGCTAGATTCTAGTAGGTAGTGGCTTGGGATGAGTTTATGTGTGCCTTTTATGACAAATTCTACCTAGAGACCTTGAGGGCCGATCGAGCCCGAGAGTTAATGAGTCTGGAGCAGGGTACTCTTTCAGTTATAGAGTATTCCTCTTGCTTCACCGAGTTGCAGTGATTCATGCATATTACAGGAGGTGATAATTTATTCATGGAAAGGAGGTTTGTTGATGTACTGAGGCACAACATCCAATATCAGGTGATCATCTTCAGGTTGACCTCTATCGCTTCTATCTTCAACCAGACACTGATCACAGAGTGAAATCTGAGAGATTCTAGAGTTGTGAGCCAGGGAGGCTCAGCATCCTGAGTTAGTATCCCTCCTACTGACAGCAGGAAGGGCCTTAGGGATTATATGGGTAGAGATCTGAGGTGGTGGGGGATATCTTCTCGTATCCAGGTGGTGTGTTACCAGTGTGAGAAGAGCAGGAATACGAGGTCACATTGCCCGAGAGACCTAGTGGAGTGCCGATCTTATGGCAAGACAGGTCATCTTTAGCGCTTCTATCAGATATTCTCACTAGTAGCTGGTGATAAGGGTTCTTCTATAACTCCTTATTCTAGGGAAGAACCACCAGTTTCTCACCAGTCTAAGAACTGGAGTTCTTCTGGCCATTCAGGACGAGGTGGAGGTCTTGGCTATGGTAGCCAGTCACCTGATATTCAGTGACAACAGGGTGGATCAGCTCAGATTGGTCAGGTAGGGTCACAGGGCCACGGTTCCGGCCAGAATTTTTCATTGGAGCAGAACCAACAGGATAAAGATCTCTGACCTTCCATAGTTTGAGGTACATGATTAGTTTCCTCAGTTTTAGCTTCTGCTCTTTTAGATATAGGGGCTTCCCATAGGTTTATATCAGTGGCTGTTGTAGAGAGCCTCAGGCTATGTATCTTTTCTTCTGCTGATATCTTAATACTGGACACTCTATTGGGGACTAGAATGGCTAGTGTGCATTAGTGTATGGAGTTACCTCTAGTGTTTGGTGGGTGTCACTTCTTTTGGGACCTCTATGTTCTAGAGATGACAAGCTATGATGTCATTCTCGGAATGGACTGGTTGGTTCCCTTCCAAGCAGTCATCGATTGCTACCGTCATAGGGTGACATTCACATCACCAGAAGGCCGATCGTTTCTTCATAAGGTTGAGTGGGATGTCAAGGTGATTAGAGTGGGACCCATGCATCAAGGGTTGGGAGGAGTTACAGCCCATATTTCTAGGCTATATTTGGATAACCAGGGGACTCCACAATCATACTTTCCTCCAGTGGTGGATTGTTTCATGAACATATTTCTATAGGACTTTTCAGGATTTCATCCAGAGAGAGAGGTAGAATTCTATATTGATCTCATGCTAGGAGTGGCACCAGTTTCCATTCCTCTTTATAGGATGGCTACACCAGAGTTACGAGATCTCCAGAAGTAGTTGGAGGAGTTGCAGGCAAAGGGATTCATCCAACCTAGTACTTCTCCTTGGGGTTTTCCTATCCTATTTTCAAAGAATCTAGATGTTACCCTCAGGATTTATGTGGATTATCATAAGACGAACCAGTTGACCACCAAGAACCGATATCCCTTGCTGAGTATTGATGATCTCTTTGATCAGATTTGGGGAGCCCGGGTGTTCTCGAAGAATGACTTGAGATATGGTTATCATCATTTTCTTGTTATACCACCTGATATACCTCTTACAACCTTCCAGAGTTGGTATGGTATATACTAGTATATGGTTATGTCGTTCGGTCTCACGAACATGCCAACTATTTTCATGGAACTGATGAACTGAGTGTTCAATCCATACTTGAATTATTTTGTGGTGGTCTTTGTGGATGTTATCTTGGTGTACTCTCACACTCAACACGACCATGTTACCCATCATGAGATCATTTTGAGTACACTGAGAGAGCATCCGTTTTATGCTAAGATCTCAAAATTCCACTTTTGGATGGAGCAGATTCACTTCGTGGTTTATGTTATCTCAGAGACACGAGTACAAGTAGACCCAGAGAAAGTGATGGAAGTAGTTTCCTGGTAATATCCAAAGAAATTTTTTGAGGTACGGAGTTTTCTAGTGATTGATGGTTACTACAGATGCTTCATACATAACTTTTGACACTTAGTATCACCACTGACGAGTTTTTCTAAGAAGGGTGAAATGTTCTTGTGGTCATACTCTTGTGAGTTAGCCTTTCAGGAGCTGAAAAGGAGACTGACTTCAGCACCGATACTAGTTTTTCTAGAGCAAGTAAAAAGCTATACTTGCTACTATGATGCTTTTGGTATTGGGATTGGATCTGTACTTATGCAGGAAGATAAAGTCGTGGTGTACGGGTCTCTGCAGTTGAGGCCACCTAAGAGGAATTAACCAATGCATGATCTCAAGTTGGCTGTTGTAGTTCATGCCTTGAATTTTTGGATACATTATCGTCTGGGAGAGAATTTTGTGGTTTTCATGGACCAAAATAGTCTCAAGTATATCTTACCTCAACATGAATTGAATTTGAGACAGTGAAGGTGGGTTGAGTACCTTCAGTCCTTTGACTTTGAGCTAGCCTATACGCCTGGGAGAGGCAACACAATAACTGATGAGTTTAGCAGGAGGACTTAGATACATGCAGTTTAGGAGGCCAGTAGTGAGTGGAAGATTATGTCTCTATTCACTAAGAAGCATTGGAAGGTGCATGATAGGCAGCGACATAGGATTCTTTCTTCTTTAGCTGTTAACTCTACTCATCTTGATCGAGTTTGAATGAGGCAGCTATCAGATTCTGAAGGCCTCATCCTATGGGAAAGTGGGTCAGGAGAGGACTCTATTCCTAGATAGACTAATGGTAAGGATGATATCTTGAATTTTCATGGGAACGTATGGGTGTTATTAGACATACACGAGGAGTGGATGCATGACTTTAATTCCTCAGTTTGGGAAGTTTATCTATGTGTCACCAAGATTTATCGGTATCTACTCTATCAGTATTGGTGACCTGGTATGAAGAGAGATATTGCTGGTTTCATTATGAGGTGTTCCACCTGTCAGCAGGTGAAGGTGGAGCTTCGGCGACTAGCAGGGCTTTTGCATTAGTTACCCATTATCGAGTGAAAATGGAATGACGTCATGATGGATTTTGCGATAGGTCATCCAAGGTTGCCTCAAGAGAATGATGCATTTTGGATTGTCATTGACAGAATCATGAAAGTTTCTCACTTCTTTCCAATCAAGGAGACCTTCATGTTTGATGATATGGGACTATTGTACATCCGAGAGATTTTAAGTCTACATGGAGTTCCAAACTCCATCGTTTCATACAGGGATGCATGTTTTACTTATCAGGTCTAGAAGGGGCTTCAGAAAGATTTGGGTACACAGGTACTTTTGAGTACAACTTACCATCCCCAGACAGATGGCCAGTCCGAGCATATGATTCAGGTGCTTGAGGACATGCTTCATGCCTGAATCTTGGGTATTTGAGGTTCTTGGGAGAAGCATATACCTCTTGTAGAGTTTTCCTATAATAATAGTTTTCAATCAACTATTAAGATGGCACCTTATGAGTATTTGTACGGTAGGTCATTCCAATCACCTTTATGTTGGCTGGATGCAGGAGAGGCAGCTATGCTAGGACCTCATCTTGATTAGGAGACCACAGAGCATATAGAGTTTATTCAGAAGAGGATGGCTACTACAGAGTCTTGAAAAATGTCTTATGCTAATTAGTGGAGACAACCTCTGGAGTTTGAGGTTGTGGATCGAGTTTTCCTACGTGTCACACTAAGTTTGGGACACAGAAGGATTAGGAGACTGGGTAATCATTCACCAAGGTATGTTAGGACCTCTGAGGTTTGGGATAAAGTTGGTCTAGTTGCCTATATGCTGTAGTTACTTTAGAGGTACCAGGATATGAATGACGTCTTCCATGTTTCTCATCTCCAACGTTACTTCTCAGACCCATCTCATGCTTTTCAACCTAAGGAGGTTGAGTTAGAGTTGGACAGCTCATTCGAGGATCATCCTATCTAGATTTTTGATCACAATATGAATGTTCGACATGGATAGTCTGTTCCTCTTGTATGAGTGCAATGTCAGCATAGGCGGGTATAGGACGAGACCTATAAGAGAGAGGCCGATATATGCTCACAGTGGCCAGAGAAGTTTGAGGATTCTTCTTCTATGCCGCCATGCTAGGGATATTCGGAGATGAATTTCATTAAGGGGGGAAGTTTTTATGAACCAAAATCTTATTTTCAAGTATTTTTTCCTTTTCTCATCATTTTTGAGAAAAGAGGAGTTTTTTGGAAATTTTTGATATACTCACCATGTACTTTATGAGTACATGTCGTGTAATCGGTTTCCGCATGAAGGTGTGTGTTGGCTGTGTAATGGCCAAACACAGGTCCATGTGGGGGTGACCTGGAGGTCGCCTAATGCGGGGTATAAAAATGGAAAGTGCACACCGTTTACTTCCAAAGTACACGTAATGTATTTTTTTCATTAAATGCATTGGAGTCACGTATGACGGGACATAAAGGGATTCTTCTAGGTCTGGTTTGTCCGAAAGATCCTGTATGACTGAGATCATCCCCCGAGACCCCGATCGAGCATTTGATATTTGATTCGACCATCGTAGATTGGGTTGGAATTTCCTTAGTAAGATCTTCCTACTTCAAGAGCTTCGTTTCCTGATTCCTCCTTTTTCTCAAGTTATCCTCGATTGAACGTTTTAGACATTTTTGTAGATCTACGGTGTTCTTGGGAGATTCCATGCTTGAGGTTCATGTATAACAATCGCCCAACACTGAGGTAGGTGGTTTGTGCCTTTCTATTGAAAGACTTTGAGTTATATGTGCAAATATGTCCAATAACCTTGAACGGGGTATTGAGTCTTTACCGTTTTAGCCAAAAAATTTCTTGTGATGCATGTATTCTTGAATAGAGGTTAATGGAATGTGAATAGGGTAATTTTTCTATGATTTGGATGCGGTTTCCCAAGATTGTTTTAGTTATGACCTTTTGGTACTTCTTCACCTGTTAGGTTGCCTTGTTTTTTCCATGCTTAGTATTGTAGGATGGTGTGACTGCTGCTTTGACAATATGTTATGTTTTAAATTTTATATCCAAGTAGTTCTTGAGGTCTAATTTGGTAGATATGCACTTCTATGCTTTCTTGACTTACAAAGGGCTCTGAGAACCTGGTGTAGTAGAACATAGGGAGAATGGATGGAAGGGCTTCTCTAGAGTGGCTGTTTTGGCTTACGATGCGATACCATTGGGGGAATTGACGTAAGTGCTTCCTCAGAGTGTTTTTAGTTCCTCAACGCAGGCCATGTGGATAATGTGACGTAAGTGCTTCCCCAGAGCACATTTAGTTACCGATACGAGACTATAAGAGGAATTGATGGTGAGTTCTACCTCAGGGAGTCTATGTCTAAGCAGAACTAGAGGGGTTAGACTGAGTTTACAACCCATAGAGTTAATTGTGTTGATAGGTAAGACAAGAGGAGGTAGGATATGAGTACTTCCCATAGGGTTAGCCTTTGGGTTTATCTTCTTTCTTGTGTTTCTAGGTAGGAGTAGAGGGGATAGGCTGTGAGTACATCCCAGAGGGTTACCTTTTGTGTTTAGCTGACTTCTTGTGTTGCTAGGTAAGACCAGAGGGGATGGTCTGTGAGTACATCTCAAAGGGTTACCTATTTGTGTTACCTACTTTGGTTATATTTTTCTTGATATATGAAATCGAATGTATTGAAACTGTGGATTGTTTACTGCTGAGTACATTCTTGTTCACTACTTCCTTTTACTCATTACCTGCCATATATTCACTGACTGTTCGACACAAATCTTGTGGTTGTTGCCTACTTGGGTTTATTCTCACACTCTATTGGGTCCATTCTTTTGGGACCAAACAGATTATATTTCTATAGTTATAGATAAGGGAAATCTCCCTTCTACACCAGGTACATGATTTGCTGTGAAGCTGGAGAGCATGGGACAAAGCTGAGGCTTGCGATGATGAGGAGTCGTTTATCTGTTTTATTTTTTTACTTTGTCTTAGTACTAGTTTTTATTCCAGCATTGTGTTTTATTTGTATTCTTTCTTAGATTTATGTTTCATGCATCATTTATATATATGTGTGCTCCACTTTTTTATTTCCAGTCTTCCACTATTTACTTTGGTATGGATTATTACTGCTTCTGCTTTTTCCATCTGTTTACTTCCGCAGTGATAGTCTGCCAATGAGGTAATAATTTTCCCACTATCACACCCAAGTACCTTTTTTCTAGTGGGCAGCCTCTGGTGTTGTCCAAAATACGCTTGAGTCCATGTCACTAAGTAGGTACGGGGCATCCCCGGGCGGCTTTTGAAACTGGGATGATACGTGTTGTGAAATAAATTTGATAACATATAAAAAGATAATTTATAGAAAAAAAATTATAAATAAAAAAATAATGATACAAGCATAATGTGACCTACCTAATCAAACATATATTCATTCATATCAAATCATGAAACATAAAATGTTAGCAATATCAGTAAAAAATGTAACAGATCAATTTTTCCCTAATCACTATCACAATCACTATCACCACCATCATCATCTGAATCATCCTAATCCTTATCCCTACCCTTTTCCCCATCCTCTCCCTCATCCTCACCCTCTTCCACCACCTCAGCCTTAGCCTCTCTCTTGTACTTGACCTCATCTACAACCTTAGTCACAGAATCATCCTCATCCTCGGACTCTTCCTCACCCTCATCAACACTAGGAACGAAATAATCTTGACCACCACTAGAAATTCCACCTGTTGCAGTATATATTGAATACATCGACAAAATATATTCATCACATGTCATACTAACCTCTATTGGAAGTTCTAAACATAAAACTATCATCAGTTTCACAAATTTAGTGTTTTCCCTTGCAATCTATTCTTCTAACTATGTGGACCTTTTTTCAGTATGTTCATCCCATGAATTAACCAGTTCAAACATAGTGTAACTAAAACTAGTACCTAATGGGGTTGAATACCTCTTTGGGATGATACTTTTCATAGGCCAACATCGTACTCTTCCAGGGTGCTCATCTCCCAACAATTGATGTTAGTGATCATTTGGCCCAAAATTGCTTGGTTCCTAGGCATCAAGGGGCTATAAAAAAGAATGTTACAATTACAAATAGATTATGATGTTACAAAATATATATTAAAATCTGAAATAGTCAAATTAAAACATACAATCTACTGTAGTGTTAGTTTTTTAACCATACATTCATCTTTTATCCCTTTACTCGATCAAAACATTTTTTCTTGAGGCACATGTCCTTAAAAATTCAATACCGTCTTCTACTATGACATTGAATGTGGAGAACCATAATTAATAATAGGTTATCAATAATGAATTTTATAAGTAAAATTATATTAAATCATCCGATATATAATAAATTATAGAGGAAATAACAGAAAGTGAAAGTTCTAAAGGAAAATTCTAAACAACTATCATACCTACTTTTTCTCATGATCTAACATCGTAGTGCGTCCCAATGTGTGGAGGTATTTTTTTGAATAATGTTTTTTTTATTTTTTCTAAATTATTTCTATATAAAATTCATTAATAAAATATATCATATTATTGAAAAGCATGAAAAGTTTCATTTAAGCACTTCAAATGTGATTAATACCTTAAACATGATATTCTTCCAATGAGTATTCATTTACCAATATTGTTCTATTGGACAATAATCTATGATAGGTACTACCTATAACTCTTCGACAACTATAGTATGACCGTAAATATAAAACTCATGATTATAGGGTGTCTAAAGCTCACCTAACTCCTTTAAATATTCTGGCCATGCACCATCACCATTGGGGAAATTAAACTAAATCTAACCCCAAAATATTAATTTATATAAATAAAAAATAATATTATATTAAATAAAAAAGCTATTTTTACCCATATTTGTGCCCATGAATTATCTTTGACATTGTTTGGAAACTGTCTCCATGAGATCGAGCTGATATGAATGATGTCAGAGAATTTGGAAAGCGTCGCCAAAAACATTGACATTACTACCCTATTTTTTCAATCGTTTGACTGTCTTCATTTTAGTCCACCATCAACATCATTCCGTGGTTCCACACTAAATGCATGCTTGTACTCCTCCGACTCTTATCATTTGATGTATCTGTAATGATAGAAAAAAATATTATATCAGTACATGTTACAATGGAAATAAATTCTGATAAATTTTTTTAGGGTTCTAAAATATATTTGTGGCTGTCTACTCAATGGGTTCTTTTGGATCTACTGTCATTGAAAGAACATCACCCTATACTGGTGGAGTGGGTCCTAGTGTATGCTTTGTAGGAACATACTATATCATAGAAATAGGCGAATTGTGAATGTAAAAACTCAGAGATAAATATGTAGATGGCATTGAAGATGGCCTAAATGACTGACCAACTGCATAATATAGATGATGAGTGGGAATCATCATCGGATATGGTAAATATGGCTGAGGAGGCTTAGATGTGAAGGGCGGTGAAAACATGGTAGGATAAATATCCCTTGTGTACCTAATGAAACAGTGGGATCATAATGTGTGGAAGATGGTACATTAGTTGGAGGGTCATGGTCTAAATGGGTATGATGACTCGATCGCCAAGCTCTCTTACCACCCCCCTCGTACCACCGACATAAGTACTAGGACCACTTCTTGGCTGCTGCTTGAATAACTGGCTCCTAAGTGGTGGATCATGCATAAAATTTGAAACCAAAATTAATCCCAAGAAATTATATGTTATTGATATATATGTATATATGTGAAATAAAATACTCACAATGGGAACTAATGGATGAATTCCCATCTCATCCACTAGAAAATTGTTGTCCGTCATCTTTTTCCTTTGTTTCTCCTCCTATGGTTTCATTTTCATCATTTGAAAAAAATATGAAAGTATTTAGAAAATTATAAATATTTTGTAACAAAAAAAAACAATTTGAGACATGTCTTATTTTTCTTTGGTCATTTGGTTAATATTTTTGGTTAGGTAATTTAGCTATTTTATGCATTAGGTCATTATTTTCAATGGTTTTTATTTTCATATAAATTTGTTTAGTATGTGAAATTAAATTCATCTAGTTTTTTTTTACAATTTAACTATTTCGGTTTTGTTAGGATTGTTAGGTCTAAACGCAATACATTTCAGCATTATAAAATGCAACTGAAACAAAATTACAACAGCTAAATATTGAAAATAAACATGAAGGTATATTTTGAAACAAAATATTTATAATCAGTAGTAAATCAATTTTTATAGCAAAAACCTCAAAAACTCATTTTGGGATAAACCAACAGAACTGAGAACACAAATAAATGCTTCTATATATTTCTCACCACAACTTTAGGTTCACAAAAATCTTTTACAGTTGACGTATTGGAGTTATCATATGTAAAAAATGGATCGGGGCTAATGGGAGAAGAGATAGTGTTAATTCCATCATCCCCATAAATGAAAATATGTCTTGGGATTACTTCGATAATGACACCAAATTCAGGTTGAATATGATCAATTCCATAAAAACCTATTTCACCATTGATGCCAATAAATATTGTTCAATGGTAGTAAGAGTGAGAGTCACTTCAATAACTTAGAATCCAAAAATCATCAATAAATGTTCCTTGCCTTATCATCAAACCAAAAAAATAGAATTTCAGCATAGTGACTCGACTATTAGAGTAATAATCCAAAATTATAATTTTTTCAATGACTCCATAATAACAAACATTTTTATAATGAGGTCTATTATCCGATGCACTAACATAATAATCTATTGTGGTAGTTAGAATAACACAATCATGTTGTGTTCTTAGGTTCATTTCACATTCAATGATAATAAATATATACCCATTGATCACAACTGATTTACATTCAAGAACCATAGTATTATGACTAAAATATAAAGCACTAATTTCCTAAGAGATGGTATTAATAAAAAAACTTGATACCTAAAACATAAATGAATATTAAAATTAACTAAATTTTGATTTTATTTATTTATTACATCAATATTTCTATAGTAAATTTCAACCAAAAAAACTCTTTTCTATGAAATGTCTTTCTACTTCTTAAAGATAAGGAATGATGATTTCTATTTATAATTTATTTATATTACTTATAGATAAAAATAGGAATAGTTTAATAGATATGTTCGACTACAATATTTAATAGAAGTTATAAATGTTAAATTTACATACTTGATGTATTCATCAAAAAAATCACATTCGAAAATCATTGTGCTATGTACCATCTCCCGCTCTTCAAGGATTAATATTGTCTGGGTTTATATTTAGGGAATTATCTTATTTGAGGAAGTGATAGAAAACTGGGTTCATTTTTTTCATATTGTTCTGCTCTATTTTTTGTTGGTCTGATCAATCTTGTAGTTTGATTAGACAAATACATTGTGAAAAAATCCATACATTCATGATCGAAGTAACCATTCAAGATAGAACCTCAGGGATGATTCATGTCCCAAACATAATATTTCTATGTGTCAACAATTCTCTCAGTTAGATACATCCAACAAAAAGCTCTAGGTCCTTTGAGAATTATTATAGATGGAAGATGGACTGTTAGATAAATCATGCATGTTAAAAATGATGAGGAAATATTTTCACGAACTTATACAAAATTAATTGTGTTTCCACCAAATTTTTTTTCGAGAAAGAGATTGAAAATTTCCTATCATAGAGATCTCTAAAAAACGGCACAACTGAATAAATGTCACCCTTATAATTTTTTACAAAAGATAAAGGATCACTATTAGAATCAACTCATGCTTAAGGAAATGATAATCATGAGTCTTAAAATATTTTAACATCAACTCAATTATGTTGACCCATTTGGATATATTTCTTGAAAATCCATCAGGAACATTAATAGTCTCTAGTACATCTAAAAATTGATTTTATTTCAACAGGTTTAGTCACATAAGAAGCACATGGAACTTACCATTTATTTTCACTGATACACATAGAATTTAATTTTGTTATGATCCCTAAATCCACCATGTCATGACGTGATTTTAGATCATCTTATTTTTTACCATTGAAATTTAGAAGAATAAAAAGAGACATTTCACATATATTATTTTCAATGTGAATTGCATCTAGGAAATGACATAAAAAATTGGTTGACAAATAATAAAACTCAGAGAAGATACTTCTATTATTCCAATTATAACAGTTATGATTAGAAACATAATTCCTCTTTCAAGATTTCATTTGACCCTTCCCGAATGAAAAATGAAATCTTTTAATTCATTCAGAATATCAGTTCTAGATATATACTGAGGTGGATCATTGGTCTCCATGGTATTTTCAAATCATTGCATATTATTTCAAAATGGATGGTCCAATGGAAAGAATCATCTATGTCCTATAAATCAAAAATTATGATGATATTTCAGTCTTCTGGATCAATTATTCTTCATGAAAATATGAGATGATGTTTTTACCTTCGTGCTCTATCCAGACATCATTTCATAAGTAGGAAACACATTGATCATCCACATAAGTGAAAAAATAATTTCAAATATGTCATTAGAACATGAATCATATGTGCGTAGACCCATATCCCAAATAAGATTCAACACTTTTATTAAAGGTTTCATGTATACGTCTATATCATTACTGGGATCAGATGGTATGTATATAAGTATACTCATGAAATTGAATTGTTTTTTCATACACAACCATGGTGGAAGGTTATAAATGTGTATTAAAAATGGCCATGTGCTGTGTGATGTAATCATATTACCAAATGGATTAAAACCATCACATGAAAGATCCAGTCTCACATTACGCACATCAGCTATAAAATACAGATATCATGCATCAAATATCATCCATGTGAATCCATTTGTAGGGTGAACCAACTCTTTAATATTCTTCTTTCTCAGGGTATCATTACATCAAATTTTATTGATGTTTTGTTATAAATGAAAAGATTATAGAGTGTAGGGATCAATAGAATGTTCCAAATTACTTTTTGTGGCACACAAGACGGTGTTTCATTAGGTTTTGGCATCCATCGGTATGTTCCAAATTTTATACAATCATCTATTTTAGCAGTTTCCTCCAAGAATAAGTTTCAATCTTTTGGGCAGGCATAGATTTGGTTTTTTTGAAAAACCATGTTCTTTAACTAACATCCATTCCATATAGTGGTTTGAGGTAATATCTTTATCCTTTATATGTAAGTCCTTCAAGAAGTTAATAATGTAATCAATTGAAGTATTATAAATCACATACAAGGTTTTCTAACAAAATAATCAGATTAAAATTTTCTACTTTTTCATTTTACCACATTGAAAATATACTAGAGTCGTCACTACATCGTTCAATGTTTTCACTCTATCAACGTCACCATTTTCATTGGACACATAAAATGTTCTCATATCAAAGTCTACTTGGGTTAACATCCTTTCTTTCTCATGATGAAAAATAAAAATAAATTGTTCATGTATAAAATTCTTCAATACAATCCTCTCATTTGGATCATCAACATTTTTAGATTAGATTTTCTCCCCATTGTGATACCACACACAGTAGTTTGTTTGAAAACTATATTCGGTTACATGGTATAGAAATTTTTCATGGCTTATCCAATGACTTAAAAAACAATTATAACATGGTAATTGTATATGAAAACTATTTGAAGCATTTTCAGATGCAAAATTGAAAAATTTATCCAATTTTTTTGTAAATATAAAGATATTCGATCAGTTTCATACATTAAAAATCTATCTATTGCGTAAAGAATTGTAATAGTTCATTTCATAAAAGAAATTAAATAGGACTAAAGTTAAATCGAAAATATATTTAAGTAAATTAAAATTGTTTAGATTATATAAAACCATGACTGACACACTACTCTATATGATAATCATAATATGAAAGACAACAAAATACTATATATAGAACAAAACACTATAAATATAAACCATGATATTTAATTAAAACATGGTGGATGTGATGGAAGACCATTTTATAAATTAAGACCTATCTAGGATAATTATGATAAAACAATTGACATTAAATCAAAATTTATAGAGATCATTGTATTGAATAATTAGTGATATATTTCTAATCAATGGTGTCATTGTACTATTAGTGATCAATGATATTTTTTATAGTGTATGTTATATAAAAGGTATCCATCTTGGTTTCATGAACTAGAACCGTTTAGGTGATCAAAGAAAATATATAAATACAGTAAGATGAGTTATTGAATGATTAAAAGACTTAAAGGTATACCCCAATGTGTTATATTTACCTCACTCTAATACATGCCAATTTTTCAAAGGGACCCCGAGGTTCCTCAAGGGACACCTAGCCCACTATACCCACTTCGGTCTAGGATGGAATACCTCTTTATTTTTCTCCATTTATATTGGTATATATATGTATGTATGTATGCATATATATTCTCTATATATTTTCTATCATATATACCCAGATATTTAGGTATTTAACATTATCCAAGAATTGTGGACTTAATCTTGTTTCCCTATATAATAATCGGAGTCTCATAATTTAAATAAAGGTCACCATGCACATCTGTCTCATAGAAAAATAATGAGAACCAAGAATGAATTTCATAAATAATATATGATTTCATGTATAGTGTCATAATCATTATAGGATTCCATGTTAAGTATTACAAAAAACAATAATTGGGTTCAAACCTATCATCTTAATAGAGGGGCATGTAATTTCATTCCTAGAACCCTATGTAAGTTGAAATTCATGTTCAAACATCATAGGAAAAGGGAGTTTTAAATTCAACATTGAAAAAACATACTATGTTACCTCTATAATAATTTATTATAATGTATTCTAACTTTCCCTATGATAAATCATCTTTGGAAATATATAAAGAGGAACCAGACACCGTTCACGGTCTAGTGTACCTTCATTGCCTTAATTCAATTAAAAATATAATAACATCCAATGAGATAAAACATTACTTAATATAATTCATCAAAAAAATTAATAAAAAAATTTAAATTCTATTGAAATAATAATATTGATCAATATATTAACTTAAATAATAAAGAAAGATATCAAGGGAAAAGGGGTTAATCGAAACCTATTTCAATTTATTAAATCATTTATAACATTCCATGAAATTTAAATAACACACCCAAGGGGTGGTTTAATCCCCATTCAAGGATGGTAAAAAATAATTTAATTGCACTTAGAATCAACATTTATGTGTATAATGATACAAAATTAGCATCAATGTGTATCAATATGTATGATTATAAAAAATTAGTGTATCTATACAGATGAAATATAATGAATTTTTACAAAATTAGTGTATACATATTTCATATATCCAAAATAATAAATGGAACTATGTGTATATAGATAGTGTATATGAAACATAATCAATAAATATAAATAATGAGAGATTAGAAACTGATTGGGAAACCAAAAATAAGTAGAATAAATAGAACTCACCAATTTAAGAAAAATTCATGTGCTAACCAATTTTAAGAGGAAGAAACTGAATTAAAACAATGACGAATTGCATGTGGAAGAGTGGTTGTAGGCTGGGAGAGAGCTTCACTACTCTTAGAGAAACAGAAAAATATAATATAGAATGGGGAAGGGGGGGGATCATATTGCATTTGTAGGAAATTTATCCCACCAATTTTTTAAAACCATTTATATATATCATATATTACAATGATTAAAAAAACCATTAGTATTGATTGGTTATAACCCTTTCCTAATGGTTCTTCAGAACCATTTGTAAAACAAAAAAACTATGACCTATTTCAATGGTTTCATAAAACCATTGGGATAGGGGCATTGGTATATATCAAAATTTTAGTAGTGACTCATGAAGAAGGATTCAGAAACCAGGGGGAGATAACTTAAACTCTATGTTGAAGGGTGGAGGAGAGCCACACAACAAGGGGAGGAGAAATACCACTAGAATGGAGGAGGAAGGGAAGGAATAGGTTTAAAATCATTAAATTGGGGTATTTTGGAGGTTTCATCTAAAAAACGGCACATGGTTTGACCACATGGTTGGTCTAAACTTTGTTCCAACTAAGCAACATTAACTAATATAAGGGGGAACCTCTCACAGTTAGGCACACAATTTGACCAACCATGTGAAAACTATGTGAAATCAATCTATCCAAAAATATTCAGTCATTTTATGGTCTTGAACTCTAGGTATCACAGTTTCAGAAGAACTGTGTAGCCCCTAGGTACTTAGTTTTAGATACCACACAGTTTAGGAAAACTATACAGGATTAGCTGCATGGTTTTCTATAAACATTTGGACTAGTCTACCTCTAACTATTTCTGGGATTTGGGCATTGAACGACCTCTACACATACCTGAGACAACCTTCAAACCCTTATGCATCATTATTATGGGTTTTTAAATAATTTAAATAAAAAATTAATGGTCATTTCCTTTGGAAAAATTTTAAACATTAGAAAATTATTTTTTAAAATCATGAAATCCAAGTTGAAATTTTTCCCTTTTGAAAAAATAAAATTTTAGCTAAAATAATAATTTACATAATCATTAAATAAAACTCACTTACAAAATATTCTCACAAAAAAACTCATGGGAAATAATAAAGTCAAAATCATAAACATGATTGTTTCTTATTAAACATATATATTGGTGAAACAATTTTCTTGAAAAACAAACTTTTCAACTTTATGGGAGTTTAAATATACCTTTAATAAAAATATCATTATATTATCTTATGATATAAAAATAAATCCATGAAAACTCAATTAAATGTAATTAAAATTAATGGTGTTACTTTTATTCAACATCTTATTATCATTCTTACAATAAATATTACAATTAATTTTATAAATTTAATATTCAACAAGGTTAATTCCAACTTCTATTCCCTAGAGAACAAAATAACTACCCAATGAATTGGAGTTATATATTAGGACCACCCGTCACCATGAACAATTTAATGGGGTTAATTATTTTATAAAATTTATACAAAATTTCATTTCCATCATAAAACCATATAAATTATTTTCTTTAGAATATACATATAAGCAATTTCAAGCATAAAAAATATCGATAAAAATTATTTTTCTTTCAATACTCTTTAAAAAAATTCCAAAATGAATTTACAATAAGTTATTATTTTATAAAAAAATAAAAAATTAGAGTAATTTCATTAAATAATAATGTTCATAATGAAAGTAAATTTTTCTATTGTGGTATATATTAAAAAATATTTCATTCACTTATTTATAGGAATGTTAAAATTAACATCTTTAGAAAATGTTTAAAAGTACGATTTTTAAAATGTTGCAAATAAAGTCAAACATGGAATTAAACAAAGATGCATCGAGATCTCTGAGAGCATTATTGGAGGGATAATATGAATAAGGAGATATCTGAATATACATCAATGTTCCTGGTGTTTTAGAAAGTGAAAGCAAAGAGGCAGAAGTCTAAGGGGATGATGCGACTATTTCCCATACCAGAATAGAAATGGGAGAACATAACCATGGACTTTGTCACCAGACATCAAAAGACATCTAAAGGCAACAATGAAATTTGGGTTGTTGTGGATCATCTTAAAAAGGCTGCACACTTCATTGCTATTTGGGAGGATTTATGATTGGATCAGCTGGAACAAATATATATCAGATAAGTGGAAAGGATTCAAGGAGTACCACTATCTATTGTGTCCGATAGAGATCCAAGATTCACCTCTATGTTTTGGAAGAGCCTTTAACAGACTTAGAATATTGAACTGAACTTCAGTACGGCCTATCATCCTCAAAATGATGGCCAATCCGAGAGAACTATCCAAACACTTGAGGACAAGTTGAGAGCATTCTCAATGGACTTTCAAGGGGGATGTGATCTACATATTCCTCTAGTTGAGTTATCATATAATAAAAGTTTTATCTCGAGCATCCAAATGGCACCATATGAATCCCTTTATGGGAAAAGGGGAAAAACACCGTCATATTGGGATGAGGTCGGTGAGCGTAAGTAGCTTGGACCAGAAATGGTTGAAGAAATGGTGGAGAATGTGAAAACCATTCAGTATCATATCAAGGTATCCCAGAGTCGACAGAAGAGTTATGTAGACAACCATTGATGAGTCCTTGAGTTTAAAGGTGGAGACAGGGTGTTTCTATGCATATCTCCATGGAATAAGGTCATGAGGTTTGGAAGGAAAGGGAATTTAAGTCCAAGGTACATCGGCCCCTTCGAGATTCTTGATCGTTTCAAGACTCTGGCTTATCGACTATAACTTCCACCTATAATGGAAAACGTACATGATGTATTTCATGTATCCCAATTGAGGAAGTACATACCAGAACCTTCACATGTACTCTCTTCAGAGGTGGTACATTTAGAGGATGGTCTTTCTTAAGAGGAGAAACACGTGAATATCATAGATCATAGAGAAAAAGTTCTACGAAATAAGACAATGCCCCTCATCAAGGTGTTGTGGCGAAACCAAAAGTTTGAAGAAGCAACATGGGAATCAGAGGAAATTATGAAGCAGAGTGAACCGCATTTGTTTCAGTGTGGGAAAAGGAAATTTCAAGGGCGAAATTTTATAAAGTGGGAATATTGTAACGAGAAAAAATTTCATTAATGGAAATCTCTCTTGATCAAATTAAATGTCTATTTATGGAAAATGTTTATATAAAATGTCAAATTATTTGGTTTTATGTTTTTAAATTTTAAAATACTGTTATGAATTGTGACTATTGTTAATATAGTCATTGAATAGTGATCACATGATTAGCATAAATATAGGGCTTTAACAAATTCAATTTACTCAGACAAAGGAAGCGATGAACTCATTTAGTAGACGTGCCCCATACAAATCCAATTTGTCAAAGCTCGGAAAAGATGTTGCATATTTGGGCTTTTCTGTTGACCAAGCCCAAGCCGAGCTGGAATATGTTATGCTCGAGTGGAACCACCTACGAGAGAAGTGGACGTTAATAGAGATTACCACCCGAGAAATGTTATCCGAGACACCCCAAGAGTCGGTCACCATCGCACACATTACCCTTTAGTCTTATGTGGGTTTTATAAGCGGTTATCTAACAGAACATTAGCACTATGATCATGTACATTATTTTTGTATATAATAATTAATATACCTTTATTTTATTATTGTTACCTTGTAGATGGTTTTTAAAGCATAAATAGAATTTTTAGTTAATATTAAACTAAGAAATATATTTTGATGAATTAATGAATTTTTGAATTAAATAATATTTTATTAAAATAATATTTTTAATATTAAATTAATTTTTATTAAATATAAATAATTGTATAATTTTTTGAATGCAATCGTAATTCGTATTATGGTTTGAAATCTATTTTTCTCAAAACCCGTGAATTTTCGATAAATGTTGATTTTTATTTTAAAATTTAGAATTAACATATTTATAGAATTATTGGGATAAAATATATATTATTTCTATAATCAGGATGTCGAAATTATCCAACGGTGAATTTTTCATAGTTTTTTGAGACAGTCAAATTTTTGGGTAAAAATTAAATACCATTTAAATATATAATATGTTTTATGACATCAAAACGACCCAATAGTGTTGTAATAAAATAATATAAGCCTTATTTTCGGCCAATATATGTTTTATCATTAAAATAATGTGATTTTGGGATTGTTTTACTTATTTTACAAAGCATTTATGGACCCTTCAAGGCTTATTAAACATCTTGTCTTTTTAAATTAATTTATTTGAGAGTGTGACTCACCTCCACATAATAAACCACATTATTTTAAGAAGTTAGGACATTGGACTTATAAAATATTGTTTTAAACTTCCCTTTTCCAAAAACCATGGGCAAAAAACCATAGGATGATTTGTGGTTTGGAGTAGTTTTATGTGAGGTGTCCCAAACCTAAATAATAAAGAATCCCCTCAACTTTCCTATATAAACCCACCCAATATCCCACATTATCCTCACTCAAAGCCTTTTTAGTTCTTCCAACATATGCCCTACTCTTCATAGAATCCTACCAAGGTTCCCCAAGCTCCCAAGAATCCTCTCTCAAGCCTCTCTCAAGCCTTTGGAAGCACACTTCCAAGTAAGGGTTTTTCTTCCTTTCTCATTTTTTGTCCAATATTATTTAAATTGTTATGACCTTTTAATTTCAATTATAAATGTTTGGGTATGGTTTCAAACATCCCCCATGCTTCCCTCTTTATGTTTTAATTATGGGAGACCCATTTATATCTCATTAAATTCCTCCCATGTACACCCGTTACTATGCCGAAATTCTGAAAGGAATTTCTCTCTCCTCTTTTACATTCAAGAAATTACTTTGTATCATGACTCTAAATTACATTAAAATTCTTGGGAAATGTATCTATATGACCCCCTTACTATCCATTTTATGGAAATATTATGAGAAACCCCTTTATCTCTCATCAACCATTTTTATTAATTCTTACGTCACGCCATTACGCTGCCGAAATTGCACCGATTTTCCAAGCCAATGTCACTGTGTAGTGAATACCATGCCAATTTCTCTATCAAGGGTATTAACCTTTATGCACATTTACAATTTTTTTAAATAGTTTCATGTATTTATTCCATATTCCTATATCATGGAATAAATGATGATATTTTATGAATCCATGTTATATGATCCATGTGGCACACTTATGCATGAAATGAAATATTTAAGAACGGTCAACCCTTATAGTGCTTCAATGCATTGGGTAAAGTATTGTATCATGATACGTCATGCGAAATGGGTGTTTACTCATTAAAATTAATGTGAAATGATTTTTTACTCATGCATCATGTGCAATGAGGATTTTCTCCTGCTCCGTGCGTGATGAGCCTTGGCTCATGCTAATTCCATATTAAGTGTTGTTGCCACATTTCCATGTTATTATTATCATGCTTTATCATGCCTTTATGTTTATGCTTATCTTGTTCTCTATTTATATTACTATAGTAAAAAATTTATTTTATTCCTCATGTTATTCCATGATTATTCCCTTACTGGGATTTATAGCTCACTCTTTTCTTATGCGTGTTCTCAGGTTATCTCATGCAATGATAGGTATGAGGGAATGTAGTGGTCATGTAAAGGATGTTTTTAATAAAGATGTTGTTTTTCATGTTTTAAGTTGTCATGTAATGATCATAATCCCCAAAGACGCTAGACCTCTTGATCTTCTATGTTTTATCAAATGAAGGTTGTGTAATAAATTATGTTTAATTATGTAATAAAAAGAAGGGTTGTCATAGTTTACCAAGATCCCTTTATAAAATATTACAAAAAGAAGGCATAATCCTAGTATCCCTATATGAAATGATAGTATGCGGGACACCAAAAATTTGTACTATGTCATGGATATAAAACCCCCCAAGATAATCTACACTAATGGTTTCCTTGACCAATTAGAAATTTGAAACCATCATGAGACTTTCAACAACAACCCAATCAAAATCACTACCTTGAGGTGACCTCATAAAAGAAGTCACAAAATATATAACAAATTATATCTGTTATAATCAAGAATATGTAACTACAATAATGCCTTGATGGTTTCTAATGTTCCATATTTACCCAATGACATGTGGAAGCTCTCATAACAAAACCACCCACTCACTTTTCATACCTGGATAAAAGTACTAACGATGTAAGTGACGATAGATCTTGGTGACATCGGTATAAACTATCCAAAATGAGGTTTGAAACTCCCACATCATCTCCTTGTGTAGGTACACTAGAACCCAAGCAAAAATATCAATATGATTTATCCCATACTCTCACATGATTTAATCAGAAGTTGGGCCCTCACCTACTACACTCTCCTATAATATGAGGACCTCATATTCTGATAGCTGCCACATCCTCACTCAATCCAACAAGGTAGATGTCACAACTAAATATGAAAGAAAAGTATATCCCTTATTATCCAAATCCTCTAAGTTTATATTAGTGAACAATGCCATAATATTTCACTCACTAATGGAATGTTGAACTACTTGTATATGATTCCTCCTAATCAGCTCATCGACTACTGCATTTCCTTTCTTAGGTGTGTAGGAAAGATCGAAGTAAAAAATATTTTTGTTACTCAACCAAACATAACTACCTAAAATTTATATCACACACTATAAATATGTACTTGAGTATTTTTTGTTTGTTAGTGTACACCAAAAAATGATCTCCCAATAAGTAATTTATCTCACAACATAATGCCTGAACAACAACAACCTGTTCCAAATCATGAATTAGGGTTTTTCCTCTCATGTGGACTTAGCTATCAAGACATGTTATACATGAATAAATATCCTAGAATTAGAATCTCTCTTATCCCAATTCATGATGTGTAAAAATAAAAAGTGTAGCTTTTGGAATTCTTTGGCTGAATGAGGATTGTTGTTGATCTCATCCTCCCTTTTGGCTCATAATAGTTTGTCTCACATGTATGTGAGAATACAAAATTCACGGCCTTCTTAGTTAATACTATTGAAAATGCTAATAAGTATGAGAATAACTTTATGAAAAGAATTTAATATCCAACTATCCCTATGAAAATATATATATCAAAGAAATTATTTAGATTCTTTGAGGAAACTATAACTATATCCTTATCTAGGTCAAGTGACACTTATGCCTCTTAGAAAATGTGACCCATGAAGTGAATTTAATAAATCCAAAAGTGGAACTTTGTGAGCATAACACATAACTGATTCTCTCTCAGTTTATCTAAAATGATCTCAATAAGTATTGCATGGTCGTGTTGATTGTGTGAATACACCAAGATATCATCTACAATAACTAAAAAAATGAATCCAAATAAGGATGGAATCCTTAGTTCATCAATGCCATGAAGATCCTTAGTGTGTCCATGATACCAAAAAACATAACAAAATACTCATATAGACCATAACTAATATGAAATGCTATGTGAGGTATGTTTTCAGGCCAAATGTTGAGCTTCTAATATCCAGATGTGAAATCATTTTTTTAGAATATGAAATCTCCTCCAATATTATCAAAAAATTCATCAATCAGTGGAAAGGGATAAAAGTTCTTAACAGTGAGTTGATTAAATTTCTTATAATCAATCTATAGACTATGGGTAAACTCCACATTTTTTTCAAAACGGAATTGTAAACCCAATAGATAAGTATTGGTTACCCTTTTTCACGAAATCCTCTAGCTGCCTCTTGATCTCTTACAACTCCATCGTATCCATCATGTAAGGAGGAATGGATACTGGTGAAGATCTTGGAACAATATCGATGGCGAACTGAACCTATGTATAAAGAGGTAACCAAAAAATGTAGTCCAAGAATAAATCATTGAAATGATCAAACAATGGAGGAATGTCCACCTAATGTGCTCTTTGATCATCCAAATACAAACTAGAAATATGGTTTATCATACTTCCCCACCTACAATGCTCAGTTAAATCTCGGCATGCTTGGACATCCCATTCACCATTGTGATTTTAAAATTTAATCTCTTGTGAAGTAAAAAAACCCTATAAAGATAGAGGTATAAATAGGATTGATAAGACACTAGCTAGTCCTTCCTGAGTATAATGTTTATCACATTCATCTCAAATATAAAAGGATTAAAAACAAAGTAAAACCCGCCAACCTCATGGGGGAACTCCCTAAATAGGTTAACCCTCTCCATTATGATCCCCAACCTAGTATATAGTCTCATAAAACCCTCATAAAACATAACCAACATCCCATGGCTTTCCACAATATGTACAGATATGAAATTGTGCTATTCCCTTATGTCAAAAAGATAATATACAAGGGTTGAGGCTACTAAGATTTTACCTCTCATTGTAGATGGTCCAGAACCATACTACCTAGTTGTAGGCTATACAAAATTTATCTTTCCTCAATAGTGGATCTATGAAAAAACCTCATTTTGAATAGTAGGACCACTCCAACCTCTTAGTGTAACTGTTTTCTGGTAGAATTGCCCATGTCCACCACCATCGAGACATGATCGACCTGTACTGATCCAACTCCCTACTTGATGTTGATCTGAGAAACCTAATTCCAAAAACGATGTTTGATACAACCTCGTAGAACTCACATTTATAGGTAGGGTTCAGAAAAAACTACATGTGGACCATCCATTTGCAATATTTTAACTCAAATGGTTATTGATCACACTGATTCCTCATGTTCCCTCATCTTCCACATTGGTGACAGAACACTACCATGCTTGCACTGGCGGCCTCACTAGTACTCATCTATTGGGAAACCTCAAAATGGTGCATCTTTTCTAAAGATGTTGAACCACTTGGTTGAGAGACATCACTTATATTTTCTATACCACTATCTTCTTAGATTTTCCAACTATAATTAGCACCTAATTCACAATTTTAGTAATGGAGTTAAATCTATACATGTTAACCTAAGATTGAATAACATGTCGGAGACCTTCCTTGAAGAATATCACCCTCGATAAGTCATCATCAAGTTAAATTAGTGAATAATTATGCAACCCTATAAATATTTTTGAGTACTCCATTACAATAATATACCCTTCTCTAGGTGGTTGAACACACCCGTCTTTTCTTCCCTCAGATTCTCAGGGTAAAAGTATATGTTTTACCTATTTCGGTAATCAACCCAAACCATGTCACATAAATTACCATTATAGTTAAAAATATCCCATCCGTTATTTTATTCTCCACCTGACATATACATTATGGGAATCACTACCTTCCAAGTAGATATCCCCAGATGATCAAATATCGATAATGTAGTCTCAAGGAAAAGCTCAGTAGCCTGTGGACTCCACCCCCCCAAAACATTGGATGATTCCACTGCTATATTGCACCATCAACTCATACATTGATAATACAGGCTATGGTGAACCCTTAAAAGTATTCATGAATGATAACACCCCTCACATAACTATGCCTCAACACCAATGCATGAAAAAATATCTTGTGTCATAGCTATCACTAAAGGAGGATTCCATAGTATCCCATGGCCAAAATCCTCTAGAGCATGTTCATCACCACCCACTGGGTGTACGACTGGAGTTAATAATGTCATAATGTCTCTCAAATAAAAAAAAATTCCAAAAAATGTCATCAATTTTCACATATTAAAAGTGCAGGATAGGTCAATACCTTCCTCTAACTATGTCAAACTATAGAGACTACTACTAAAGATGTGATTTTGGAAATAACAGTCACAAAATTCACTCAAAATACTACCACTTTCCCACTCAAAATCAAGGCCATGTACCAATTCCCTACATACCATTATAAATTTTCATTTTAATATCATATCCATTTCACATTTTTATCAAATTTTAATTTTAAATGGTTGAACCAAATGGTGCACAACTTTCAATCCACATGGGACCATACTCATTATGAATTGATTTGTGGTGTCCACCCACTCCATGCCATAACAAATTCCCATCCAAGTGAACTTATGGTCCATGAATCAACATGACACAATTAGATACTTAGGGTATATATTGTAGACTTGTAAGGAAAACAATACTTATATTATCACAACCATTCTGAGTACTAACCTTGTTACTCAATTCCCTGCACAAATGTCTATCACAATAGTAGAAATATATATCACACACCTATCATAAAATCATGAAAATAAGAAATGAATCCTATATGTCATGACATAATACAAATGACATGATTTACAACAAGTTTCTAAAATGATTCATGAGATGAAATACCCTCATCTCATCAGGTTGAAACAAAATAAATCCCACAATAGTATCGATAATAACATCACAATTCAACTACATCACCCAATGATGGAATCAAATATATTAAATTGTCAAAATCTATAAAACATCAATTTCTATTTGACGATATTTGGTTTTTCCCTATATGTGTGTTAGATTCACCCAGGCATACCTCATTACCCAATTCTAATAACTTCTTATCCCAGCTTATTGTCTACAAATATTAACCCAAAAAACGAAAAATCAGCTGAAACCATGTTTTAACATCTCGTGTATAGATTCCACTCTACATTTCCTTGATCCTAGTTCACCAAATAACCTCATGAGTGTCTACCCAAATTCCCAAGCATACCACCTAGTAGTGAGGGCCTTGGGTGTGCTTATGGAGAGATAATTCCTTCTTACCAGAGGGTAACATAATGGTAGATACATTTAGATCGTGTTGGGGAAGTAGTATAACAATCAAAGAATAGAAAAACTATAAGAATATATAAACAATTCTATAAGTGTAACATATACAAAAGATGATGATAAATGTCATTTTTCTAAAAAATATACAATACAGGCACATTATAGTACAATGAAATACATGATCCAAAATACCAAAAATACCAAACAAATCCATATCTCCAGATAGCATCATTAACCTTATCTCATGATTTTTCTCTCTTTCTCCAAATCACGGAACAGAATCAAGCATCACACTATGGGTTTTGTCTTTGGTGCCTACTTGTATCCATATAGTATATTCTGGTACCCCAACGGTATCCCAAATAGGGTGTGAGATACAATCCCATTAGGTAACAACCCAATGATATATAAAAATCTTGGATGTGAAACAAAACAAGCTAAAAGATCATGCAATGTAAAATAAGTAAGAAGTGGTAAATAGTGATGTGCCCATGGCACAAGTCAAGTGATACTGTTTAGCACAACAAGGCTCCCTGCAAAACATAGTCCAGATCCTATAAGAATGTATCTATAAAATACATAAATGAAAAACATTACATTTCAATACATCTATACATATCATTTCAACCATGGACGTTTTGTACAACATGTGTATCAAACAACCACGACCACACCGTATAACCAAATGTTATCAAAAAATCATCATCGATTCATATAATCTATCATATCCAATTTCATACAGACATGTTGTATTATCAATTGCAACACCCCTCATGAATGGATCCAAGGTATAGTGGACCAAGGAATTGACATCAAGTCTTAGGAGCATCTTGATAGAAATAAGGTTATGATTGAGTTGGGTTCCAAGGAGATTGTCTACAGAAAAAATACACAATAAACCCAGGATAAAGAAGATCAAAGGGGTATCAAGGCCCAAGGAATCCCACAAAATCAAAACCCATGGATAAATCTTTATGCATGGTTTCTACAACCACATTCAAGAACCAAGGAATAAAATCCAAGGAATCTAAAGGAATCATTCATCATTCATTAAAAATTATTTCACTACATTTAAATTCTATTAGTATAACCACACATATATAATTCATATTCAAAATAAACCAATGAGGTTACCCACTCATTTAAAAATTCCGTTTAAACTATTAAACTATTAATCATCATATACCACATAGAAATGGAGGAAGAAAATATCATAATCAATCAATTCAATACAATTTACTTTATTATAGGATTCCTAGAACTAGGAAAGCTCCAGACAAACACATTGGGTGGTTCAACAAGGCATAGTCATAGGAAATTTACATGGTGAACCCCATGAGTGAACTTGGTTGTGGAAAAAATTGTAAGAACCTGGATCTTCTTTTTAGGTTTGAATCTTGTTTTCTTGTATTTTTGAGAAAAAGAGGAGTTTCAAGAAATTCCATGAGTACATTCCATGTACATATAAGTTCATGTGTTGTACTTAGTTTCCGTGGGTAGACATGTGTTTTCTATATAATAACTGAACACAGGGCCATGTGGGGTGACTTGGAGACCTCTTAAAGTAGAGCTCGATAAAGGTAATCATACTCCATTTAATTTTAAAAGAAACACCACGTACTTTGTTTTTATTCCATTAAAAAGACCGAGGTCATATCTAATTGATATAAACTCCTCCTTCTAGACATGTCTCATCTAGGAGTTTTCATAGGGGGAGATTCTTTACTGAGCCCCCGACTTTCCATCCATTCTTTGATTCTACCACACTGGATTGCGTTGGAATCTCCATAGTAAGCCCTTTCTTCTTCTAGAGCCTCATTTCCTGATTCTTCTTCTTTCACGAGATATCGTAAATTGAATGATTTTACTGTACTTGTATATATACATTGTTCTAGGGATATTAAAGGCTTTATGTTAACATATATCATTCATACAACACTGAGGTAGGTGGTGTGTGAATTTCTATAGTTAGTATTTGAGTTATATGTGAAAAAGTGCCCAATACCCTTGTTCAGGGAATTGCGTGTTTATATTTTTTTAGCCCTATAATTGCCTGAAATTCCTTGTGTGACAGATTAGAGGATTTATGATTGTAAATATGGTTATTTTACCTAGTTATGGATGTATTTCCCATGTCTTCTTGATATTGAATATTTGGTCTAGCTTTTCCTGATAGGATGCTTTGTTTTGCATGCCTAGTATTGTTAAGATAGAGTGGATTTTTTCTAACATGTGGTGAGATATTGTATAATGTTTAGCCAAGTAGTTCTTGAGGTTTAATTTGGCTTCCATTTAGCATTAGTGCATGATTTTTTACACAGGGTTGTGAGAACCTGGTGTAGTAGACCATATAAAGAATAGATGATGCAAGCTTCTCTAGAGTTTCTGTTTAATTTACGTTGAGAGACCATTGGGGGTGGACCTTTTGCTCCCTCAGAGTGTATTTAGTTTTCTCGTTAGGAGGCCACAAGGGGAATTGGATGTTGAGTTCTTCCCTATATTCTCTATAGTTACCGATACGTGACCACATAGGGAATTGATGGTGAGTTCATCCTGAGAGTTTCTTTGCTATAGTTGAACCAGAGGGGTTAGACTGTGAGTACTTCCCAGAGGGTTTCTTGTGTTTGTTTTGGTTGAACCAAAGGAGTTTGGATATGAATACATCTCAGATGGTTACCTGTTTGTGATTAGCTATTTACTTGATATGTGAAATTGAATTCCGTTGAACTGTAGGATTGTTTACTTTTGAGTACTTCCTTGTTTATAGCTTCTTTTTTCTTATTGCCTTCCATATATATTCACTGACTATTAGGCACAGATCTTTGGGTGGATGCCTACTGGGATTCATCTCACACTCTGTTTGGGTCATGATTTTGGGCCGAAATAGATTATATTATTGCAGTTCTAGACAAGAGAAAAAACCCTTCTACTTCAAGTACATGATTTATGTGGTGTTGTAGAGCATTGGACCAAGCTGAGGCTTGTGATGTTGTGGAGCTGTTTACTTTCTTTCCTTTTGTAATTTGGTTTAGTACTATATTTCAGAATTGTAACTTGTTTGGATATTATCATAGACATATGTATCATACATCATTTATATATGAGTGCTCTAGTGGTTTATTACTTCCGTTGTTTGCTTATTTCAGGTTATTATAACATCTTATATTGTTATCTATTTATTTTCCATTGTGTTACTCTACCAATGAGGGAATAGTTTCCCCACTATCCCACCCAAGGCCCTCACTACTAGTTGGCAGCCTCTATCATTTTAGGAAATGTGCTTGAGGCCATGTGACCAATATTGTACGGCGCACCCCTGGGCGGCTTCTAGAACTGGGATGTTACAAAGTGGTATCAGATCGATTCTTTTCTTCTTGACTTACTATTTAGAGCCTATATCCAGGGATAGGAAATAATAGGTACTTGGTAATAATCTGTACCCAGAAGTAGCTAACCCATGTATATGTAAAAGATGATTTACCTTGTATATTTCTATTTTATGGTTTGAAATTATTATAGTTGATTTGATTTCACCGTTTGGTGATTCACATGTTTGTGGTGTTATCATTGATATTATTGAGGTTTTATTTCTATTGCAACCAAATGAGATGAGGGTATTCCATCTCATGAATCATATAGGCACTTTTTACAAATCACTTGTCATGCATTTTTTTAATTCCATATAGGGTGCATTAGCCATTACATGTTATTGTGATAGATATTGTGATAGATATGAATGCTATTGTGATAGATGAATTGATAGAATACATTCACTTTGATAGGGTATTAAATTTTGTGATGTTTTGTTTGAATTAATGCCAAAATTTGGTTCTCGAGGTGTTATGGGACCTCAGGGATCAGATTTTGGTGGATCATTGCATTGTTATTCTTGTATATGACATTTATAAGATGCCAAGCTTTGATTCGTGGGGAGTATAGGCCCTTACGGATCAAAATTTGGCACTTTAATGTTCATTTCAGTTTATTTGGGTTCCAGAGTATTTTCCGAGGATTACTATCTGAAAAACCATAGAATGCATGGCGTGTAATTATAAATACTCTCCATGTACCCTTATATTTGGGAATGAACTGATTTTCTTAAATACACAATGTATACATTATTTACACACCGTGTAGTCACAAATCGTGTCACTGGCTATGTGGGAAGAGACACGAGGTTGAGAAATATTTTGTGAGACACACCGTGTACCAGATGTACATGCCTTGTTGTGTATACCATGTGTCCACCCATGTGACTAATGAAACATATGGATACAACATAGTTAATACATGTCATGTCAATCTTGAACACATCGTTTAGTATAACCCTTGTATCTGTTCATGTAATAAACAACATGGGGAGGTGAAATTTTCTAGTACATGCCATGTTTTGCACAAATACACCATGTAGTCTAGTTCTAGGGGAGCCATGCGGGTTAGTCGTGTAAAATAACTTAGGTAGGAGAACACGATTCAAGTACACAATGTGTCTTGGAGAAACATGTCGTGTGTATGGGGTGTTACACGACCAAAGTTGGTACGAGTACACGCCCATGTGAAAGATTAAGGGAAACACACTATGTAGGATTTATAAACACCGTGTATCCATGTTTTGAAGAACATGAATGATTTTATACACTTGTTCCTCTCTTTAAATTCATGGTTTTAGTTTTTGATAATCTTGATCTATGGTGTGCACTTGACCTTGCAGAGGCATGCCATCGAGACATCCTCCACTTGTGTGCCAGTTACAGGGCAATGATCAGACACCGGACATGGTAGATCAGAAACTACCAGTAGACCGTCCACTCGTGCTCATCTTGGAACCAACCTTTATCTTAGTTACAGGTGTTGATGTATAGTTTTTAGAGGGATTTATGTGGTTCATGAAGACATTTTGAGGAGTGTCGCCTCCTATCCCATTGATGGTAGAATTGATAGGGGTTTTACAGCAGTAGTATCCTCCCACCTTCACAGGGGATAGTGGAACTCAGGATTTAGAGTCATGGTTAAAATCCATGCTATCTATCTTTGAGCATATGGAGACGCCTCTAGAAAAAAGGCTCTATCTCACTACATATATGCTTCAGGAATCTTCCAAGAGATGGTGGGATGTGATCTCATAGGCGAGAAGCTAGTAGGTTATGAAATGGATGAGTTTCAGTGTGCCTTCTACAACTACTTCTATCGAGATACCTTGATGGTCAATCGATCTTGATAGTAAATGAGTCTGGAGTAGGGTACTCTTTCAGTAATTGAGTACTCTTCTTACTTCATAGATCTAGAGTTCTTTACACATATTCCAGGAGGTGATGAGTTTTTTCTGGTGTGAAAGTTAAAGGATTGACTTAAGTATGTAATTCAATATCATGTGAAAAACATCAGGTTTACTTCTATAACTTCTATATTCAACTAGGAATTGATCACATAGTGAAATCTGAGGGATTATAGAGCTTTTAGATAGGGAGGTTTGGAATCCAGAGTTGGTACCCCATAGATAGATAGTAGGAAGATCTGTAGGGATTATACATGTGGATATCGTAGTAGGCGAGATACATCTTCTAGGGTCTAGGTGGTGTACTACCAGTGTGGGAAGAGTAGTCACATGGGGCCACATTGCCCAAGAGACCCAGTGGTGTGTCGATCTTGCTGTAAGATGGGTCATCTTCAACACTTCTATCAGTTCTTCTCACCAGTAGCTGGTGATAGGAGTTTTTCTATGACTCCACATTCAAGAGTAGCACCACCAGTTTCTTATTAGTATGGGAACTGGATTTCTTTTATCCATTTAGGCTGAGGTGGAGGTCGTGGTCATGGTAGCCAGTTTCCAGGCATTCATTGACAATAGGGTGGATTTTCTCAAGGTGGTCAGGAAGGGTCGTAGGCCCACGGTATAGGCCAAGATTTTGTAATGGAGTAGACCCTGTAGGAGTAGGATCCTAGACCCTCTATAGTTTGAGGTACGATCTGATCTTCCTTGGTTTTAGCTTCTACACTTTTCAATACAAGGTATTACCATAACATTATATATGTTGCTGTTGTGGAGCGCTTTGGGCTCTGTATCATTTCTTCTACTAATGTCTTGACGCTAGACACTCCGTTGGGGACAAAAATGGATTGTGTTTTACAGTGCAAGGAGGTCCCTCTAGTGGATGGTGGGTTTCACTTATTATGGGACCTTTATGTCTTCTAGATGATAGGATATAATTTCATCCTCAGAATGGACTGGTTAGTTCCCTTCCAGGCTATTATCGATTGCTATCGTAGTAGGGTCAGTTTTGCGTCACCAGAGGGTGGTATATTTCTCTGTAAGGGCGATGGAGATGTCCAGGTGAGTAGATCGGGACCCGATCATCATGTCTTGGGAGGATTTATATCCCAAATTGCTAGTCTATATCTATATGACCATGGGACATCACAGATAGACTTTCCACATGTGGTGGATTGTTTCATAGATGTCTTACCATATGAGTTTTCAGAATTTCCTCTGGGGTGAGAGGTAGAATCTTCTATTGAGATCATTCCAAGAGTGGCACCGATGTCCACTCCTACTTATAGGATGACTATACTAGAGTCACATGAGCTCAAGAAGAAGTTGGAGGAGTTACAGGCTAAGTGTTTCATCTGAACTAGTACTTCTCCTTAGGGTTCACCGGTCATGTTTACGAAGAGGGTGGATAGTACCCTCAGACTTTGTGTGGATTATCGGAGGATAAACTAGTTGACGATCAAGAACCGATATCCCTTTCTGAGGATTGATGATATATTTGATCACCTTCAAGGAGACTGGGTGTTCTTGAATACTGACTTGAGATCTGGTTATCATTAGTTACACGTTAAACCATCTAATATACCTCTTACAGCCTTTCATAGTAGTTATGGTCTATAAGATAATGTGATCATGCTGTTTGGTCTCATTAATGCGCCTACAATTTTCACGGAACTGATGAACCAAGTTTTTTATCCATACTTGGATTCATTTGTGGTAGTTTTCACGGATGATATCTTGATGTACTCTCACACTTGACACAACAATGCCACACATATTGAGATCATTTTGTGTACATTGAAAGAGCATCTGTTAAATGATATGCTCTCAAAATTCCACTTTTGGATGCACTAGATTCACTTCTTGAGTCATGTTATCTCAGAGACAGGAGTATCAGTACAACCCAAGAAATTTAGAGAAGTAGTTTCCTAGGATAATCTGAAGAACATCTTTGAGGTACAAAGTTTTCTAAGGATGGATGCATAAAACATGCATTTTATACATGACTTTTCACACTTAGTAGCTCCACTGACGGGCCTGAATAAGAAGTGTGCAAAGTACCTGTGGTCCGATTCTTGTAATTATTCTTTTCCAGAGCGGAAAGGAAGGGTTACTTCAGCACCGATACTAGTTTTTTCAGATCTGGGAAAGAGATATACTATTTACTGTGATGCATTAGGTATCAGGTTGGGAGTAGTGCTTATTCAGGGGGAAGTAGTTGTTGCGTATGTGTCTCGGCATCTGAGGCCACATGAGAGGAATTACCTGATGAACGATCTCGAGTTGGCTGCAGTTGTTCATGATTTATGCTATTAGAGAAATTATATTCAGGGAGATGATTTTTTGGTTTTCAATGACCACAAAAGTATCAAGTATATCTTCACTCAGCACGATCTAAATCATAGAAAACAAAGGTGGGTTGAGTACCTTTAGTACATTAACATTGAGATTTCCTATACGCCTGGGAAATGCAATGAAGTAGCTGAGGAGTTGATTAAGAGGACTCAGATACAAGCCTTTTAGGAGGAAAGTAGTGATTTGAAGCTTATGTCTTTGTTCTCAGAGATTCATTTGGAGGTACATGACAGGTAGGGGCAGACGTTCCTTTCTTCTGTAGCTATTATCTCTAATATACTTGATTTAGTGCGAATGAGGAAGCTATCATATTCAGAAGGCCTTGTCCTATACAAAGTGTGTTAGGAGAGGACCCTATTCTAGGATGGACCATAGGTGAGGTTGAGATCTTGAATATCCAGGGGTGTGTATGGGTGTCAGTAGACATACACGAGGAGTTGATGTGGGATTTACATTCCTTAGTTTGTGCAGTTCATCTTGGTGTCCCCAAGATGTATCGTGATCTCCACCATTAGTATTCGTATCCAGGTATGAAGAGAGATGTTGATAGTTTTGTCTGGAGGTGTTCCACCTGTTAGTAGGTGAAGGCGGAGCATCAGTGACTAGTAGGGATTTTGCAGAAGTTACCCATTCCTGAGTGGAAGTGGAACGATGTTGCGATGAACTTCATGATAGGTTTACCAAGGTCACCTTGAGGAAATTATGTTGTATGGTTTTTCATTGACAGACTCTCGAAGGTTTCTCACTTCTGCCAATCAAGAGACCTTTAGTGTAGATGAGCTGGTAAGGTTGTACAACCGAGAGATTGTACGTCTACATGGGATTCCATACTCCATTATTTCAGACAGGGATACATGTTTTACTTCTCAGGTCTGGAAAGGACTACAGAGGGTGCTAGGTACACATGTAATTCTGAGTATAGCTTACCATCCCTAGATAGATTCCCAATACAAGTGTACGATTTAGGTTCTTGAGGACATGCTTTGATCATGAATCCTTGATTTTGGTGGTTCTTAGGAGAAACATATACCTCTTGTAGAGTTTACCTACAATAATAGTTTTCAAGAAACAATTTAGATAGAACCTTATGAATATTTTTATGGTAGGCCATGCCGATCACCCTTATGTTGGCTGGAAGTTGGAGAGAAAATAATGTTGGGAACTCATCTTGTCCAAGAGACCACAGAGCAGATAGAGTTAATTTAGATGAGGATGGCTACCATACAGTCATGACAGAAGTCTAATGTTGATCGATGGATATGACCTCTAGAGTTTGAGGCTAGAGATCATGTTTTTCTACATGTCATACCATGGTTGGGACATGGGTTGATTAGGAGACAAGGTAAGGTTTCACTGAGATATGTGGGACCATTTTAGGTTTTTGAGAGAGTCGGGCCAGTTGCCTATTGGTTTTACTTACCTCAGTGGTTCCAGGCTATGCATGGCGTCATCCTTGTTTCTCAACTATGACGTTACTTCTCAGACTCGTCTCATGTTTTTCAACCTGATGAGGTTGAGCTAAAGGTGGAATCATCATTCAAGGAGCATCCTATCTGAATTTATGAATACATTGTGAAGGTTCTCTGTGGACTGTCTATTCATATTGTACGAGTGCTTTGGCAGCACAGGAGAGTATAGGATGAGACCTGGGAGAGGGAGGCTGAAGTACAATTATAGTGGCTGGAGCTATTTGAGGATTATTCTTCTATGCCATCTTTATAGGGAAATTTGGGGATGAATTGCTTTAATGGATAATGTTTTTAAGAACCTAGATCTTCTTTTCTGGTTTAAATCTTGTTTTCTGGTATACTCAAGAAAAAGAGGAGATTTTGGAAATTTCAGGAGTACATACCATGTACTTATAAGAACATGCTGTTTACTCAGTTTCTGTGGGTAGTCATGTTCTGGCCACGTAACGACTGAACACATGTCCAGGTGAGGTGACTAGGGGACTGCTTAATGCAGAGCTTAGAAAAGGAGAGTACCCACCATGTACTTTCAAAATACACACGGTGTACTTTCTTTTTATTGCATTAAATGGACCGAGGTCATGTATAATCGACATGACCTCATCCTTCTCGACCATTCCCCTCCAGGAGCATTCGTAAGGGGTGATTATTCTTTGATCCCCTGACTCACCATCTATTCTCTAATTCGACCACTATTGATTGCATCAGAATCACTATAGTAAGCTCATTCTTCTTCTAGATCCTCATTTCCTGATTCCTTTTCTTTCACAAGTTATCCCCCGTTGAACGTTTTTAGAATTTTTTTTAGATTTATGGTGTCTTAAGGAGATTCCAGGCCTGAGGTTCACTTATATCATTCGTACTATTCCGAGTTAGGTGGTTTGTTCCATTTCATAGTTAGACTTTTAGTTATATGTGAAAAAGTTTCCAATACCCTTGTTTAGGGTATTGCGTGTTTATGGGTTTTTATCCTTGTTATAGCCTACTATGCCTTGTGTGCTTGAGTAGAAGATTTATGATTGTAAATAATAATATTTTACCTTTTTATTGATGTGTTTCCCATGTCTACGTGATATTGACCATTTAGTCAAGCTTTTCCTGATAAGATGCTTTGTTTTCTATGCCTTGAATTTCTAGGATGGAGTGGTTTTTATCTAACATGCAGTGAGATATTGTAGACTGTTTAGGAAATTAGTGGTTGAGGTTTACTTTGGCTACCATTTATAATTTGTACATTATTGTTAGCCGAGGGCTATGGAAACCTTGTGTAGTATACCATAGGGAGAATGGACGTTGAGGGCTTCTATAGAGTGTCTGTTTACTTTATGTTGTGAGACCATAGGGGGGATGGACCTTGTGCTCTCTCAGAGTTTCTTTAGTTTCCATGATATGAGACCACCTGGGGAATTGGACAATGAGTGATTCCCCAGAGTGTCTATAGTTACCGATAGGATAATACATGGGGAATTAATGGTGAGTGCTTTCTCAGAGTGTCTTTACTAAAGCTGAGCCATAGAGTTTAGACTGTGAGTACTTCCCAGAGGTTTTCTTGTGTTTTTTTGAACTAGAGGGGTTAGGCTATGAGTACTTCCCAGATGGTTACCTGTTTGTGATTAGATTCTTACATGATATGTGAAATCTAATCCCATTAAATTGTCGTATTGTTTAATATTGAGTAGTTCCTTATTTATTGCTTCTTCTTTTATTTCCTTCTATATATATTCAATGACTGTTAAGCACAGATGTTTGGGTGGATGCCTTCTGGGATTTGTATCACACTATGTTTGGGTCATTTTTTTGGGCCCAAACATATTATATTATTGCTGGTTAGATAAGGTCAAGCTTCCTTATACTTCAGGTACTTGATTGTTTTGGTGATTGAAAGAATTGGACCAAGCTTAGGCTTGTGATGCTGTGGAGCAGTTTACATGATTTTCATTTGTACTTTCATTTAGTAATATATTCCAACATTGTAAATTGTTTGGATGTTTTCCTATACATATGTATCAGGAATCATTTATATATGTGTGCTCTAGTTGTTTATTACTTCTATTGTTTACTTATTGCATGTTATTACTACTTCTTCTATTGTTATCTGTTTATTTTACGCTATGTTACTGTACCAATGAGGTAATAGTTTCCCCACTATCAGACCCAAGGCCCTTTCTTCTAGTCGGAAGCCTCTGGAACATTTAGAAATGTGCTTGAGGCCATGTGACCAACCATGCATGAGGCACCACTGGGTGGCTTCCGGAACCGAGATGTTTCAAAAAGAACCAAAAAGATAAAAATATTCTAAAGGGAATCCCTAACAGTTTCATTTTGTAAGAATCCATATTTTCATATGAGGTATGAAATATTTCGTATTAAGTTTATATTCTTGTATATGGCCTAACATGACAACCCTTTGAGTTCATGGGTGTATTGGGTGTTTCTATGCCTTGTTTGGATCCAGAAACACAAATTTAAGAGAGAAATTGGTTTGTCACATGGATAGTGTAAACCAAGAGGGGAATTCTAGATGGCCAATTCTAATTATGTGAGGTTGGAAAGTGAGTTGGAGTATACCACATTGTTAGATAAAGAATTCAATTTATGGAACACGACTATTCAAAAATGTCATAGTTTTCCACATTTGATTTTTGTATTGTCTGCACATGATTAATCAAACCATGAACCCTATCAATGTGAGTTTCCCTTACATATAGCAAAGGTCACACGATTGGCACAAGGTTTTGCCAACTATTTGAATAAACAATACAGCCTAGTAATTTTATAAAAAATACCAAACAACCCTTATTTAATCATATATCTTAATTATATTTTCATTCTTTTTCTTTGTTGGGAAGCTTCTTCATTTGAGAGCTCATCCTTGAGGAAAATTTAGCTCTTGATCTCGTTCTTTAATTTGATATCCAAATATCAAACTGTTAGTCCCACTAGATCAGTATCTATGAAAAATCAATTCCTCTTGTGCATGCGTCATTATTATTAGTATCAGTTGTTCTATTTAGGTGAAAACTATTTTTCCCAATTTTTTATCTCCTTGCATGTTCTATGATTTTCATCTGATCTGAGTCAAATCAGAAACTAATATTGAATGACCACTCTACAATAGACATACGATAGGTGTTCTATCGAATTTTATTGATGTTTGGTGTTTTTTAAAACAAGTAGTTATTATGCCACCAACCAAACATTATGGGTGAGTCACAAAACTGAATTAATAAATTGGATAAAATGAAATGGAACTAATTTGGGATTCCCTTTAGTTCCCATGGGTCTTGTGGAAGGTTATTTCCACAACCAAGGTAACCCATGGGGTTTTCCATGAGTTTTTTCCTTTGTTAAACCACCCATGGGGTGAGAGTGTGATTTTATAGTTTGAGGAAACCTATATATATATATATATTTGGAATTTTATTAATTAATTATGACATGTTCTGTAATACCCCAAGATTTCATGGTACGCTTCACTTTGAATAATACAATAGCATGTGTTTTTACGTAAAATCAAATTCTAATACACCACAACCAATAAAACTAGAAATTATGAATTGTAATACTCAATTTTTAAAATTTTATACATTTTATATTTCAAAATAGACTTTATTTTTGTATTCGGAATATAGAAATTAGCTTAGGGTGAATTTTTGGAATTTTTCTAAAAACATTCAAATTTTTATGAATAGTGAAAAACACTAAGTTATTGTTTAAAATAGAATTTTTATTTAAATTTATTTTAGGTCAAAATAGATACATAATACCTATATATTTTCAATGTAATTCATTGGAGTAATTTTGTAATAATATTAGATATATAAAATTTTACTGAACTTTTCACAGTCTTTTACCCACCTCCTAAAAGCATTTGCAAATTTACATAAAACATAATTTTACCACTTCTGTGAGTTGAATTTCAAAAATCCAAGAGACATAGTTGATATCAGTATATAAATTGTGGTTCAATAAGATGAAAATAATTTTTTGTGAATAGTAACTTTTTAATTTTATTTACCACGGTTAAAAGTAAATAGGGTAATTAAGGTTAAAAATGATATTATTGTTACCCTAAAACTTGTCCTAATTCTATTGGATAAGTGTAATTCGACCAAAAAAAAACTTAGGAATAAAATATTATCCTTTAGGTCAACTTGGATTAGATTAGGACATTTATTATTATTTAATTCAAAGAAGAGTTAAAAGTGTTAAAATCAAAGTTTAATAACTAAACCATTTTTAATATAAAGTTATACATAAGATAAATTCGACTATAAATAATAATTATAAATACAAAAATATTTCCTACATAATGGTATTTTTTTATAATTTTTAGATATTAAATAATTAAATTTATTTAAGACACAATGATGATGCAATGATTACCTAATTAATGAAATATTTAAATAATTGATATTATAAAAACCCAAATAAATGAAATTTGATAATTTATTTTAATTACACTGATTTTAAAGGTTAATATGAAATATTTTGGTTGGTTAGATGAATTTTTTTTGAAGTAATATTGCCTTTATTATTTTAGAAAAAACCAAATACCAAATAGTGTCAAAATTGACATAAAAGAGTTTTTAAAACAAATATTATATTATTAATTGATATTCTATCCCTAAAAATCTAAGGTTCTGAAAAAAGACTTATATAATGATTTATGTATCATTAATTACCCACTTGGGGTTTGATTGGATGTATATTGTATGTTCATTAACCATATAATATAAAAATACAAAGAGACATGGTAAATATCAAACTATTTAACTAAGAGTTAAATCTAAAAGATAAGGTTAATATTGTGACCCAAACCTATCTAAAACCGATTAGATGAGTGGTTATACACCCATCCCTACCTTAGACTTTAAATAATCTACTTTTGAGCCATTAGAAACCGAAAATAATTATATTATAAAATAATATTTTTAGAATTTCCTAAGGTGCCCCTCACTCCTCTTATAAAAGGGAATTCCCCCTTCTCTCTAATTCACACCTTCAAATACATTTTGATCGGCCAAAACCTGCCCAAATACCCTCTCAACTGTCCTACCTTAATCCTAGGGGCCTTCCTTTAGTAATAAATACAACCTAAGGATCCCTTTTGATCAAATCAAAAAGAAGAACCCGAAGAAGAGGTAAATAATTCATCACTGCTTTCAAGTTCCTTTCTTGTTCCACTTCCCCATTCTTTTTTATTTTAAATATAAAATAATAACATAAGTATCTTCTATATACTGGGATGTTATTATAAATATGGTACAACCATATTCATTATTATATCCATCCTCTGAATGACATGTCACCATACATGCTTATGTACTGCTTACCGTCTCCACGTCGTGGTGTAATTTTTATTAAATACATTATTATTTGGATGGGTATAATAATAATGTTTAATTGATGTAAATAATAAATAAAAAGTGATAATTATTCTATATATATTATATACCATCCAATTATATATTACTTTAATATCAGAAGAATGATATTGTCACTCGTGCGCACGTACGGATTACCATCTCCACGAATGTGATGAGATTCATTCCCCATCTTATCCAATCAACACTAATTTTCATTAGATCATCAAAAATAATGTTTAAAGAGTTAATATTATTCTGAATATTAATAATATACATCCTATCCATAATAATCATTACTTACATAACAAATCATATAAAGGAATACGAACTAGTTAACAACCACAACGATGATAATAGTAAGATATTATTAACAAAGCAATGTTAAAAGATCATATATGAAATCATACTAATATATATGATTCTTGTATAATTTAATAACAACCATTTAACCATTATAAAGGAGTTTAACCTTACCAAGACCAAGGAAAAGTACAAGTTAAGGGTTAATTTCACAATCTCTTTATTATCTGAGGTTGTTTTTACGTAAGTATCTAATGGGACCTCTTTATAATCCACATCCAGGTTTCTTAAAAATGAGTTCCAATTTTTTTTACTATTTAAAAGACTATGGGTTAAATTCATATTTACCCTTATTTGACCTTATATGTTTTTAAAGTTATCATTCTGTCGTTTTACAAACAAGGTACTTTATGATATTTTCAACAAAATTAAGGTACGAATTGTTTTTAACGTATACCATGGGTGCAGATATTTTCTGCCGTTATAACATCGTCAAAACTTCCCTGAAAAAATTATAAGAATATTTTAATATATAAATGTTTTATTATATAATTACATGAATTTTAAATGATTTAAAAATAGAAAAAGATATATCTCTAAAAGGGTTTTGATTTCATCTATGTCAACATTTGTTGATGGATTTTGAGTTTGTTTGAAGTTGATTTATTATGATACAAAACTCCCATATTGTATTGAATGTTTTGTGATATGTTTGATTGTGGATGTGTTATTTCATACCATTCATGGTTTATGGATAAATTATGGAAATTTTGTATGCCAGTTTTAAAATGAATGTTTATGTTATGTTTAAACCTTTTCTTATGAGGAATGCATTGGACTTAGTAAGTGATGGGTGGATCTCGCTATTGCTCCTTGATGCATTGGTAGGTCTCATGAGATAAACTAATATCTTGGAACAAGGCCTTGATAAAATCATATTTTTAGTCTTGGCACAAGGCCTTGACTATGTGGTTATTAAAGTCTGGCATTATGCTTTCCATTATAATGAAAGTGGCTATTGATATTGCATGTCATTATTCGACTAGTAGAATATATATGGGAGTAAGTAAATGGAATTATTATGATTTATATTTTCCATATTAAGACAAAGTTTATGTTGGAATGGATTTTGTTTTAGTTCTATACATTTCCTTAAATGTTTATGCTTATTTATGAAAGTTTCCGCTATATTGTTTTCTTTACTGGGCATCTGAGCTCACCCCTTTATATGTTTTATTTTTCCAAGGATATGAATAATTATATTATGACTGACCTACATGGATATTCTATGGGATCTCAGTGTAGTCTATGGAAACAATGTTGTTGTAGTTTTCCCTTTTATGATGTAATGTAAACCTTATGAATGTATATAGTACTTCCAAGGATACTAAACTAATTGGTCTTTAGAGACTTGATCTTTTGTGATCATGCCAATGTTATGTAATAATGCACCGACATTGGGTAACTAGGGTCAGTGAATTATAGTTGGTATCAGAGAAAGTTTATTACAAACCTTAGAATCTAGATTTAGATAAACTCTGATTAGAGCACATAGCCCTAAGATAAAATTTGAGGATTAGTATAGAAGAACTTCCTAGAATTTTGGTATTGTATAGATTTTGTGAGTTTTCAAAGAAATACATCCCAGTCTAGATACAAGAAGGTAGAGGTGGCTCTGGAACAAATGTACCTAGGGGAAAACCCGAAAACACCACTTTGAGCTAGACTCGAACGGGAACTGGTCCACGACAACGAGCCCTGATGCACTCTTGGTTACGACACTCCCAGGGGATATGAATAGGATACTTGTCATTTTATTTACAAACCATTATGAATGGTTTATGAGTATATTCCTCCTCAAATAAAACATTTTTTTATGATTATGGATTATATCCATAAACTGTTCAATTTATGTTAAGTGTTTTAGATATTTGGAATTATGTATTTCGATTCATAAACTAATCTAGTTTATGCCATTGTTTAGAAATAGTGCCTTGTGGAAGGAATGGAAACTGTATCAATGCATGCACTCCATGTAGGGATTTCCCTCCTACTCAAGATAATTATAATGGAGCTAGTGATGAAACTGGTGCTGATCAGCTAATAACCATATTGGGACAACTCACTCATGTTATGAATAATAAAATTACCCGTATGGAGCACCCTAATCCATAGTGTGAAGGATCAATGTTAGATTTCTTCATGAAGAAAAAACCACCGACATTCTAAGGGGGTAAAAATACACTAGTAATTGAGCAATGGATAAATTCCTTAGATAAAATATTCCACGCCTTGGGGAGTAGCGAAAGAGAAAAATTTTTCATGGAAGTTTACCGCCTCACTAGAGATGCTGATCAATGGTGGTCATTGATTCAATACAAAAAGGAAGTTGATGAAGTATCAAATATGGAATGGAGGTAGTTTAATGAAATTTTATTAGAATAATACTTTCTTCATGACCATTGAGAAGATATGGAAAGTCAATTTTTGATTCTGAGGAAAAATGAGGATGAAAATGTCTCAAAGTAAGAAGCCAACATTAAAAGTTTAGCGAGGCATGCTGCATATTATATATGTAACCGATGAAGTAATATTGATCATTTCTTTTATGGGCTAAAACCATTTCTCATTCGATCATTAGTTTCACAATCCTTCTCATCGTACAATGTTATTGTATTATGTTCTATCAAAATAGAAAAATAATTCTCTAAGTCTTATGACTTTAAAGAAAAGAAAGAGAAGAAGAGATCTACTAAACACTCTAAAAATGGAAATAAGGGTAAGAAGGGAAAAGTTTAATATCCATCCTGTAGTAAATGTGGGATGAAACACTCTGGTACTTTCCTGAAAGGAATGGGAGTCTATTACAAGTGTGGTGAAATGGACACCAATCTCGTGATTAAAAGGGGGATAAAGAGGTTGTCATTGTTGAATGCTACAACTGTAGATAAAGGTGGAATTATGAAAATGAATTTACTAAGCATCCGGGGAACTTACCTCAGAAGAGTCCAAGGGATCAAGGCCAATATTATGGTATCAAAACTACTAAGGTTGAAGCTCTAAATGACGTAGTGGCATGCAATTTAATGGTTTCCTCAAGTTTAGCCAATGCTTTATTTGATTCTGGATCATCACATTGTTTAATATCTTCCTAGTTTTCTAAAAAAATTAGATATTTCCAATTTGATTTAACAAGTTAATTTTCAGTCATAAATCCTAAGTGAAGTATCATTGCAACAAAGTTTTGTGAATCAGTCCCCATTAGAGCATATAAATGTTCTTTATCTGCTGATATCATTATCATACCCATGTTTTTAATTGATATAATCCTTGGTATGGATTGGCTTTCGGACCATGAGGCAAAATTTTATTTTAAGAAGAAGGAGGTTAATATTTATACGAAGTTGATTAAGAACGCCTTATCTTTAGAGCAGAATCGTCGCCACCTAATTCTTATCTAGATCCACCCCCAGTAGCTCAACTAAATTCAATTATTGGGTAGGAATAGAATGAAATAACTATGGGTGAGGAAAGGAACGTTCAAATAGAGGATATACCTATTGTGAAAGAATATGTTGATGTGTTGCTAAAAGATTTACCTAGACATCCTCCAAAACGAGAAAGTGAGTTTTCCATTGAATTAATTCCTCGATCAAGGCCCATATCAAAGACCCCTTATAGAATGGACACTATGGAATTAGTGGAACTAAAGAAACAAATAGAGGAATTGAGTAATAAGGGATTCATTCAACCTAGTGTTTCTCCACGGGGAGCCCATGTTCGTTTTGTTAAGAAGAAAGATTGATCTATGAGGTTGTGCATTGAATACAGGGAGATCAATGCTATAATGATAAAGAAAAGGTATCCCCTACCTCGCATTGATGATTTATTTGACCAACTTCATTGATCTCAATACTTTTCAAAGATTGAGCTTCGATCTGGATATCATCATTTGTGTGTGAAGAAGAAATACATTCCAAAAACAGCATTTCGAACCAGGTATAGGCATTAAGAGTTTATAGTAATGCCTTTTGGATTGACTAATGCTCCCTCTACCTTAATTTATATAATTAATATAGTTTTCAAGGAATATATTGATGACTTTTTAGTGTTATTTATTGATGATATCTTGGTATAACCAAAAGAAACGAAGATCATGAAAATAGCTTGCACATTATTCTATAGACTCTTAGAAGACATGAATTATATGGAAAGTTTAGCAAGTGTGTATTCTGGATTCAGGAGATTTCTTCACTTGGCTATATTGTCTCTGAGGATGGAATCTCCATTGATCCTTCTAAGACAAGACAAATCCAAGAATGGCCAGCACTGATGAGTATAACTGAGGTACACAATTTTATTGGTTTAGCAGGTTATTATCGACGTTTCGTCCAGAATTTTGCCTGGTTGTCTAACCCATTAACAAATCTCACACGAAAAGGGGTTAAATATTTTTGGAAAAAAGAGTTTGAATAATTGAAGAGAAGATTAGTCAGTGCTCCTATCTTGACTCTACCATCAGGGAATGATGGGTTTGGTAATTATATTGATGCTCCAATTAAAGGACTTGGTTGTTCCCTTATGCAAAATGATAGGGTTATTACCTACGCATCACATAAGCTAAAAATTCATGAGCAAAAATAGCCTACTCATGATATTGAGTTAGCGGCTATAATCTTTGCTTTAAAGATATCGAGACATTATATCTATGGTTAAAAATCTGAGATTTATACTGCTCAAAAGATTTTGAAGTATATTTTCTCACATAAAGAACTCAACAAGAGGCAAAGGAGATGGCTTGAACTACTCAAGGATTATGATTGCATAATAAAATGTCACACATGAAAGGAAAATAAGGTGGAAGATGATTTGAGCAGAAAGGATCATGAAGTTTTGAACAATATGGGAGTTGAAAAGGATCCTACATACATGGATCTAGTAAAGATAGATATGGGAATAACCTGGAAGGTGAAACATCAATGATTTTTCAAATTGTTTCCAAACCATCTTTACTATAAAAGATAAAAAGTTATCAGGATGATGATGAGGAGTTTCAAAAGAAGATCAATGTTGTGAATAATGGGAGATTGAGTGACTTCATATATGAAGATGGAATTTTTTAAATTTTGGAAGAGACTTTGTATTCCCAATATACCTGATCTAAAAAGATAATTGTTGGACGATGATCATAGATTCAATTTCTTTATACACCTTGGGAGCACCAAAATGAATAGATATTTGAAGGAACATTTTTGGTGGGACAACATGAAGAGGGAGATTACTGATTTTGTGTCAAGATGTATGGTTTTTCAACAATTGAAAGCTGGAAGGCAACAGCTTGGAGGAGTCGTGCAACCTATTCCCATACCTGTGTGGAAATGGGATAATGTTACGATGATCTTTGTCATGTGAATACCAAAGACTCCTATAATTAATGATACAATATGGGTCATTGTTGACCATCTTACCAAGTTAACACATTTTATCAATATAAGGGATGATTTACCACTTGAAAGTTTATCAAGAATATATAATAATGATGTTGTAAGACTTCATGGAGTACCACTATTGATTGTTTCTGATCGTGATCCATGTTTTACATCAATATTTTGGAAAAGTATTCAGAAATCCCAGGATATTGAACTTCATTTGAGCACTGACTACCACCCCCAAACTGATGGAAAATCATAATGGACTATTAAAATGTTAGAAGACATATTGAGATCATTCTCACTTGACTTTCAAGGTATGTTGGATCAATATTTACCTCTAGTAGAATTTTTATATAACAATAGATTCCATTTTAGTATTCAGATGGCACGATATGAAGCATCATACAGAAAGAGATGTCGCACATCAACCTGTTGGGATGATGTTGATGAAAGAGAACTTGTAAGGCCATAACATGTGGTGGAAACGATGGAAAAGGTGAAGGTAATCCAAAACCACATCAAAGAAGCTCAAAGTAGGCATAAGATATATGCAGATAACCGAAAGAAGGATATGGAATTTCAGGTAGGAGATCATGGTTTCCTGAAGGTATCTCCATGGAAGGGTGTTACATGTTTTAGTAAGAAGGGGAAATTGAGTCCTAGGTACATCGGACCTTTTGAAATTCTAGAATGAATTGGGTTTGTAGCTTACTATTTGGAAATGCCACCAAGTCTCTCTAAAGTTCACGATGTATTCCACATATCACTATTGAGAAAATACATGCTTGACCCAACGCATGTACTCAACTATGAGGAATTAGAATTGGAACCTGAACTATCTTATTTCAAAGATCCTGTCAAGGTTCTTGATACAAGAGAATAAGTGTTGAGAAACCGGATGACTCGTCTGGTAAATGTTCTACGGAGAAACCATAAGATGGAAGAGGCAACGTGGGAACCTGAGGAACTTATGATGAAGAACCACCCGAGTCTTTTAATGCATTAATATTATAGAAATTTCGAGGATGTAATTATTTGAAAGAGGGGAGAATGTAACACCCCAAGCTTCCATGATGCACTTCTCTTTGAATAATATAGTAGCGTGTGTTGTACGCAACTTTGAATTCAAACACACCATAACCGATCAAACTACCCGTTATGAATAGTAATTACCACTTTTTGAAATTTTATAAATTTTATCTTTCAAAATGGACTTCATTTTTGGATTTGGAATATCAAAATTAGCTTAGGTTAAATTTTTGTATTTTTATGAAAACCTTCAATTTTTGATGAATAGTGAAAAACACTGAGTTATAGTTTAAATTTTTTTTTATTTAAATAAATAATTATTTTATTTAAATTTATTTTTAGTTAAATTATATACATAATACCTATATATGTTCAATGTAATTCATTGGAGTCATTTTATAATAATGTTAGATATATAAAATTTTATTAAACTTTTCACAGTCTTTTACCCACCTCTTAGGAGCATTTTCAAATTTACGTAAAACTTAATTTTACGAATTGTGTGAGTTGAATTTCAAAAATCAGAGAGACACAGTTGATATCAGTTTGTAAAATTTGGTTCAATAAGATGAAAATAATTTTTGGTGAATAGTAACTTTTTACTTTTATTTACCACAGTTAAAAGTAAATAGGGTAATTAAGGTTAAAAATGAAATTATTATTACCCTAAAACTTGTCCTAATTCTTTTGGATAAGTGTAATTTTACCAAAAAAACCTTAGTAATAATATAAGATCCTTTAGGTCCACGTGGATTAGATTAGGACATTTATTATTATTTAATTCAAAGACGAGTTAAAAGTGTTAAAATCAAAGCTTAATAACTAATCCATTTTTAATATAGGGTTATACATAAGAGAAATTAGACTATTAAAATTAATTAGAATGCCAAAAATATTTCCCACATAATGGAAATTTTTTATAATTTTTAGACATTAAATAATAAAATGTATTTCTGACACAATAAAGATGCAGTAATTACCAAATTAATGAAATATTAAAATAATTGATATTATAAATATCCAAATAAATGTAATTTGAGACTTTTTATGAATTACAATAATTTTAAAGGTTAATATGAAATTTTAGGTTTGGTTAGATGATTTTTTGCGAAGTAATAATGCTGTGAATATTTTAGCAAAAACAAAATACCAAATAGTGTCAAAATTTACATAAAAGAGTTTTTAAAACAAATATTAAATTATTAATTGATATTTTATTCTTAAAAATCTAAGGGTCAGAAAAAAGACTTATATAATGATTGGTGTATCATTAATGATCCACTTGGGGTCCTATTGAAAGTATATAGTATTTTATTTACCATATAATATAAAAATACAAAGAGATATGGTAAATGTCAAACTATTTAACTAAGAGTTAAATCTAAAAGATAAGGTTAATATAGTGAACCAAACTGGTCTAAAACCTATTGTTTGAGTTGTTTTAGACCCATCCACACCTTATCTTTTAAATAATACACTTTTTATAAATTATAAACTGAAAAATATTTTATTAAAAAATAATATTTCTAGCTTTTCTTAAGGTGCCCCTCACTCCTCTTATAAAAGGGCATTCCACCTTCTCTCTAATTTACACCTTCAAAGCCATTTCACTAGGCTAAAACCTGAAAAAATACACTCTCAACTATCCCCCCTTCATCGTATAGGCCTTCCATTAGTCAAAAAAGCAAAACTAAGGAGCCATTTTGATCAAATCAAAAGGAAGAACCTAAAGAAGAGGTAAATATTTCATCACCTCTTGCAAGTTTATTTCTTCTTCCACTTCCTCTTTCTTTTTTATTTACATTAAAAATAATAAATCCAGTATATTCTATACATTGTGATATTATTTTGAAAATGGTACAACCATATTCATTATTCTATCCATCCTTTGAATGATATTTCACCATACGCGCGTACGTACGGCTTACCATCTCCACGTCGTGGAGTGATTGTTATTCAATACATTATTATTTGGATGGGTATAATAATGATGTGTATTTGATGTAAATAATAAATATAACATTATAATTATTCTATATATATATATATGATATACCATACAATTATATATTATTTTAATATCAGAAGAATGATATTGTCGCTCATGCGTGCGTACAGATTACCGTCTCCACGAACGTGATGAGACTTATTCCCCATCGTATCCATTCAAGAATAACATTCATTAGATGATAAAAATGATGTTTAAATACTTAATATAATTATGAATATTAATAAGATACATCCTATACATAAAAAACATTACTTACATAACAAAGTATATAAAGGAAAACGAACCAGTTAACACCCAAAACGACAATAATACTAAGATATTATTAACAAAGCATTGTTAAAAGATCATATATGATATCATAATAATATATAAAATTCTTGTATAATTTAATAACAATTATTTCACCATTATAAAAGAGTTTAACCTACCCTCGACCAAGGAAAAGTACAAGCTAAGGGTTAATTTCCCAATCTTTTTATTATCTGAGGTTGTTTTTATGTAAGTATCCATTGGGACCTCTTTATCATCTACATCCATGTTTCTTAAAATATTATTCCAAAACATTTTTTACTATTTACTAGAATATGGGTTAAATTAATTTTTACCCTTATTTGACCTTATATGTTTTTAAAAGAATCTTTCTGTCGTTTTCCAAACAAGGTACTTTATGACCTTTTCAACAAAATTAAGGTAATAATTTTTTTTAACTTATACAGCGGGTGCGGCTATTTTCCTTCATTATAACATCATCAAATCTTCCATTACAAGACTATAAGAATATTTTAAAATATAATTTTTTTCCTATATAATTACATGACTTTTTAAATTACTTCAAAATAGAAAGAAATATTTCTCTAAAAAGGTTTTGATTCGATCTATGTCAACATCCTTTGATGGATTTTAAGTTTTTTTGAAGTTGATTTATTATGATAAAAAACATCCATATTGTATTGAATGTTTTGTGATATGTTTGATTGTGGATTTTTTATTTCATACCATTCATGGTTTATGGATAAAGTATTGACATTTTGTATGCCAGTTCGAATGTTTATGTTATGTTTAAGCCTTCTCATATGAGGAATGCATTGGAATTAGTAAGTAACGGGTGGATCCTGCTATAGCTCCTCGATGCATCAATAGGTCTCATGAGATAGACTAGTGTCTTTTCACAAGGCCTTGACAAAATCTTATTTGTAGTCCTGGTAAAAGACCTTGAATATGTTGTTATGAAAGTTTGACATTATGCATTCCATCATTATGAAAGTGGCTATTGATATTGCATGTGATAATTCGACTAGTAGAATATCCATATGAGTTTGTACATGGAATTATTTTGATTTATATTTTCCATATTATGATGAAGTTTATGTTGAAAAGGATTTTTTTAGTTCTATACATTTCCTTACCTGTTTATGCTTATTTATGAAAGTTTCCTTTATATTGTTATCCTTACTGATCATTTGAGCTCATCCCTTTCTATGTTTTAATTTTCCCAGGATGTGAAGAAGTATATTATGACCGACCTGCTGGGATAGTCTTTTGGATCTCAGTGTAGTCTATGGAAAAAAATTTGTTGTAGTTTTCCATTTTACTAAGTAATGTAAACCTTATGAATGTATCTAGTACTTCTAAGGATACTAAACTAATCTGTCTTACAAGAATTGATCTTTTGTGATCATGCCAATGTTATGTAATAATGCACCGACTCTGGGTAACTAGGGTCGGGGCGTTACATGTTCCACCTCTCTTACCATGTGATACGTGATGTTGAATTTTCTAGTTGTTGAATTTTTATTTGTTTATATGAGTAGGTAAACTCATCGATGGAATTGAATATGAATTATGATATATGAGTGGGTATCCTCTGGTAATTAAATGATTTCGAATTGATGAATGAAATATAATTAATTAAATCGTAGAGAATGCCTTGGTTGGTATACCATGGATCCTGACTCCATTAGAATCCATAGACATTTATCCTATGATTATTAAACATGGTATTGGATGCCTTAGATAGAGATTACTAATTTGGTCTAAATTCCAAGGGAATCCATGGGCATTACTACCCCTTGGATTCAGTTTTTCTTTGGATTATAGTGGATGCGGTCAGAAGACAAGCTCCTTGGACCCCAACTCACGCCTAATTGAGTTTACATCCAGGCTATCTTAGGTCTTGAAGAGGACTCCTTTCTGTTCTAGACCTTAGATTTGGAACTTTATGTTTTGACAATTTAATTATATAACACGATCATAGAAAATGTGATATTCTTCATTATTTGGCCTGAATGTGGTTGTTCTAACACTTCTGGTTATATGACATGATCATGAATTTTTAATACATGGTTTATGGTGATGTTGTGTTAGTTATTTATGAATTATTTATATCTTACTCTTTATAGGATCTTGATTATGTTATTGAATGGATCCTTATTGGGAAATACAAAATCACTTGACTTGTGCCACAAGAAGATCACTATTTACTATTGCTTACCATTTTTAGTTTGTATACTGCTTTATCTTGTTATATTTCATATTCATGATTTTGTTATTGAAATTTGGGTGATTAACTACATGGATAGAATTTCTCACAATGTTTGTGATATCTTTGGTTACCCAGATAGAGTTTATGAATTGGGTATATATTGGGGAATGTTCCCATAGTTTAATGCTTTATTTGTTTTCATTCTTCAGAATAGTGGAGCTTTAGACCAAGATGTGGCTCATGATGCTCTCAAAAGAAATAATTTTTTTTGGTATTTTAATATTTTGTTTTATTTTACTAATATATATCGATTTTGGATGTTTTTTAGAAACATAAAATGCATCATCATACTTTTTATATGAGATTACATTTGGTATTTTTTATCTATTTTGGTTGTGTACTTATTATCTCACTATTAAAATACTTCATGTATTGATTGTTATTGATATTATGTTTTGTTAAACATTGGTAATAGGTTATAGTCTCCCCACAGATACACCTAAGGCCCTCTCTTCTAGTTGAAAACCTCTAGCATTTGGGAAGATGTGCTTGCGACCATGTAGCCAACCAGGCTCGGGGAAATTCTGAGTGGCATCAGAGTCCAAGAAAATTACAATATTCTATCAAGGGAATTTTATTTTCTAGTTTTATTTCCTATTTTTAGGAAATGGAATGTGATAGGAAGGTATCCGAATATAGTATTGACCTTTTTCTAGGATTAGATAACCTACATATAAGAAAAACCTAAACTGCCTTGAATGAAGTTGATGTTCTCTAAATTTTTACAATTATAATTGAATTGATTATATCGTTGAGTGATGCACATGAATTTTGATTTTTTTATTGATTCAATCGTGGTTTATATTTTTTCACAACCTGATGCGATGAGGATATTCCATCTCAAGCACCATTTTAGGAGCATGTTAAATATCACATGTGATGTGATATTCCATTCCACACAGGATGCATTGAATGTTTTTTTGACTTTATGATTGGTTTCATTTTTTAAATCCCGACTATTGTGATAGGATTCTATACAGGTAATTGAGAACTTTGGTTTGTAATCAGAATACCAACCATAAAATAAGTAGTGTTTTCATTATTACACAGTAGTAGAAACCCTAAGTAGAAAATTTTAGCATGTTAAGTCCTGGACCATGAGTCGCATAGATAAGAAGATTTTATGGTGTGGATTATTTGGAATCTATATTATGGATTATAAGAATTATGGTCCCTTATTTATTGGAATGTAATACAACATTTGGTTCAACCATTAAAATGAGTATGAAATTCACCTAGAATAATTAATCGATAAATAGAGAACTTGACCTTAACCCAACATTTGAGTGAGAAATAGGTAGTGTATTTAGAGATTTTTTTGACTTGTTCTTTTTCTACAGTATTGGCCGTAGGAGAAGGCTTTATGGTATTAATTGTTTATAGTGAGGTTTTGAAAAATCCTATTCTTTTGTATTGGACCTTTAATATTGTTTTTTATGAGGCATGCATTTGGAATTTTAGAGTCACACCTGCACGATGAACTCCAATAATAGGCCAAGAGGGTGGAAACAACCACACTCTATAGGTGGTGGGGAATGGGAAATCAGTGGATCCTCCTTTAATGAATGTTTTAGAACAAGGTTCTATTCTAGATACAGGTGATGAGTCACAATTTCATGATGGGTTTTATCGCCTCATGAATAATTTTCAAGTATCATAGAGACATGCCCTATATATGGTTGAGATGATATGAGTGTTCCAATAACAACATCCTCCCATATTTTTAGAGGATATTGAACCTTAAGCTACTGAGCTATTTCTTGAGAATAAACTATCGATCATAAATAATCTTGATATACCTCCCGATAGGAGTGTTAATCTCATAACTTATATTCTTTTAGGAGTATAAAAGTGATGGTGGGATTTTATGAACTAGGATGATAGGATCTAAGATATAGGTTGGGATGGTTTAAAAACTAGTTTCTATGACTACTTTTACTAGGGTACTCTAAGGGAATAGTGGACTAGTGAATACCTGCATCTAGAATAGGGTGATATGACTTATGGATCAATTTTAATGCTTAAAAAAGTTACATAATTTTGCGCTAACGTACCTTGAGGATGAGTGATCAGAATAGATATGCATTGAAGAAGATCTACAACTTGATGTTCAATCTATATTCAATTTTTATATGTTGAAAATGATTATGGAGATCTTGAATCTAGTGATAATTATAGAGAGGAACCTGATGGAAGTTGGGGGTATAAAGAAGAGTAGTGTTGTCTCTAGAATCGGTAGTTCGACTTCTAGTGGTAGGAAGCAAGATTTTGAGGCTTCTCATGGGATGAGACAATCTAGGAGGATATCGTTGGTAGTGTATTTTTATTTCATTAGTGTGGAATATAGAATCCCATGAATAATTAGTGATATTTTGACCTAGTCAAGTGTCCTTGTGGAAGTTTGAGCCACATGAATCCTTTCTTTGGTAACTACCCCCTAGAATTGAGTAGTAGGTATCAGTTCTGGAACCATGTTTAGTGTCAAGTTTCTCATTTTGACATCATGTAAGGAGTTGGAGTAGTGCCAGTCTATCGGGCCAAGGTGGTTGTGGTCAAGACTGATGTATCCAAACACCAGTTACACTAAGACAATATGATGGGCCAACTCCAGGTAGTGAGGTTGTGTAATGCAGTCGCGGTTCGGGTAATATATATTCTATATAGCCTACCCCAATGGATTAGTGAAAATACCATATATGGTGTGAGGTATGATATTACTACCCTCAACACTTGTTTGTGCTCTTTTTGATATAGGTGAATCACATAGTTTTATATATGTAAATATGGTCGAAATACATTGGATCATTGTGTGGTTTTTAGAGGGAATTCTAATTTTAGAAACTCTTTTGAGGATTGGAATAGATGATTTACATCAGTGAAAGGAGTGGACCCTTGAGTTTTTTGGGAATCACACCATTTGGAATCTGTTTTTCCTCAAGATGATTGAGTTTAATATCATAAAAAGTTTGGACTGTTTAATGTCCCGTCAAGCCTGCATAGACTGATATGACATGAGAGTTTATTTCACATCGTAAAGGGGGCAGTTTATACTCATAATGGTTAATGTGATGTCCAGGAAAGCTGAGATGCACCATAACAACATGGTCTAGGTGGAATGACAACCAAGATTTCTAGTTTTTATCAAGATGTTCAGGGAGCGCATTAGGAGGAATTTTTTCTTATGGATGATTTTTTTAGATAGGTGTTCCTAGATGATTTTTTTAGTTTAACTCAAAAGATATGTTTTTAATTATTCAATTATCTAGTTCTTTGTGTTTCATTGATATCTATTCCTCCTTATAGGATGACTATAATAGAGTTATAGGAGCTCAAGATGAAGCTAGAGGATTTGATGGGAAAGGGGATTATTTGAACCAATACTTATCTATGGGGTTTTACAATAATTTTTTCATATAGGTAGATATTACCCTTAATAATTGTGTGGATTAATAGAAATTGAACTAGCTAATGAATAATAATCGATATCCCTTTCTATAGATAGATGAACTTTTTGATCAGCTCTGAGGTGCTCAATTATTCTCAATTTGTTTTTGAAATTCGGTTATCATCAGGTTTGTGTTCTACCTATATACACACATTGTACATATTTTCATATAAGGTGTGGTTTATATGAGTATCTAGTAACATAGTTTGATCTCACAAACGCACCAGCAATTGTTTCTGCATTGATGAACCACGTTTCCATTTTATCTGGATTCGTTTGTGGTGGTTTTCAAGGATGATATTTTCATATATTCTTACATCTACATGACCATTGAAAACATATTAATGATGTATTTAATACAATGAGAGAGTATCATTTATATGATATGCTCATAGAGTTCCACTTTTTGATGGATCATATTCACTTCTTGATTCATATTATCTTAGAAACACAAGTATTAGTAGACCTAGATATGGGGAGGGCCATAGTTTCATTTGATCATCCCAAGAATTTATTTTACATATATAGTTTCTCAGGGATTTCTTGATATTATAAGAGATTCATAAAGAAAATATCTCTCTTAGAATTGCCTCTTATTATCTTGACCAAGACAGGTGTGATGATTGTATGGACAAAGACCAATGAGGCAACCTTTCAAGAGATGAAAGGGATATTGACTTCATAACGAGTACTAATTCTTCTAGAGAAGGGAAGAAGCTACATTATGTATATGATGCATCATGTATCAATCTCAGATCAGTTCAAATTTAGGGAGAAAATGTCCTAGTGTATGAGTCTTAGCAGTTGAGGCCACATGAGAGGAACTACACAACACACGATATTGAGTTAGATGCAAGTGTTCATGCTTTGGGTTTTTGGAAACATTACTTACTGGTAGAGTGTTTTTTTGTGTAAACAGACCAAAAAATACTCAATTACACATTTAAACAATGTGATATAAAATTGAGTTAGTGAAGGTGGGTTTAATACCTATAGTATTTTGACATTTATCTTTTATATATGCCTAGGAAAGGTAATGTAGTAGTCTATGAAAATAGTTGGAGGACATATATATAGGAATTTTAAGAAGGTAAAAGTGAGAGGAAGCTGAAGAATTTTTTCTATGAGATTCACTTGTAGGTGCATGGCACTCAAAGAGGACTTTTATTTCATCTTTATATATTACCTATACCCCATTGGATAGAGTTATGATGTATAAAGTGTCCTATTTAGAAGGTATAATCTTATGAGAGAGTGTGGAAGGTGAGGACCCACCTCCTGATCGGATGGAAGGAGATGATGAGATCAAGTGTATCCATGGTCACATTTAGGTTCCGGTGTACATACACGAAGTGATTATGTGGGAGTTTCATGCCTCAACCTGGTAAGTGAACACCGATGTCACCAAGATATATCATGACTAATGTCATCAGTATTGGTGGTCGGGTATGAAGTGGGAGGTAGTTGGTTTAATTATGAGGTGTTTCACTGGATAGTAGGTGAATGTGGAACATCACTAAATAGATATACATTTATAGTAGCCATCTATTCACAAGTGGAAATAAGATGTTTTTATATTGGTTTTCGTGACAAGTTTTCCAAGGATTCCCCAAGGGAGGGGCATATACCACTGGTTTAGTTTTTCAACAATGATAATTTTTATGAAATGATAGTGAAGGAACCATATGAGGATTTGTACTATTGGCCACGTCGATCATGAATATACTAGTTTGAGGTAGTTGGGGAAGAATTACTGGGCCTGTGTCTCATTAAAGATATATCTAAGTGGGTCAAGATTATTAATAAGTGGATGTTTAATGGATAGTCACAACATAAATCTTATTGATAATTACAATATATGACCTATAATGATTGAGGTTAGGGATCAAACCATTTCTTAGGATTCAATGAGGATGGGAAATATATTGATCCGGAGACAAGGTAAGCATTCACTATGATAGGTTGGGACATTAGAGATTTTGGATAGAGTTTGGACTATAGCCTATTAGTTGTAGTTAACTCAGAGGTATGAGGACAAGAATGACAACTTCCATGTTTCTCAACTATGCTTCTATTATTTAAGACTATCATTTTATTTTTAGCCAAAGGTGGTTGAGTTACAAGCAGATTCATCCTTTGAGGAGAAACCAATTCGTATCATTAACAAGGGAAATGAACGTTAGCTAAGGCCGTTTAGTTCTTCTCATATAGGTTCTATATAATCATAACTATTTAAAGGATGAGTCTTGGGAGAGAGAGGTCGATGTACATGCTCATTGGATGGGGTTATTATAAGATGAATATTGACCACCCTTGTGAGGGAAATTCGGGGAAGAATTTCTTTAAGGGGGAATGTTGTATGAAACAAGGTTTTTAAAGAGGTATAAATCCTTATTTTTTAGTTTAAAATATTATTATGGTTAAATATGATTACTATTTGAGGTAACATGTGTGTTAGGAGTGTATGAGGATTGTTCGGTGCACATAAACAAACTTTTAGGGTGAAACAAGTCTACTGAACTATTTGTAGAAACCGTATGGGGTAGGATGCACAGTTACTTTTAAACATATAAGGCTAGACAGTGGGATTGAGGAGCCTACACGGTTTGATAAATTATATGATTTTGGGTGCCCAACCATGCAAAAACATCAGTGTTTTTAACTGAGGAGTCTTATGAATTTTTCATGCTTAGTAAAAATGTGTGAACTAAACATTAATGGTGACCCTCCATACCAAAAAGAAAACATGATTGGAATATGTTTTGGAAAACCATGCGATCAAACTGTGAGACCTTGTAATTTTTGTTAATTTAAAAAAATAACCTTATTTAATCTTATATCTTAAAACTAAGATCTTTTTTCTCCTCTGTTGGGTAGCCGCTTCATTTGAGAGCTCCTCCTTGAGAAAAAGATAGCTTTTTATAATGTCCCTTTATCTGATACCAGAATCATGCATCATTGGTATTTTTGGATCTGCATTGGCGAGTAATCAATTCTATACGTTTTGTTTCTCATTATTCTTAGTATCACCTTCTCTATTTAGGTGACATGTGTTTTTCTCTATTTTTAGTTTCACTATCTTTTCATAAATTTTCTTCTAATATGGGTCGAATTAGATAATGATACTAGATAAGAACTCTAATGAGATCCTACGGTATGTCTTATATATATATATATATATATATATATATATATATATTTCTCTATAGGTTTTATTCTTTTTAAAGATATTTTTCATTATGCTTCCCACAAAATATTCTATGAAGAACCCAAAATTGAGTTGATTATTTGAATTAAATGAATTGAAATCAGTTAGAGATTCCTTTTAGTTACATTGATACTTTTTGGGGGTATTTTCACCAACCTAGGTCACCCAAGGCATGTGAATAGATTTTTTACAATGAAAAATCACCCTTTAGATGAGTGTTTGTGCTTTTATAGTTAGAGGAACCCAATATATAAATTATTTGAATTGAATTTTTTAATTAAGAGATGTTATTCCTATTTTACCATGTGATTCATGATTTTGAATTATTTTGTTGTTGAATTTTATTTTTTATAACAGTGGGTAAAATCATGGATTGAATTGAATATGAATTGTGATATAAGAGTGGGTATACTCATGGAATTGAATGCTAATGAATTGATGAATGAAATGTGATGAATTTAATTTTAGTAGATACCATTGTTTGTGTTCCTTAGATCTTGATTTCTTTAAAATCCATATATATTTCTATAATGGGACATGAATGGGGTAGTGGACACCTTAGATAGGGATTTCCCCTTCGATCTTGATTCTTTGGGATGCCATGGGCCATGAAACCACTTGGATTCAGTTTGTCTTTAGCTTATAGTAGACGTGGTTAGTAGACATGATCATTGGACCCCATCTCAAGACTAACCGAGTTTCTATGGAGATGATCATGGGGATTGATGAGGATACATGGTATTCTATATCTTGGATCCGACCCTCTATAGCCTAAATTTTTTATTATATGGAATGAATAAGGTAAATTTTATATTATTGGTTATACGGATCGAACATGGTTGTTCTTACACTATTGGATATATGGAAAAGTTGTGATAAATTGATAAAAATGTTTTATGTTGAGGTCATGTTAGTTATTTATAATTTTCTTGTACATTACAAATTGTAGGAGAATGTCCATGTTTTTTAGGGAACCTTTTTGTGATATACAATATCACATGGATTGTGCCACATGTACTGCACTATTTACTACTACTTACCTGTTTTAATTTTCAAACATCTTTATCTTGTTATATTGAACAAATGGGATTTTTTATATTTATTTGGGTGATTACCTACTAGTATTACATCTCACACCCTATTCAGGCCTCTTTTGGGTAACCAAAGTGACTTTATGGATGCATGTTGTGATTAGGGAAAGGGAACATAGTTTGATGCTTACTTTTTTTCCATTCTTAGGATGAGGGGAGAATGGGACGAAGCTGTGGATTGTGATAAAATCTGGAAGTAGAACATTTTGATAATTTTATTATATTGATTTGTGTGTTTTATTATAATATTGTATACATGTTATTTCTATTTTTTAGAAACCTAAAATGTATCATCATCTTTTTTATATGATATTACTTCAGGTATTATTTATATATTATTGCGATATACTAATTTTATGACTGTTATAAAGAAAATGATATTGAATGTTATTGATATTCCTCTATGATACACTCTGGTAAGAGGGCATAGTCACCCCATAGACACACCGAAGCCCCTTGATTCAAGTTAGTATCCTATGAAATTTAGGATAAATGTTTTAGGATATTTATACAAGTGGTCTCGGGCCACATTGGAGTATTATCCAGGTCTAGAAAGTTACACATTTCATTTAAATCAATTAACCAATTCAATTTCCCATAATTTATAGAGATTATAGGGGGAAGAACAATTAAAACTCACTTTATATATAACCAAACCAACACGAAAAGTATAAACCATCTACCATAGGTCGATAGTGGAGGGCTCATCTAGTATCAACTCCAAATTCAACTCATATCAGAATAATATTGTAGAACAAATAAATAACCTAAAATTAGGTCATATTAGCTTACAAATAAATACTGCAGTAGATACTAAGATCAATGATAAATGAAACAAAATGAATTGATTACTCACTAATTTGGATCAAGAAAGACCAACAACACTCGATTTTGAGATCAGATGGAGGATAGGGATCAAAATATACCCAAGGTCTTAAAAAATATACCCCAAGCCAGATATTATCCAATTTAAGAGAATGTGAATAAATAAATTAGGTTATAAAATTTATTAATAGGAAATTGGTAATTTCATAAAAAAATACAACGGTTACAAGTTTTGGCTACACGGTTGGCCAATTAATGTTCCAAACCTACACCCACTAATGTAAGGATGTGTACCTCGCACAATTTGAACACTTAGTTTGAGTAACTATGCACATGACATGTCTTATCCCACTATTAAAAATTGTATAGGGTGTTTCATGGTTGTTCACCTTAAAGTGCATGATTTATCAAACTGTTGCGCCCCCATGCTCTTTTCCCATCCTTGCACATTTACTAATAAACATGTGGCCTTCCCCATTCAATTTATAATAATTGGGTAGAAGACATATTTCTCCCCAAACGTTTTGTTTTGGGATCCATGAATGCTTTAGCCACCCCCATGAACTCAAAGGGTATTCATAGTAGGCCACAATTAAGGATTTCAACTGAAATTGAAGAGACTTGTTCCCCATATGATAACCTGGGTTCATACATTATTCATGGTAGAAAGGAACTAAAACTATAAAATTTTGAATATATGATAATAAGTGTTGAAATAGTCTCATATAATAATATTTAATATGATTTTTGTGACCATATAAATTTTTTATAATATTAATTATCTCATTTTACCCTTTAACATAGTGAAATTATTTTACCACGGTTAGTATTCATTATGACTAAAAATGAAAATAAAATCATTCCTATATTCTACCCTATTTATTATAAATTTGAAATTAAATTATAAAGATTTAATTTTTATATATTTAATAAAATATATTTATTATAATAATGAAAACCTTGAGGGAAAAAAACTCATGGAAATAAAAATTTCAAGACAAATAATGGATTTATGCCAAAATAAAGCATAATGTTGATTTATATGGAATTAAATGGATTAATTTTTGTAAAAGGGAACAAATTTTACTTTTAAACCAATCCGAAATAAAATGATAAATTGTATATGCTTGAAATGAAATAATAGTATTTTTAAAAAAGAGAATTTATCATTATTCACTAAAAAATCTATCTTTTTCAAAAAATATCGATAATTAACCGTAATATATATTTGATAGGCTGATATAAAAAATAATTTGCATTTTGTGAAATTCAATTTCAAATATTTAGAAATTTAAGATTTAATTAAACCCATATAATACATCGAAATCACGTAAGTTATATTTAATCACTTTATTTTAGTTTGAAAAATAATATAAAATTATTCTAATGTATGTAAATCCATATTGCCTAATCATGAATATTAACAAAACATAAAATTTATTTTTTATTGATTATACCTAGTTTTTAACATCATCCCCTTTGGAAAAAAAATTTATCCTCTAAATTTTATTTATCACCTAAATAAGTATGAATATTTTTCCCTCATAAACTTTTTAGGTGATCACAATGCTTCTTCCATCATAATGGTTTTCATAAAACCTTAAACAATTGAGTTACCATGTTCCATAACACCATATCTCTATGATATATATTTTTCATATTATTTTTCTCATAATAATTTTTCTCACTCAACTGTACTTCTCTTAGGATCAACAAATTATATGAATTAGGTTCATATCTCAATAACAAACAAAAAAGAAATACATCATATACATGATATAAACTTGGAGAAAAAAATTACTATACGAAACAAATCCAAAATTCTCTAAAATTTCATAGAGACTAATAAAACATGGTGGCAACTTTAATTTATTTTTAAATATCATAGAACATTTCCAATCATATATTTTGTAAATAAAATGATCACTTACCACAAATAATAATTCTTCACTCATTTTATTCTCATAAATATTCAACGTACATTGAGATACCCCCATGTTATACTAAAATATCATTACCTTCTCATTAATTTCTTCTACTAGTTTTAGACCACAAACTATATTTCTCCAATTTCATCCAAACATGTTGGTGTACAACCCCACATTTTATATAATGCGTCAAAAGGACTAATCTGTATACTTGAATGAGAAATGTTATTATATAAAAATACCATAAAAGACATATAGTAATCACAATATCCATGTTAATTTAATTAGGATGAAAAAATCATATCCTCTAATTTCTAAATTGTTCACCCCCAACTATATATTTGATTATGGATGAAAAGTGGTGCTGTATTTTAATTGGGTACCCAATGACTATTGATGTCCCCTGTAAAATTTGAAGATAAATCTAGGATCATGACCATATACTATAGAGAGTAGAAATTCATGAAATCTATATATCACATTATGGGGGAGTCTATATGGATGATCGAAAGACATATTATCTCAAATTATAATAAAATGGAATGATTTAGTTAATCGATCAAAAAGAAACCAAATCAAATTATTACCTTGATTTGTATTTTGTAATCCTAGCATGACATACATAGATATAATCTTCTATTTCCATTTAGGAACTGGAAATGATGAAGCATACACTTTCATAGTAGTCAAATGGCTTTGAAATATTAACAAGTCAAACCTTTCATAGTAAAACTAGCAATATAATTCATAATTCCTTCCCACCAATAATATTCCCAACAGTCTATATACATATAATTTCATCCAAAATAAACAGAAAATAGAGATCTATGAGCATTATATAACAGTTCCATCTTCTAGTAGGGGTCACATAGAACATACAAGATCTTTTAAAATATCAGAACATCTACATTGGGAATTGTTTTATAGGAAAATAACCTTATTAAATGACTCAGTCTTTCTTGCAAACCCTCTTCTTCTTTATGAGCATGACTAGTTCTTTCATTCATGGTTGAATGAACTAGAACTTAAACTAATAGAGTTCAAGTTTATGCATTCACAATTTGTAATCCAACAAATATTAAATTAATATCAAAATTATAATGTACTAAACATATCATAATTATTGATGTATTATCATTTTGGATCAAGGAATCATCTAACTTGGGTTATATACATAAATTGAAGTGAATTAAGTAACAAAATCCATTATTTTTTCTAATAATATTTTCTACCTCATGTTTAACTCTTTTTAATTGAATATATACTTTAAAATTTTATTGTTTGTATATTTTTTACATTTTACCACATATAAGAAATTTTTCATTAATTTTAATGAAAAAATTCATATAGTGGAAGATCATATTTAGGATAATTTTTTTATAAATTTTCAATTAGAATGATGCATATAAAAATACCCAATTACTATGGATCTAGACAAAACCAGGTACCTTTATAGGTGAATCACTAGAGATTAGACAATCACTATTTGTAGATGGAAAATATAACACTTAATAATTAACAAGTTTTCTTTTCTAATTATAAAAATATTCATAGCATACAATTTTATAGATGTATTTAACTCATTATCGATCTAACATAGTTATTGTTATATATATACATGTAATTTTTTAGTAAATAATATATAATAACACAAAAATACAATAAAACTACCAATATTAGTGAAAATTATAGGTCTTATAAAATCTTCCACCATGATATTTTTAAACTTTTTAATAATTTAGACATATTTAGTGATTATAATTCCAGAGAAATAAATATTCCAGAACTAAAAATAAAATTCAATAATTTTTCTATACATATTATTTACATTTTAATTATATAGATAAATACCTAGATGTATCTCATGTTCCTCATCAATGTTAGAATATAATTAAATTTCCTCAAAAAAATACCAAAACATTATTCATATACTCATGGAAAACTATATTCATAAGATTTAGACAAACAATGGACACATTATTCACACTATAGGGAAATCCACGAACACATAAATCCATTCCCTTGTATGAAATTATACCTTAAAATTGTCTACCTCCTTTAATTTCAGTTGATAATTTCCAGATCTGATGTCAATCTATGAAAAATATTTTTCTCCATGAAGCTGATCAAACCAGTCATCTATATGAGGCACAAGATAATTATTCCGAATCGTAATATTATTTAAAGCATAATAATCAATAAAAATCTTTATCGATCAATTCTTGTTTTTAACAAACAAAAGAATACCACTATAAAGTGATGATCAAGGATGAATAAATCTATTTTCAATAATATTTTGTACCTTATTTTCCAATTCCAATAACATTAATAGATCAATTCATTAAGGGGGTTGAAAATTGTAATAACATCAAGAAATAATTCAATATAAATTCAAAATCATGATATGGAATAACAATAAAAATCATCATGAAATACAAAAATATATTAATTTACTACTATCACATAACTAATATGAATAAATTACCTTTTTTTTAAAAAAAGAGAATGATAATGTTAACATCCATCGACAATTAGCTTCTCACTTTTATTATTTATTATTATTATTATTACCTCATTATTAGATAAAAATTTATACTCTATTTAAAATTTTAATATAGAATCCTTAGTTTTGTAATATAGGTTTTCATGTTAAACTGAATATTAATCCACACATAGAATAACATCAAACTCAACTATAGGATTTAAAAAAAATTAGGACAAATAATTCCAGATATAATCATAATAATGTTATTATAAATCATATATTCTTTAATACATCCACCATGAGTGTTTATTATAATTTATTTCTCCATTTTTGAGGTCATGTTTCAATTTTAATAGAATATCCCCTAAAAATGATTGAATATGTAGACCCTGAATCAAACAATAATTTGAAATAATATGTGTAAACCTGTAATGTATCTATCACCACTCCATTTGATGGTCTTGTATTTTTTAATATAGCTGTGAAATAATTTTCCAAAAACTATTAGTTATAGTCACGAGGATTCCAACCATTAATGATTCCTTTAAAATACACATTATCATAATAGAATATCTCATTCCAGTTAAAACATGTGACTTAGAACATAGCATATTTGAGCTGACCATTACACTAATTATTTTTCTTTGAATTAATTTGGTAATTTTAATTTTATACCACATATATAACACCTTTTCATAATTTAGAAGACTCAACCTTTGATTCTTCTTAACAAATATAAAAAATAGGCATGTTTAGAATTTTTACCTTAATATTTCATTGATAGATGTTTCCCATTGATTTCATCCTTGATCACTTCTTATCATTATTATTTTGAAAGTTGGATAACTCCATATCGACCATCTTATTACTCTGTAAAACCTTCCTATAGTTTTAAATACATTATTGTCCAAATATATTTGAATAATTGGTTTATATCATTTATAAAACCTAATAATTTTAACGACATAATCTAAAATGAAATTTGCTGCAAACCTAGTGAATTTAGTAAAATTGGTTCGATGGGTGGAAATAGAGTTCTCCTTTTACATCATTTAAAAAAAATTATTTTCATACAATGTCTATAAACATTATGAAACAATTCTCATGGAAAATATCATTATTTAATTAGCACTCCTAATCATCAATCATATATTTATCCAAGTTATTTTGGACCACAAATCATGACTGATCAACTTCACCTTAAAATGATAAATGGAAGGAATTAGTTTTTAATGGTTAGAGAAAACCAACAATGAAAATAGTTTTTATATATTTGGGATACATAATTTTTTTATCACTGGATCTGATGTTCCACCAAATACCAAATAGTATTTCTCTTGAAATTCTACCTTATAGACATCTTCTGGTACATAGAGTTTTATCACTATAAGTGTTGGGTAACACTAATAAAAGATGATTTCAACTGAGTTAACATAACTTGAAAAGATTTATATTCCCATTACAACCATTCTAGGATGATGAATCAGAATGATATTATCCTCCTAATGACTTTGGACTTCATTAACCATAGTTCCTCTAGGGAAAACCTTTCTGAGACAAATAACAATTTGGTAAAGCCACATAGAAACTCTCAAATTTTTCACATGATAATATAATTTATAGATTAACATCCCCTAATTTTGTTCTACTAAAAACATCTTATCCTTGAAATTTATCTAACCATTTCCTTCTATACAAAATATAATGACCTATAACTTAAATCAGTAATAATTAAATTATTTATAAAAAGGGTTTCACATTCATATATTTTTAGGAACTTTTTTTAGAGTATTAAATAATTAATAACAAATCATTCATATATTTACCTTATAAAAAAGTTGAAAATCCACTAAATCGCTATTTTTTTTATAAAAATGAAATTCTTAAATTTAAAATACGTTTTTATTCCTAACATGTTTAGTTCTTTTAAGATGAATACAAATAAAATAACGATAGAACATGATATATTTATTAATCATACATATGACCCATTGAAAAAAAATATATCATAGTATAATTATAGAAAGTTATATAAAGGATACAAAAAGAAAAAACTCATTTTCAAATATGGAAATTCATGAAATACAATTAGAAGGTTTTCTCTTTTTACATAAAAAACAATATGATCAAATAACCATATGCTAAATCTAGAAATAAATTTGACATACCATATAATTTTATAAAAAATATCATCATAAATATTAAAGTATAAATAATTATAATTAGTCTTTCATGAAAAAAATTGGTACAAAAGTAAGAATTGTCCTAGAAAACATACTTTTCCCCATTAAATGAGGCATAAACAATCCTTAAAACATAAGAGTAATAGTTTGAATTATGAAAAAAATTTAATCCAAAGAAAAAGTCATTTTAAACCATTGAAAATTAATACAGTTATCTTATCACCCCATTTTTATTTCACTATTACAATCACTCATACAAGTACTCTTATAAATGGAATAACCTACCGAATTAATTCCAACTTATATTTTATAGAGAATAAAATTATTACACAATCCATCGAATTCCTATATAAGAAACACCCATCATTGGAAAATATCTAAATGCAACATCAAATATATAAGACTCATAAAATATTTAATTTCCATCAAAAAATCATATAAATTATCCCATTTATCACATATGAAGAACCACATTCGATCATTAAAAAATAATCATATGCATAATTTTACTTTTAAAACACTTTTAATAAAAAATTCCCCAAATATTAAATAATGGGATATTATTTTAAAAGACATCAAAACATTTATAGTAATGTTATTAATGAATAATGTACATTAAAGAGGTAAATATGTCTTAGGTTGTATATGTTAAGAAATATTCCTTTCACAATTTTGTAAAAATATGAAAAATAACCCATTTAGGAAATGATTAAATGGTTTATTTTAAATCATATTAAATGAAAAATGGTATAAAATGAATTTCACCATATATTTTATGTATTTTTATAAAATAAATAATTTACTTTAAATAACTTTTACCTGGAGGAGAATAAGAAAAAATCATTTAAAGAATAATAATATTTTTAATTAAAATTCGATTATCTTGAGTCTAAATTTCCATGTACACACATGAATTCCTATATTATAAATATATATGTATTATTTACATTCCTAATTTTTTTGTGTATTAAATTATTTATAACACTTTTTCATTTATTATCATTACTCATATACTTATAAAATTAGTTAAGTTCATGACAGATGTTTTGAGGATGTTTTGTTCATAATCACAAAATTATATTGTAATATTGACCATGGATAAAGGGTTCATTATTAAATAATTTCCGGAATACTAAAAATTATATAATTATTATTCTTATTTTTTAAATAAACTTTCACAAATATTCTTGAATGTAATACATGATATAATAATGACATCGCTTCGTGGAGGCGGTAGTCTACATGTATGCCCAAGAGACGTCATCATTTTCCAATAGATTGAGGAGTAAGAATGTATGTATTATATTAACATAAAAAATCATCATTATGACATTAATATCATATATATCCATTAAGTAAATAATAATAACTATCCTCTTTATTTGGTTATGGAGAACAAAACGCATTTCTTCATGAAGACGGTAATACAAAATTACGTATGAGCAATGTTTTCATTTCACAAAGGATGGAAATTGAGAACAAAAATGTTTTTTATATCAACATAATAAAATTTTAGTATATTTGATATATTTATGTTATTATTTAATATTAATCTAATTATATTTTAAATCAGGTTGATTAACAAATACAGATGATACACTTGGTTAAGAATTATATATCTTCCTTTGAAAACATCCCTTCTCATACACCAAAAACCTTCATAGGATGATGATTTTTTTGTGATAAAATGGCCCCTATGATAGAATTACTGATGTTGGAATGTTTTTTTGGGGAGTCATTTTTTGAGATAAATGGCTCATAATATGTGAATAATAGAGGAAAATTGGTTTCCTCTTATAATTGTGGGGTGTAGAACTATTCTAATTTTTCAAGGATTTAAATTAATATAAAGTTTTATTCATGGTAATGCGACCCTAAATATTTACCATTTATAATATTATATATAAATAGTTTAAATAATTTTATACAATAAGATTTAATTTGATATTTTGAAACCCTATAACTTAGATTTAACCTTAATTGACTCGTTTCATTCTCTGCCATAGTGATAAATGTTTACCATATATACGATTCAATATGAAAAAATTCCATTTATTACATTTATAAATTTTGAAAAATTTATTCCAAATATAAAATCAATTTTCAAGATTCAATTTTTAGAACTATTATAAATTAATTTTAAAATAACTATGAAAAATTTAATAGTTTTTTTTTCAAAAAAAATCATGACTAATATTGAATTTATACCGTAATAAAAAATAATATTGTTTCATATAAAATTAATTATATTTTTTATTATAAGGGTGATTGTGTAACTTTTAAGAAAATAAAAATTAAATGGGGATCTGTATATACTTGAAACTAAAAGATAATTTTTAAGAAGATAGATATTCATAATCATTCAACAAAAAATCTATTTTTTTATAAAAATTTAAAAAAATCAGAATAATATATATTTATTGGGGTAATATATAAAATTATGTATGTTTAATCAACTTAAATTTCCAAAATTTATAAATTACATATTTTAATAAAAACATATATTATCTGAAAAACACAATAATTAGAATAAAACCATATCTTTTTCAGTTTAAAAAACCATATAAAATTATTATATTGAGTGTCAATCCAAAAAATAAAATCATGCATATTGATAGGCCATGAAATTGTTTTTATTAACTAAAAATGTGTTTCATAATATTTCTCTTATAGTCATGAGTAGTCTTCAAGGGGGTTTAGTGTGATTTGATTATGGAGAAATGCTCAAGATTGTTGTAAAATAGGTTTATGATGTAGTTGATCCCCACAGACACTAATCCTTCAGTTTTTGGGATTATGTTGTTATTTGTGAGATTTGACATTAAACATGCGTAAATGATGTAAAATAATGATAGGTTCATATTAATTTTTATCAAGTATAGTGTATAATGTTAGTTTTTTTAGAATATATGGGAGTACTAATCTAGGTTACCTCAAGTTATACACCTCATTATAAATGAACTTTTTTTATAAAATATTTTTTTAGCTGAAATTATTCATAATAAAATTTTTAATACTATATTTTGATGAATATTATATGTTATCATTATATTATAACAATTTGAACATATATTTTAACAGAATATTATGTGTTTATCTATTTTATATTAATTTTTTAATACGTTTAAACATTTTATAATAATTTTTATTATTTTTTATTAAAATATTTATAATCCAATATTTTTTATATATTTTTTAACATTTTTTGAAATCAGTGATAGAAATTAAAATCCAATATTTTATTTATTTTATTAGTAAATAACTAATGTTTGTAATTGATTTTATTAATAAAAAAACATAATATATTTTGTGTTTCTTATAATTTTTTTAAAATAATTTTTTTATGATTTGTTAGTTGTATATAGTAAAATAGTGAACATGACATATATTTCATAATATATGTTTTTCCTTTCATAAATTTTGTTTTATTGTTTGTAAATAATATAAATGAAGATGAAAATGTTTTATTTTTTTCACATTTTGGTGATATAATATAACAAGTCTCATATTATAAAGGTAAAATTTTGGTTTAATGTTTCTCCAAATATAATTATTTTTGGTGTTTTTGGGCCATCGATTTACTTGTTTTTTCAATAGTGTCCTATTTTCAGATGTTAGCCCCAGGTTCGAGCAAGAATTTTGTTGTAGGTGGCTCATTATGTCACAAGACAAGGGTGATTCAATATATTGAGGTGTTATATAATATTTAAATTTTATATATGTTCCAGGGTCATCACATATTAGAGGGGTTTCACATTGAAAAGGGAACTTAAGAGTATATTTTGGTTATTGTAAGATTAATTTTTTAAATAAGAAATTATCCATTATGTAGGGATGGTTGAGTAGACATTGTCACACAGTAGTGGGGAATGGATACATCATGAAGACCTAGGGCATAAATTTATGGATTTTACCAAGATTAGAGAATTACTTCCTGAGAGGAAGGACAATGCTGTAATGTTTTGGTTGTGTAGTTTTCTAGGTTTTAAAAAAACTACATTAAATGCTTAAATATTAAAACCCATTTATGGTTGTATCCCACCCCTTTCTAGTTTAGATATCATTTTCCTCTTCCTTTTTATCTTCATCTCCCATCCTCTCTGACCATAACTGTTTCTAGTTATATTCAAGTGTCATTCATCCCATGAGGTCTTCTTGAGAAAGGATATAACTTTTCCTTAATCTTATATCTATTTCACCAATTTTTTTTCCATGAATCATTATGTAAGTACAAAAATTGGGGTTCTATATTGTATTATGATTTGATCTAATCAGGGAAAAATCATATGGATGTTTTCAATTCACAATTCACTGATATAATAAGGTATGTTTTCATTTCTTTACCCTTATTATCACTCATCTATAACATGTCATAGGAAATGTTAGAAAGCCCCCTTTCTGTGTATTACCTAAAAATTAATTTTTCTCGAATTATTCTATTTCAATGCACTGGGTTTGAATTTTTATACCTTTGAGAGGTACTTAAAGTTATGATCATCAACAAAATGGTCATTTTTAACCATTTTCCTTGTGGAATATATTATACAACCTATAATTTTTACATAAAAGAAGAGACTTATGCTTGAGGACTAACCCCAGGAGTCACATATTATTTTATAGTGCACTTTTTTTGAAATGTATTTCTTAATAAGGATCTAGGATATGGGAAATTATTCATATAAATAGAACATTTATAGGGTTAGTATCTTAATAGAAAAATCCTTGATTCATTAAATTATTTTGAATTATTAACATTGGCCATAAATGAAAAATAGTCAATCTTAAGGGTTTCATAGTATATTGGTGATACTTAGTCCACATAGAGATGGTTTTAGTGGCCTCATATCCACCTTTTTTATGTTGTCGTATCTCTTCCACCTATGGTGAGCTGGTGATCTGTCATTCCCCATGAGGTTAATGAAATGGGATATATTTATCTACATTGGGATATTATGTGGGTGGTATATTTTCTATCTAACGTTCATGTGGTGTTTCATTTTACACCAATGGGGGTAGTATTAGTAGTTCCTCATCCACTTAGAGGGTTGTAATAGTGGTGTATCATCCACATATCAATTTTTATGGGTGTTAAACCAACCACCTAATAATTATTACCAAAGGTGCATCATTCACATAAAGATGTATTATTAGTGATGTATATTGTGACCTAGTATTCTCAAACCTTGATAATAACAATTTTTAGATAAATATTAATTACAATAAAAAACACACATATGAGCAATGTAATAGTTTAGTGACTTTGGAATCTTGAAGACCAATCTTTTATTCTATTAAAATATCTTAAAAATCTCCCATTACGGTCTCCCCTTTTAATACTCTTCATAAATACATCGTACTTAAAACCTTTCTTCATAGACTAAAAAAGGAAACATATGAAATTGTGAGATCAGATGCTCCGTAAGGGTAATAAATAGAGATATGTTAGCATAACATGGATGTAAGGGCATGATAACATGATCATAATATCTTAAAAAAAAATTTCATATTAAATATAATAATATGGGTTTATGGAATAAATATTATATGTTAATAATACATGAGTAATAATGAAATCATAGAACATGATAAATAAGGGAATAATGAGGAATACTAATAGAATTTTGTGTCATAAATATCATCTTATAACATTGTGAACATGTATAAATAGAAACAGGTTCACAGATTATGTTAATGCCATGAAATATGGACCTCACATAAATTTATGGACATGAAACATGATCCAAGAATAACATTATGGACCTGAAATAGATGCCCATGCATAATGTTGTGAATATGTAATTGGGTTCACACATAACACAGTGAAAATTTCACCTGGTTCATGCATAACATTATAGAAATGAAAAATAGGTACATGAATAACATCATAGTAGTGAAGGATCTCACCCAAAACCATCAAAGCAGTCAATGTCCCTTACTGAACATGGATCACTCTAGGTTCCAGTCATGTCTTTCTCATGATATATAAATATTTTCCCAATGTATTTGAAATAGATATAGGTCTGACACATATTTTGTTATAACATAACCACCATACATGGTTATAATGAAAACAACATCACATAATGAAAATCATACATAAGTGTTCCACAAGACCATAAGATACTCATCACATAATATCTCATGAAATGAAATGGGGTTCATAATCATTTAAAAATAATGTAACTAGTGTAAAATAAATAGGTTTCATAATCATTTTATAATTTCACCAAATAATAACTCATGTAAAAAGAAGAGGATTTCATAAGAATTTAATCATTGTATAACCAATGGAAATTCAATGAGTTTCCTAAAAATATTTTCAACATAAACATAAACAATTAATTGATGAATAAGAATGGTATCCTTGGATAAAATCTCTAGTAAATCAAAAGTGACGTCAAATGTTTTCGTCTTTGATGGTAAATAAATACCAAAGTCTACTTGGTGAATTTACTAGGGAAAATATATTTTCTCTGAAAATAAAATTTTAAAACATAAAAAATTATGAACATAATTTTCTTTGGAAATATAATGTAAAACATATAAAGGAATATTTTAAAAATAATATAAAAAATTTCAAGAGTAAAATAACTATTCACATTAAAAACCAAATTTTAAAACTTAAAACATTCTGAAAACATATTTCTTCGAAAATAACCTTGAAAAAAATATAATTCAATATTCAATGCAATGATTTCTTATGACATTAGACAATTGTATTCATTTCATTAATATTAAAATGATTATTTCTTTCACATTTTTAGTAAAATCCAAACAAGTGTTCTTTTGGGAAAATATAAGATAATTCCTTTCAAGAAAAAATTTATAAATTCAAACATGGTTAAAATTTTATTTTAAAAATAATATGAGATTAATAAAAAAGGAAAATGTTTTTAGATAATATTGGTTTGGAAGAAAAAAAATTTCAGATAGAAGAGAGAAATGAAGTCATGTTTTCTAAAAAAACATTTTATTGATAATATGAAATACCATACAGTGAAAAATTATACCATTACATCAAGATATCGGGAATAAAAATAAAACAAAAAAATCCATGATATATTTTTTGATTTATATAATGATATTTTAAAATTAGAAACTTAGTTCCAAACAATCTTGATAAATTATGTGATTGTAACATAAAATATATACCACTTTTTAAACATTGACTATTAAGAACCAGGAAGGAATAAAATAAAAAAGAAACATAAAATATAATGATGATGAATAATTTCATTATATCACATGTTTAATGGGATGCAGATACAACTCAAGAATGAATATAGGTGCATAACATAATTTATTCATCAAAGAATGAAAATTATGAAAAAATCCCATAACAACTTTGGTAACTTTGAAACCACAAACCCTGTGAAATAAAAATCCCAAAAAGGATATTTAAATATCAATAATTTTTTTATAATTATCAAAAAATAAATTCCTGTTTAGTATATACACCACAAAAAATTAACTAGTGTTGAATATGGCATTTGTCTCACAGAAAATAAAAGTTAGACATATATCCATTACGCGATGTCTTAAAATTTAGAGTACTCATTAAAATATCCCTAATAATAAATATAATTTTATTATACATATATATATGATCCATACTAATATATATCATACCATATATTTTTTCTATTATGACATTTTATTAATATTTTATCAGTAATTTCATGTTAGTGTTACATTTTGAGTAATAACCACTATATTTTTCATATATGTTTTGGTTTATTATATTTTTCGTCCTATTAATTTGACCATGGTTCCATAATCTCTAAATTTATAAACATGATATAAATAAAACACATATTATTATACATTTATATATAGTAATCCATTATATTTTGTGATAGAAAATGAAATACACTGTTTATAGAGACGGTAGGTCGTACGCATGCATGAACATTGTTCTCATTTTATTGTTGGATTGAAAGAATGAAAAGTGAATGATATATATTAAAATTATATAATATTTTTTATTTAATATATATCACATATATTTATTAAACCCATCTTCTATATCGTCAATGTAAAATTTTAATGAATCACATAATCTCATATGGTGGCCATCCAACGTACACATGAATGAAATTATCATACTCCCACAATATGAAAGCATGAAGGTATGCATGATATTATAATTAAAGGATGATAATGTAATCATATATATAGTATATCCTATACATAAACCATAAATCAATCATTTTTCTCAACCTTTTGAGGTGGTAATGGAAAAATGAATGACATCTGTTCTTGAGGCGGTTGTTTGCAATACATAAAATTGATAATTTCATAACCCATTTAATGAACATGTGTGTGGTTTTAGGTAATAACCTTAAAAAAATCTCGGTATATAGAAGAAACTAATTTTATTATATCAAAATGATATAATTATAATTCATTTAGGTGGAGGAAGATATAATATAAAAAACACTAGGTGATTAATGATACCTCTTCTACTGGTATCCTCTTTATGATTTCACTAAAATAAATACATGATTAGATATATGTGAAAAATAATGATTATTTGATTAGTGGAGTGATATTGGGATGTTAATTGGGTAGTCCTTAACTGAGTCAAATATTTGGGGTGGTGTGAAGAAGAGACAAGAGTTGGTCTCCTTTTATAAGTGAGGCGAGTTGAAAACTGGTAAATTTTTGAATGAGATAATTCCACCACCATCATTCATATGTCTCAATGATCCAAATTGGAAAATTATAGAAAATTATATGAGTAATGGTAGGAATATATTTTTCATATGTTTTACACATGTGATATTTACCCTTATCTTTTTAATTTTACCCCTATTAAACCCAATTTTTCCCTAACCAAATTAATTAATTTTTGCTCCAACCAGTACTCATTCATGTAAAAAATTAAGTTGAACTTGTTAGAAAATATATAATGTTTCTACTAAAAATATGGTATCTATTTTTAAAAATTCCATTTATTGAAGTGGAAAAAATTGATTTAAATTCAATTCTCGAGATGTGATGATAAAATGGGTTTTTTAAAGAGAAAATAAAAAAACTTTACAAAGGCTTTATATCCAATTAAATCATTAAATTGATTGTAATAAAAAAAATTGGATTAATAAATATATAATTGTAATAATTGTACTTTAAAACCAATTTAAAAAATAATTTTACCTTATTTATAAATTAATACAAATGTATGTTTTATTTTATAATTTTAAATTTTTTCAGTACTAATCAAAAAATGAAACCTTTTAGAAAAATCATACAAATTTACATTCAGATAAATATGAAATTTTAATTCAAAAATGAATTTTATTAAATAAAACACATTTTTAAATGTTTCAATTATTAATATAATTATTTATCACAAAAAGGCATAAAAACTTTTTCTTGAGAAAATCATATTTTTGAAACATATAAAGACTATCAAATACTTTGTTTTTTATTATCAATATTTTTTATTTTTATAAAACAATTATACATAATATATAAATATAATTTATTATAATGCATATCATTATGTTTAATATATAGGATATAATATTCAATTTTAAATAAATTAATTAATAATATATCATGGTTTCATTAAAATTATGTGTTTTGTGTAACACTAGTTAATCTAGTTTTGTGTGTAGTGAAAGCTGAACATGGTACTTCATATAACAAAATTCATCAAATATATTTAATTTAGTCAAAAAATAAATAAATTCATATAACACAAGTAGTTATATTCTACCCCCAATAAAATAAATTTCTCCCTCAAAATTCATCACTCTTATGCAAACAAAATGTAGATACTTCTACCTCATCGTATCCTAATGTTCCCAGGTATCTTTATAAAACTAATGGGGCTTCCACAAAAAATTTACTAGGTATGTGGTATTGATTCATATAACATTATTTTTTAAAATAAATAATCCCCATTGGTTGTTCCTCATAAGAATAATCATGGTCTAATGGTATAAAATTTTAGTTATGTACATGTGAAGGGTCATGTTTGTACATTTGTATGAGTGATACATGGAACACATTTTGAAATTGAAATATGTTTGGTGGAAGAACCCAATGATGGGATACAACTCTAATATGATAAAGTATTTTAATTTGACCGATATACATAGGTCATTGTATTCTCTTATTTCATCCATATAGAAGTTTGTATAAAGGTATTCCCACTAAATTCAAATTCTATATTGCACAAATGATTTTCAATATTACAACTCTATAAAATATTATCAGTAAATACATGTTACTGACTTATTTTAATTTTTTTTTCCATCTCATAAGATTTTACAGGTCCCAAACTCGTTATTTATATAATTTCATTATATTACATTGGAGTTCTATACCACCTTCTATAAAGTTCATCATAAAGAACTAACAGAAATATCAGGTGAAATTTATCATACTAATAGAACTCAATTTGTGGAATGTTTCAATCATAACCACCTTTTAAATCCATATGAAAATATCTTAGAGTATTTATTAATCATATATCTAGAAGTTTCAATTGAATTCCTCCTCAAATAAATTTTTCACAATATATAATACCAATGGGTATAATTTTTTGAAATGTATCTTAAAATATCCTTAATATTGATAAACTCCCAACACATAAAACCTCAAAATGGGGTGTCAATATATATGAACTAATGGACAAAATTAAACTCATAAACCTATGATGGGGCCCATAACTTGTTCATTAATCATACATGGATACATATCTTCTAACGAGATATAATTCACCCTTTATTCCTTAAATAAGATCTTCTCCTATAAAAAAATTCATTGGATGTTTGGGTTAATTATTATACTGGTAGAGTATAAAATGTTCATTTATTATTAAAAAATCCTTATATAGTGATATAATAAAATTAAATTTTACTAAAGGTAGAACTATAATATTTTCATAGGGGGTCATTTATAAAAAATCCAACATGGTAATTATCAACTAAGGATTGGTGGATATGTGTTCCCTAATTATCATGACTCACTTCATCCATTTTTATTTTATAAGATTTCTCTTTTTCATTTGTTATTAATGGTTATTTTTTTTATCACCCATATTTTTTCATCGATTAGGACATGGATTCACATAATTCCAAAAATCCTTGCACTTGAAAAACAGACATGTGGACTGTGAATTTTGTTGAGATATCACTCCAGTCATTTCATTCACTGGAATCTTCATATAACTTATAAATTATTTTTTTGATGTATAGGATTCCCACATATGAAAAAAATTCTTGTTCTTTTTAGTCACTCACCTTAGTTATCATTCCTATAGTTTTGGAAAGTAAGAGTTTGGAACTTTTTCTTCCCTCAATGGGATATATCATTGAATTTTCCATAGAAACCCATTTTAATTTTCTTATCAATAGACCCAATAGGTGTTCTAACATCCATTTACACCTTCACTACGTAGAGAATTATTTCTTCATAGAATACAATGTCTTTTATAGATAAAACCATTCAAATATTTGGTTTCAGGCCACTAAATTGTTGGTTATCCATTCTTTCAGACTGAACTATAATACATAAAGAGTACCTCTTGTGTATTGAAAAAATTTATTCAAATAAACCCTCATATTTATCATCCTTATGACTATCCTACTTGTATTCCATATCTATTTTTTTACAAATAATATGAGTTATGTAATTATTGAAAAATAAACTAATAAAATCATCCCACATTAGGATTTTAATTTATTATAATTGCCTCATATTCATAATAGGATTAAACTATTGATCTGACTCATGTTCATGATGTTAGAAATCCAGAGTGACTTATTCATGCTCAGAATACTGGAGAATGGAAAATACAATTATAGTGGTACTAATTCATTTCTCAGAAACTAATGGATCACCAAAACCACTGAAATAAGGTTGTTGGTGCCTCATTAAAGACAAAACAAACCATTGTTCCCTCTTTTTCTGATTTTGATAATCACAATGATTCTGTTCTTGAAAAAAAATTGAGCACTGCAAGGATGTTGTTTTATTCAATTTACCATAACAAATTTTTATTCTCGAGGAAAATTATTTCATTTTCCATTTAATTTATCATTAACCCAATTCATTCAAGATAAAGATATTTAATAAGACAAAAAATAATAGTTTGAGAAATGATAATCATAATTTAAAATCAAATAGTCTAAAAAATCATTTAAGTGGTCTAATTAAAGGATCCATATTTGTAATTTATCATAGAATAGGTTTATCCATTTCTATTCATAGTTATAATTTATTGAAATCCTTCATGATGGTTCGAAAATGTTTTTTAAATTTCCAAAGAATATCCCACAAGAGTGTTAAAAGGTGTGCATCATGTCTTATTTTCATTCACTAGTTCCTGATCAAGTCTTGATTAATATAGTGTTTTATGTTCTATTACATATAGGTAAATTTATTCCATATCCACATCATCGTTTTTTTCTAAATATGGATTTAGTTTCTTGGAAAACATTTACCCTATTTTGTACTAAAATTCCATGAAATTTTCTTATACTTTAAATAATTCTTAGAATTATCCTTAGAGACATCCCAAGACTTATCCATATAAATATCAAAAGGTATCTCACTAAAAATTTCTTTTTGTAAATTATAAAAGATGACTAATTATTTCCTCTGATACCAACTATAGAGACCCATGATTCTCATAAATGGAGATGACATCTTTTTAGATGAATATTTAATAAATTACAAAAACACACACATGAGGACCATAATAGCTTAGTGACTTTGAAAACATGTAAATAAATATTCTAATCAATTTTAAGATATTAAACTTCTCCGATAAATATCTTCCACTTTAGTACTCTTCATAACCATTCCCAACATAAAACAATTACCCAAAACCTCAGGAAAATAAACATAAGAAATAGTGAGATCAGGTGCTTAGTATGGGTAAAAAGGGAGATCTGTAAGCATAATGTGAACATAAAACTACTATAAATTTTATTATTTTTAATGGAGTATTAGTGGAAGATGACCATCACAAATGAAAAATGGTGATGGGAGTCCATCGTGAATACTCTGTTGTAAGAAACGACATTGCAATTAGATTATTTTTTGTGACAAATCATCACAAAAAAGTTATTATTTGAGACTGATAAATGTTCCATCATAAATAAGTGTCATAAAAGTTTTAAATAGAAAATTATGATGGTCTATTGAATTTATGTTTTTTTGACAGACTATAAATCCGTCACAAATAATAGTTTCCCTAAAAAAATATGAAAATTAATAATAAATTCCAAAATGTAAATGTTATGAAAATTAATTAGATTTTTTTAAACAAAGTATATCTTTAAAAATAATTAAAATATTATTTAAAAGTAAAATTAAATGAAAAATAAATATGCATAAAAATAATCAAAAAACATTTAAATAATTTAAATATGAATAATAATTTTAAAAAATTAAATATATTTTAAAATATTTATAACAATTAACAAATTAAATTTATTTGAAATAAATTATATTAATTAAAATTAATTTAAAAAGATAAATATTTAATATTAATTATTAAATTGGAAAATATTTATAAATCATTAACCAATATTTAAAAAATTAAAACAAAAAATAAAAAAAAACTAAAACAGACATTAAAGTAATACATCATTTCAAACATGATACTTTTTTCATACAAAATTACAAATAATTAATCAAACTTAAAAATAATCAATTTAAATAAGATGGATAAAGATCACAAGAAGGAGCAGAGGGTTCACTCCAAGAACTAGGCGGGAGGAACTCCATACCGATTCCACATGCAAGTCACCAAATATACTCCAACATCTGCTCATCCCTCACACACTACAGCTCAACATCGTCCTCTCTCTCTTTCTTCATATTCTTTATCATCTTATTTTCTGCTCTCAACCCCTCCCCATATATTGTTTCAAGCGATGAAGAATCTCTATGAGTTTCCTTCATGCTCCTTAATTCCATTGCATAAGTACCATAATAACCCATAGTTGGCACTCGAGAAGAAATAACAATCACCCAACCTTTTTGGAAACCCTGCAATGTCGCTTGTATCCAGGCCCCCTCATTAAAACCCGAATCACTAGTGACATCTTGTTCACTCTCTCCATGACTCTCACGTTATTAAGAATTTAGGGTCTCATACATTTCCTTTAAATATAATGACAAATTATAATAACAATAAAACTAGTATCCATGATTTTTTTTTAAAATATTACTACATACAATATGGTGTTGTTGGCCACCAAAAAATTATCTTGTATGGAGATCAGTGTACATCATCTAATACACTTAAAACGCTATAATATATAGGTAATTAGTAGCCTGTATAATATAATAAACATGTTATAGTTAAAGTATATATATATATATTAATAAATAGTATCACTTACCATATTTCATAGATTTATGCCAAATATATGACATCCAATCCTTTGTGTGACCTCTTTCCTGCCCCACCTCTAGTGCCTGGATTATTACATCCTCCTAAAATTCTCTCTTAGTCCTAAAAAGAAAAATCTATCCCACACCTAAGCCGAGATATAGTGGGGTTGATGATAGACACAAGACTGGTAAAAAACAATAGAAAAATATTTATCCATAACTCAATTTATAAGGTTTTGTAGAAACTGATGAAAGAACTCATGTATAAAAATACCCCATGCCCCTCGAATATGACCTATCTAGCTGTCAGGAATCATAGAAAATAAAATCTGAATGAAAATTGAAAAAATAAGTTACTAAGTAAATTAATTTTAAAATGTATGTATTATTTAAAAATGTAAAACCCTGTGGCCGAACATTTGGTGGAGCACAATGATAGGAACTATGTCCCATGTCACCCATGGCTTGGAAAAATAATTTCATAGAATCACACCAGCCTACCCAATAGCTAATTGGAAAAAATAGTTCAAATAAAAACAAATAATAATAAAATTATTATCAATATTTATACACTAATTAGTTATAAAATAAATCGTGTAAAGAAATAAATATACCTTTGTAAATGTGGATTAAAATCAATAAACGGTCATCTCTCTGGAATAGGATCTGGAATCATCAATCGGCCAATACCGCCCCCTCCTAATAGGCCCAATAGCCTAAGGTTCAGCCAAATCAGTATCATCAGTAGGAAGTTTAAAATCAATGAGATAATGAAACAGACCATGATGATCATCTACAACCATCTGAAACAAATATTATGACATGTAAGAAATCATTAATACATATATCAAATATAAAAAAAATTATAATTACCAGAATATAATAATCTTATCTATAACAAATATTCAATAAAAAAATCAAATATAAAAAACTAGTAAATATTAGAATATAACAATTAAATGAAACTAAAGACCTGAATATAATATATCAATTTCCATATTCCTCGTAATTTTCCTCAAAATCAAAATCTTCAACCTCATCTTTAACATCATCAACTTCATTTGAATTTCAGTTTCATCATCCCTTATTACAACATCAACATTATCTATATCATCATTCATTAACTAAGGGTTTTCATCATCGATGTTTATATCTTTTTTAGGTTAGAGAAATATATCAGGATGTTTCTTGAAAAATTTTAATATGTTTCACTTACGTAGAACAATTATTATTAGTAAACTGATTGTCACACAATTTTACTTTTATCACACTCCACCATTCCATCATATCTCACAAAACAACCCAAAAATTTATATAATAAATTTCATGTTCTTGATGTAACAACATAAATGGCTCATTTCATACAAAGAACCTATTATATTTAATGTCAAAAACTCCATGTCATGGATGCACTCACAACCATGGATCAGTATCAAACCAATTACATTTAAACATTGTTACATAATTTGGTCCCATATAACATAACACAAATATTTCTTCAGGCATACCATAAAAGTTAAAATCCCTTTCCTTCTGATGGTATCGTTTCAAACAAACACCACTATTCATTGATTTCTTTGAGTCACAATATATTCATGTATAAAATTGGAATCCTTTAACCACATAACCAATATTAGATTTTACCAATTTTTATGGTGGTTCTTTTAGCACACATAATAAACTATCAATTTTATTTTCATGTGGTGTTGCTTGTAAACATTAAAAATTATTATTAACATATATCATTGCAAATTTGATTTCTTATTCTATAAAAATCAACATAAACTCCATGCATTTGATACCAATATGAAAATCTTTGTGATGATGTTCTTCAAGAGAAACAAATGTAATTTTTATAAATTGTTTTCTGCTATGGTCATCATACAATCTACAAAAAAGTTAATATAAATAAAATAACCTTTTAAAAATATTAAAAATAATAATAATAAATTAGTACATCCTACACAAATTGTGACATTTATTTATAATTCAGCAGAACATATGTATGATATCAGTACATTTCATCATCTGTAAGGTAAAATTCACAATAACCACTAAAAATATTAGTTGGATTAAGAAAAACCACCAACTAATGGTCATTTCATCATCAATATTTTTCCATATCACCCCATGAAATTATGTTTTAAAAGATATTTTGACTAAAAATAATAACTCTAGAAATTTAAAATTTCTTCCTGCAAGTACACTTCTACAATAAACCCATCAACTAATGATTTTTTATATAATTTATTCATTAATTTTATCATAAATCTCTCAAACAAATACATCCATCAAAATTTTACTGGCCCTCCACATTTATTTTCATATAAAAAATTCAATATTAAATGTTCCATGGAATCAAAGAAGTATGGTGGGAATATTTTATCTAATTTATATTAAATTAAAAAATACCTTTTTCTAGAAAAATAAATGCATAATAATACGTTGTTTCCACAAAAATATCTCAGAACAAATATGATATTTCAGTCAAGACATCCCATATTGAAGAATTAAATAGCCCTCTAAGACCAATCAGTTGAAACATTTCAATTATGACATGATCGTCTTGTATTTTTAAGCCAGTAATATGACCATTTATGACCCAATAAAACAAAATAGAATCTAAACCATCTGGTAACCTGAAATATCTAATCCATTTGTAGAATAAGAAATGGATTTCATTTGTATGTGAGTAAGATAATTTTATCTTCCTTAATTTATGTGATCTTTCAACTTCAAATAATTGATGTTCAGGACATCTGTAAATATGGGAATGATCTAACCATTATTCTACATTATATTATTTGTTAATAGTTGTGTCCAACATGGTAAAAAATATGTTATAAAAAACATTCTTCTCAATATGAATTACTTCTAACATGTAACGAACCAAAAAATCAAACCAATATGGATGATCCAAAAAAACCACTTTATCCAATTATGATCTCTCCCAAAACCATTTTTTCATTTATGGTTGATTAAAAAGACACTAGAGGTAATGAAGAGACAATATATTTTAACTGATAACCTAAGATCCCTACTGGATGTATGTCTATTTCAATTAAAACTTTGAAAAATTATTTTTATTACTTAAAAAGGGTATCCATAGGAAGAAATCTCCAATGACAGTCAAAATAAGTAACCTTTCTCCCATTACCAATAATAACAAATTTGTTCATATCCATGTAGTATGGACATGATTTTAGACCATTTGTGCGTCATCAAGATAACATTTCATACACTGGAAGGTCACTTATCGTCCATAATAATGAAATATTAATTATAAAATTATGATATACAACTAAATCAAATGTAGTCATACCCTTATTCCATAATGATATTGACTCATTAATTAGTGTCCTAAAATAAACCTCAATATTTTTTTCTTGATTCCCTATAATTAATAGCACCAAATATATATGTGGTTCCTATATCAACATCCAAGGAGGTAAGTTTTAAATCATAATGAAAATAGGCGAACATGAATATTGACTGTTGTATGTACCAAATAGATAAAAAACTTTAGTGGAAAGGAACAGACGCATGTTATGAGGTTCTAAAGAAAAAGAAGTATCTTCCTAATCAAATTTTTTCCATGAATTTCTTTTACGTGGATGATTTATGCTTTTTCTGATAGAATTTAATGATTTTTTCCATGTCATAAATCTATCTATGTTGCGAGACATAAATAAACACTGTAAAGGAGGTGTAATTGGAAAAACACTCAACTATTTCATAAGATCCATCGATTTTTCCTATTGTTCCTCTTTATACCTCAATTCTCCTAATGTCTGAAAAATAACCAAGGATTAATATTCACAATAATATAAAATGAAATCATTTTACCACACATGAATTTTTTGAAAACTAAGACCCAAATTCTGAACCAACATCTAGATTTTCTATAAACATGTTGGTAATGTAATTCCGTCAGGAAACTACAATTTAAGAAATGATAAAATCTGATCAAAATAATATTTAACATTCCAAAATCATATTTAATAGTGATAATTTTTATAACAGTATCATGTTTGGTTATTTGGTATTCCAAAAGAAAGGCCTTATAAGTATATTTAAACAAATTGTAAACTAAGAATTTTCATATTTAGGAATTGGAATATCATTCTAATTTTTTGTTTTAGGAATAGATGGTCCAACAGCCTCATGTACTATATTTTAAAATGATGGATCTGGAACGAAAAAATTTGTATTTTTCTAATATGTTCTTTTCACCATGTTGATACCAAAAAAATAATCTTTTGAAAAAAATTTAAAAGATGATGTTAAACATTGTCTAACATTTCAAATATCCTAAGATCACATTTCATATGTGGAAATTTAAATTTACAATCAGAATCAAATTCGAAATTCCATGATGAAAATGATATAAGTGGTTTAACACCTTTAATGTAGATTGGATTTATACTAGATCTGTTTGGATTTTTTTTGATTATTTATCTAATCATGACCACATAATAGAAACTTGTTTCTACTTATTGAGTCTATATTTATCTAATAAAACTACAAAAAAGAATAATAATTACAAATTAAAATTAGTAGGTGAAAATTAATATTATATTTTAACACCTTGAAATATTCTAAAAAGTATAATTAGAGTGAGGTACTGAGTTAAGACAAGATTATGGGTTCTGTAGAGGCTCGGTTCCTATAGAATAAAAATAGTAAATATATTATATGAGACACATACTTTTTTAAAATATTATAATATATCTCATATATTGTATCATAATAGATATTAGAGACCATTGTTGGGTTTGAGATGTGGGGTTTTCCCTAGGAGAAAAATAACATTTGTGAGCATAGGGTATTTCACGAGAGAGTAATTAAGTTATAATTTTATTATAATTTCTTATCTAAATTTAAATTGTCTCCAAAACTATTAATCGTATAAAAAATATGAGACCACCATTGGGTCCAGGATTTGGATTTTACCCTAGACACTACATAAAATTTATCAGTTTCAAGTGGTTCGTTAGATTGCATATGAGGAAAATTCATTTTATATTTTTATTAAATTTTTTAATAAATTTAATGTATCTCCCAAACTATTTAACATATGAAAAATGGGATACCACAGTTGGGTCCTAGATGTGGGTTTTACCATAGGCATGACCTAACATTTGTTAGCATCGAGTGTTTTAATAGATTTCATGGAAGAGTAATTAGTTTAATATTTTTATTATAATTTCTTATTGAAATTTAAAGTATATCCCAAACTATTTATCATATGAAAAATCATAGATCATCGTTGGGTTTGGGATTTGGGGTTTACCTTAGGAGAAACATAAAATTAGTTAGCATCGATTGTTTCAGTACATTTAACGTGATGGTTTCATTCTTAATATTATATTAATATTATTTATATAATTATTTATTTTTATATTTAAATATATTTTACCTTATTTATGCAATTTATTTATATAAATTATTTTATTTAATAAATAGTTCATATGAAATTATTATTAATTAATTGATAATTACTATATATTTGCCCCATTTTATTATAAATTATGTAAAGAATATTATTAATTATGTAATGAATATTATTAATTATTTAATGATTATTATTATAAATTATGTAAAGATTATTATTAATAATTATAATTTATTATAAATTATGTAATTTTTATTATGTAATGATGATTATTAATTAATTAAATTATTAAATATTTTGTATTTAATATCTATATATCAAAATTTATTAAATTATTATTAAAATTTTATTATGTAATTATTATTATTAATACAATTTCTTAAATTATTTAAATTATTATAAATTATGTAATTATTATTATTAATTTATTCAAACTATTATTACGATTTTAATAAATACTATTTATATATCTTAATTAATTTAAATACATCAAATATATTATAACTTATTTTCAGACAACTATAAAAATTTCAAATATATATAAATAGATATATACATACGTACATATATATAATATATATTTTAATGTATTGTTAATATTGATTATAAATAAATTTGATAACCATGTATAAATAATTTATATAAATAATACAAAAATAAGTTTGATTTCATATTTTTGAATTAATAATTAATTTCAATTAATAAAAAATTTAAATTCAATTTTTTTGAATTAATACGTTTTAGAAAACTATTACAAAAATTTATCCTAATTATTATTAACTAATATTTTAATAAAATGTATGTATTTTAAATTTAAAGTGTTTTTCATTGAACCATATTTTTTAAAAAAATATAAAAAATTTCTTATAAATAAAATTTTATTAAAATGTTTTCATAAATTAATTTTCTCATCAATATGAAAAACCAATATATTTTTTTATTTAAAATGTTATATATATATATAACATAATTTCTCAATCAAATCTATTAAAATCAAATTTATTATTATATTTTTATTAAAAATAATTAACATTAAAAACATTATGAAAATTAAAATAAATCTATGTATTTTAAAAACCAACATATTTTCAAACAAGTAAAAAAAACCAACATATTTCAGTAATTATAATATTTTATATATTAACTTTTCAATAACCACAACACCCTAAACAATTTATAATGTTTAAAGATTAAATAAAGTGAAAAATATTGTAAATCAAATTAAAACAACTTGTGTGTTATTAAGACACTCAAATATGAAATTATAAATTTAGATTAACCCAACATGTCAACTGAATGATCAGATATAATAAATTTCAAATCATAGTTTTCTTTAAATTAGTATTCATAACTTCTAACCAAATACATAAAAAAACTGACCGAGGATAAAAGCAGAGTCAATTCCTTGTAGATCTGATGTGAAATCACACAAAAATTAAATGAGACAGGTGTTTCATGGGATGTAGATATTAGGGTGACTATGGGGTTCTGTCGTAGTTTGGGATAGGGGAGGAGAGAATAAAAGAAAAGAGGATGAAAAAAAAGGGGTTTTGTGCTTTATAAATTATGAAACTTTTTACAATGGAATAATTGAGATGGAATTACTTATATTGCAAAAATTAATTCAATCAAAATTATTTGTGACAAGCATTTAATTCCATCACAAATAACCTCGACATGAAGGGTACTTGGGATGGACTAGGTTGTTCTTCCCAAATTCCTATAGTGAATCATATTTTCACTCAGTGGCCGGAAACACCGCCAAAACTATTTTCGATGGATTGAGAATTCTATTGAAAATAATTACTATTTGTGATTTAATTCTACATCATTCAAAAATAGTATAGGAATAATCATTATTTTCAACGAGGCATTTTTCCATTGCAAATTCCCCATCGCAAATACATGAAATTATTATTGTATATGGGTTTGATAACATTATCATAACATTTGAAACACATAACCTTCATATCAAATATCCCAATCTTGGGTCATGGAATAATTATTATAAGTATATAAAACACAAATCATATATATTTTCATTGACATGAGCCTAAGAGAAAAAAATTGGCATCAAACATGGATTTTGTTGAATACACGTCAGATTATGACATTGTGAAGCTATATCGATAGAAATGGCTTTACTCATTAGGTTAAGGAAATGAAATTAGTCCCTCAAAAAAACATAAGGACATCCAATCCTATCTACACATGACATTATGGATAAGATGTATAGGTATATTCATAACATTATGAACATGTAATTAGGTTCATGCATAACACTGTGATCAGGTAATCATGTTCGTGCATAACTGTATTTTAATGTCTCATATTTTTGGTGTATTATTTTTAAATATTATATGGAATTATTATAAGACTAGGCCTTGTGGCGGCGTGCAATTCTAAGGCCCAGGGTTCCCATAACAAATGTTTGAAATAATTTAAACTCTAAATAGTGCACAAGAGAGGTTTTCCTAAAAAAGTAAAATAACATTTACATTGGTGCACAGATCATAAATCTGATGACAAAATTTCATTCAGAGCAGTGAATTTACGTCACGCGGGGCATAACATTGAACAGTGCAGGTTGGCTACATATTTTACATTTTATTCATTTAAAACTAAATAAAATAAATAAATAAATAATTTTATTTTGATTTACTTTATAATGAAACAACCAAATTCTTACCCTTTAAATACATTTTTATGTAAAGTTTTTAGGGTTAGCTGCATAACCGAATGAATTGACGACTATCATTGGATATGTGGAGGAGAACCTGTTGGTGGATTACATTGAAGTAATCGATCAACGTACCTCAGATTCGACAGAACCTCACCAATGAACTCAACATGGTGATTGTTCTCCAACCAAATCGAGGTAGGGGTTTGTCATTTGTTTTATTTCATCCCCGTTCATGGATTAAACAATGAATGCAGATCAACCCACAATCATGTAGATCTGCAGATCTTTCGTTCTCAGGGGAGGGTGTTATTTTCTGTTTCTATTGGGGTTTTTATCTGGGAATTTAATTTTGATAATTTTTGAATTTTCATTTTGATTCTCTTATCAGACCTACTAAAGGGAGAGGATCGAAACTATGATGAACGACGTTAGAGTTGCGTTCCTCCATTAGGTTATTGTATTTCCCCCCCTTTTCCCACATTCTTCACATTCATTGTGGGGCAATGAACAATGCATCATTGCAAACCTCTTTCACAATATAATGATCCCAAATCGGATTTTAAACATTGTGATGACCTAGTGGAGGTGCAACGATGATAGTGGAAGAAGATTTGACTCATATTGAGAGATATCATTCTTCGTGCGGGTAGACCGATATGTGTTGATGGAGATGGATGAAGGTACGAAACCAGTAGAAGCGACTTCATGGGTTTGTAGTTACCTCTACACTTGAGTGTAAAAGTGATTAGATAGCTGGATCAATGACCAGAGGATCACTCGAGGTGCGTCGGAAAAGAACAGTGATTTCTTGAAAATTCCAATGAACATGACATGTATTCTAAAGAACACACCATGTGGGACAAGCATGGAAGAATCTTGGGTTTAAGTGCTACACCATATGAAGAACAGGGCATGCCACCAAGGTGACAAAACATGTGGACCCCACCTAGTGAAGAATGGAGTTCCGGGCAGGAGGAAGAACCAACACAATGTATGAACATCATAACACAACGTGTGGGTCCTTATGCAGACTTGAAGTGTATCTATGAAGATACACAGACACAAGGTGGAGTACACATAATTTACTCCACCACACGACCAGAGACGGCTGGATACATGGGCTACCCCATGTATCGATTCACGGTCTGGGACACACGGGTGGAATCTATGTATAGGAACATGGCTTGCATACACAGAGTCTTCCATGTATTGTGGAACACATCGTGTCGTTATATTACATGTCGTTTATAACTTCTTCTACATGACAAGAATTACTACATGGGCCATTGTACATAGTCAATAACTAGGTAATAAACAAGTTGTGTTACCCTTCTACCCATTTTTTACTTCTTGGTGCATGGTATGATCCTCAAATACACAGTTCCTTGGACATGTTTTGTTTGGGTTAGTTCTCCTTTATTCATTCCCCTGAAGGTCAGGTATCCATTCCATCGACAAGAGTATGATCCCTTTAGTATGAATTTTTTAGATAGAGTTAGGTCTCCCTCCGAGAAGTCCGGAGCAAGATCCTCTATCCATTCTTTACCCTATGTAGAGTTAGGTATCGTTGTGACCAATCCTATAGCTCACAGATCTTATACTTAAAAAGTGAATCTAGGTGACTCGTGGTATCCACCAAGGCCCTGGAAGTGATCCTCAACCATGTATCATGATAATTCCCCACACAGGAGTGTGTTCTCCTCAAATGAGTCTATCCATTCTATCTTTAGATATATCGGTGTATCCATCTCTCTTAAGGATTTTCCCGATGAATAGTACTTCTCGGACGGAACTCATCAGAGCTACTAGAATATTAGAGTTATTTCTCCCATATGAGTTCTTTGTGGAATATTTGAACTGAATCCCTAGCATTAATATGTGGTCATTATGACTTGTCACTAGACTACAGTTCTGGGTTTCAAGTATATCTGGATGTTTTTCTCTTGTTATATGTTTATTAGACATAAACATTTTAGATATGACTATACAATTTCTTTGTGTATTTCTTTTTGGTTTTTGGGGTCCCCTACTGATTATTGTTATACTCACCCCTACATGGGATTTGCCTATATGTGTCATGTTTTTTGTAGACTACCAGCCTTTAGAAGGGTTCCAGGGTAGACCAGTACCAGACCAAGCTTTCTAAGTTCCATACATGGCAAGGTGTTCTTACGGCTATGAACAATAATCATGATACATTTTTCTTTCTTACATTTTGGAATTTTTAGTTTGCAGAATATTTATTTTGGGGGGCTTGTATTCTGGCCCATTTACTTTCCACACATTACTTCTATTACTCTATGTTGGTTGGGTTTCATTGTATGCATGCATTTTGTTCCATATAGGTTTTTAAATCTCATTCTTTGTGGAATTGGAGATGTGTGAATGTTTATAGGTACTTTGGAAATGACTCTCATTTATGGGATATTCTTACTCAGTGCTAATCATCAACCTGTGTCCTACTGAAGATGGGATTTGGGAGTGGCGGTGTGGGCTCCACTGGGATGGATTGGGATAGAGTTGTATAAGAGATGGTCGGTTCTACATTAGGCCCAAGAGTCTGTGAGATTATTTTGGGGAAACAATGTTAAGTGTTTTGAGTTCAGCTTTTAGGCTAGGGAATCCAGTGTTAGTGTGGGTGGACAACGTATCCATACACCAGGACTCTGAAACCCTACTTCTTGACCTGGTAAATGGAAAAACTAGTTGTGGGGAAATAAAATAATGGTACATGCATCATATATGAATGGGTGGTTTTTTCCATGTCATTTGTTCTAACTATCTAGATTTACTCGTTGACCATGGTACATGTTGTTTACTTAGAGGATACCTCCACAACAAATACCTTCTAGGATTCAATGAATCGATCATGATGATGACTCCATCAGTGAAAAGGCTTCGAAACTGGGACTAGTTCTACAGAAATTACCTCCAGGTGGTGACCCTATTATACTATCAGTAGTGGAGATACACGTGGTACCTGTTTTACCAAAAGATGAGGAGCATATGCTGAGCATACTCTATGATTTCTAGAGATAGAGACCCCTTGGGTTTTGATCTGAGCCTAACCCTCAAGTGGCCAAGGACTGGATTGAGCAGGTTACAATAGTTTTCCATCTAGTGAGGACACCAACAGAATATGTGGTGGTTCTATGATCAAGCCTTCTTCAGGGTTCAATGGGATGATGATGGGGTTTGACCACACAAACTCATGATGAGGAGAATCATTCATGGCCAATGTTCCAGTGACTTTTTAGGGAGGATTTATCTCCAGTTACACTGATATAAGTGTTTATCCAGAAGATTATTCATATAGTAGGTTCACCAACCTCACTAGGTACTCAATGGATATAGTTAAGGATCAGTTCATGAGAGCTCAAACCATCAATCGAGGTGTACGACAGGACATCCGAGCTAGTTTCATTCCTCTATGCATTTATACTTATGATTGAGTGCTCGAGTGGGCCTTGGTGATTGAGATATTCTTAGCATAGCAGAGAAAACTAATGGAAGTCACCAATAAAGAGATAGGTGTACAGACCTTCGAAGTAGGGATCCAACGTCAGCCACATGGATCAGGATGTGGGAGACTTCATAGGAGGACCCAAGAAAAGGGATCAATAGTCCATGGCTCTTAGGATGGATTCATTCAGCCTATGTAGAGGTGATTATACTCATACCACAGTAGAGGACATCTATCTAGAGACTGTCTAATCCATCGAGCTGCTGATAGGGAGGTGATGGATGGACCACCGAGGTATAGGCAGAGAGTGGAGCTGGCAGACCCTCCAAGAGGAGGGCGTGGAATAGGAAAAAATGGATATAGGTGGTGGCATACTATTTGATATCCACCCACCAAAATCCCTAATAGGTCCATACTAGGCTTAGGGAGCTGGGGGACAGAGGCAGGGACAATTGCACACGGTCAAAGTATACAATCCAAGGATACCGAGAATGATCCGAGGTATGATCTATGTCTTTTCTACCTTAGAATTTGTACTCATAGACACAGGTTATAGTCATTCATTCCATTCCACATGTCTTTTTCAAATCCATGATATTTATATAGTTCCTTTTACTCGACCATTAGTCTTGGAGACAACTATAGGAGGATAATCAATGATCACACATCTATGCAAACGATGTGATGTTTCCTTTTGGATGTGAGAGTTTCGGTTAGAACCTCTTGGTGGCACTATTGAGGCCTTTCGATGTAATTCATGTTATGGATTGGTTATCTTCGATACATGCCCATATTGACTACTTTAGGTGAAGAGTTGAGTGTGTCCACTACGATAGAAAAATGTTTTCTTTTGTTGGGGAAAAGGAATCCCAGGGAGCACATAATGGGATCATTCATAGGAGATTGTAACTGATCCCTCATGAGTTGGCTAGAAATACCCTCAGAGTATCAGATGTTGTGATATTTCACTCCATAGATATAATGGCAGAGTATGAGGGTGTATTTCTTAAATATGTTGCAGGATTACTACCCCACCAGGAGATAAACTTCTGCATTTACTTTCACCCTGGGATGACACCTATATCCTTAGCGGTGTATTTAATGGATCTTATACAGCTTTGCGAGCTGAGGGTGTTGTTGAAGTGTTTGCAGAATAAGGGGTTTGTAGGACCCATTTTTTTCACCCTGGGGAGCCCCAATTCTGTTTTCCAGGAAGGAAGACAAGATTTTGAGGTTGTGCGTGGATTATTGGTGCCTGAATCAGGTAACAATGAAGAACAAGAATCAACTGTCGAGGATCGAAGAACTCTTCGATCAATTGAGAGGGGATAAATAGTTCTCGAATGTTGACCTCTAATCGGGTTACCACCAGTTACGGGAATGTGATGAAGATATACCAAATACAGCTTTCAGATGCCGCTACCATAACTAAAAGTACTTAGTGATTCCTTTAGACGTGATGAATGTTCCTACAATATTCATTTGACTTATGGAATAGATCCTCCAACCATACATAGACCATTTTATCATGGTTTTTATCAGTGGAATCTTTGTGTACACAATGTAATAAGATGAGCATGTGAGACATCTGTGGATGGTCATAGATGTACTCCAAGAGAACTAGCTTTATGGGAAACTCTCAATATGTTAATTCTGGATACAGGAGTCCCACTTCTTGGGACATGTTATCTCCGAAGATAGAGTAGAAATGGACCTGACCAATGTCAAGGTAGTTATAGCATGAGAGCCACCCTGAAGGGTGACAGATGTGTGGATCTTTCTTGGGATAGCAGGATAATACCATTGATTTATTCTTGATTTCTATCGTATATCATCTCCGAAGATAGCCTTGACCCGAAATGGGCATCCTTTCATATGGATGGAGAAGTGCAAGAAGGCTTTTTAGCTGTTGAGGTAGAGTTTGATGAGTGCACCGATCTTGATATTGTAAGAAGATGGTGTCAATTACTTAGTTTTCTGTGATGCATCTGGGACCAGGCTTGGCTGTGTCCTGATCTAGAGATAGACGGTGATTTATTATCATGTGCATTACCTAATCCTTCACGAGCAGAACTATGTGACCCCTGATCTTGAGTTGGTAGCAGAAGTCTTCGCATTTAACATGTGGTGAAACTACATGATGGGAGAAAAATTTATCAAATAATCTTACCATAAGACCCTCAAGTGAATCTTCTTGTAGAATGATCTAAATATGAGGTCAAGGGGATGGCAAGAGTTCCTCCCAAATTATGATTTTGGTATCGTCTATACTCTTGAGAAGGGGAACATTGTGGCCGATACTCTTAGAAGAATATTGAGTTTGTAGTTACTGAGCGATGTGTGGAAGTAATTGGCCTCACTATAGTTATATTTCATGGATAGAGATGATTTATACATTCTCTAGTTGCATGTTGTCAACCCTCAACTCATACAGTGAGTCAGGGAGGCACCACTTGTGGATGCCGACTACAAGACCTTACATGCTCAGTTATCAACATGACATGCTCACGATGGATATTCACAAGGTGGAGAGTACTTCATCCTTTTAGAGGATACACAGTTGTGCTAGTGGAATTGCGGGAGGTGGTTTCTAAGGGATTTTCATACAGCCCCTTGGATGTATATCCCAGAGTAGAAAAAATGTACCAATATCACTAGCATCGGTTCTGTTAGATTAGTATAAAGAAGTTAGTGACAATTTTCATTTCTCAATGCCTTATGTGCCAATAGTTGAAGGCTGAGCACCAGGTTACAGCAGGGTTAGGTCACCCCTAGATGTTCCAAAGTTGAAGCTGGTTGAAATATCAATAGAATTCGTTACGGTATCAACATGAAAATCCAAGGGATGTGATTCCCTCTAGGTGATCATTGACTGAATCACCAAGTCGACCCACTTCCTTGCTATCAGGGATCATAGTTTTGTAGAGTGCTTGGGACACCTCTATGTTCAAGAGATAGTTCATCTTCCTAGTATCACTTTGATTATAGTATGGGATTGAGAAGCATGTTTCAAATCCCAATTGTGGAAGGGATTTCAGGAGGACTTTGGGACTCATCTACTCCTGAGCACAACATTTTATACCCTGACCGATGGTCAACTGGAGAGAACCATTCAGGTTCTGAAGGATATGTTACAGGAATGTATCATGGATATTGGTCGTAGTTGGGAGGAACACCTACCACTGATGGAGTTCACGTACAAAAAAATCTCCCAATCCACATTCAGTATGGCACCGTTTGAGGCTTTATATGGGTGACCCTACCAGTCACTACATTTCTAGACCAACCATAGAGAGTTAGCACTCATGGGTCCAGAGATGGTGCGACCAACCACATAGATGTTGTACATCATCCAGGAGTGGATGAAGACTACACAGAGCTGACAGATGTATTATGTTGATAGACGAAATATACCTAGGTAGTTCGAGGAGGGAGACAATGTCTTCATTCGGGTCTCACATCATCGAGGGTTTCAGTTATTTGGATGGGGCAACAAGTTCTCTCCGATGTTCATCAGCCCATTTCAGATATTACGTAGAGTTGGAAAGGTGGTTTACCTCCTATATCTACCACTGTAGTGGAACTAGGTTCATGATGCATTCCACATGTCGTAGGTGAGGCGGTACGTTCATGACTCACTTCAATTCATCGATTGGGGCGGTCTAGACATCAAGTATGGAAAGACCTTCATAGATTACCGAGTGGAGATCGAGGATCAGAAAGAGAGGATCCTATGTGAGTGAGTGATTCCCATAGTGTGTGTCCGGTGGTAGTACAAGAATCATTCAGAGAGAACATGGGAGCGGGAGGCTCATATTCATCTGTAGTACTCACATCTGTTTGAGTAGTCCTTTGTATTGGTTTTCCAAGAAGTAAAACCCTAAGGTGGGGAGAATGTAATGTCTCATAATAATGTGTATTATTTTTAAATATCATATGAAATTATTATGAGACCACTCCTTATAACATAGTACGATTTTGAGGCCTGGGTTTCCTGGAATAAATTTTTTAAATAATTTAAACTCTCAATAAAGAGCTTGAGCAGTTTTCCCGAAAAAGAAAAATAACATATAAACAGGTGCCCAGATATGAAATCCTAGGGCAGCATTGCATTTAGAGTAGCGAAATTACCTTAGGCGGGGCCTAACATTGACCGATGCGTGTCGACTGGAAAAGATATTTTTCAGACATTTTTGAGGAAATAAACTAAATAAATAAGTTTTTTATTTTGATTTACATTTTAATGCAAAAACCAATTTTTTCCCCTTTAAAAACATCCTTATAGAGAGTTCATAGGGTTAGTTTCATAACCCTGCGAACTGACCACTGTCATTAGAGATGTGGAGGAGAACCCGTTGGCAGACGACGTCAGAGTAATTGATCGACAGACCATGGATTTGACATATCCTCGCCAATGAAAGTGAAACATAGATTATTCTCTGAACAAATATAGGTAAGGGTTTTTCATTTTATTGTTTTCTTCTCCCTTATTAGATTACACGATGAATGCGGATCAACCCATAGACATGTTCATCCACAGATCATGTGTTCTTGTGGGAGGGGGTTATTTTCTGTTTCTTTTGGGGTTTTGATCTGGGAATAGATTTATGATAACTGTTGAATTATTTTTTCGATTATCCTATTAAACCTACTAATGGGAGTGGGTCGACGTTTGGGATGAACAAAAATGGAGGTTCATTCCTCATTTGGTTTATTGGATTTCATCCCCCTTTTTGACCGTGTTCTTTGCATTCTTAGTAGGGAAACAAACAACAAATCGTTGAGAACCCATTTTGTGATGGAAATTTCCCAAATTAGATATAGAACATCAATAAGACCTATAGGAGGTGTGACGATGATAGAGGATGGCGAATAGACTTGAATCAAAAAAGATATATCTTCGAGCGGTATTTTTACGGGTGGATCGATACGTGTTTTCAGGGCTGATCAGAGGTTTGAAACCAATGGAAATGACTTCATGGTGGTAGGGTGACCTCAACATTTGAGTTTTGAAGTGATAAAAAGGTAGGATTTAAGAAAAATGGATCACTTGAGGTGCTATGGTGAAGAACAGCGATTTCTGGAAAATCCCGATGAACACGTCATGTATTCTGAAGAACACATTTTGTGGGAACAACATGGAAGCGGATAGGGTTTTCACACTACACCCACTGAAGAACATGACATGCCACCTATGAGACATGACTTGTAGACACCACCCAGTAGTGGCTAGAGTTCCAGTTGGAAAGAAGTACTTACACTGTGTGTGACCATCATCACCGAACGTTTGGGTCCTTACGCAGACTTGGCGTGTATCTCGGAAGATACATAGACATGGGGTGGAGTACATGAAATGTACTTCAACACATGGACAGACACGACCAGATACATGGGATACTCCATGTACCGGTACACTATCTAGGACACAGGGGTTGAATCCGTGTATGGGAATAGGGCTAGCATACACAGAGTCTTCCTCGAATAGTGGAACACAACATGTCGTTATCTTACACATTGTCTATAAATTCTTCTACACGATAAGACTTATGACACATGCCATTGTACATAGGAGTTACTTGGTGTTAGAGTACATGGAGTGTGACCTTTCTATAGGCCGTTTACTTAGCAGTACATGGATTGATCCTCTTTTCCACCATTCCTTGGACATGTTTTTTTGGGTTAGTGCCACATTTCATGTTCCCCCAAAGGACAAGTATCCTTTCCATAAAAAATAGTACAATCCCTTCGACCAGACCATCTGAGATATAGTAAAATATCCCTATGAGAGGCCCGGAGTGAGATCCTCTCACCATTATTTACTCTAGGTGGAGTCAGGTATCGACATGACGAATGTTACAGGTCGATGATCCTCTACTTAGAAGGAAAATATTAGTGAGTCATGGTATCTTCTAAGGCCCTGACAGGGATCCTCATTTGTGAGTCATGATCTTTCACCACTCAGGAGTGTGCTCTCGTAGAATTAGTGTATCTGTTCTCTCTTAAGATCTATCATTGAATCTATGTCTCTACAGGATTTTTCTGACGAACAATACTTCTTAGATGAACGTCATTCGAGCTATCAGACTCATGGATTGAGTTCTCTCAGATGGGTGCTTTGTGGAATATTCAAACTGAATCCCTAGCGTGGGTATGTGGTCATTGTAACTTGTCTCTAGACTATGGGTCTGGGTTTTGAGAATATCTAGATGTGTTTATCTTTCTATATGTTCAGTAGACATATACTATATAGAGATGACTGTACCATTACTTTGTGTATTTCTTTGTTGTTTTTGGGGCCCCCTACTGAGTATTTCCATACTCACACCTTCATGATCTTTTCCCGCATGTGTTGTGTCTTGTGCTGACAAGCGACCATTAGAGAGAGTTCGGGGAATACCAGGAGTAGACTAGGATTTCTGGTGGGCTTGTATTATGGCCCAGTTTACTGTCCACACATTACATTAGTTGTACAATGTTTGTTGGGTTTATTTATATGCATGAATTTTTTTCCTTAGTGGTTCTTTATTTTTCAAATTTTGTGGATTTGGAGATCTGTGTGTGTGTACAGGCACATAAAAAATGCCTCCCATGTTAGTGATATGCCTATGTGGTGAAAGTCGTCAGCCCTTGGCCTATTGGAGGAGGGCTTGGGGAGTCGAGACATGGACCCCACTAGGACATGTCACGAAAATTATGGACATTAAAGACATGTCCACAAATAACATCATAGTAGTCAAGGATAACTTATAGAACCATCATAGAAAATAAAGTCCCTTATTGATTCGGTTTCACTCCTCATTCTATTTATGTATAACTCATGTTATATAAATCATTACCCAATGTATCAGAGGGATATGTATGTCCCACCCAAAATTTGTTATAACATAACTACCATCCCTACATTCCAAAAAATAGGCCTTTATGAAATCTAAAATGGACTTTATCTATGCTTTAAAAGTGATCACTATTTGAGAGAGATGAAAATACATAGTGTTTTATCCGAAATAAAAAAAATTATTGATAAATGTTTCCTTTATTAGTGGTTATAGAAGCACTAATAAATGAAAACTTTATTAGTGGGTTTTTAGGTGTTGATAAAGGGGCATACTACAATGTGTCATAATAGAACCCTAAAACCCTAGTGCAATGTATTGTAACCGCACACTGAAAAACCAAAAACACCGCCAAATTAGAAAAATTAAGTACCAAAACATAATTTAAATGTAATAAAATTTACAACACAAATTCAAGGGAAGAAAAATATATTATAAAAAATTGACACATTGTTTTATATAATTTCATAAGTAAAAAATTGATACATAAATTCTATAATACCATCCTTCCTTTGAATTTTCATTCTAACCACTACCCAAGGTAAAATAAACATGTATAAGAAAAAAATTATTATGTTTTCAATAATATACATTAATATATTATCAAAAAGAGATAATTTTAGAATTGCATTGAGTCATACATGGAACTTTGTTTATCAGATTGAGCCATGGTTTATTCTTACACATCACACCATTTCTTCTTCATCGTGAAGATTTATATCAAAAAAATTACTAAATAAATATAAGATAAAAATGATAAGGAAATTAATTCATAAATACTATATAGAATTATGAGAGAACAATCTAGGGTCTTTTTCTTGGTTTTTGTGATGTGATGTTCATTTTAAACTAAAATGATACTTATATATTGAAAATCTGTATTTGGAGTCATACTAGTAACACCATAAGTCAGAATGAGGTGCGTCTAATTCTTATATGGCTCAAATGATTTAGGGAGGATTTTCTAAAGTATCAATATATCCCAAAGTATTTTCTCAGTTTTCAGTATGTCTCTTGTCTTTTTTATGAAAATTTCAATTTTAATTTGAAACTCACACCTTGACTCATACCAGTCACATCATGTGTAAGTTTGACATTATAAAAATTACAAAACAACAAAAATGGATTATGAATAAATTTTATATATTATAAAGACAATCTGAGCACACATTATCGGTTTTCAATGAGTGACACTTTCTCAACTAAATTGTCAATTTTAAACTGATGACAGACACATTGACTCATACCAGAAACATCATGTTTCATATTGAGGTTTAAATAATTCATTAACATCACAATTGACATATGGATCATTTTACTAAAGTATCAAAACATTTCGAGTTTATTTTCCTTATTTTGAGTAGTCCCGATGTCATTTATACTAAAATTGATTTCAATTTTAAATAAAAAGACTCACTTGGAGTTATATCAGTCACACCGAGCATCATATTGAGGTGAGTAAAATTATTACATGTCTTAAATGGATTATGGTCCATTTTTATAAACTATCAAAAAAATACAAATTTGTTTACTTGGTTTTGAGTATATCACTTGTATTTTTTACTAAAAAGTCATTTAAACTTGAAACACACACCTTGACTCATACCAATTACATCATGTATCAGATTTAATATATATTGATTCCCTTAAATCATAAATGAATTATTAATTAATTTCCAAAATTATTAATAAAATATGACTTTGTTTTCTTGGTTTTTAGTGAGGGAAATTGTTTAAACTAAACTCTCAATTTTAAACATATAGCAGACACATTGAGTCATACCGGGAACATCATGTATCAAATTGAGGTTTCAATTATTACAATATTTCCAACATGACTTATATATAATTTCCCAAATTTATCAAAACAATATTAATGTGTTCACTCAGTTTTGAGTAGATTCGTTTTTCATTTTACTAAAATTGATGTAAATTTTAAATAATAGGACCCAATTAGAGTCATATCAGTCACACTGAGTATTGGATTCAGTTGCAGCTAATTATTACATATCCCAACTAGATTATTTATCATTTTCATAATTTATTAAAAAAATCCATATTAATTTACCTTTTATTGAATATGTCACTTTTATTTTCTATAAAAATGTCATTATAAACAGGAAACACATACCTTCACTCATACCGATCACATCTTGTATCATTTTGACATGAAAAATATTTCTACTTGTCAAAAAATATTTATGAATAAATTTTCAAAATTATCCATAAAATAAGATCATGTTTTCTTGGTTACCAATTATGTAAATTTTTGAACTAAACTATAGATTTTAAAAAGATAATAGACACATTGAGTTATATTAGGCACATTGTGTAAAAGATTAAAGTGATTAGAATTATTAAACATCAAAAAATACTTATGGATCATCTATTTATTGTATCAAAACAATATAAATGATTTCTCTCAACTTTGAGTACGTTAATTTTCCTAGTTACTAAAATTGGTGTAAATTTTAAATAAAAATAATCACTTAGAGTCGTACGTATCGAACTGTGCATCGTATTGTGGTGTGACTAATTCATATAAGCCATAAATTACTTCTATATAGTTTTCTTAAAGTCTCAAAACAATCCAAATGTGTTTTCTTGGTTTTGTGTAGGTCAGTTGTCCTTTTTACAAAAATTGAGGTCTATTTTAAGTAAAAATACCTACATGGAATCATATCAGACACACCATGAGTTGGATTGAGCTAATGATAATTTATAAACATTCCAAAAATATTATGTACTATTTTAATAATTCATTAAAATAATTCTAATTAATTTTCTTATATTTGAATATGTCACTTGTATTTTTTAGTAAAAGTTCATTTCAAATTAGAAAATTGAACATTGACTCATTCTTATGGTATCAAGTATTAGTTTTAAATTAGACTGATTGATAAAAATAAAATATCACTTATGAATAAATTTCCTATGTTATCACAAAAATATATGTGTGTTTTATTGATTTTCAGTTAGAGGCATTTTTAGGACTAAACTTTCAATTTTAAACTGATAATAGACACATTGAGTCATACTGTGAACATCGTGTGTTTGATTGAGGTGTAGCTAAATCATAAAAATCATGAATAACATATGGATCCATTAACTGATGTATTAAAGAAATAGTAATTTTTTTATTAGTTTGGAGTACGTAATTTTTCATTTTTAATAAAATTGATGTAATTATTAAAAAAAAGACGTACTTGGTGTCATAACAGTCACATCATTCATCAAATTGAGGTACTGATGAATTATACATGTATAAAATGACATAAATATTGTTTTAATAATTTTAATAAATTAAAAATGTGTCATCATTTTTTAGAGTATGTCAATTGTTTTTACTAAAATTTCATTTTAAACTAGAAACATGAACTTTGAACCATACTGATCACATCAACTGTCAGTTAGATGTGATAATGGTTCCTACATATCACAAATTACTTATGAGTTGATGTACTAAATTATCATGAAAATAAAATCAAGTTTTTGTTTGTTTTCAGTGACTGAGATTTTTTAAACTATGCTTTCATTCTTAAACTGATAATGAACACATTGAGTCATAGCGGTCACACCACACAAAAAATTGAGATGATGATAATTTCTATATGTCTCAAATGACTTATGGTTTATTTCCCAAATTAATGAAATTATTGATTTTTTTTCCTTTATTGGTATGTCAATTGTCCTATTTACTAAAATTAATGTCAATTATAAATAAAAAGGAGCACATGGAGTCATATCGTTCACATCGTGTGTCAGATTGTGGTGTGTCTAATCCCGACACACTCCAAAGTCTCATAAAAATCCTAACTACCAATGTAACAATTTTTCCAATTCTTTTCTATGTCAAACTACCAACACATCATTATGACTCGATGTTCTTAGCTGAAAGAAAATTCTCATATCAGGATGTTAGAAGAGAATACAAAGCTCATGTTCCCATTATATCATGAAAAGTCACCACAATGGGAACTTGAGATTCCTATATTCTTATAGATTTCAATAGTGACACTGGTTTTTTAGATAACAACATTGAATCAATATGAAGTGTTTGGATCTTAAAAAATAATGTCCATGAAAATGGAAAAAAATGTTTACATTGGAAGAGAGAATCATTTAATCTCTTTTGTGCATTGTTAAAGATAATTGAATGAAAATTTGGACTTCCCAAAAACATCTATGAAAAAAATTAAATAAGTATTAGATACGAATGACAAGAAACTTTACATACAAATACTAGGTAAAATGATGATGAAATTAATAAAATGAGCAGTAGGAATAAATTTTTTTCTGATGGTTTTATGAATTTTTGATCAATTTTCTTGTTTTCATTATCTCGGATATAGTCTTTAAGTCTAATCCATTATTAGAATAAGAATATTCGAACAAACCACACCAAATCAAACAAGAAAATATTGTTGTAAAAAACTGCATTATTATATGATAAATACTAAGAACAAATAAATTAATCATAAATATGAAAAAATAAAGTAATTATTTGGATAGTTATTTTACCATGAAAACATTGTTTACCACAATGATATGATGATTATATAGAATTAATTATGATAAAAAATAAAAATAGATCTCCTTAAACAATCAATCAATGAATGAGGAGGATGAGAATAAAATAAGATACATTGTATTGAATCATTGAATTTCCCAATAGAAATTAAAGACATCCTATTTGGTTCAAAAAAAAATTAATTTTTATAATAAATAAATAAATATACAAAATATATTCATTATCAAAGGTGAAATTTATAGATAATTATAATAACAGAAACTCAACATTCTAATGGTTCAAATAATTTCAATATGATTTCAAGTAAATGGGTAATTGAATTTAAGAAATGAATTAATCCACTATGGTATGTGTTATCTTAAAAAGTCATCCAATGGTGAAAGTTATAGAAAATGTTCATCCTCATCACCTCATCTTTTGAAGAGTTATCATTTAATATTATTGTTTGTAACTCACCCCTTATCGATTATGTACATTCAACTATGTTTCTTGAAATAATCAAGAAGTAGTCATCCATATGATTACTATTTCTCAGAGTGGTATAGGAAACATAAAATAGATGGGGGATGAGTCCTAGGAAACAAATTGGAATAATAACTGTTCATGATATGAGATTGATGAGGATAATAGTTATAGTCCATTGTGTTCTCTAAAAGGGGAAATTCCAACCATTTATGATAATTACATGGATTGTAATAAAATATTCCTAAGGGTGGAACCAAAAAGTAATGATAATGAATTATTTGTTTTTAAAATGACTAAATTAAAACATATATAGTGTTTATTTGATTCATGATGAAATAAATGAAGTGATTTTTAAGAGGTAATAATTAGTGGGTTATAATTTAAAATATGTTTATATTTTTTTCAGGTACAAGACATAAAAGAATGCCTGAAATCAAGGAATAAACTCTTATTGGTTATCAGAAATTTTTAGTGAAAAATAGAAGGAGTATGACTCTACAAAAAACTTATTTTTTCCTAAGTAGATCCAAAATCATTTGGAGAGGCTAACAATGATGATAATGGGATATAATATTTTCATGAGTATCTTGATCCGAATAAGAACAATGTGATGGGGGAAATGTTTCGATGGCTAGAAGACATGATTGCTATCAAAACAAAGTGGTTGCTTAATAATAAACTCATTGACTATGGAGAAGTGGATTAAAATAAAGAATGGGAAATGTATAAGGGGAACTATTAGATCAATGAAATTTATATTTATGATATATTTAATCCCATATCCTAGTTGGAAACTATTTAATTTATTGGATACTTTAGTTTAAAAATAGGTAAAAGTTTACCAAAAGGATGTAAAATCTGTGTTCCTCAATGGGGGTCTTTTTTGGGGACTATACATTGAGAAAATTGATGTTTTTTATGGATGAAAATGAGAGAAATAAGTTCTAGTTAAATAATTACTTGTACAAGAAAAATAAATCATAGAGTACTAGATATTTAAGGATGGTTAAATACATAAGAAAGGTTGGATTTTCATAAGGTAGAATATATCACACCCTCTCCATCATGAAGAATAATGATCAAATGATGTTGATACTCATATATGTCGAAAAGAAAATATTTGAGGATTAGAAAAATAAAAATGTATCTTTTGTGTAGATCATATGAGGTATGATATTGATATTAGTATGATTGGTGGTAAAGTTTACTTGGTTTATAGAAGAATCTAGAAAATTAATGAAAATTAATTTCTCAATCAAAATATGAAAAAGTAGTTCCCATGTTATTTTCCAGGGAATAATCCCTTCCAATGGCAACACCGACTGCTATATGGAATATTTTTTCAATATTTGATGATTGAAAAGTGGTTGATGTTATCAAATATAGCCATTAGGAGCCTATTATAACTCACAACAATATGACCCAACATTAAGATTGATATATTTCAAGTCTCACAATACCAATGTTGTGCAAAGGAGATCCACATTCTTTTGGGGAAGACGACACTTCAATATATATAAAAATAATGATTTTTGGATTATCTTAATATCGGATAGTGAAACTAGACTTGTTGGGATACACATATATGGGAAAAATGTTTAGTGGATAACTGAGGGAAATTAGAGATATCAAGAAATGTGGATTTCAATCGAGCCTCAGTTTCGTTCACCCCTTGAATTTCCCAAGACATGGATTTGAGCCTTGGAATAGTTGGATTTTTTATTCTATCCTATATTCGAGCTTGGATTCAACAATGAGGAGGGTCAGAAGAAGGTTACTTCCTCGAAGAACATTAGATATCAAGAGCTGGTTTGTGATGGTTAGAGTTTGTAAAATAGATCATGACACTTTTATTAGTTCTTCCATAAAATATCTAATAAAGATAAATTTTATCAACTATAAGTTAATAAGCATTACGAAAAATAATCTTTATCATCACTTTGTTTAGAAATGATAAATCTCTATGTTTATCAGTGATAAAAAATAACTAATAAATGCTAATAATATTTAAAAAAAATATATTTTTTATAAAGGGTAATAATTATATAAAATTATAATACTTATAATATTTTTTTTATAAAATAATAATTTCATAATTCATAGAATATATAATTATTTTATTATAATTATATAAATAATTTTCTAAAAAATAATAATAAAAAGTATATATATAAATATAGTAAATATATTCAGTATTTAAATGTATTTATTATAATTTTATAATTATTTATTTATAATTATATAGACAATTTTTATTCGTATATTATATCTTTATTTATAATTATAAATGTATAAAAATATAAATGATACTTTATAAATACATTAATTTATAAATATTTTTTTAAAAATATATTTTTAACATTATTAATGAATATTTTATATTACGTTCATGCATGTTAAAAAAATGATTAAAAATGATTAAATAAAAATGAGTACAATATAGAACATTTTGATGAGTTTTATTAATATAAAAAATGGATATATATTGAAATAAAGATGAATACATATTGAATATATTAAAACACCGTAAATAAATAAATATAAAACAAATAATATAAATTGATTAAATTCCAAAAAAATATTTCTTGGTGCTTGTAGGTATATAGAAATGCATTAATTATGTATATGTTAAAACAATATAATATGTTTGATATATGTTAACATGAAAATCAAACGACATTCAATTTTTTCCACTACTCGATGAAATTAATTAGTATTTCTAATTTTTATTAATTTTTAATTTTAAAACATTATTCACTTAATATATGTATATTTAATGTAAATAATAAATAATATATTTTTTATAAATCATTTTTATATACATTCAAATATATCTATAGATTTAATATATACTATTTTTTAACATTATTAATAATTATTTAATTAATAAAATGTTAAATATTTATCTCAATTAATTTTTTTTAATTTTTATTTATTTAATTTTTGAATTACATATGTCAATATATTTAATATATTTTATTTATAATTTATATATATTATAATCAATTTATTTATTTGTAGTAATAATTATTTAATTAATAATATTTTTAATATTATCTTAATAAAATATTTTTTTTTTCATTACTTCATTTTATTCTTACTTTTATCATCGCTAAAAAGCACTGATATAGAATTAATTTATGGGCACTAAAAATAAAGCAACGATAAAGGGTTTCCTTTATCAGTGCTAAACATAAAGTGACGATAATGGACACCCTTTCTAAACTCAAGTAAAAAGAGATAATAATTATAGTGTTATATCAATGCTAAAAAATGCACTGATAAATGGTACCTTTTATCAATGCTACAAAAAATCACTGATAAAAGGTACGATTTATCATGGCTTGTTTTTGCAATGATAAAAGGTATATTCATCACCACTTTTTCTAGTGATGATAAGAACAATTTTTATTAAAGGAATATTTTGAAGTAGTGTTTGTTATAATTTAATCGGAATCACATAATGAAATTCATAAACTTGGGTTCCATTAGATCATAAATCATTAATTATATGAAAACCCATGAAATCTAATGGGTTTTATATCTATTTCATCATAACACTACATGTGAAAAATAAATAGGATTCATAATGATTTCATAATTTAATAAATGCATAACCCATGGAAAAATAAGAGGGTTTCATAATAATTTTTTTTCATATTATAACCCATTGAAGAGAAATGGGTTTCATAAACATCATGTCATTATAATCATAAAACATTTATAGAAAGAATAATAATAGTATCTTTGTATCAGATACCTAGTAAATCATAAGTAAACTCAATTAATTTCATCTTATATGGAATTTTTTTTCAAATACTACATTGTACCTTTTAGGGGAAAAATATATTTTCCAGGAAAATAAAATTTTAAAATATATTCCATTATGAAAATCATATTCTCTGAAAATAACCTTGAAAACATATATAGGATGATTTAAAAGATTTTTTACCATATTTATTATGGAAAATATACATTACACTTTGAAGATCACTTTTTAAAATAGAAAACATTTAAAAACATTATGCGTTGACACTAAACATTAAAACTAATAATGGAATATTTGAAAAAATGATTGGTGAGGATGTCAAAAAATTCTGTTCATTCTATATATATGAAAATGAAGATTCTTTTATAATTTTTGAGAAAACCCAAACATGCATTGTTTTTGAAAACAAAAGTAATATTCCTTTAATATTTTTTTTAAAAAATATAAAAAGAGGGTTAAAATTACTTAAAATAATTTTATATTAATAAAATATTTTTGATTAAATAATTATAAAACATAGTTTTGGATGAAAACAGATTTATAACCGAATAAATAAATAATGTTATATTTTAATAAAAAAATTTCTCAATTATATGTTGAAAAATAGTGGAAAAATTGTACAATTATTTGAAGATATAATGAATTACTATTGGAGAAGAAAATTCAGTGAAATTTTTGAGATTTATATCATGAGATTTCAATATTGGAGACTTAGTCATAAATAATCTTGATAGATGATGAGATTTTTATATAAAATATATACATCTTTGATACCATTGATTCATAGTCACTTCGAAGGTATAATAAAATGAAACTTAAAATATCTTGACGATGAATAATTTCAGTATATTACATGTTAAATGGGATATATATACACCTCATGAAATAATATAGGTGAATAACATAATGCATGTCCCAAAGAAGGAAAATTGAGACAAAAATCCACTACCACTTTGGTATATTTGAAACAATTAAACCCATGAAATATATATCCTCAAATGGATATGTAAATACTAATAATTTTAATTATAATAATTATAAAATATATTCATGGGATGTATATAAACCACATAAAAGAAACATGTGGTGAATATGACCTTTTGTTCACAGATAATAAAAGTTTTAAGCAAATCCCTTTCCTTAATAAGATGGAATATATATATATATATACACGTGACAAGTAGAGTTACATCCTTTAACTAATTCCTACCACAAATTTATCTTTCACTCCAAAATATTTCAAAAAAATATTCTATTTATCCTAATCGTATAGGGTTCCAAAAATAATGAATTTATAAATCACCTATAAGACCCTTTAAAAAAACTAGATTATACCATTTAAGGACTTCATGTAGTCCAATGGTAGGTGATAAATCCCAATCGCACTATGGTGTGGGTACGATTCCCGCAGCATTGTCCGACACGACGGATTGTCACACGGTCTGTGTGTTGTCCTTTTTATAACAATCCAAAAATAACCTTAACAATAATATCCAATTTCAAAATTAATCTATTCCAACCTTAAGACTTCTCCAAAATACTTATATCCAAACTCACAGTCCAAATTTTATAAGGATGTTAAACACAATGAAGATCCTTTAATTCATGTGATAACATCTGAACACCTTCATCATGTGTTATTTTAAAACATGGTAACACCCTAAATTACCATAAAACCTTATTGATTACATTCATGCTCCCCTATCCTTTATATAATACAGGATATATTCCTTATATCCAATATTTTTTAATATTCCAACAATCATGAAATAAAAAAACCATTAATCACTTCTTAAATAGTCAAGAATATCCAATATAATTTATCCAAATCAACCATATCTTATTTAAAAATTACTACCTTAGTATCAGGACCATATAATCTCAAATTCCCAATGAAATAGTACTGTAGTACAATCCTTATTTATTTCCATAATTCATATAACCAGTACATCATTGATACAACACTCAAATGACACAATACTTTAATAACAACATAAGAACTCTTAATCATTCCTCTTCATCTTTGGTAGTATCATAACTTGATTCTTATCCAGTAGAAGCATTTGGGGTATAATCTGATGATTTGGACATTGATTCGTGTAGTGTCCCAACTCCTTGTAGATGAAGCATTGTACATTTGAAACTTTTTTTCTTACCCTTGCAATCACGTACTTTGTGTCATTTTTATCCACACTTATACCAAACTTCCATTTCCTTCAAGAATTTACCAAGGTGATTCTTTCCACAGTTATCACATATGGTAAAATCCTTCTTTTCACTCTTCCCTTTATCCATATTTCTCTATTCCATCATTTTATTCTCTTGTTTCCCTTAAAAGCCATAGGACTCAGATAATTCATTACTTATCTTATTAACACATAATAATATTTATTCATATGTTGAGAATACAAGGGAGACTATTTCCCTTATGAATGTTTGATTAATGCCGTGAAAGATATGATCCCTCTTACTCTTTGGATCATACGTATTGCTAGAGTTCACATTCTTTCTACTAGGCACCATTTATATACAATGGCATACACTATGTCATTTTATGAATTGCAATGAATAATTCCAAACATGTAAAATACCTAATGTAAATTGAACAGTTTAATGATATAATCTATAAAAATATTTTCTTTGAGGAGGTATATACTCGTAAATCCTTCATAATGTTTTGTAAAAATAATAATTATCCTAAGTATATCCCCCAGTAGTGTCGTAACCAAGAGTCTAGCAAGGATCGTTGTTATTCCCCAGTTCCTGTTCGAGTCTAGATCAAAGTGATGTTTTCGGGTTTTACCCCTAGGTACATCTGTGCTAGAGGCGCCTCTACCTGCTTGTATCCAGACAGGGATGTATTTTCTTGGAAAACTCACAAAATCTCTACATTACCAAAATTCTTGGAGGTTATTCTTAATTATTCCTAAAATTATATCTTAGGGTAATTTTCTCTAATCTGATTTTATCTAAATCTAGTTTTCAAGGTTATTTCTAAAGTTTTTTTGATACCAAATGTAACGCCTCGACCCTGGAAGACCATAGTTGGTGCATTATTTTAATACATTGGTATGATTACAAGGAATCAAGTCCTGAAGGACCGATCAGTTTAGTATTCTTGGAAAATAGATTACATACATTAATTTTACATTACAATTTCAAACATAAAACAAACCATAGATAGTTCATTTATAACACCATTATTCCCTTTAACTTAACCCTTCATATCAATCATAATATAGTTCTTGGAATCCTAGGAATATAAAACATAAGAAATGGGTGAGATTAGATGCCCAGTAAGGGTAAATAATATAGCCAAAGCTATAATATTTTAAGGAAAGATGTGTGATAAAAACAACATCCTTTTTAAACATAAACATGAACATAAATCAAACATTACCACATAAACACAAAAATGGATATCCTACTAGTTTAATAATCACATGTAATAACTAATTTCATAATGAGAGAATGCCTAACACCAGATATCATTACCACATATTCAAGGACTTGTGGCAAGAATACAAAGAAATTTTTGTCAAGGACTACTACCAAGAAACTAGTTTGTCTCATGAGCCCTATCGATGCATCGAGGAGCTATATCGGGCTCCACCCGTCACTTACTAATTCCACTGCATTGCTCATTTGAAAAAGTTGAAACATAAGATAAACATTCGTATTAAAACTAGCATACGAAATGTCATTACATTAACTATAAACCACAAATGTTATAAAAATTAAACATCCATAGTCAAACATATAACAACTTATTCAATACGATATGGAGGATTTTATTATAATAAATCAAACTCAATCAAAAAAATATCTTGTAAAGGATTCTGACATAGTTGAAAATGACGAGTAAAACTTTTTGAGAGAAATATCGTTTTGGTAAAATCATTTAAAAGTCACACATTTATAATGGAAGTGATTTAAAAGATATTTTTGAATCAATGTTTCCCATACCACTTAGAAACTTTTGAAAATAATTGTCATTTCAAAACATTCATGTCCATATAAATAAATCCATAAAATTATTTTGAAAACATGGAATCAAATTAAAAAGATTTAGAAAGATAAATCTTTAAAACATTTCAAATTCTGATCTTGATAAAGATTAACTTCACAAATCCTTAAAATATTCATTTTGAAATAATTTCAATGAAAAATGGACATGGATGATAAAAATGTCCTTGTAAATACTTACACATAAACAATCTCGGATAATAGTGAGATTGAGGAATTAACCATTACCTTGCACTTTCCTTTAGTCGAGCGTACGTTTGAAATCCTTTATGAAGATATTAGTATGTTATTAAATTATAACAGAACCATATTAATATTTATGATATCATACATGATTCATTTATTACATTATACTACCCATTTAATAATAATTTTTATGTCAAATTAACATTTCAGGTAATAATCGCTTTCGTTATCGTACATGTTTTAACTTGTTACTCTTGATTGTATCACATAGAAAAAGATTTAAATACTTCCAGAATATAAAACATGATTTATATATCATATATATTTAGAATATAAATATGTATAATAGACATATATATGAAATGAAAAACACTGTTTATGGAGACGGTAGTCCGTAAGTACGCATAAACGTTGTTTCTGTTTTTATATCTTATTGAATGGAACTAAGTGAATAACATATATGTAAGTACACACACACACACATATATAAATAAATATATATCTCCAGTAGCATTATTATTTTATATATTACATACTTATTATTAATATATATTTTTATAATCATCGATGAATAGTGAACGTGGAAATGAATCCCATCGCGTTGTGGAGACGGTAATCCGTACGTACGCACGAGTGACAATATAATTTCCCTAATGGTGTGGAATTGTGTGGTATATTAATTTTACAGAGAAATTATCATGTTATTCTCAGTATTTATATACACATTACTCATCCTTATATCTATCCAAATAACATAGTGTTGAATAAAAAATTACACCGCGACATGGAGACGGTAAGCCGTGCCTACACACGCATGGTGACATTATCATTCATAAGATGGATAGAATAATGAATATAGTTGTGCCATATTTATAATAAAATAACAGTATATAGAATATACTGGAGTTATTATTTTAGAATTGAAATAACAAATAAAGATTAAGTGGAAGAATAAGAGAACTTGAAAGAGGGCGGTGAAATCATTTCTTCTTCTTCTTCTTCAGGTTCTTCCTTTTGATTTGATAAAAAGGGCTCCACAGGTTAGATTTATGACCAAAGGAAGGCCTCTAGGATGAATGTTGTAAGAACTCAGATCTTCGTTTCAGGTATGTCTTTCCTTTTCTGGAGTTTTGAGAATTTTTGGAGTTTCTAGAAAATACACACCGTGTAATTTTCTTTTTTTCACTAAACAGACCGGGGTCGCGCCTCATCGCGTTATTTGTCTTATTTTAAGCCTGATGCGTCCAAGAGTGACCCGTACGACCGAATCTTCCCTGAGCTCCTGCCTCTCTGTCCAATCTTTTATTCGAGCACGATCGATTGCATTGGAAGCACAACAGTGAGTTCTTCCTTCTGCTTGATCCTTGTTTTCCAATTCTTCCTCTTTCTCAAGTTATCTAAGGTTGAACGTTTTGTGTTTTTTCTCAGATCTGTGACATTCTAGGGAGAATTATCCATCGTGGTTCAATTATATGAATCTCCAAGGATCAAGGTAGGTGGTTTGTGCCTTACCGTTCAAAGTCTTTGAGTTTATGTGTGAATTTCCACCGTTACCCGTGAACGGGGTATCGCGTGTTTAGCTTTTTCCCCTTGTTTTTGTCCTGCCTTGACTGTATGATTGTGTAGAGTTAGTTTGACCATGTTAGGGGATAATTTGTGGTGCTTGGATTTGTTTTCCCTTGCTTTGTTCTATTTACGACCTTTGGGTCTCTTTTTCCTTTGGATTCTACACCTGTTTTCATGACTTGCGATTATAGGTTGAAGTGGAATTCATGACATGATTATTGCCTAGTAGACTATTTATCTATGTAGATCTATAGCTGTACTTTGGTTATCCAAGTAGATATATTGGTGTACTTTGTCCTTATTGCATTATTATGCACTAACTATCACAAGGATGAGAGGACCTGGTGCTATAGACTATAAGGGATAGACCGAGTGAGCTTCCCAGAGAGTCTTAGACATTAAAAACTACCGAGGGGATGGACCGAGTGAGCTCCCAGAGAGTCTCGTATTTTATAGACTATAGGAGGGTAGACCGAGTACACTTCCTCATAGAGTCTTACCTTATTTGAATATCAGTAAGAACCTTCCCAGGCTTGAGGGAGAATTGACCGAGTGAGATTCTTCAGAGATTCTATGGTATACCTGAGGCTATAGGAGGAATTGACCGAGGTAGCTTCCTTAGAGAGTCTCTAGACCTTGGGGCTAAGAGGGTTATACCCCGTGATCTTCCTCAAGAGAGTCCCTGACTTCCCTAGGATATAAGGGGAATTGACTGAGTGAGCTTCCCTATAGAGTCTCATAAATGTTTATGACCAAGCCACAAGGGTTTGGCTGGGTGCACTGCCCAGAGGGTTGTGGTACTTCTTGGTTAGGACTAGAGGGGATGTCTGCGAGTACTCCCCATAGGGTTTTCTATTCGTTAGCTTTGTGCTTCAATGCTATTGTTGGTTGTGGTTTGATTGCTGTCGTATCATCCTGCCTTACTGCTTACTGTTACTGCCTATTGCTTGTTGTCATTTTTTACTTCTTATTGTACATTTACCTTCCCTATACTCACTGACTGTTAGGAACAAATCTTCGGGTGAAGGCCTACTGGGATTTTATCTCACACCCTGTTTAGGACATTCTTTTGGGCCCAAGCAGATTATGTTGCTACAGGTATAGACAAGGTCAAGCACCCTTCAACTTCTGGAACTTGATTGCTTGGAGTGAGAGAGCATGGCACAAAGCATTGTCTTGCGATGCTGAGGAGATGATTTCTTTTCTTTGGTAGTTGTTTTGGTACTGTAGTTTTTTCCATCATTGTGACTTGTTTGGATGCTTTCTCAGTTATGTATTATGCATCATCTCATATATATATACATATGTGCTCCAGTTTGATGATTTAGTCTCCCGTTGTCTATATTGTTTGTTATTACTGCTTCCGCTATTACATGTTTATTTATTTCTACTATGTACTCTTCCAATGAGGGCATAGTTTCCTAACTATATCACCCAAGTCCCTCGCTGCTAGTCGCGGCAGCCTCTGGTGTTTGGGGAAATGCACTTGAGGCCATGTGACCAACTGGGTACAGGGCACCTCTCGGTGGCTTCCGGAACCGGGATGTTACAAAGTGGTATCAGAGGGATTATTTTATCTTGCTTTACTATTCCGAGACATTATACAGGGATAGGACATATTTGGTACTTGGTAATAAGTTGTACCCAGGAGTAGCTAACCTATGTACAGGGAAAATCCATACTACCTCATTATTGCAGTTTTCTGGTTTTTAGATTTTACAGTTGATACGATTTCACCTAGAGTGATCCACATGCTTTGTACTGTTATTTTCTTTGATATTACGGTTCTATTTCTGTCGCAACCTTATGAGATGAGGGTATTCCATCTCATGCATCATCTAGGCACTTGTATAAATCACATTCCATGCATTCTTGCCATGCCATCTAGGGTGCATTAGCGATTGCATGTTGTTGTGATAGACTTTGTGTAGATTATGCATGCTGTTGTGATAGATACTTGATATAATCTATGCTTCTTTGTTAGAGAATTATTTGTATTGCACTTTGCTCAAATGAATGCCAAATTTTTATTCTTGAGGTGTTATGGGCCCACTTGGATCAGAAGTTGGTGTATCGTGATCTTATTTACCCTTATACATGACTGTTGGAGATTCCAAGCTTTGATTCGCGGGGGAGTATGGGCCCAAACGGATCGAAATTTGGCACCACTTTTCTTGGTTTTCTGTGTTTCTGGGTATTCTGTGTGGTTTCTGTGCTACTTCCCTGAAAAACCCAGATTACCCGGCATGTACTTTCTGGTTACACGCTGTGTAGTTTTCTGGCCGTGTTGCTGACTGTGTGTGCAGGAACACGGTGTTTTATAACTAACTTCAGGAACACACCGTGTACGGAAGGTACACACCGTGTAGTTTGAGCCGTGTGCCCGGCCGTGTCACCAACAACACGGGTCATGGAAGCTCGATTAGACACGCCGTGTTGCTTTCAGAACACAACGTGTAGTCTTTCCCAGGTACCTGGCCGTGTCATGAACAACACGGGACAGTGTCACCTTCACCTATACATGCTTTGTTTGTTTGGATCATGCCTTGTAAATGCCAACCATGTAGACGACCGTGTAACTAACAACACGGGCCGCCGAGTCAGTTTCTAGTACACGCCGTGTCCCTAGGGAACACGTCGTGTAGTATAAGGTTTGTTTGACTGTGTGAGTTAGCCATATAAATGGACTCGGGCAGGGGAATAGTCTGGAAGTACACACTGTGTAGTTGGGGTGTTACATGACATGTCGGGCAGGGGTACACGCCCATGTCAGTGGCTTAAGTAGACACACCGTGTAGTTTTTATACATTCCGTGTAGTCATGTTTTGTAAACTTGTGTGTTTTTCTTCCCCTGTTCTTGTTTTTTACTCTTGTGTTCTCTGTCATTGTTTCCTGATCTAAGGTGTACTTTTGATCTTTTAGAGCTATGCATCTGAGACGCCCCCCAGTTGTACGTCTGTCCTCAGGTAGTGATCAGACGCCAAATATGGCTGATCAGGGACTTCCTTCCGATCCTACAGTCGAGCCAGCCTTGGCACCAGTTGTCATACCCATCGTAGGCGCCGATACGAATTTCAGGGAGGACTTCTTGAGGATGATGTAGACCTTCTAGGGAGCGCTGCATCCTTCCCCCTCTATGGTTCAGTTGACGCGGGTTTTTCAGCAACATCATCCTCCTACTTTTTAAGGGGATGGAGGACCTCAGGATGTAGAGTCAGGGATAGAGGCCACACTGACTATCTTTGAGCACATAGAGATACCTCCGGAGAAAAGGGTAAAGCTGGCTAGTTATATGCCTTGGGAAACCTCCAAGAGGTGCTGGGAGGTGATCTCACGGTTAGGACTTCAGCAGGATATGTCTTTGGATGAGTTTCGCCGCACCTTCTACGAATACTTCTATCCGGAGACCCTGAGGGCCAATCAAACCTGGGAGTTTATGAGTCTGCAGTAGGGTACTCTCTCTGTTATGGAGTACTCATCTCGTTTCACTGAGATGCAGTGTTTCACACCGATCCCAGTAGGTGATGAATTGTTCCTTGCTAGGATGTTCGAGGATGGTCTCAGGTAGGAGATCCATTCCCAGGTGAATATCATCCAGTTGACTTAGATATCCTCCATCGTCAACCAGGTGCTGATCACTGAGCACAATCTGAGGGATTATGGAGCAGTGAGCCAGGGCGGTTCGATATCAAGTGCTGGTGTTCCTCCTACGGACAGTAGGAAGCATCACAGAGAGTCTTCTTAAGGAGATCGAGGTTCACAAGATGCATCTTCTGGCAGCCATGTTGTATGCTACCGGTGTGGTAGGAGTGGGAATACTAGGCCCCAGTGCTAGAGGGATTCGATGGAGTTCCGGTCTTGCGGAAAGATGGGCCATCTTCACCGTTTCTGTCACATCTTTTCACCTTCAGCTGGTGGTTGGGTTTCCTCTATGACCTCACATTCTAGAGATGCTTAACCAGTTTCCCACCAGTCAGGGGACTGGAGTTCTTCCAGCCGTTCAGGCTGTGGTGGAGGTCGTGGCCGTGGTGGTCAGTCACCAGGTCATCAGCGACATCAGATTTGATCAGCTCAGACCGGTCAGACAGGCCACAGTGCATGCCAATATTTCACCGTGGAGCAAACCTATAAGGATCAAGATCCCAACCCTTCTACAGTTCCAGGTACAATCTTAGTAGCCTCAGTTTTATCTTCATCTCTTTTTGATACTGGTGCTTCCCTTAGCTTTATCTCTGTTGCGATTGTGGAGAGCCTTGATCTCTCTATCTTTTCGTCTGCCGATTTGTTGACTCTTGACACACCGTTGGTAATGAGGACATCTAGCGTACGCCCGTGCAGAGAGTGCCCTCTTGAGTTTGTGGGGTGTAATTTCTTATGGGACCTCTATGTCCTAGAGATGACGGGCTATGACATCATTCTCAGGATGGACTGGTTGGTTCCCTTCCAGGTAGTTGTTGATTGCTATCGCCACAGGGTTTGTTTCACATCACTAGAGGGCAGATATTTCCTTCATAGAGGCGATTGGGATGTCCAGGCGGGTAGATCTGGACTAGAGCATCATGGGATATGGAAAGTTACATCCCAGATTGCATGTCTTTATCTGGATTAACATGGGACTTCACAGTTAGACATTCCTCCAGTGGTGGATCGTTTCAGGGATATCATTCTAGAAGACTTTTTAGGTTTACCTCCGAAGCGTGAGGTAGACTTCTCTATTGAGCTTGTGACAATAGCAACATCAGTGTCCATTCCTCCTTATATGATGGCTACACCTGAGTTGCAGGAGCTCAAGAAGTAGTTGGAGGATTGGCAATCAAAGGGTTTTATCCGACCCAGTACTTATCCTAGGGGTTCTCTTGTTTTGTTTGCAAAGAAGGCAGACAGTACCCTTCGACTTTGTGTGGATTATCGGAAGATGAACCAATTGACTGTCAAGAACCAATATCACTTGTCGAGGATCGATGAACACTTTGATCAGCTTTGAGGAGCCCGGGTGTTCTCGAAGATCAACTTGAGGTCCTGTTATCATTAGTTGCGCGTTAGACCATCAGATATACCTCTGACAACTTTCAGGAGTAGGTATGTTCTTTATGAATATATAGTCATGTCATTCGGTCTTAAGAACGCGCCTGAAGTATTCATGGAACTAATGAACCGAGTGTTCCATTAGTACTTGGACTCCTTTGTCATGGTATTTGTGGACGATATCTTAGTGTACTCTCACACTCGACATGACCATGCCACACATCTTGAGATCATTCCGAGTAAACTGAGAGAGCATTGAATGTATTCTAAACTCTTGAAGTGCCACTTTTGGATGGATCAGATCTACTTCTTGGGTCACGTCATCTTGGAGGCTGGAGTATCTGTGGACCCAGAGAAAGTGAGAGCCGTAGTTTCCTGGGAGCAGCCAAAGAACGTCTTTGAGGTACAAAGTTTTCTAGGGATGGCTGAGTACTACATATGCTTCATTCAAGAATTTTCGTGCCTAGTAGCACCATTGACAGGTCTGACCAAGAAGGGGGAGAAGTTTTTAGGTCCAGATTATTGTGAGTCAGCCTTTCAAGAGCTAAAGGGGAGGTTGATGTCAGCACCGATACTATTCTTGACAGAGCCAAGCAAGTCCTACACTGGTTATTGTGATGCTTTGGGTATTGGGATAGGAGTCGTTCTTATGCAGGGGGATGGAGTCATTGCTTATGGGTCTCGGCAGCTGAGGCCACACGAGAGGAACTACCCGACACAAAATCTGGAGTTGGAAGCAGTTGTTCATGCCTCACGCTGTTGGAGACACTATCTTCTAGTAGATCACATTGTGGTTTTCACCGACCACAAGATTATCAAGTATATCTTCACTCAGCATGATTTGAATCTGAGACAGTACAGGTGGTTCGAGTATCTTCAATACTTTGACTTCGAGATCGCCTATATGCCGGGAAAGGGCAATGCAGTGGCAGATGCGTTGAGCAGACGAACTCAGATTCAGTCATTTCAGGAGGCCAGCAGTGAGTGGCAGCTTAAGGCTCTATTTTTTGAGATGCATCTAGAGGTGCATGATAGACAGGGACATACTTTCCTTTCATCTGTGGCTATTACCTCTACACTTCTTGATCTGGTACGAATTAGGTAGCTATCAGACTCAAAGGCCTTGGTCCTGCAGGAGAGTGTGTCCGGAGGGGACCATCTTTCTGGATGGACAGTTGGTGAGGATGAGATCTTGCGTTTCCAGGGACACGTATGGGTGCTAGCAGACATACGTGAGGAGCTGATGCGGGATTTTCATTCCTCTATTTGGGAAGTTCATCATGGCGTCACCAATATGTATCGGGATCTTCATCTCCAGTACTAATGGCCAGGTATGAAGAGAGATTTTTCTGGTTTTGTCATGAGATGTTCTACTTGTAAGCAGGTGAAAGCATAACATCATCATCTAGTAGGACTTTTACAGCAGTTACCCATTCTGGAGTGGAAGTGGAATGATGTCGTGATTGACTTTGTGACTGGGTTGTCGAGGTCATTACGAGGAAGTGATGTTGTTTGGGTCATCGTCGACATTCTTACGAAGGTTGCACACTTCTTGCCGATCAAGGAAACCTTTAGTGTTGATGATCTGGGATGACTGTACATCCGAGAGATTGTACATCTACATGGAGTTCCATACTCCATTGTTTCAGACAGGGATGCACTCTTTACCTCTCGGTTCTAGCAAGGACTTCAAAAAGCTTTTGGTTTGCAGGTACTTTTGAGTACAGCATACCATCCCTAGACTGATGGCCAGTTCAAGCAAACGATCCAAGAGCTTGAGGATATGATCTGAGCCTGAATTCTAGACATTGACAGTTATTGGGAGAAGCATATACCTCTTGTAGAGTTTTCCTACAACAATAGTTTTTAGGAAACCATTCAGATGGAACCATATGAGTCTTTGTACGGTAGGCCATGCCGATCAACCTTATGCTGGCTGGAGGCAGGAGAAGCAGCTTTTCTGGGACCTCGTCTTGTTCAGGGGACTTTGGAGCAGATAGAGTTGATTCGGAAGAGGATGACTACAACACAATCTCGATAGAAGTCTTATACTGATCAGCGGAGATGGCCTCTAGAGTTCGAGGTCCGAGATCAGGTTTTCCTGCATGTCGCACCGAGGTTGGGACACAAGAGGATTCAGAGACATGGTAAGATTTCACTGTGGTACGTCGGGCCATTTGAGGTATTGGAGAGATTTGGGCTTGTTGCCTATTGGTTGAAACTACCTCAAAGGTACCAGGCTATGCATGACGTCTTCCACATCTCTCAGCTCTGATGTTACTTCTCAGACCCATATCATGTCTTCCAACCTGAGGAGGTTGAGCTGGAAGCGGATGAATTTTTTGAGGAGCATCCTATCTGGATTGTCGATCGCAACACGAAGGTTCTATGAGACCAGTCTGTTCCTCTGGTATAGGTGGTATGGCAGCACGGGTGAGTACATGATGAGACTTGGGAGAGGGAGGCCGATGTTCGATCACAGTGGACGGAGCTGTTTGAGGATCCTTCTTATACGCCCATCTAGTGAAATTCGGGGACAAATTTCTTTAAGGGGGGAAGTTTGTAAGAACCCGGATCTTCGTTTCAGGTATGTCTTTCCTTTTCTGGAGTTTTGAGGAATTTTGGAGTTTCTGGAAAATTTCAATGTACACACCGTGTACTTTCAGAGTAAACGCCGTGTACTCTTCTTCGGCTCGAAGCCGTGTGCTAGACATGCCTGGGCCACACACACAGTGTGTAGGGGTGACGTGGAGGCAGATTTTGACGGAGTATCGAAAAACCCACTTCACGCCACATACTTTAAAAATACATGCCGTGTACTTTTCTTTTTTTCACTAAACGGACCGAGGTCGCACCTCATCGCATTATTTGTCTTCTTCTAGGCCTGATGTGTCCGAGAGCGACCTGTACGGATGACTCTTACCCAAGCTCCTACCTCTCCGTCCGATCTCTGATTCGAGCATGGTCAATTGCGTTGGAAGCACAACGGTGAGTTCTTCTTTCTGCTTGAACCTTGTTTTCCAATTCTTCCTCCTTCTCATGTTATCTAAGGTTGAACGTTTTGTGAATTTTCTCAGATCTGCGACATTCTAGGGAGAATCATCCATCGTGGCTCAAGTATATCGATCTCCTAGGATCAAGGTAGGTGGTTTGTGCCTTACCGTTCAAAGTCCTTGATTTTATGTGCGAATTTCCGCCGTTACCCATGAACGGGGTATCACGTGTTTACCTTTTTTCCCTAGTTGTTTTCCTACCATGCATGTATTCTTGTGTAGAGGTAATTTGACCATGTTAGGGGATAATTTTCTATGCTTGGATGTGCTTTCCCTTTCTTTGTTCTGTTTACGATCTTTTGGTCTCATCTTCCTTTGGCTGCTACACCTATTTTCATGCCTTTCAATTATAGGTTGAAGTGGAATTCATGACATGATTGTTGCCTAGTAGACTGTTTAGATAAGTAGCTCTATAGGTGTACATTGGTTATCCAAGTAGCTTTATAGGTGTACTTTGGACTTATAGCATTATTATGCACTAACTGGCACGTGGCTGAGAGGGCCTGGTGCTATAGACTATAAGGGATAGACCGAGTGATCTTCCCAGAGAGTCTTAGACATTACATACTATAGAGGGGATGAACCGAGTGGGCTCCCATAGAGTCTTGGATTTTATAGACTACAAAAGGGTAGATCGAGTGTGCTTCCTCATAGAGTCTTACCTTGTTTGAATCTCTTTAAGAACCTTCCCAAGATAGAGGGGGAATTGACCGAGTGATCTTCTTCAGAGAGTCTCTGGTATACCTGATGATATGGGAGGAATTGACCGAGGTAGATTCCTCATAGAGTCTCTAGACCTTGGGGATAAGAGGGTTAGACTGCGTGATCTTCCTCAAGAGAGTCCCTGACTACCCTAGACTATAAGGGGAATTGACCGAGTGAGCTTCCCTAGAGAGTCTCATAAATGCATATGACAAATACAGAGGGGTTTCGCTGAGTGCACTGCCTAGAGGGTTGTGGTACTTCTTGGTTAGGACCATAGGGGATGTCTGCGAGTACTCCCCATATGGTTTTCTGTTCGTTAGCTTTGTGCTTCACTGCTGTTGTTGGTTGTGGTTTGATTGCTGTTGTATCACCCTGCCTTACTACTTACTGTTACTTGTTATTGCTTGATGTCACTGTTTACTTCTTATTGTACTTTTACCTGCCATATACTCACTTACTGTTAGGCACAGATCTTCGGGAGAATGCCTACTGGTATTTTATCTCACACCCAATTTTGGCCATTCTTTTGGGCCCAAGCAGATTATGTTGCTGCAGGTATAGACAAGGGAAAGCGCCCTTCAACTTCTGTAACCTGATTTCTTGGAGTGGGAGATCATGGGACCAAGATTTGTCTTGTGATGTAGAAGAGCTGATTACATTTATTTTGTACTTTTTTTGGTACTGTAGTGTTTTCCAGCATTGTGACTTGTTTGGCTCCTTTCTCAGTTATGTATTTTTCATCATCTGATATATATACATATGTGCTCCAGTTTGATGATTTAGTCTCCCTTTGTTTATATTGTTGGTTATTACTACTTCCACTATTTCATGTTTATTTATTTCCGTTTTGTACTCTGCCAATGAGGGCATAGTTTCCCCATTATCACACCCAAGGCCCTCGCTGCTAGTCGGCAGCCTCTGGAATTTGGGGAAACGCGCTTGAGGCTATGTGACCAACCGGGTATGAGGCGCCTCTAGGTGGCTTCTGGAACTGGGATGTTACAAATGTCTGACAGTTGGGAGGATATTTGGGGTGGGTATGGCTAAGCCAATTGGAATTGGAGGTGTGAATTTGAGAGAATGGGAAGTTCCCTTTTATAAGAGGGGTGAGGGACACCTTATGAAAAGCATAAAATATTATTTTATAATAAATTAATTTTCTGTTTCTAAGGGCACAAAAATGAAATATTTAATGTGTAAGGTGGGTATGGGTGGAAAACCACTCAACAAATAGGTTTTAGATAGGGTTCGGTCACTATCTCAACCTTATCTTTTAGATTTAACTCTTAGTTAAACAGTTTGACATTTACCAAGTCTCTTTGTATTTTTATATTATATGGTTAGTAAAATTACAATAAACTTCCAAGAAAACCCCATGTGGTTCGTTAATGATACAAATTCATTATATAAGAATTTTGGAAAATCCTTAGATTTTTAGTAATAGAATATCAAAAAATAATATAATATTTGTTTTAAAAAATCTGTTATGTCAATTTTGACACTATTTGGTATTTTGTTTTTTTAAATTAATAACAGCAATATTACTTCAATAAAAGTACATATAACCAACCTTAACATGTCATATTAACCAAGAAAATTAGTTTAATTCATAAAAAGTCTAAAATTACATTTATTTGGATATTTATAATATCCATAATATTAATATTTCATTAATTATGTAATTACTGCATCATCATTGTGTCATAAATAAGTAATAATATTTAATGTCTAAAAATTATAAATAAAATACCATTATGTAGGAAATATTTTTATATTTATAATGAATATTTATAGTCTAATTTATCTTGTGTATAACCCTATATTAAAAATGTTTTATTTATCAAACATTGATTTCAACTCTTTTAACCATTATTTAAATAAAATAATAATAAATGTCCTAATCTAATCCAAGTGGACCTAAAAGATCATATTTTATTCCTAAGGTTGTTTTCTGTAGAATTACACTTATCTAATAGAATTAAGACAATGTCTTATGGTAATTAAGATATCATTTTTACCCTTAATTACCCAATTTACTTTTAACTGTGGTAAATAAAAGTCAAAAGTTAGTATTCACCAAAAATTATTTAATATTATTGAACCAAATTTTACTTAATAATATCAACCGTGTCCCTTGGATTTTTGAAATTCCACTCACAGAAGCATTAAAATTATGTTTATGTGAATTTTCATATTCTCCTAGGAGGTGTGTAAAAGACGGTGAAAAGTTCAATAAAATTTTATATATCTAATATTATTACAAAATGAATACAATGAATTTTGTTGAATATATATATGTATTATGTATCTATTTTGACCAAAAATAAATTTAAATAAAATAAATAATTATTTAAATAAAAAATCAGTTTTAAACAATAACTCATTTTTTTCAACTGTTCATCAAAAATTAAATGTTTTCAGAAAAATACCAAAATTTTTCCCTAAGATAATTTTGATATTACAAATTCAAAAATTAAGTCTATTTTACCAAATTTAAAACATAGAAGTTGAATTTATTAGATTAAAATTAATTCCCGTTGTCAAAACCAAAAGGCGTATTTTTAAGAAACAATAACTATCAAAAGATTGACACTTTTTTATGTCCAATCTGAAAGTGAAATTACTTACAATGACCATAATTGGATTAAATGGTAAAAATATAATCTATTTATACTTACAAACCGTTAAAATGTATAATTTAATAGTATAAATTATTTTTATTAAAAAAGTAGTTTTCAGTTAAAATATAGAATTTTTTGCTATTCACCCAAATATGAAAGTTGTCAGAATAACACCACAAATTTATTGAAACTAACTTCTTATGTCCTGATTCAAAAGAAGAAGTTTATTTTGTCAAATTGAATATATAAATGTTTCAAATATTGGATTTAAAAAGTGTTCACCATTAAAAGGTGGTAAAAGTGCATTTTTTGAAAAAAACTTCTTTTATCTGAAAAAAATGAATTAGTTCTTACATTATGTATAAGAAACTCATAATATGGATTCTAAAATTATAAGGATTATATATAGTTCAAAATTTAGTTAATATTATTCATAACTGCTTTTGAACGACTAGTTTGGTAAGTTGTCGTGCGCTTGAACTCGGTGTTGCGTGTAGTGCAAGTTATAGAATTACTTTAAAGAAATAACGTACTATGAAATCTTGGGGTGTTACACAACCTAAGAATTAGATCCTAATACAACACCCCCTTGAAGAATAAACCTCTATCTCATGGAAAAAGAGTTGTTTGAGAGCTTCAAATGGAGAGGGGAAAATAAATAGTAACCCTAAACAGAAAAGAAAAGATAGATGGAGATTAGCATTAACTAGATCTTCAATTTTCATCCAACGACACTATAAATGGACAAGAAACGAAATAGAATGATACTTGGGGGATCTTGGTCCCTTTTTATCATTCATAGGTCTTTAAGAGGATGGTGAAAAAAATCAAGAGTGGTTTATAAAATCCTAGAGTGGAATTTTTTTTAATTTTTTTAATGGTTTCTAGGTCGCACGGTTTACTCACACAGTTTGACAAACCATGAAAAAATAGAGTCGAAGATTATATACCAAAGAGCCCCCTGGCACAGTACAATTGCACAGTTATCCAGACTTTTTGCAAACCATGCGGAGGCTACTGTCTGAAAATTTTCCTTTTGCACGGTTTACGAGGGCTGCCCGCACAGTTAGCACAAACCGTGCGTAGACCATGCAGCTTTCCCAGAAAACTCATTTTCTCTCTTTTTCTTGTACCAAACCCCTAGAACATCCCTAATCCTCTTTAATGTCTATGGAATTAACTTCATTGACCAAAATAAAGGGCTTAAACTGAGATGTATGTAAATCATACCTTACAGAGAAATCTGGTATCTTACAACCTCCCCACCATATAATGGCTCGTCATCGAGCCACTCTCCCAAGCATCATTGAGTTCCCAACAAAAATAGATCTATCCGTTGGGATTGCATATCTGATTCACTATCCCATGTTTCCTCCTAAAAATTCTCATGTTTCCATAGAACATGAACTAGGGGATCAAAATTACCCCACAAAACTTTCTCGCTTTGATCCAAAAAACGAATAGGTGCTCTTCAAAGGAGGCATCAACCTAAATATTGATATCCTCATCATTTATCAAATGAGACAGATCTGGGTGATAATTTTAGAGTTGTAAAACATGGAAAATGTCATGCATCCCACTATACCAATGTGTAAGAGCCATTCGGTAAGACATTGGTATGATTCTCACCAAAATCTCAAATATCCCCACATATTTATGATCCAACTTGCCCTATTTATGAATTCAACAGTGACACAACCTTGGTGACACTCAAAGAAACAAACTATTACCCACCATGAACTCACGAGATCTACGAAACTGATCTACATATGACTTATGCTTACTCTGAGCAGTTTTCATAAGCTTTTGAATCAAACAAACCTTCTCCGATGTCTCATGAAAAAGACTTGGCCCTAACAGTTTAGACTCTCCAGCCTCTAACCAACACAACACAGATCTATAGGGTCTTCCATAAAGTGACTCAAAATGTGCCATCTAAAATGTTGCCTGAAAACAATTGTAATAAGAAAACTCAACAAGCGTAATTTCTTTTTCCCATGAACCATTGAAATCTAGAACTCATGCTCTCAACATGTCTTATCATACCAAAATTGTAAACTATGATTGTCCATTAGTCTATGTCTGGTAAGCCAAACATAGAAACATATTTATACCATGTTCCTTCTATTTTCCTTTACAGAAGTGCGGGGTGAAATGAAGATCACAGTCTGAAAAAAAAATCACAGCACACCATGAAACTCTACTATTTACTAATCATACATCTCCCCTAAATGTTCGACTGTATAGGTTTTCATAATTGGAAAGAAATGGGCCACTTTATTCATCAGATCTACTAACACCCAAATGAAATCATTATTCTGATGCATCCTCAGAAGACCCACTAAGATGTCTTTCGTGATATCATTTCACATCCACTCTGTAAAAGGAAATGAATGCAACAACCCACATGGGCGCTGATGTTCAGCCTTCACCTGCTGATAGGTAAGGGATCGTACCACAAAACTCACCACTTTCTTCTTTATTCCCAGCCACCAGAACTACCTATGTAGATCGTGGTCCATCTTAGTCAACCCGAGATGCACTTCCCACTTTGACGCGTGGAACTCACACATCAACTCTTCTTGTACATATGCCAACAACACAAAATGACCATAAACATAAGAAACTTCATCAGTGCCAAAGGTCCAACCAGATGGTCAATACCCACCTTTAATACATTCTTTCATAGCCAAGCACTCTGGATCTACCAGCTAACTCTCTTTAAATTGGATCCAAAGTGTGAACACATCTACTATAGATGCAAGGTTCATCTGCTCGTTTACCTCCTCTACCTCAAAATTAATCTCTAAAAACAAGGCCATCATTACCCACTCTGAACTGGATTTCTGATCTACATGATTATGAGTCATCCAGCTCAGAGCATCAGTGGCACTATTCCCTTTTCCTAGCGTGTAAAGCAATTTAAAATCCAAGGACTGTAAGTACTCTACCCACCATCATTGTTGAAGATTCAAATCCCATTTGGAGATGATTTATTTGAGACTTTTGGGGTCTGTAAAAATCGTAAAGGGTTCTCCCAACAAGTAATGACTCCAACACTTTAAGGCATGAACCACATAAGCTAGCTCTAAGTCATGAGTATGATATTTTCTTTCATGAGGCTTCAATTTTCTAGAACCATAAGCTAAAAACCTATTATCCTGCATCAACACTACCCCAATTCTAACCCTAGATGTATCACAAGACATGGTACACTTATTACCTGGTTCAGGTAAGATCAAAATCAGTGTAGTGGTCTACCGCTTCTTCAGCTCCTGGAATGAATTCCCACAAGCCTCTGGCTAAACGATAAAAACCCCCTTCTTGGTTAGGCCTTTGAGAAGTGCTTCCAAATTATAGAAATATCTAATAAAACATCGATAATAACTGGAAAAACCCAGAAAAAACTAAATATCAGTGATGTTCTTAGGATGCTCCCAATACACCACAACCGACACCATTTCTGTATCCAATGACATGCCTGACTCAAATATGATATGTCCTAATAAGTGCACCTCATTAATCAAAATATATCATTTTGATAGATTAGTGTAAATCCTATACACCCTTAGTGCACTCCAGACGATGTCAAGATGTTTGGAATGATCAACATGAGTCCTGGAGTACACTATGATATCATCAATGAAAACAACTACAAACTGATCTTGATATAGGAGGAATATCTGGTTCATCTAGGCCATGAACATAGCTCGTGCATTGGTCATACCAAATGTAATTACCTGGAATTCATACAACCCATACCTACTTTAGAAGGCCATCAGTGGTATGTCAGAAGGTCTCAACCTCAACTGATGGTATTCGAATCTCAAATCAATCTTGGAAAACACTGTGGAAACTCTAAGATGATCAAACAGGTCATTAATTCTATTAAGAGGGCATCAGTTATTACTTGTCATCTAGTTCATCTTCCTATAATCAACACATAGCCTCAGTGATCCATCGAACTTATTAGAAAATAGCACATAAGATCCCCAAGGTGATGTACTAGGACGTATAAACAACTTATTGTCAAATTCCTCCAACTGAACCTTTAGTTATTGGAGAGAGACAATTCGATCATAACCTCAACATCTCTATCAGGTGGTAACCCCAAGAAGTACTCATGAAACACATACTAAAACTGGTCCATAACAAAAGAGAATATTGACTATCCTTTCTCCCCACCATCTACCACAAGGCATGCCACTTGGGCTTTGAGCTCCCCCATCTGCTGTTGTAGAATCCCTACACGGCCCGCCCAAGTATCCCACTCACCATGAAGGAAATGAGATCTCCCATCAAGATATGTGAATGTTACTAGATATTGGTAATAGTCGATATGGTTTTGATATAACACTAACAATACATTCACCAGATTAGGTAAAAACCTGACATATATAGGAAAAAAAATCCCACAGAAAACGATTCCCACAAACCTCTAGATCAGAACCCTTACCCTGCTTGATTTCCTTGAGTCACAACCCTAGCGCAGTATCAAGAGACATTACAACACATGTAGTCTCTATAGTTAAGCTTGACACAACTACAAACTATGTAGAAATAAAGGAGTTTGTAGAACCTGTATCGAATAAATCAATAGAAAATGTGGAAGCTACTAGAATAGTACCTCAAACAGTAGACGGTCTTTCCTCTCCACCCATAGGTGTAGCTGGAACTGCATGAAGATAACCTACCTATTTAACCTAGGCTCCACCCTAAGTACCTAGCAATGCACCAATCTGTTGGTAAGGGTGATCTTTCCCCACTGTTCCACGCCCACTGCCCCTACCAGTACGACCCGTGGAGCTCCAACTGCCTGCCTGATATGAGGTAACTGAACCCCTTCCAACACTCGACATCTTCTTCTGACCTTCATCATTCCCTGACTACTACAGGTTCATATGTAATCTCTACACATGGCCTAGCCTACCTCATGATCGACACTCAACTGGTGGGTGGGGAAATTGGTCACATTTGTGCCCCGACCTACTACACTAAAAATAGAAGACCTGGTCACCACCCTGAAAAGATGACCCCATATTCTGACTGCACCACATGCTACCTACTTGCTAGAAGGATTGAAAATGATGCTTTCTACTGTCAGAAGCCACACTACTACCTCGACCAGCCAGTGCCACAAGTTCACTACATGAATCTCCCATAGGGTTTCCTTCAAAGATAAGGTCTTGATGCACCACTTCATAAAATTTTTTTTATAAAAAATATATTCACCTAAAACCTGATCTCGTGTTTTGGCCCATCCTGGAAGAATTTCTCCATAGATTCCTCATCTCTCATCAATGTCGAAATGAATCATCTCAAATCGGTGAAACAGATAGCATAGTCCATCACTGACATTGTCCCTTGATTCAACCTCATAAAATCATCAGCCTTATGCTACCACAAGGTTTCTGGATATAAGTGTGCATTTAACATATCCCGAAAATCTCTCCACATCATCTCCTCATCCTGGTCTATCTACACCATAAAGTCCAACCAAATTTTTGCTTTCCCCCTTTTCATATAGTCTAATAACATGACTCTCATATTTAGAGGAGTATCTAGAAGGTCGATAATAGTTTTGATTGACTCTATCTAGAACTCTGATACTTCTCACACAACCTCTCCGAGAAAGGTCAGAGGGTGCTGCATTTGAATCTCCATGGTTAGCTCAAACATGCTCGGTGAAACCTTCCCTATGTATCATTACATCATTTTCAAAAAACAATCAATGTTCTCATGGAATTTCTAATCCCTATCCACTTGGATCACCACATTTTCTTGCTCCACTACTGGAGGAGCATTATCGGCAACGTCCTCTTGTCTCCCAATAGGTGCACATCATAGTGGTGGAATTTCTCTACAATTAAAAACATGATATTTAGAATAAAACTATAAAGATTCTATGATAAGGAAGAGGTATATATAGGCTCATCAATTTTTATAACCAATCCAGTTCATTTACACTACTCCAAAGAGACCAATCACAACCAGTTCACTACCCTCGACTATCTCCCTAAGTTCATGGACAACCTTGTATCGAATTATCATGATTACAAGCCTTATATTTTACTCCCATTAAAACCATTTTCATATTCCAATTTAATCTAATAAAAAATTACTCCACTTTTACTTTTTTATCAAGAAGTATTTTCTAATTACTACTTGACATTTTTACATACCCTTCTTACTAATTCATACCATCTTATTAGGCCAAATTCATTACATTTAAGTGGACATATTCATCCTTACCATTACATATCTCACACCCATCTCGTGTGTGTGTATACAATGATGCATGAAATTTTTTTATATAGGGTCCTAGAATGATGCATGATTGAACAACCTCGTACCTCTTCAACCACAAGAGAAATTTCACAATACTGTCAAATCACACAACATGTGCATCACCCAATGGTGAAATATCATCAAATGTAACAACACACAACAAGAACAAAAAACCCCTCCCAGGGTGACTTGGGTTTTACCCCATACATGGGTTAGCTACTCCCAAGAACGAGCTCATTACTAAGGCCTGACACATTTTGAAACTTCTTCCTACCATCCTCAAATAGTAAAAAAGAGAAAAGAACTATTCTAATAACACTTTGTAATGTCCCCGACCAAGGATACACTAAATCGGTGCCCCGATCCGGGTAGTTACATGACCACAAGTGTGCCTACCTGTATGCTAGAGGTTTCCGAGTAGTAGCGAGGGTTCAATATGTCACATGGGGAAACTATACTCTCAACACCATAGTAAGCCACAAAAAATAACAATTTAAATAAAAAAAAGAGAACAATCCGTAACATGAAAATGTGACAAAATACCAAAGCTGATTACAATCATAAGAAAAAATAAATATTCCATTCCATGATATAGTGTCATGTGAATAAAACCCAAAATAAATAAGACACTAGAATACCCAAAATGGTCTGGACACAAAGTCTGGAACCTCACCCAAACATGTCCCATGTCCAAATAATCTCCCTAGCATAGGACCATATCCCTTGTCCTGATGCACAAGCATGAAATCAGCTGGGGTACCCCACGACGGCCCGAGTTAGTTGTGAGTATAACTGAGTAGGCCACCACAAATTGTGTCTATAAAATATCCATCAAGGTAGATAGTGGATGAAAAAGATTAATAAAGGAAATTTAAGGTAAAAATTTTAATTGGAAAAATTTCTTTATGTTCCTTTACGTCAATGCACCAATTAACCCATGTTTATTACTAAGAAATTTTATTTATCATGTCACCATTTTCATGTGTTCAATTGATTAGACATGATCAATTTTCTCAACATGTGGGAATATAACGAGTCATATATCACTAGGAATAAATTAAAAAGAATTACCAATATCCTCACCTAGAAGCCTCATCCAAGAGGAATGAATCCATTAGGGGAATGGAACTTCGTCCCCTTCCATAAAAGGTGCATTTAAGGGAGGATCTAGAACCTCAATCCAACTCATCCTGTGAACATAAAACCTCAATTCAATACCCTAGTCTACCAATACATGTTCACATGCTTATTATCATTCACCAAAAATCACCATATCACAAAAATTTATCTACCATCATTTAAAACATCATAGAAAATTAAATAAATGGGAAAATACCATTATTGCCCCAATCCATTAACACATTCATCATTTTAATTAATTAACCCTTTAGCCTCATTTTCCATTTTCCATGCCAATATCACTAAGTATATTCAAATATAAGATAGTAACCAAGAATTTCCCATCAGTACATTTAATAATATAAACGTATTTATCAAGGGCTCTACATTATTGTATAGTGAACTTATACAACTCTTCCAATTATATGTTTGAAAATATTGGTACACCCCACAGGTGGCCCTAATTTGGGCGATTCATACTCCTTTCATCCCATGGGAATAAAGAGGGGTTAATTTAACCATTTATACACCAATTACCCCATATAAAGTCAAAATCACAATGAAATCATCAAAAGAGGGCAAGAAAGGAAACCCTACATGCACAAATCTACTCAATACCCAAGGTATATAACTTTTTAGACCACCTAACTTGAATCTGTTAGTGAAAACACTCTCAACCAAATCCTTAGATCCCAATAAAACACCCCTTTTAATCCTCAACCCTGTTCTCAATGAAAAAGGGTGGTTTGAGAGCTTTGGATGGGGAGGGGAAATAAATAAGAACCCTAAACCCAAAAGAAAAACAAGAGGGAGATTAGCCTTACCCAGATATTCAATTCTCATCCAAAGAAACTCCAAACAGAAAATAATTGAAAGAGATTGATCCTTGGGAGCTCTTGGTACCTTTTTTTTGTTCTTAGGGATTCAAAGGAGGAGGGTACAAAAATCCCAAGTGGGTTATAAAATCTTGGAGTGAAATTTTGGTAATTTTTTAATGGTTTCAAGGCCGCATGGTTTACCTACACAGTTTTCAAAACCGTGCACAAACCATGCAGATGCTTCTATCCCGAAGAGATCCCTTGTGTGGTTCACCCCTTCAGATTTCCAAACTGTGCATAAACAGTGTAGAGGATACTTTCTAAAAATTTTCCTCTGGCAAGGTTTACCAGGGCTGCCAATACGGTTAGCACTAACAGTGGGTAGACCGTACAACTAGCCCAAAAATATAATTTCCCCCTTTTTCATGTCCCATCCCCTGGAACATCCCTAATCCTCCTTAATGACATTGGAAAGAACTTAATTGACCAAAATAAATTTCTTAATCTGAGACTTAAGTAAAACATACCATACTGAGAAATGAGAGATCTTACATACCGAGTCATGTTAAGTTAATTAGTATAATATATGTTTTTAAACCCATCATTAATACATTCCATGTTAAGAGTGAACGAATTTAATCTCTTTTTGAGGTGGAAGTCTACCTCACACAATAATGATGTTTTCGTATTCTAAAATATGGAAATAATGATGGTAGGTATGATAAAATAATTCCAGAATCGTAATAAAATATTAAATATAATATATTGAATATATAAACTATTAATCCATCATAATTCAAAACATTTGGATGTATTAATGGAAAAATGAACAACATCGGTTCACGAGGTTTTAGTCTGTCGTACAAAAGAATGATGATTTCAAAACCCCTTTGATGGATGTTTGTGTGGTTTTAGGTCATACCATTAGTAGAAAATAATATAAATATAATTAATAAACTATTTTTATAATATAATCATGGTATAATAATAATTCATTAAAGTTGAGTAAAATATAAAATAAAACCACACTTTGAAGAGAATTATCTCTTCTTCAGGTACCTAATTCAGTTATAAATAAAAGCCTTACTTTGGATAATTTCTATCCAAAATAGGTATTTTGGGATTATGGGATGTAATTTGGGAATTAATTTTGACAGGTATTCTCTAAATCAAAGAGTTTTTATTGTGTGAAGAATAGAGGAGATTTGGTGGACATTTATAAGTGAGGTTAGTGGAAAACATGTATATTTTTTAAAGGGAGAATTCCACCCAAGTTATTCATATATAATAGGGTAAAAATTAGTCCATTATAATAACATATATGTATAATGGTATATATATTTCTATTCAATGGTATTTATTGAAATTGATAGGTAAATTTTACCCTTATATTTTTAGTTTAGTGCCCATGTTAGAAAAATTTTACCATAACCATAGTAATTAATTTTCAATGCATACACAATTCATTTTATTAAAAAAATTGGAATTATTATAAAATATATATTATTCTGGATGAAAATATTTAATCAATTTTTTGAAATTCAATTCATATAATGGGAAAAATTTATTTAAAATTAATCTTATAAACCTAATGAGAAATCATGTTTTTAAAAAGAATTGATCAATCATTTATAAAGATTTTATTTCTTGTTTCAACATGAGAGAGATAAAAATTACCTAAATTGGAATAATATATGTTTAATTGAACTACATATACTTTAAAACCGATTTGAAAAATATTTTTCCTATATTAATAAATTAAATAAGAGATCATTTTCATATAAAAATATTTTTTTTCACTAGTAATTAAAAATGGATATTTTTAAAAAAATACTTATAATTCACCATAATAAAAATTTGAAATTATGAATTCAAAAATTAATTTTTTATCAAATTAATTTTCTAAATTTTTTTATATTTAATTTTTTTTATTTTTCATAAAAGTACTTAATAATATTTCCTTGTGAAAATAGTATTTTTGAAACATATACAGAATTTACTAAACATTATTTTTTTTATCAATATTTTTAATTTATATAAAAACATTATACAAAATATTTTAATATTATTTGTTACTAATATTATCTTTAATTTAAATGGATACTCAATAATGTACATGTTTAAATAAAAAAATTAATAATATCACATTGCTTTTCTAAAATTAATTGTTGTGTATAGCACAAGCTAATAAAGTGTTGCAAGTAGAATAATTATAACATATTTATGCTTGTAAAAAAAGTCATCAATGAAATTTAATTCAATCTAAAAAAATAAATTCTTAAAAACTCAGTTTGTTACGTAGTATCTCCTACTTAGATTATATATTTGGGAGAATGTCATCAACCTGATGAATAGGTGATTGTCGTGCTTCATCAAAATTTGATGAGTTATATTTTCAATTCATCATAAACACGAGGATGAGTAGTAGGGGTAAATATTCCTCCTATTATTGGGAATTCCCCATTTACTTGGTTATGTATCATTCACCATTAACATTCGACTGGAGATTGATCATTCATCCAGTTTTATTTTGGTGGTGATGTATCATTCACTTGATTATGATTTTTGATGATAACTCACACAACCTAACTATTATAATATGGGTTATATATTGTGCATCCTCAGGGTGTGTTGAGACCATAGTTATACCATCTCATTCATGTACTAGACAAAACTGGTATGGTTGCAATTGGTCTAGTAATTTAGTAACACATGGGGTGATATGAAGTTTTCTTATTTGATTTATCATCACATTAAATCAAGAATGTACATATATTTACAAGACTTATTAGGGGCACAATTTGTGGTGTACTACTAATTTTCATTCACACCCTTCTCAAAAATCACGGGCCTCGAAAATCATTCATATGTCACGATTTATTTAGGGAAAATTACCTATTACTTCATATAGGTGAGCTATTAGAGCTTAGATAGAGCTAAGATATGTCACCAATACAATGCTCAGAACCTGTTTTCTGGCTATCTCTAATTTTGATTATTGTTCGACCTTTTTTTAAATGATCTACCCATAGGGGATCTTATAATGGATTTTAGGAATTATTTCACATAAAAAATAGCTCATTTTGATATAGTTTTCGATCAATATTGAGTTTTAAATGGAATTTAGTTCTGATGTACATTTTTATTGTGTTGTTATAATGTGATGGATTATTCTTAATATTTTTTACTTTTTTATATATTTATATATTCCTCATGGGAAATTCTTTTCAACAATTTTTTTCACCCTTATTACTAGTAAACAACCTTTATTATATAGGGAGGAGTGCTTGAGTTATGAGGATCCTAGTTCGGTTATGTTATAGGTGAACAAGACCAGGTAATCAACAAAGTGGTATCACATCTAGTACCCAATTGACATTATAGTGAATTCATTGGTCCCTTATATGGGTGGAAGTACCTTAAGGGGATGGAACTAGTATTCTATAGTAGATGAGTATGGTAATGAAACACCTCATTAAAAGTTGTTTTGGATACCTATCCAATAATAATGACTTTTTAGGGGTAACATAAGAAAAAAATAACGGGGGAGGGGAAAAAAGTAGACAATATCATGATCATTGATGGACTAGGTTGTTTTAAATGGCATTAGAGACTAATTTTATTTTGTCTTACTATTTGTTTTATGATAGATGGAGAAAATATTCTAGTTATATATTAGTACATATTATATTCACAGGATTAACTAACCCACATATTATTGAAGTTCATATCAGTAGGTATGAGATTGATTTATTGTTTTTTAGGCATTATGGTTCGTGATTTGGACAATGTTATTTGTGATTTATTTTTTATGGGTTATTAATCTTGTATCATGATGGTAAGAGAGAATATGATCATATATAATTCTTAGAACACATGGATCACATGATATTATTTTGATTTATTTCTAATGATATTCATGATAGATATTCTGGTTATGATGTTATATTGGGTCATTAAAAGTGTCAACAATAACTTATACTGAGATTTCCTATCAAAACCTCTTGGAACTACACTACTTAATCAAACAAGTAATACTAAGTATTAAAATGTTATACAAATGTTTCTTATGATATAATCAATGATATTATACATAACCTATAGTTTTATTGGATAATTATGACTAAATCATGGATTTTGGAGACCATTGTATCATAGTGTGTTCATTTAGGGTAGATCATAATGTGACTATTATTGCTTATCCAAAAAGATTATATTATGACTAGTGATATAATTTTGATATAAATCATGCAATTAGAATTGTAGTAAAATTCCACCATGGTTTTTATATGATTACATTGTTGATTGTGAGGATGATCATCACTCACTATAGGTCTAGCCAATGATAGCTATTATGACTATTCCTATAAAATATGTATCCTTCTTTACATATTTGTTGTGATTTGATCATTCATTGGTTAGTGATGAAACTATAAGTATATAAAACATTAGGTATGGGCTGAGAAATTTTATTTTCTTATAATTTAATATCATTTTCTTGACATCTATTATTCAGGGTTTGAATCAGGCCTTCATTATGAAGTGAGAAAATTGAGGTTCAATAATCTAGTAAAAAGTATTCTTCTATGAAGAAGAAAACTAGGAAAATTTTTAATAGGAGTTAAATGTTTTAGGAGTCTTTCTATGGTGTATATATTAAAGATATCATGGTAATCATCTTTCACTTCCTCAAAGTGAGATATCCTTTATCGAGTGCTGCCATTGTATTCCAAATGGACATATTTGGTTTTATTATGAAATATGGATGAAATAATTCCTATCATATGTGGATAAAAAGAATATATAGAATTATTGGGTCATATCCTCTTATTTTAATGTTAGTCATAGATTTGGGTTGACTCAAGATTTTATAGCATCACCTAGAGTGCAGTAGTAGTTATGCAGTTTTGATGTTATGGTTGTTCAGATTGTGGTGGAGGTTGTGGAACACAAATTAATTAGTAGAAACTCAATTATTGAAATATACCTAAAGTGATCCAAATATTGTTATCTCAAGGATGATATTTTTTAGAATCCTGACCTATATGGAACTCACTAGTACTATGAGACTACTGGCCACATCACCTAAAGTGTGCCTCCCCGAACACCAGAGGCTACTGACTTGTAATGAGCGCCTTGGGTAAGTCTATGGGGGGGGGGTCTATGACCTCATTGATAAGAGTATACCACATTAATAGATATAATAAATAGAAGAAGAAATAATTGATAGTAGTGGAAATAGTTATAATTAAACATGATTGTTGAATACCAATAATAAGAGGAAGATGAATAATGAATATGTGGAATATGAATAGTAATGATAAATAAAAAAGTTGATGGAATTTCATGTTCTATAAAAAATTGAATATGTATAGGCATGAGATACAAGCATATAAAACATGAAAAAAATATAAAAATGTCCAAAAACTACTATGATTATCCTCTCATGCATATGCATGATTTTATTCTCCAAACTCTATCCAAGTGAAGAAAATAAAGTAATATAAGTTGGTTTCTTCCCCTTATTAGAACCTGGAATCATAATGTCTACATAGTTCCCAAAGGCACCTGATCAGGGTGTGAGATATAATCTCACTGGGCTATCACCAATGGAATTTAGACCATTCCATTTCATGTGACATAAAATAAACAATGTGCTATATTTGATTTCAATGTAATAATAAATAAATTCATTGGAATGGGTTCAACATGGAGGGCCATCCAAAAAACCTGATTTGACCTAAGCTAGTATGTCTAAACCAAGTAACCTAGAATGGTAAATTTATAAGGTTATGGTGTTAGTTAATGTATTATCCCAAATCTTGTTCATAGTCTTGGATTTAACGTTCACATAACATTAATACCATGGGATCAATTATCATTTTGAAAAATTTAATTCACCTAAATCATTAATTAACTACAAAAACCAATTTTTAAAAATATTATAGTTAGATAACATGAACTCATCCATGGTAATCTGAAAGGACTAGCTATTTATTGCTTTAGGTTCTCATCATATAACTTTTCCAAGGAGTCTATGCATAGTGAACCAATGAGGAAGTCCCAAATTTCCTTCCATGCTTTGTTGTGTAATGTCCTGTACTAGCCTTTGATTCTATCCATGGTCTCACACCTAGGGTCCTGAGTCTCTCTTAAGGCATGGTTCATCCAATCATTCCTTTGAGACCATATAAGGGGTCACACATATGGAACTTATGTCACTCATTTGGAGGTAAAAATATATAATGCTCAAAAATTCCATCTCCAGAATAGTTTATATCACCCCAAAATTTTTATGAAGCATTAAAATTATAAAAGAAGGGAATGGGGGTCAATCCAAGGGGTCTATATGTTAGAACAATTTGTTTCACCATCATTTCCAAGGTGATAGTAATTAACACATAATTAATTTATCAAATTTCTAGTTGGGTGGACCCATTTTATTTAATTCAAGCCATTTGGTTATATTAGGAATATTGTACAAGGCATGCCATTGATAAACTTCACTTAAAAGATATGAAATAAGGAATAGGAACATGGATAACTCAATTTTGTCCATATATCCATAAGTGGAATGGGGGGATGTCTAGTCCCTCAGTTCACCACCCTTATAAACTCAATACATATCTCAAGGTATATTAATACATATATAATATCCATTTGAGATTCTTGATAAGCCAAGAAAAAATAGACAACATAGAAACATAGGTATATCACACTCATTTAAATAAAAAAACTCAAGACAATCGACCATGTAGGTGATTTACTGCATGGTAGTATCATAACACACCATTGAAACCACCTAGAAAATTTTAATTAGTGTTTTGGAGGCATCACTACCATGTTTTGGCAAGAGAAAAAATGACACAAATTATGGAACAAAATGAAATGATGAGAAAGTATATAGACCACCTACCTTGTCCTTGTAGATTTTACCATTTCTAGAATAGATCTTTTATTCAAGATATGTTGGATGAAACCAATAAAACCACTAAATTCCCAAAAAATAGGGAAAATGATCTTTCACCTAAATAGAGAAATAGATGGGATGAAAAACATAAAATAGGTTAGATAAGATCAAATAGATTAACTCAAGTTCTCCAATGGATCTGAAAGTGAGAAAATCATAGATCTTTTGGAGAAGGCACAAAACTTATGAAGAAGGGATGAGAGGCTTCACACTTGGGAGGAGGGATCTCATCCACTGGATAAATAGCGAGGAATAAGAAGTGTTGGGTTAAAAAAATTAATATGGTCAAAATGGTTTTCACTTATATTTTTCTTTGACTAGGGATTGGCTGCATGGTTGGAAGAATTACAACAATCCATGCAACAATTACTGCTTCAAAGGGTGACATACCAAGGTTAGGGAAAAATTTTACTGAAGAGTATGACATTTTCACATTTATCCATATTTGTGAATAAAATATTAATATAACTTTAAAGTGGACTCTATGCTTGATGGCGTACCCAACACGCAACAACGAGTTTCTTGGGAATATTACATTGCACTCTAATAATAAAATAATATTATTTTAAATGGTAGTTAACACCTAGCTGTTGTGATGGCGGGAATGAATATAACTAACTAAAAAAATATTATATATGTTTGTAAAATATTTTTACTTTTTACAATAAATGTTAGAGGATTAAAAATGCGAATGAATCCAATTTTAAGCGTAAACATTATAATATTCTTTAAAAGGTCGATTAACCGCCTTTTGATGGCGAACCTCTTTTAAATCCATTTTTTGAAAATTTTATGTATTATATTTGACAAAATAAAATTCTTCTATAGAATCGGGACATCAAAATTTACTTTGTGTAATTGTTTGGTATTTTTCCGAAAAAGTTCAATTTTTAATGAATAGTAAAAAATGTTGTATTTTTATTCAAAGCCACTTTTTAATATAATTTATTTATATGATTAGATTATTTTTTGAATTGGTTTTAAAGTGAAATTAGAATATATTTTTACCATTTAATCAAATAGTGGTTGTTGGAATTAATTTCACTTTGAAATTTGACTTAAACTAGTGTCAATCTTTTGATATATATTGTTTCATAAAAACACGCTATTTGTTCTGACAGCGGGAATTAATTATTAAATTAATTAATGTAACTTATATGTTATGAATTTTTTAAAATAGATATCATTTTTGAATTCGGAATATCAAATATAGCTTAGGGTGAATTTTTTGTAATTTTTTGAAAAACTTCAATTTTTGATGAATAGTGAAACCACTAAGCGGTACTTATAAAAACTGATTTTCCGTTTAAATGAAATTTTGCCACCTTTGTGTTTTTAATTTCAAAAATCTGACATAAATGGTTTTAATTAAGAAATTAAATGTTGTTTAATGGGATTAAAATAATTTTTTGGTGAATAGTAACTTATTAAGTTTTAATCGCGATTAGAGGTAATTGGTGTAGTTTAAGGTAAAAATAATGTTTTAATAATATGAAATGACCTATAACCATGTCCTAACCTCATTGGATGAGTCATGTACGACAAATAAAATCCATGGGTCAACTTGGAAAACCCATGGAGCCACCTTGGTTGGAAAATGACATAAATACCTTTTTATTTAATGTTAAAATTAAAATGACACAAACATGAGTTGTTTTACTAAACCAATTTTTAAATGGGGTTATACAAGTCAGATTTTTGACTATAAATAGTCATTAGAAAGCTGAAAATATTTCCTACATCATAGTAGTTTTTTATAATTTTTAGACATTAAATAAATTAAATTATTTATGACATCATGATGATGTAGCGATGACCTCATTATTTAACGATTTAAATAAAATGGAATGATAATGTAAAATCTAAGACCTAAACATGTCCAAAACCTATTGGATGGGTGGATTTATAAACCTTATCACCTTATCCTCAAAACACATCAATGTGGGACCATTAAAATCCGAAACACATTCTAAAATAAAGTAACATTTCCTTACTTTCCAAGAGTGCCCCTCCTCTCCGATTATAAATGCCCCCCACCTATACCACCTTACCCACACTTCCAAAGCCTTTGGCTCGGCCAACCCCGGACCATTTTTTTCTCTCCACATCCCTATCTTACTCTTTGAATCCTCACTTTGGGAAGAAGTCTTCCCAAGGAAGCCTTTGAGCTCAAATCAAAAGGAGTTACCCGATTTAAAGGTAGTGTCTTCTCTTGTATTCCTATGTTTTATTTTGCCTCTCCAACCACATAAACTCATTTTATTCATTAATTTTGTAAACAATACATTATATTCAATATACTAGTATGTTTTTATAAGAATTATTTCAGATACACTTACACACACCTACATCTAATGGTTAAAGAACATACTATTTCTGTGGATGGCGAATTTCTGCCTCACGAAACGATGATTGTTCAACATTCTTCTAACACCTTAAATGGTGGCCATTAAGATGAAACTATATTTATATATGATATATAATATGTTTATGGTTTACTTAAGCTTATGTATTTTTCATTTATTGCATACCTTTATGGTTTCCATTATGGGTAAACGCGAAATCTTCATTTAAGGAAGTGCGGACTACCGCCCCCTCAAAGTGATTTGATTCGTTAATACCATATGTGGTATGTATAAAGGATATATTTAATGATATTATATATGATAACATACCTGAATTAAAATACTATTATGTATCATTATGTTTTAATTCCATTAAATATGAAATAGAAATGGAAGTAGCTTTCATGCGTACGTACGACTTACCGTCTCCATGAACAGTACATTTCATTTCTTATCTCAAAATGTTATGTACTATTATAAGTACATATATATAATGGATATATATTTAATATATTAAATCTAAATTATGGATATAATTCTGGAATTATAAAATATATATATATCTCATTTTGTTTTAATTCCATTAATATGACAAAGAATGAAAATAGCGTTCATGCGTACGTACAGCCTACCGTCTCCATGAACGATGCTTTTAATTTTTATCTCCAAATGTTATGGAATAGTATAAAATGAATATATACTCGATATATATGATATTTAAAACATCAATACTATTCTGGATATGATGTACCTATAATTACATGGAAAATTATTTTCCAACAAGTTCAATTTTTGACTCATGTACCAAACATCGACAAAAACGTCTGATATGAACTCATATTATTAACCAATTATTATAACATTAAAATATGTGATATGAAATGAATAATAATCTTTATAGGAGGTCCTTAATCAATTATAAATTGAACAAAGTTTATTATTCTAAAATATAAATAAACGAACAAGACAAGTTGGACTTGAGGTAAGGGATCCTACTCCTCTCTTGCTTTTTAAGTACACTCTTTTATGTAATTCCTTTTAAAGCTCATATTTCTTGTTATTGGGAAGTTATTTTATATTACTCTTACTATAATTTTTATGCTCATATGATGAGAGACCCTATTCTCTCTCATCAATCAATTTTGGAAGTTTTGAGTGGCACCGTTAGGCTGCCGAATTTTTGTAAGAGATCTAACCTCTCTCTCTCTTTTTAAGTACTCTTTTTTTATGTCACTTATTTTAAGCTCCTCTTTGTTATGTTGGGGGATATTATTTTATATTATTCTTTCTGTAAACTTTATTTTAATATGATGATAGACCCTATTTGATCTCATCAATCCATTTTTGGAAGTTTTAAGTGGCGCCGTTAGGCTGCCGAGTTTTCGTAAGAGATTTTTCATCTCACTTTTATTCCCGTGAGATTTATGCTACATTTTCCACAATTTCCTTTGAGTGGTGTATGTACTGCCCATTATTTTAATCATTGTGTAGTATACTTTCATTTATGAGTATTTACATCAATGTTGTATTTTCCTTCTTTCACGGGGTGCATGTCTCGAAAGAGACCCATATCGGTAAGGGAACATTTCACCCTCCTCTTTTTAAAAGACTTATTTTGTTATGTATTTTAATTCACATACTATTATATTGGGATATGTTATTATATATCCTTATTGATTTAAATTTTATGTCCAAGTTATGAGATACCCTTTTTTATCTCTCATCAACTCATTTTGATGTGACGCCATTAGGCTATCAAGGGAACTTCTTAACCCAATTTCGATTTCTTTGGGTTCAACATGTAGTTATTGAATATTTCATCATTTGAATATGTGAGAATGACCTTTGATTATTTTACACTTAATACCCAATTATATTGGGTGTATTTATATTTGTCGCACATAATTATGAGATTGATTTATCCTTAATTTAAGGATATCATCTTTATAATGGATTTCATCTCAATTTACATTTCCATTGAGACTTCATTGTTGTTATGCACCAATTGACTCTTATATGGTGTATATATTATCATTTGGAATATTATATCATGAATCCCTTTATTCTCATGATATTATAAAGTTTTTATTAAATGTTATTTCTCAATTATTGTATTCAAGTGTCTCTCATTTTGTTAAAAACCCTTTAACTAAAATATCATTTTAAATGATTTTATGATTTAATCTTATAAATATTTCTCATTAATATCCAGGTTTTCAAAATGTTTTTATGGATTTATTTATATGGATATTAATGGTTTAAAATGTTTAAAGCTTCAAAGTGGTATGGGACACTTTGATTCAAAAATCTCTTTATTAAATGTTTTAAATGGTTTTGAAAATGGTTTTTAGAATGGATTCATTATTTCAATATCTTAAAATGTTATATTGTTATTGCAATGTGGGAATGTTATCTTTCCTTTATGCTTAAGTTATGTTCTATGATTATGTTATGGTTCTTGGGCATTGTTATGAAGACGGGTGGTTCCGTGATAAACTAAGGGCGGGTGAGCCCGATATAGCTCTCTAATGCATTGGGTAACGCGAAGGAGTGAAACATTAAGGTTTCTCTGAAGATATTTAGGGAATATACTATGGTGGGTATTCCAAATGTAACCAAGAGGGTTACTCCCTACGTAAGAATGTTATGAATGCCTCAAGTTACCTTTTATGTCTTATGATTTTTATGACTTATTCATGATTTGATGAGGTATGTTAAAGTGCCTATGTTTTATGGGTAAAGTATGATTTCATTCTTATGTATATATGAACTCATGTTTCCTTTCCATATTTTTAAAACCCTTACTGAGATTTTTATGCTCATCCCATGTTTTTTGAAATTTTTTTCATAGGTCAAGGGAAAGGTACATTATATGATGATAGTGTCAAGGAAGTGTCAAGAAAGAATCCATGTGTTATTTTAAATATGTTTCCGTTGATGGGAAAAAAGAATACTATTTTATGTAACCACTTTGTTTAAATGTGGAATATAATGCATGTTTTATGATCTAATTCTCTAAAACTCTAAACCTGAAAAGATCCTCAATGTGAAATCTTGTAATAACTCAAGATTAAGTAAGGTTTAAGGCTGGGGCCTTATAGTTGGTATGAGAGGTCGGTTTAGATATCTTTAGAGGTTAGGTCATTCTTTAAGCATAAGTGACATTACCATAATGGTTAGGATTTTAGATAGAGTCCTAGTTTTAGATAAATTGAATGAGTAAGTATATCTTAGTTTTTATCTTCCTCATTAGTACATGATGGTTTTATTGATTTACTCACACTGACATTTCTGTTTTTAGTGAATGGATAGATCTAGCAGGCACCAAAGTGACAATAGGTTTGAAGGAAACTGTGGTGGTTCTCTGATTAAGAGAGTGGATGAAATGGGGTATTCAATGAGGAAACTCATGGTTGTTCTAAACCAACTATCAAGGAGTCATGATCATCCACTTGAACCTTGGTATGTTATGTAATGCATCATGTAGGAGATGACCAATCGATGTGGAAGTTGAGGTAATAATTATAAAGTTAACCATTAGGGTTTATTTGTAACATCCCAGGTAAATAAAGAATAAAGAATTTTCATATTTATTAATATTTACGAATTAAATATTAATTTAAATTAAAAGGGGTTTCTATGTTCGATAGCGTACTCGATACACAACGATTAGTTTCTTTGAAAACTTACGTTACACACTAGTAATATAATAATATTATTTTAAATGGTAGTTAACATGTAGCCGTTGTATTGGTAGGAATCGATAGAAATAACTAAAATATGATTATATATGTTTTTTAAATTTTTTTACATTTAACCAATAAAGGATAAAGGCTTAAAATATGGAAAGAATTCAATTTTAGGCATTTATACCCTAATTTTCACTAAAGGATCACTTATCACCTTTTGATGGAAAACCGTCATTAAATATAGTTTTGATCAATCTTATAAATTCTATTGGACCAAATATAACTCTTCTTTGAATTGGGACATCAAAATTCACTTTGTGTAAATTTTTGGTATCTTTCCGATAAAGTTCATTTTTTAATGAATAGTGTAAAATGTTGTATTTTAATTCAAAACCTCTTTTTAATCTAATTTATTTATATGATTAGATTATCATTTGAATTGGATTTAAAGTGAAATTAGAAAATATTTTTTACCATTAAATCCAATAGTGGTCATTGAAATTAATTTCACTTTGAAATCGGACTTAAACAAGTGTCAATCTTTTGATACTTATTGTTTCATAAAAACACGCTATTTGTCATGACAGTGGGAATTAATTATTTAATTAATTAATGTGACTTATATGTTTTGAATTTTGTAAAATAGACTTCATTTTTAAATTTGGAATATCAAATATAGCTTATGGTGAATTTTTGATATTTTTCTGAAAAACTTCAATTTTTGATGAATAGTGAAACCACTAAGTGGTACTTATAAAAAATGATTTTTCGTTTAAATGAAATTTTACCACTTTTGTGTTTTGGATTTCAAAAATACGACATACATGGTTGTCATTAAGAAGTAAAATGTGGTTCAATGAGATTAAAATAATTTTTTGGGGAATAGTAACTCTTAAGTTCTTAATCGCGATTAGAGGTAATTAGTGTAGTTTAAGGTAAAAATAATGTTTTAATAATATGAGATGAGCTTGAAACATGTCCTAAACTTATTGGATGTGTCATGGACGACCACGAATATCCATGGGTCAACTTGGGGACCCCATGGAGCCACTTTAGTTGGAAAATGACATTAATATCTTTTTATTTGATGTTAAAGTAAAAATGACACAGACATGAGATGTTTTACAAATTTTTTTTTAAATGCGGTTATACAAGTCAGATTTTTGACTATAAATATTCATTATAAATCTAAAAGATTTCTTACATCATGATATTTTTTTTATAATTTTTAGAAATTAAATATATTAAATTATTTATGACATCATGATGATGCAACGATTACCTCATTAATAATGGATTTAAATAAAATGGAATGATAATGTAAAATCTAAGACCTACACATGTCCAAAACCTATTAGATGAGTGGATTTCGAACTCTCATCACCTTATCCTAGAAATACATCAATGTGAGACCTTTAAAATCCGAAACGCTTTTGAAAATAAAGTAACATTTTGTAACTTTACAAGAGTGCCCCTCCTCTCCTCTTATAAAAGGCCCCCACCTCTACCACCTTACCCACACTCCCAAAGCCTTTGGCTCGGCCAAAACCTACCCATTTTGTCTCTCCAGTTCCCTCTCTTACTCCATGAAGCCTCACTTTGGCTAGAAGGCTTCCCAAGGAAGCCTTTGAGCTCAAACCAAAGGGAGTTACCTGATTTTAAGGTAATGTCTTCTTTTGAGTCCTTTTGTTTTATTTTGCTTCTCCAACCCCCTAAACTCTTTTTATTATTTTCTTTTGTAACAACTACATTATCCTAAATATACTAGGATGTTGTTATATGAAGTATTCTAGCTACACTTACACACACATAAATTTAATGGTTAAAGAACATACTGTTTCCGTGGATGGCGAATTTATGCCTCCCGAAACGATGATTGTTCAACATTCTTTTAACACCTCCAAAGGTGTCCATTAAGATGAAACTATATTTATATATGATATATAATATGTTTATGTTTTCCTTAAGCTTCTGTATTTTTCATTTTGGGCATACCTTTATGGTTTCCATTATGGGTAAACGCGATATCTTCATTTAAGGAAGTGCGGACTACTGCCCCCTCAAAGTGATTTGATTCGTTAATGCCATATGTGGGACGTATAAAGGATGGATTTAAAGTTATTATATATGATGTTATACTAGAATTATAATATACCTCTATATCATTATTATTTCTTTCTATTAAAGTATGAGATAAAAATGAAAGTAGCGCTCATGTGTGCGTACGACTTACCGTCTCCATGAACGGTGCATTTCATTTCTTATCCCCAAATGTAATGTACTATTATAAGTACATGTATATAATGGCTATATATGATGAATGATAAATCTAAATGATGAATATAATTCTGGAATTAAAATATACATACCTCTCATTTAGTTTTAATTCCATTAATATGACAAAGAAATGAAAGTAGTGTTCATGCGTACGTACAGTTTACCGTCTCCATGAACGGTGCATTTCATTTCTTACCTCTAAATGATTATGTAATATTATAAATACATGTATATGCTGGATATATATGATATATATGATATCCAAATCAGGAATGTCATTCTGGATATAAAGAACCTTTGACCACACGAACAACATGTAATTGTAAGAAGTCCACTTTTGAATTAAGAACCAAATGTCGACAAAACAAATATTATTAACTTAAATGGTTAAATAATGTTTATAACATGGAAATAAGTGATATAAAAGGAATAATGAACTTGAAAAAGGTTCTTAAGAAAAATTGAAATTAACTCAAGTTTATTATTCAGGACGTTAAAGAACGATCAAGTCAAGTCAGGCCCGAGTTAAGGGACTTCGTCTCAATCTCATTTCATTGAGGCATATTTAGTTTTATACACAACTTTCTTTTATACAGTGTATAAACCCCTTTTACTTTTACTTTTATACAAAATGAATCTTTTTCTACGAATCGTTTTACTAAACGACAAAAATGAATGTTTTTTTAACGTACGCGGTGACAACGACCTTTTCCGCCACCGTGAGTATTATTTGGTCTTTGGATTCCTCAACAAGCCGTAATGTTTTTAAAATAAAATAAATACCATATACTCTTTTATGTATTTTGGTATTGAAAATGGTTTTGATAAAGTATTCTATTATGTCAATGTATTTAAATGATATATTGTGATTGAAATGTGGAAATGTTATCATTTATTTATATTGGTTTTATGTTTTATGATTTTATATTGGTACTTGGACATTTGACGGGTGGTTACGTGATAAACCATATGAAGGGTGGTGCCGTGAATACCAGGATGGGTGGTTACATTATAACCTCCAATGCATTGGGTATGGAAGTCGGCCGTATGGCTATTGCATTATGTATGTATGGAATTTGGCCATATGGCTATTCCATTAAGTGATATGCGTGGAAGTCTACCGTATGGTTATTCCACTTAAGTATGTTTATGTCCCAAGTTACCTTTATATGTTATGTGTTCTTTATATGGGTTTTATGGTAATCCTTTGGTTACAAAAGGTTAAGTAATGATATTTTATTCAGTGAAGAGTTTTTACTGCTTCATGAAGGTGAGGGTATTACTTTGATAAAGTATACATGGTTTACGTGATGTTTGAAAAACTAACAGTTTTCGTTCTTTGTGTATCCTTTACTGAGCTTTTTATGCTCACCCCAGGTTTTTTTGAAATGTTTTTCACAGGACTTAATGTGGAATAGGGTCAAGGACGGGATCAAGGGAAAGTCATGCTATATAAAACATGGAACTAGACATGTCTCTTTTTAAGAATTTTTTTTTATTTTATGGAAACATAGTAGAAGTGTCTACTTTGTAATCTTTTGAGATGTAATAGTTGTGTCCTAATTCTCTAAAACTGTAAACCTGAAAATATCCTCAATGTGGATTATTCATTTAATTCAATATTAAGTAAGGTTTAAGGTTGGGGCCTTATAGTTGGTATTATAGGTCGGTTTAGACAACTTTAGGAGTTAGAAAATTGTTAAATTATAAGTTAATTTATGGTATGAATGAAATGATATAGCATTTAAAGATTACCATGTTGCTTCGCCTAAAATATTTCTATGTTCAAAATGGTTTTCCACAGATGAAACAAAGCAGCTATGTTGGGACGACATTAGGAGGAAGACAACCTTCCAAATCAGCAACCTGAGATGGTCAGAATCGGAACTGAACAGTTTGTTACAGTGATGGCACAGTTGACTCAGGCTATAAATGGTGGTGGTATCCATGCATGAGATCAGCCAGATCAACCGCAGAGGAACATGTTAGTGGTGGATAATTTCATGAGGCAACATCCCCCATCATTTAGAGGATCATCTGACCCTGTACAAGCTGAAGGGTGGATTAAAGTACTGGAGAAGATTTTTGATGTCATGGGGTGTTCAGAACATCAAAAGGTTAGTCTTTATGTTTACCGTTTTGAAGGTGAAGCTGATCAGTGGTGGTCGATGGTGAAAAATATCTGGGATAGTGATGAGATTGAGGATCTTCACTGGGATGAATTCAAAGGTATGTTTCTTGAGAATTATTTTCCTAAGGTGGTTCATCTTAGGATGGAAAAAAAGTTCCTAGAATTGAGGCAGGAGGATGATTCAGTTGCTTCTTATGAAGCAAAGTTCACTCGATTGGCAAGGTATGATCCAAACATCATATGAGATCTTGATAGTAAAATAAACCGTTTTTACTCAGGGTTAAAGCCAAAGTATCATAGGGATTTAGCCTCTCGTGAGTTCAAAATTTATGAAAAACTTGTTCGATGTGCGGAGAAGGTGGAAATGGAGTTTGCCGATGATCAGGTGTTCTATGACAAACAACAGAATAAGAGGTCTAGTTGGCATGCAAATGGGAAGAATTCATCAAAGAAGAAAGGAGGTAAGAAAACCAAATATCCATCCTGTGAGAAGTGTGGTAAAATGCATCCTGGAGAATGTTTATCCAAGTTTGGAAAGTGCTTTCGGTGTGGTAAGTCTGGTCATATTGCTCGTAACTGTAAGGAAGATGATCAAGCAGGCAATGAAAAGCCAGTGGTAAGATGTTTTAAGTGTAATGAAATGGGTCATTATGCAAACGAGTGTCCAATGAAGAACTCAACTGGGGGAATGCAGCCAGACTACAAGAAGAAAGGGGTGGTGAAATCCTTTGCAACAACTTCAGCAGATGTTGGGCCATTGAATGATGTGGTATCAGGTACACTGTTTTTTTGTTCAGATTATGCCAATGTGTTGTTTGATTCAGGGCCTACACACTCTTTCATTTCTGAGAAGTATTCTAGTAAATTGGAAATTCCATCTCAAGATATGAATCCTGAACTTATGGTAAAAACACCCGGAGGGAACGTTGAGACAAAAAGGAATTATAAGAACCTTAATATACTTGTATGTGGAAAGAATCTACCAGCAAACCTTATTGTTTTGACTCTAGTAGAGTTTGATGTTATTTTGGGCATGGATTGGCTTTCTGTTTATCATGTTAAGATTGACTGCAGAGCTAAAATGGTTTCTTTTCAGAAAGACATTTAGTTTGTGTACAAGAATGAACTCTTGATTTTGATAACATATTAGGAAGTTGAGAAACTAGTAAAAGATGAAAATGAATGTTACCTTGCACATATTGTTGAAAATAAAGGAACTATTCAGATTAATGATGTGCCAGTGGTAAATGAGTATCTTGATGTTTTTCCTGATGAGTTTCCTGGTGTTATTCATGATCGGGAAGTTGAATTTACTGTTGACTTAGTTCCTGATTCTAAGCCAATTTCAAAACCCCCTTATCGAATGGCTCAAGTTGAACTTTTAAAGTTAAAGAAGCAATTACAGGAGTTATTAGATAAAGGTTTCATTCGACCTAGCACTTCACCATGGGGTGCTCCTGTCTTATTTTTTAAAAATAAAGATGGATCAATGAGACTTTTCATTGATTACAGAGCCTTGAATAATATTACTGTTAAGTACAAGTATCCTTTGCCTCATATCGATGATTTGTTTGATCTGCTCCAGGGAGCTCAGTATTTTTCGAAGATTGACTTGAGGTCGGGGTACCATCAGTTGAAAGTAAAAGAAGCAGATGTTCTGAAGACTGCGTTCCGTACTAGATATGGCCATTATGAATTTGTAGTTATGCCTTTTGGGGTAACCAATGCACCTACTATATTCGTGGACCTTATGAATAGAATTTTCCATGAGTTCTTGGATAAGTTTGTGGTTGTTTTCATTGATGATATTTTGGTGTTTTCTAAAAGTAAATAGGAGCATGAAAGTCATTTAAGGGTTATCTTCCAAACCTTAAAAGAAAAGAAACGATATGGAAAATTTAGCAAGTGTGAGTTTTGGTTACAACAAATTTCGTTCCTGGGTCACATTGTTTCAAAAGATGGCATAACTGTTGATCCTGCTAAAAAAAAGTTGTTCAAGAATGGCCAAGACCTACAAATGTAACCGAGATCCGTAGTTTTCTTGGTTTGGTAGGTTACTACCAAAGGTTTGTTGAAATCTTTTCACGGTTATCTAGTCCAATGACTAAGCTAACTCGTAAGGGTGTTAAGTTCATCTAGACAAAAGAATGTGATGATTTTTTTCAGGAGTTGAAGAGAAGATTGGTGAATGCTCTAGTTTTGGAACTTCCTTCCAGGAATGGTGAGTTTGTTATATACAGTGATGCTTTGTTGAAGGTACTTGGTTGTGTCCTTATGCAGAATGATCAGGTAATTGCTTATGATTCACATCAGTTGAAAACTCATGAGGTAAATTACCCTACACATGATTTGGAATTAACTGCTATTGTTTTTGCTTTAAAAATTTGGAGGCATCATTTGTATGGAGTAAAGTGTGAAATATATACTGATCACAAAAGTTTAAAGTATATATTAACTCAGAAATAATTGAACATGAGATAGAGGAGATGGCTGGAATTAATCAAGGATTATGATTGTACAATTCACTACCATCCAGGAAAAGCAAATAATGTGGATGATGCTTTGAGTCGAAAAAGTAATGCTTTATTAACCATTCTACGTTTGGAACGAGATCCTTTGGTTTTTGATTTGATGAAATTTGGCATAGAATTTGTTGGTGCAGGATGTCCTTCTGTTTTGTTTCAGGTATTAGTGAGATCTTCTCTATCAGATAGAATTAAGCAAGCACAGAGGGAAGATAATGAGTTGCAGAAAAAGGTAGATCTGGTTCAAAAGGGTAAGTTGCCTGAATTCAACATTGATAATGATTGTGTTTTGAGGTTTGGGAAGAGATTATGTGTGCCTTGTAAATCACAGTTGAATAATGAGTTGTTATGTGAGGCTCATAGTTCCCTGTTTTTAGTTCATCCTGGAAGTAATAAGATGTAAAGAGATCTGCGGGAGTATTACTGGTGGGATGGAATGAAAAGAGATATTGCTGATTTTAATGTGAAGTGTTTGACTTGTCAGCAGGTAAAAGCAGAGCGGCAGTTACCGAAAGGGATGCTTCAGCCTCTACCAGTGCCAGAGTAGAAATGAGAGAATATATCCATGGACTTTGTTGTGGGATTACCGAAGACATCTCAAGGTAATAATGCAATTTGGGTTATTGTTGATCGCTTGACTAAATCTGCTCATTTCCTTCCTATACGAGATAATTTTTCCCTAGATCAACATTCCCGTTTGTTTCTTAAGGAGATAGTCAGGTTACATGGATTTCCTCTCTCCATTGTATCTGACCGTGATCCTAGGTTTACTTCTAACTTTTGGAAAGGCCTTCAGAAGTCGTTGGGTACTGAATTAAATTTTAGTACAGCTTTTCATCCTCAATCAGATGGGCAGTCAGAATGAACAATTCAGACCTGGGAGGATATTCTACGAGCTTGTTCGATGGATTATCAGGGAAGTTGGGACCAACATCTTTCTTTGGATGAGTTTTCATATAATAACAGTTTTCATTACAGTATACAGATGGCACCATTTGAGGCATTATATGGGAAGCGGTGTCGAACTCCAGCATTTTGGGATGAAGTGGGTGAAAGGAAGCTGATGGGACCCGAATTGATAGAAGAGATGGCAGAAAAGGTTCAGTTGATTCAGAAATAGATGAGAATATATCAGAGCAGGTAGAAGAGTTATGCGTATAACCAGAGGAAGGATCTATCTTTCAAGGTAGGTGATCATGTTTTTCTCAAGGTTTCTCCATGGAAAAGTGTGATGCGATTTGGTAAGAAAGAAAAGCTGAGTCCAAGGTTCATTGGACCATATGAAATTATGGAGAGAGTTGGATCAGTTGCATACAGAGTGGCATTACCTCCGAGTTTATCTCAGGTACATAATGTTTTTCATGTTTTTATGTTGAGGAAGTATATGCCAGATCCATCTCATGTTTTGAGTCCAGAGGTAGTTCAGCTGGAGGAGAACCTATATTATTAAGAACAACCAGTCCAGATTGTTGATTGAAGAGAGAAAGTGCTGTGAAATAAGGTAATCCACCAGGTAAAGGTTTTGTGGAAAAACCATATGGTTGAAGAGGCAATGTGGGAATCTGAAAATGCTATGAGGGATAAATACCCCCACTTATTTTGATAAGTGAATAAAATTGTGAGGACGCAATTCCCAAAAGGGGGGAAGGATGTAACATCCCAGGTAAATAAAGAATAAAGAATTTTCATATTTATTAATATTTACGAATTAAATATTAATTTTAATTAAAAGGGGTTTCTATGTTCGATAGCGTACTCGATACGCAACGATGAGTTTCTTTGAAAACTTACGTTACACACTAGTAATATAATAATATTATTTTAAATGGTAGTTAACATGTAGCCGTTGTATTGGTGGGAATAGATAGAAATAACTAAAATATGATTATATATGTTTTTTTAGATGTTTTTACATTTAACAAATAAAAGATAAAGGCTTAAAATACGGAAAGAATTCAATTTTAGGCATTTATACCCTAATTTTCACTAAAGGTTCACTTATCAACTTTTGATGGAGAACTGTCATTAAATATAGTTTTGATCAATATTATAAATTATATTGGACCAAATATAACTCTTCTATAGAATCGGGACATCAAAATTCACTTTGTGTAAATTTTTTGTATCTTTCCGATAAAGTTCATTTTTTAATGAATAGTGTAAAATGTTGTATTTTAATTCAAAACCTCTTTTTAATATAATGTATTTATAGGATTATATTATCATTTGAATTGGTTTTAAAGTGAAATTAGAAAATATTTTTACCATTAAATCCATTAGTGGTCGTTGGAATTAATTTCACTTTGAAATCAGACTTAAACTAGTGTCAATCTTTTGATACTTATTGTTTCATAAAAACACGCTATTTGTCATGACATCGGGAATTAATTATTAAATTAATTAATGTGACTTATATGTTTTGAATTTTGAAAAATAGACTTCATTTTTGAATTCGGAATATCAAATATAGCTTAGGGTAAATTTTTGGTATTTTTCTGAAAAACTTTAATTTTTGATGAATAATGAAACCACTAAGTGGTACTTATAAAAACTGATTTTTCATTTAAATGAAATTTTTCCACTTCTGTGTTTTGAATTTCAAAAATCCGACATACATGGTTGTCATTAAGAAGTAAAATGTGGTTCAATGAGATTAAAATAATTTTTTGGTGAATAGTAACTCTTAAGTTCTTAAACGCGATTAGAGGTAATTAGTGTAGTTTAAGGTAAAAATAATGTTTTAATAATATGATATGAGCTTGACACATGTCCTAACATTATTGGATGTGTCATGGACGACCAAGATAAGCCATGGGTAAACTTGGGGACCCCATGGAGCCACTTTAGTTGGAAAATGACATTAATATCTTTTTATTTAATGTTAAAGTAAAAATGACAAAAACATGAAATGTTTTACTATATCAATTTTTACATGGGGTTATACAAGTCAGATATTTGACTATAAATATTCATTAGAAATATAAAACGATTTCCTACATCATGATATTTTTTTGATAATTTTTAGAAATTAAATATATTAAATTATTTATGACATCATGATGATGCAACAATTACCTCATTAATAATGGATTTAAATAAAATGGAAAGATAATGTAAAATCTAAGACCGACACATGTCCAAAACCTATTGTATGAGTTCATTTAGAACCCTCATCACCTTATACTAGAAATAAATCAATTTGGGACCTTTAAATCTGGGAATCTTTTGAAAAAAAGTAACATTTTGTAACTTTACAAAAGTGCCCCTCCTCTCCTCTTATAAAAGGCCCCCACCTCTACCACCTTACCCACACTCCCATAGCCTTTGGCTCGGAGAACCCCTGACCATTTTGTCTCTAAAATTCCCTCTATTACTCCTTGAAGCCTCATTTTTGGCATAAGTCTTCCCAAGGAAGCCTTTGAGCTCAAACCAAAGGGAGTTCCCCGATTTTAAGGTAATGTCTTCTTTTGAGTCCTTTTGTTTTATTTTGATTCTCCAACCCCCTAAACTATTTTTATTCTTTTATTTTGTAATAAATACAGTATCCTAAATATACTAGGATGTTTTTATAAGAAGTATTCGAGCTACACATACACACACCTACATATAATGGTTAAAGAACATACTGTTTCCGTGGATGGCGAATTTCTGCCTCCCGAAATGATGATTGTTCAACATTCTTTTAACACCTTCAAAGGTGGCCATTAAGATGACAATATATTTATATATGATATATAATATGTTTATTTTTTCCTTAATCTTATATATTTTTCATTTTGGTCATACCTTTATGGTTTCCATTATGGGTAAACGCGATATCTTTATTTAAGGAAGTGCGGACTACCGCCCCCTCAAAGTGATTTGATTCGTTAATGCCATATGTCGGACGTATAAAGGATGGATTTAAAGTTATTATATATGATGTTATACTGGAATTATAATATAACTCTATATCATTATTATTTCTTTCCATTAAAGTATGAGATAGAAATGAATGTAGCGTTCATGCGTACGTACGACTTACCCTCTCCATGAACGGTGCATTTTATTTCTTATCCCCAAATGTAATGTACTATTATAAGTACATGTATATAATGGATATATATGACGAATGATACATCTAAATGATGAATATAATTCTGGAATTAAAATATACATACCTCTCATTTAGTTTTAATTCCATTAATATGACAACGAAATGAAAGTAGCATTCATGCGTACGTACGGCTTACCGTCTCCATGAACGGTGCATTTCATTTCTTACCTCTAAATGATTATGTAATATTATAAATACATGTATATGCTGGATATATATGATATATATGATATCCAAATTAGTAATTTCAATCTATATATAAAGAACCTTTGACCACACGAACAACATGTAATTGTAACAAGTCCACTTTCGAATTAAGAACCAAATATCGACAAAAAAAACATTATTAACTTAAATGGTTACATAATGATTATAACATGGAAATAAGTGATATAATAGGAATAATGAACTTGAAAAAGGTTCTCAAGAATATATAAATTAAATCAAGTTTATTATTCAGGATTTTAAAGAACGATCAAGTCAAGTCGGACCCAAGGTAAGGGACTTCGTCTCAATATCCTTTCATTGAGGCATATTTCGTTTTATACACAAGTTTCTTTTATACGGTGTATAAACCCCTTTGACTTTTAATTTTCTACAAAAGGAATATTTTTCTACGAAGCATTTTACTAAACGACAAAATGGAATGTTTTTTTAACGTACGCGGTTACAACGACCTTTTCCACCGCCACGAGTATTATTTGGTCTTTGGCTTCCTCAACAAGCCGTAATGTTTTTAAAATAAAATAAATACCATATACGCTTTTATGTATTTTGGTATTGAAAATGGTTTTGATAAAGTATTCTATTATGTAAATATATTTAAATGATGTATTGTGATTGAAATGTGGAAATTTTATCATTCCTTTATATTGGTTTTATGTTTTATGATTTTATATTTGTACTTGGACATTTGACGGGTGGTTACGTGATAAACCATATGACGGGTGGTGCCGTGAATACCAGGATGGGTGGTTACGTTATAACCTCCAATGCATTGGGTACGGAAGTCGGCTGTATGGCTATTACATTAAGTATGTATGGAAGTTGGCCGTATGGCTATTCCATTAAGTGATATGTGTGGAAGTCGACCGTATGGTTATTCCACTTAAGTATGTTTATGTCCCAAGTTACCTTTATATGTTATGTGTTCTTTATATGGGTTTTATGGTAATCCTTTGGTTACAAAAGGGTAAGTAATGATATTTTATTTAGTGAAGAGTTTTTACTGCTTCATGAAGGTGAGGGTATTACTTTGATAAAGTATACATGGTTTACGTGATGTTTGAAAAACTAACAATTTTCATTATTTGTGTATCCCTTACTGAGCTTTTTATGCTCACCCCATGTTTTTTTGAAATGTTTTTCACAGGACATAATATAGAATAGGGTCAAGGATGGGATCAAGGGAAAGTCATGCTATATAAAACATGGAACTAGACATGTCTCTTTTTAAGAGTTTTTTTATTTTATGGAAACATAGTAGAAGTGTATACTTTGTAATCTTTTGAGATGTAATAGTTATGTCCTATTTCTCTAAAACTATAAAACTGAGAAGATACTCAATGTGAATTATTCATTTAATTTAATATTATGTAAGGTTTAAGGTCGGGGCATTATATTATTTGATCCTTACTTTTTAGGTAATTATGGGTTACTCTATGATATGATGGAAAATGAAGGGCATGAGATAAACTGGAGGTTAAAATATGTTATGATTATTTTTGAAGATTTTATCTCGTTTTGGGGAATGTTTTAAGAGTTATATAGTTTTGGAAAAAGTACAACACACAGACCGTGTGACAACCCGTGGCGTCGGACAAAGCTACAGGAATCGAAGCCACAACCAAAGTGCGACTGGTATTTATCGCCTACCACTGGATTACATGAAGTCCCTGGTTAGTATGACTTATTATTTTTAGTTAGGTGACTTTATGAATTAAGAGTAAGTTGATTTTGTGTTATTTATTAAAATGATTGATCTATCATGGAGGATATGTGATTAGGTTAATTACTTTTCAATACGAGACTTTAGGAGCAACTGATGTTGTTTGGAGATAAATGTTACGATTTAACATGGAAGACTATGTGACTAGATCATTCAAATATTTGGGTTTCAATCTTAGTTTGGTTTACTTTGAAGAATTATATGGACAAATTGTTTATCGAATGGTACTCGTTGAACTCTGGGTTTTGTTGGACAAATTTTGGAGATTAAGAATAGATTTTCTTTTTATAAAGGGTTATCCTTTTCCGGATTATCCGATATTGTACTAACCTTTTTGGTTTTGGTTTTGGTTAGAGTCTAAAGACATGGGAAGTATATAGTTTTCTTTTGTGGATTAGGTGATTCTCTAGAAATTGATTATAGTACTCTTAATGCGAACAAGTCTTCCTAAATACTCGTCTTTTGGAGAAAATGTGAGTTTGATTAAGGAATCTAGTAAAAGTTGAAAGTCTACATGACAAAGTAAGTATGATTCATTATGATTTATTTAAGTTCAAAAATAAATTCCTCAATAAAAAGTAACTTAAAACAAAAATGTTTTCTGTTAACTTTTCCTACTAGGGAATCGAATACCGTTTAACCCATCACAAGTTTGTGATTTTCTTATGGTTAACTTTCTCCTAGACATATTTACTATCACTCTCCATCAGAACATGACCCTTTGTTTTTCCTCCATGTCCATATTTTCATACTTGGAATCCTAGTATGGGTTAACTCGGGTGACCTTTGTACCTATCTTTCTTTATTTTAAAGTGATTGTTTTACTGGATATTGTTCCGATGTGGGTTTTTTAATGAAGTTTCCAAGACCATTTTTAAAATTACGAGGATGCAATTCCCAAAATGGGGGAAGGATGTAACACCCCAGGTAAATATAGGGTATGAAATTTTCACATTTATCCATATTTGTGAATAAAATTTTAATATAACTTTAAAGGGGATGCTATGCTCGATGATGTACCCAATATGCAACAACGAGTTTCTTGGGAATATTACGTTGCACTCTAATAATAAAATAATATTATCTTAAATGGTAGTTAACGCCTTGCTGTTGTGATGGCGGGAATGAATAGAACTAACTATAAAAAGATTATATATGTTTTTCAAATATTTTTACTATTTACAATAAATGTTAGATGGTTAAAATGCGAATGAATCCAATTTTAAGCGTAAACATTATAATATTTTTTAAAAGGTCGATTGATTGCCTTTTGATGGAAAACCTCTTTTAAATCCATTTTTTGACAATTTTATGTGTTATATTTGACAAAATAAAATTCTTCTATAGAATCGGGACATCAAAATTTACTTTGTGTAAATTTTTGGTATTTTTCCAGAAAAGTTCAATTTTTTAATGAATAGTAAAAATGTTGTATTTTTATTCAAAACCTCATTTTAATCTAATTTATTTATATGATTAGATTATTTTTTGAATTGTTTTTAAAGTTAAATTCAAATATATGTTTACCATTTAATCAAATATTGGTCATTGTAATTAATTTCACTTTGAAATTTGACTTAAACTAGTGTCAATCTTTTGATATATATTGTTTCATAAAAACACACTATTTGTTCTGACAGTAGGAATTAATTATTAAATTAATTAATGTAAATGATATGTTATGAATTTTGTATAATAGACATCATTTTTGAATTCGAAATATCAAATATAGCTTAGGGTGAATTTTTGGTAATTTTCGGAAAAACTTCAATTTTTGATGAATAGTGAAACCACTTAGTGGTACTTATAAAAACTAATTTTCTGTTTAAATGAAATTTTGCCACCTTTGTGTTTTGAATTTCAAAAATCCGACATACATGGTTGTCATTAAGAAGTAAAATGTGGTTCAATGGGATTAAAATAATTTTTTGGTGAATAGTAACTTATTAAGTTTTAATCGCGATTTGAGGTAATTAGTGTAGTTTAAGGTAAAAATAATGTTTTAATAATATTAAATGACCTAGACACAGGTCTTACCCGAATTGGATGAGTTATGTCCGACTCAGAAAATCCATGGGTCAACTTGGGGACACCAAGGAGCCACTTTGGTTGGAAAATGACATAAATACCTTGTTATTTAATGTTAAAATTAAAATGACACAAACATGAGTTGTTTTACTAAAACAATTTTTAAATGGGGTTATACAAGTCAGATTTTTGACTATAAGTAGTAATTGGAAAGCTCAAAATATTTCCTACATCATAGTAGTTTTTTTATAATTTTTAGACATTAAATAAATTAAATTATGTATGACATCATGATGATGCAGCGATGACCTCATTATTTAACGATTTAGATAAAATGGAAAGATAATGTAAAATATAAGACCTAAACATGTCCAAAACCTATTGGATGGGTGGATTTAGAACCATTATCAACCTATCCCAAAACAAATCAATGTGGGACCATTAAAATCCAAAACTCATTCTAAATCAAAGTAACATTTCCTTACTTTCCAAGAGTGCCCCTCCTCTCCTCTTATAAAAGGCCCCCACCTCTACCACCTTACCCACACTTCCAACGCCTTTGGATCGGCTAACCCCTACCTATTTTATCTCTAAAAATCCTTATATTACTCCTTTAAGCCTCAATTTGGGCATAATTCTTCCCAAGTAAGCCTTTGAGCTCAAATCAAAAGGAGTTACCCGATTTAAAGGTAGTGTCTTCTCTTGTATTCTTATGTTTTGTTTTGCCTCTTCAACCACCTAAAATCTTTTTATTCATTTATTTTGTAAAAAATACAGAATCTTAAATATACTAGGATGTTTTTATAATAAGTATTCTAGCTACACTTACACACACTTACATCTAATGGTTAAATAACATACTGTTTCTGTGGATGGCGAATTTCTGCCTCATGAAACGATGATTGTTCAACATTCTTCTAACACATTCAATGGTGGCCATTAAGATGAAACTATATTTATATATGATATATAATATGTTTATGTTTTACTTAAGCTTCTGTATTTCTCATTTATGGCATACCTTTATGGTATCCATTATGGGTAAACGCGATATCTTCATTTAAGGAAGTGTGGACTACCGCCCCCTCAAAGTGATTTGATTCGTTAATACCATATGTGGTATGTATAAAGGATATATTTAATGATATTATATATGATACCATACTGGAATTAAAATAATATTATGTATCATTATGTTTTAATTCCATTAAATATTAAATAGAAATGGAAGTAGCGTTCATGCGTACGTACGACTTACCATCTCCATGAACGGTACATTTCATTTCTTATCTCAAAATGTTATGTACTATTATAAGTAAATATATATAATGGATATATATGTAATATATTACATCTAAATTATGTATATCATTCTAGAATTATAACATATATATTTCCCTCATTTTGTTTTAATTCCATTAATATGACAAAAAATGAAAGTAGCGTTCATGCGTACGTACGGCCTACCGTCTCCATGAACGGTGCTTTTAATTTTTCTCTCCAATTGCTATGGAATAGTATAAAATGAATATATACTGGATATATATGATATTTACAACATCAATACTATTCTGGATATGATGTACCTATAACTACATGGAAAATTATTTTCCAACAAGTTCAATTTTTGACTCATGTACCAAACATCGACAAAAACGTCTGATATGAACTCATTTTATTAACCAGTTATTATAACATTAAAATATGTGATATTAACTGAATAATAATATTTATATGAGGTACTTAAGCAATTATAAATTGACCAAAGTTTATTATTCAGGAATATAAAGAAACGAACAAGACAAGTTGGACTTGCGGTAAGGGATCCTACTCCTCTCTTTCTTTTTAAGTACACTCTTTTATGTCATTACTTTTAAAGCTCATATTTCTTGTTATTGGGATGTTATTTTATATTAATCTTACTATAATTTTTATTTTCATATGATGAGAGACCCTTTATCTCTCATCAATCCTTTTTGGATGTTTTGAGTGGCACCGTTAGGCTGCCGAATTTTCGTAAGAGATCTATCATCTCTCTTTCTTTTTAAGTACTCTCCTTTATATCACTTCTTTTAAGCTCCTCTTTGTTTTGTTGGGGGATATTATTTTATATTCCTCTTTCTGTAAACATTATGTTAATATGATTAGAGACCCTATTTTATCTCATCAATCCATTTTTGGAAGTTTTAAGTGGCGCCGTTAGGCTGCCGAGTTTTCGTAAGGGATTTTTCATCTCACTTTTATTCCCGTGAGATTTATGCTACATTTGCCACAATTTCCTTTGAGTGGTGTATGTACTGCCCATTATTTTACTCATTGTGTAATATAATTTCATTTATGAGTATTTACATCAATCTTGTATTTTCCTTCTTTCACGGGGTGCATGTCTCGAAAGATACCCATGTCGGTAAGGGAACCTTTCACCCTCCTCTTTTTAAAAGAATTATTTTGTTATGTATTCTAATTCACATACTATTATGTTGGGATATGATCTTATATATCCTTATTGATTTAAATTTTATATCCAAGTGATGAGATACCCTTTTTTATCTCTCATCAACTCATTTTGATGTGACGCCGTTAGGCTGTCAAAGGAACTTCTTAACCCAATTTCGATTTCTTTGGGTTCAACATGTAGTTATTGAATATGTCATCATTTGAATATGTTTGAATGACATTTGATTATTTTACACTTAATATCCACTTATATTGGGTGTATTTATATTTGTCTCACATAATTATGAGATTGATATATCCTTAATTTAAGGATATCATCTTTATAATGGATTTCATCTCAATTTACATTTCCATTGAGACTTCATTGTTGTTATGCACCAATTCACTCTTATATAGTGTATATACTATCATTTGGAATATTATATCATGAATCCCTTTATTCTAATGATATTATAAAGTTTTTATAAAATGTTATTTTTCAATTATTGTATTAAAGTGTCTCTTATTTTTTTAAAAACCCTTTAACTAAAATATCGTTTCAAATGTTTTAATGATTTAATCTTATAAATATTTCTCATTAATATCCATGTTTTGAAAATGGTTTTAAGGATTTATTTATATGGATATTAATGGTTTAAAATGTTAAAATCTTCAAAGTGGTATGGAACACTTTTATTCAAAAATCTCTTTATTAAATGTTTTAAATGGTTTTGAAAATGGTTTTTAGAATGGATTCATTATTTCAATATCATAAAATGTTATATTGTTATTGCAATGTGGGAATGTTATCTTTCCTTTATGCTTAAGTTATGTGCTATGATTATGTTATGGTTCTTGGGCATTGTTATGAAGACGGGTGGTTCCGTGATAAACTAAGGGCGGGTGAGCCCGATATAGCTCTCCAATGAATTGGGTAACGCGAAGGAGTGAAACATTAAGGTTTCTCCAAAGATATTTAGGGAATATACTGTGGTGGGTATTCCTAACGTAACCAAGAGGGTTACTCCCTACGTAAGAATGTTATGAATACCTCAAGTTACCTTTTATGTCTTATGATTTCTATGACTTATTCATGATTTGATGAGGTATGTTAAAGTGCCTATGTTTTATGGGTAAAGTATGATTTCATTCTTATGTATATATGACCTCATGTTTCCTTTCCATATTTTTAAAACCCTTACTGAGCTTTTTATGCTCATCCCATGTTTTTTGAAATGTTTTTCACAGGTCAAGGGAAAGGTACATTATATGATTATAGTGTCACGGAAGTTTCAAGAAAGAATCCATGTTTTATTTTAAATATGTTTCCGTTGATGGGAAAAATGAATACTATTTTATGTAACCACTTTGATTAAATGTGGAATATAATGCATGTTTTATGATCTAATTCTCTAAAACTCTAAACCTGAAAAGATCCTCAATGTGCAATCTTGTAATAACTCAAGATTAAGTAATGTTTAAGGCTAGGGCCTTATAATTTCATACCATTAATATCCTACCATGATGAAAAGTAGTTTATTATAAATGGCATTGAAATATACCTAGCACATGTCTTTGAAAAGAATTAAACTGTTTAGATTAATGAAGTTCTCATAGTTAATTAACAGATGGATTTTTTTCCTGATGATATTCCTAGTCACATTACTAATAGGTAGGTGGAGTTTACTTTTGAATTATTTCAGGACTCTAATTAGTTTAAATTGCCCTTTATTGAATGGATCTACTAAAACTTCTAGAATTGAAAAGGAAGTTGTATGGGTTTCCTGATAAATATGTATTTGACCGAGAACTTTACCATGTGGCTCTCCTCTTATATTTGTTAAAAATAAGGATGGTTATATGAGGCTTTAAATTTACTATAGTGGTTTTAATAACATCACAGTTAAGAATATATATCCTTTTCCCCACATTTATGACTTTTTGGATCAACTCTAGGGATAAAGTTACTTATACAAGATTAAAATTGAGATCTAGGTACCATCATATTATGGTAAAGGATAATGAAATTATAAAAAAACATTTCATAATACATATAGGGATTATGAGTATATAGTTATCCCCATTTGTCTAAAATATTTCCCTGATGTGTTTATAGATCATATGAATATAGTCTTCTATGAATATTTGGAAATGTTTTTGGCTGTTTTTATTGTAGATATTTTCAATTATTAAAAAATTTATGACCATCATGAAAAAATTGAATGGTAGTTCTAAAAACGGTTAATGAAAAGTAGTTAAACATAAAAATTAAAAAATGTGATTTTTAGTTAAAATTGATATCTTTCCATGTTAACATTGTAAATTAAATGTCATAATAGTTGATCTTGAAAAACATTAGCTGGTAAAGAATGGATGAGAACTATAAATGTTTCTTAGATTAAAATTTTGTTAGATTAAAAAACTTTATTAATAGTTTTCCGAGAACAATGCATGGTTATCTATGCCACTAAATACGTTAACTCAATATGGAGTTAAATTTATCTGATAAAATTAATGTGATAATTTCTTAAGGATATAAAAATAAGATTGGTGAAAGATGCATTTTTAACTTTCTATCAAGAAATAGTGATATTGTCATCAGTTGGGAGTCTTGATTAAACAGACTTGGTTTCATTATGACAGAGAATGGTCATGTAATTTCATATGATTCAAGGAAGGTAAAACCTCAAGAGTTAAATTATTCTACACTTGATTTGGAGTTTTCAATTGTGGATTTTTATAAGAAAATTTGGATGCATGATTTATTTGGAGCCTAGTGTAAACTATATAATCATTATAGAATTTTAATTTATATATTTACTCAAAAAGTGTTGAACAAGAGGGAGAGAAGATGGCTGGAACTGATTAAGGATTATGATTACATGAGATACTACCATCTAGGAAAATAAAACAATTTGGTTAATGAATTGATTTTTAAAATTAATGCTACATTAACCATGTTAAATTTGGAAGATTTCCATTAGGTTAATGATTTAATGAAATGTTTCTTGGATTTTTTGGTTGTAGAAAATTTGTTTATTTTATTTCATGTGTATCTGTAATCATATTTGTTAATAAAAATTAAAAAATATCATAAGCGAGACTGTGTGTTATAGAAAAAATGTAAATTTAGTTAGGAAGTGTATGTTGGCAGAATTTATTGTGGATAAAGGTTGTTTCTTGATATTTGGAAAGAGATTATGTGATCCTTATAAATCCAAAATTAAGAGAGGATTTTTATGTGAATCTCATAACTCTCTATTTTTAGTTCATCTCAACATCATTAAGATGTATATAGAACATCAGGATTATTACTCATGGGAAGGAATGAAATGATATAACCTGACTTCCCACTGAAATATTTTATTTTTTAACAGGTTAAAGTAGAATGAAAATTACCAAAGGGGATAATTTATCCTTTTCTAGCTATTGAGTGAAAATGGGAAAATATATCCATGGATTGTATTGTGGGACTACAAATGACTTCCTGAGGTAGCAATGAAACTTGGTTTATTATTGAACGACTCGATAAATAGGCGCATTTCCATCCTATTCAAGATATTATATATTTTGATAAACATTATGTAATGTACCTCAAAGATATTATCATGTTATATGGAGTTCCTCTATTTCTTATTTTAGACCTTGATCATAGGTTCACCTATTGTTTTTTAAAAGGCCTTCAGATTACATTGTGTACTGAATTAAATTTCATCCCGGATTTTCATCCTCAATATTATGGATAGACCAAGAGAAAAATTCATACCATGGAATAAATTATTCGATCTTGTTAAATAGATAACTAGGGATGTGGGTATCATCATCATTATTTAGTTTAGTTTTCTTATAATAATAGTTTTCATTATGGTGTAAAAATGATACCTATTGAGGAACTATATGGAAAAAGGTGTAAAACACTTTAATTTGGGATGAATTAGGTGAAATTAAATTAATGGGACCATAGTGAGTAATTTTAGTGGCTGAGAAAGTGAATATAAACCTATAAGACATAAGGATAGCATAGATCAGGAAGAAAATATATGTATATAATATGGTGAAATACCTCTCATTCGAGGTTGGTGATCATGTTTTTTATAAAATATATTCATGAACAGTGTTATGAATTTTCTAATAAATGAAATAAAAGTTAATAGTTCATGTGAACATATGAAATCTAGGATAAAGTTTCACTAGTTCCCAATTGAGTTTTCTTGAATCCATGTTTATCACAATGACACAATGTATTTCATGTTTTGATATTAAGAATGTATTTGTCAGATTCATCACATGTTTTGTGCTTTGATGTAGTTTAGTTGGAAGGGAACCATTATTAAGAGTAACGAACTTTTTAGATCCTTAAATATAGGGAGAATTTGGTGTGGAATATGGTGATTCACAAGGTTAAGGTTCTTTGTCGAAACCGTATTGTTGAAGAAGCAACATGGGAATATGAAAATACAAGGAGGGAAATGTATCCCCATTTGTTTAATAAGGGAATAAAATTACAATTATTCAATTTATAGAAGGGGGTAAGAATGTAAAAAACTAGGCACTTATAGAAAAGTTTGTTTTTAAATTTATTAGTAATCATTAATTAAATAGGTAAACTCATTTCAAGTGTATAAATTAATTCTTAAAATAAATAGTTTTAGTAAAAATAATACTTATATGGTTATAATTAAAAGATTATTTTTCATATTATAGATTTTTTGTTGGAAAAAAATAATTTCATTCATAAAATAATCAAGTCAAAATTAAAATAGGATGAATTTATTATATTTACTAAAATATCTTTTTTTAATACAAAACAATAAATTTTTTTAAAATACACCATTTTAATGATATTGTATAGACATAATAATAATATAAAATTTATTAAACATATATACTAACTAAATTATAATATTAAAATATTAGTATTATACAAAAAATAATCCCAAACATTAAAATAATAAATTATTTCATTACAAATATAAGTGATATTTTAAGTGTCAACACAGCTCATGTGCAACATTGGAAAAGAAAACATTTGTGCCTTATGGATAATAATTGTGTAATAAGAAATATTTTCATAATTTTTTTTATTAAATTTTTTTATTGATGATTATTTTCAATAATAGCTTCTAATTTTTTAGTCATATAACAATAATATTATCCAAATGATTGTCTAGTGAATACGTAAGGCCATAAAAGTCATATTAGCATATTAAATAAGTTTTCTTTACATGGATATGAGTACATATACATAATTAATAAACAAAAATTATGTATTGAGACTAATTAATTTATTTTTTTGAAATTATTTTACTTTTTATTTCTATATATTAAATAATTACAATTAATGCTTATGAAAAACTAATGCAGTGGATATGCAAAGGGAATTAGTATAAATATAATTATTTTAATTCAAATTATAATAAAAATTAATTGACATAAAAATTTATATAAATCATTATTTATGATTATTTTTAGGCCCAATTATCCTTGGGTATATTTTTTGAACCTTTTCGATTAACTTGGATGACATTAAGTCCCTTATTGTGTTTTATTTAAAATAAATCCAAACTGTTGACACTATGGTTTTTAATAAGAATAACATTTTAATATATTATTTTTTTGAAGTTCTATTTCACCATAAAAAGAAACATTAATTATAAAATATTTATATTCTTCATGTATACTTATTTATAAATTATAGGTAAGAAATAAATACCTTAAATTCTTTCACAACAATAATGCACTAATAGTTAAATTAATGGGAAAATAAAATGAATGAGATTACAAATCATAAAATAAATATAATTTAAGATAATTAAGATTAACTGGGAATTATATAGATAAATATGACATGTATAAGTTAAAATAAAATATATATTTTTTAAATTTTAGAGTTTGTTTTGATGTTTTGAAATTCATAGTAATGAGTTGTAATATATTTGACAGTAATGATATTCCATGAATACAATATTTTATTAAATAATTTAAAAATACAAAAAAACTTAGATAATAAAAAATATTTTATTATAGGATACCAAATTTTATCCCGTATTCTTTATATTCTATTTTTATGTATTTTTCCCAAGAATATAGTTATTATATTTTAATATTTTAAGAAAATCCAAAAATTCCCCTGACATTAATTATGAATGGGAAACTTTTCCATCACTTAATTTTTCCACCTTGAGCGTTCTAGATCAAACATACTCTAAAAAAGCATCTTATAAAAATCAGTATATAAATTATAATAATTCTAGTCTCAACAAAATAAAAATTCTATTTGAATTTTGAAGGTTCTTAAGGAGAAGATATTCAAGAGGAAAAATCCTCATTTCTTTTTTTCTGTATTCTTCCTTATCGTCACCCCATTTCCAAAGATTCATGATAACTCCAGTTTCATATATATACTGGAATATTATTTTCTTAATGTAATACAAATCATCAAATCCATTCTTCTCTCCTTTTAATCATAATAATGAAATCATCCTCCATGGTATGTCAATTCACTACTATCATGGACGATGGGTTTTCATTCCACCCTATGACATTAATGGAAAGTTTAACATCAACTATAACTATTTAAAATGTACTAAATATATATATTATATATGGTATAATATAAATTAATTTATATATTCATATAATATTAAATTTAATGAAACTTTATCTTGATGGTCGGAAAAATTTCTAAAATAAACTAAACTGTTATCCTTATTTTTTATCAAAAAAAGCATCCTCATGTCATAAAGAAAAAATAAATATGGGTCCATATAAACGTATTCAGGTACATTAATACCATATAATTTCAATTCTATAGTAATATTACCATTTTAATAGATCATCCATGAATATACACATGTTAACCAACCATGAAACCATGAAATGAACACACCCGAAACAGTGAAAGTAATGATATAATATTAATTAATGGGTAAAAATATATTATAAAAATATAATATAATTTATTATAAAGATAAATATTACTATATAAAATATTAATAACAGTACTTAAACCATTATACATGATTTTTACTCACGTTTAAAAGACGTGAAATGTGATGTAGGGGACTTTCCGTCAAAATTTCACTTTTAATGAATCTTTGTTTAATTTTTTTCCTAAAACATAGATAGAATTAATGAAATTTTACAATTTCATGTCACTATAATATTTTTATTCAAAACATATATATTTTTATGGTTACATTTGGATAAATTAATTTCTATTGCACATGAATAGTTTTTTAAAATGAATGATTTTCAAAATAGAACCTTTATTTTCATCAAAGAGCAGTTTATGATTGAAGATTTATTATTTTATATTGATTTTATGGTTCTTGGTAATTATTTATGAATAATTTTTTATGTTATAATAAAATTATGGTTTATTTTTGGATAAATGAATGATTTTTGTTTATGTTATTAACTAATGAAGGGTGTTTCCATTTAAACCCAAGATATGTGGCTTGGTTTTAACCTCCAATGCATTAGGCAATCCAGAGATGTATGTTCACCATTTTTGGTATCAAATTTGTATGGATGATATGTCAATTATGTCTCATGTTACCTTATTTTATCCAATATTATTTCATATGAGTTTTCATCAATTTTTTTCACTTTAAAAATGTAATATAATGATCTTTTTGAAAAGATGATTCCTTTTTTGTTGAAAAAAATATGACTAAGAGAAAATATCTATTTAAGTTTTCAATGGAAGAATGATTTCCTTAATTTTATATACCTTACAGATATTATATCATAATACTATGTTGAAAAAAATCACAGGATTTAAGGGAGAATATAATTAAATATGATATCAACATCTGAAATTGTGATAATTTTACATGAAACAAGAACAAGTTTTATTTTAAGGACATTTATTTTCTATAAAATGGATATTTTTTATAACATTAAACCTAAAATGTATGAATGTACAATCTATTATTTTTTCCTAATTCTCTAAAACTCTAAACATAAAATATCATCATGATTGTATTATTGTAAATTCTAGTTCAAAATAACAAGAATATGAAATGTTTAACATCAGGTCCTTATATATGATCAAGTTATGTATACATATTCTCATTATCTACACATAATAATTATATTATATCACCCTATATTATGTTTTCCTTACAAATGATATGAATAAATGTATTATTTATGACATTCCTCAGAAGCATGTTTATTATGAAAAACTTAGTGGGAGATGGCATATCTTAGTTATGGACTAGTTTTGTATGTGTTCAGGTCTTCCTCTACCCAGTTAATTTATTGATTTTTTTAAATTATACTTCTGAAAACTCATATAGTAAAAAAGGGTTAATAAAACATCATCATGAAAATAGGGAAATGGAAATATATAGTTCATTTTGAATAACACATAACTGGGTTTAGAGAGAGGAGAAAATTTGTGGGAAGTGAAAATTTTAAAATGTAGGAAAACTATTTATAAAAATAATAATCACGAGTTAAGGAGAACATTGATCACAATAAAGTGAATGGTCATGATAAATTTAATTACCAAATAACCATAATCCAATGAGTTGATAAAAAGGCCAACGACTTAGAAGAAACGAATATAATATGGTAAATTTATTATCTCAAGATACTTTTACATATGTTTATAAAATACATTACTATATAGAATAATAATATAAGATAATATACTTACATTAACAGTAGAATCTTATAGCTTAATCAATTTTAGTCAAAAATTAATTTATTTCATTAAAGGACAATTATTCAAGATGAATATTTTAATTTCATAAATAAATAAAAAAACTTATAATATATATTATAATCAATAAGTTATTCTACATTTAATTATATATCAACAAATATAGAAATGGTTAGTATATAGTTGGATGTTTTCAAAAATTTATAGACCATCATATAAAGAATCAGTATATTGTAATCTAAATATTATATAAATAATTGAACTCAGAACATTCTTAATGAATTATCAACTATATTATAAACCTAAAAAATTCCAAAATATTAGGTACCATAATAATCTTGACATAAAAAATGAGTATACCTTAGTAACATAGTCTATAAAAATATGAAATTTTTTTCTATGAAGTAACATGACTACCTAATTTTTTTTATTCTTTTCAAGATCAAAATTATATTTTTATATCAAATAATTTATGAAAAAATATCATACTAACTAGGACACAATGCAGGTAAATGGTAGGTGTTTCACAATTTTTTCTCTTCAATATTTGGTTCAGGCCCCATAGCCATACCGGATGAGACACCATATCACCCGACCTATCAATTTTTGTTTTTATAAATCTATATTAAAATTAATCATATAACATTCAAAAACACATGATCAACTTTTAAAAAAGTAATTTTTTTGTCAAATCACTCTTTAACCATTGTGGTTTTATATAAAACTTGTTTTTCCACAAAAAAGATCAGAAATTATTATTATTTTCAGAACATCAGGAACATAATTTCCTAATCGGTTTTTATCCCTTCATATTATATCCTTAAATGAATATATATTCAATTTATCACATTTTTTTAAACAACATGTCAAATTTATTAATTCCATCATATATATTCTTATAAAATAGTGAACATATACAATAATACCTTTAACCACATAGTAACTAAATCACTTTTGAGATTCATTGTTAGATTTATGATTAATCATATGTTCCTAACTTGTGATCACCCTTTACCAAAATTGATAATTATTAAATCGACATGAAGAACATATTAAGGGTTATCCATAACTATTATTTTTAACCCCCATTAAACCTCTTGAAATTTAACATAATACCAATTTGTTTTACAATATAAAGGTCTTGAATGTTACTAAAATGGAAAAGTAACCAATAATTAGACTATAATTTTTCATTAAACAATATAACATTATATTTTATGAATAGAAAGTCCTTATGAAATTTAATTTACTTCATAATATAAATTTTATTATAAAATATCACTAATATAATTTGATGTTAATACATTAAATATTATAAACTGGTAACTGAATAACTCATTTAAAATAATGAAATGTTTATATATCCCTTTAAACCCTATAGTTTGGTTTAAAACCTTAGTTATCTAATTTTAAACATATCGACGGTGAGGAATGTTTCAAATTTTATGTGTTATAATTTGTAATATAAGGTGAAAATTGAATCATAAATGTTAAAGGGTTTAAATTTTAGAAAATTTTTCATCTTAATTTTTCTATTTCATTTGTTTTTTAATATTTTCATAATTTAAAAAATATATATTTACATAAAATATATTTAATATAATTTTAATAACTATTCACATAATTTTACTTTGAAACCCACATGAAAACAATGGAATTAAAATAAAAACATTTATAATATATAATAAATTTTATCTATCTTAAAATTACTTTCACAGTTTAACTCACTCAAATAATATTTCAGTTATAGTTTTTAAGATCATTTTAATTTTTTTCTTGCATAAGCATTATGTCAGCAATACATAAGTATTTCATGTAATTATTTCGTAACTAAAAATGAAAAATATATTCCCATATATAAAAAAATTATTTAAATTTAATATTATGTTACATATTTCTTACAAATGTATAGTTTCTCATATCTATGTTATGAAAAAATATTTTAAATGTTATTTTGACTTTTCAGGCATTGAAAATAAATTGTAAAATAAATTGGAAAATATTCTTCTTAAAAAACTCCAAAGTTTGTTTTTATCCCTAAAAATAATGAATAGTACATCACATTCAATTACAAATTTTATAATGGTATCCCTCATAAAATATTAATTTTAGGACAACAATTTTGACTTTTCTAGTGACAAAAAAGCATTGATTTAAAAAGAAAAATGATTTTCATAATTATCATGAAATAAAATATATTTTATATGTTTTGATCTATTTTTTATAATATTTCTATAATATTATAAAAATAAATATTTTATAAGTCTAATAAAAATTTATAGAATACTTATATATTAGAGATATTATAAAAATACAATATTTTATAAAAACTATATTTTGTACTGTTCTAAAAAATCACCAGAGAATCTCAAAAATGCATTATAGGATAAATTTGTCTTGGTGGATTAAAAAATTAATTCCATTTATTTAAATTAATTTCATATAAGTGGTATGAAATAAATTTTAATATAAATTTATAAAACAGAATCAAAAATCTTTTCTTAGAAATATGTATTTGAAGATTACAAATGGTCTTACAAAAATAATGTATAATGATGATTAAATTATAAATAATTTGATAATATATAAATAAAGAGTTATTATATTAATTTATGATTGAATAAAAAATTAATATATTTTCTTTAATTATAAGAAAATGAAATTTTAGAAAACATTTTTTTAGGGTTAGAGGGTGTAAAATCAGGAGAAATGGACGTCGGGTCATTGTTTTCGGGAGTGGTGAAGGTGGATAAAGTTTATCGCGAAAGATCAATTGATGGAGGTGTTTCACGGTGTCAAGGAAATGCATGGTTTTGGTGTCGATGTATGTTTAGTGGTGGGGTGTGTTTTGGTGTTGGCATTTGTGAGGTGTCGGTATTGGTGGAGTGACAGAGGGAGTTCGACAACGAATGGGGTGACGATATAGCAACTCATCAGGAGTCTCCTATAAAGAAAAAAAGATTATAATACCTACCAGATCCCCACATAGAGGCCATAGATTAGGTTTAAAGCTATAGAAAATCACTATTAGATCTATTAAGAATATAATAATGAGAGGTTATGACTTTGATTCTTGGTACCAGGAACCATGTAGTTCTATATGGTTTATTGCTTAATGATCAAGCCATGATGGTTGGGTTCATACAATCATCATTGAAGTATCTTCTCGGGAGGAGTTTCTATTCAAAATGTCTGGTCTTTGGGTTGTCAAGGACATGTAGTGGGCCTATTTCATCAACTCATATTGTCTATTTAAGGTTCCTCTACTACCAAGATAAAATGGGTATTTAAATAAAGGCCTTTGGTCTTGGGACTAATATTTTTCACTATTCACTGAAAAATAAATTCCCATAGAAAACTAAAAAATTTCTAAAAATTATAACTTTGTTATTCTGAATTGAAAAATGATTGTCTTATGAACAAATACATTTTCAAAAATTTCCCTAAATATAAATATAATATTTTCTCACAAAATGAAATAAAAAATATTTTTTAATAAAAAGTATTTTGAAGAATGAAAATACTAATAAAAATTAGTTCTTAATTCTAATGAATTTATCATTCCATTTTTATTCATTATAACCATTTTATATATATTTAATAATTTTATTCCTTTTATCCATACCCACCAATTAAATGGTTATGGTATACACTACTGGAAATTATATCTTTCCCAACGCTTCTATACCAATGGTTTGAAAAAACCGTTGGTATAGGTCCCCTTTCCCAATGGTTTGTCCAAACCATTGGGAAAGGCCCCCAAATTGGCCACTTTTCCCAACGGTTTGGCCAAACCCTTGGGAAAGGTAGACCTATCCCAACGGTTTGGCCAAACCGTTGGGAAAGGCCCCCCAAATTGGCCACTTTTCCCAATGGTTTGGCCAAACCGTTGGGAAAGGTAGACCTATCCCAACGGTTTGGCCAAACCGTTAGGAAAGGTACCTAAAAATTCCACTTTTCCCAACGGTTTGTCCAAACCATTGGGAAAGGTAGACCTATCCCAACGGTTTGGCCAAACCATTGGGAAAGGTCCCTAAAAATGCCACTTTTCCCAATGGTTTGGCCAAACCGTTGGGAATAGTGGGCCGAAATTCAACATCCTTCACTGAATGAAAATCAAAACCAAAGACCTATACCAACGGTTGTTAAAACCGTTGGTATAGGTCTATACCAACGGTTTTAAAAACCGTTGGTATAGGTACATTCATTTTTTATCAGAACTTCGTACCGAGAACATTATATAAATCAAAATTTAAAATATTTATGAGAATACATATATATATTTATGTAATTATGATCACAAAAGTCATGTTAGGTTAGTGGTTGAGTCGTTCAATGATAAACGAGGGGTCCTGGGATCAAATACCAATGAATGTTTTATTTTTGGAATTTATATACCAACGGTTCCATTACCGTTGGTATAGATTTCATATTATCTATACCAACGGTTTCCAAAACCGTTGGTATAGGTCTATACCAACGGTTTTTGGAAAACCGTTGGTATAGACCTATCCCAACGGCTTACTTGGATACGGTTCTCCAAACCGTTGGTATAGGCTATACCAACGGTTTGGAGGCCTATACCAATGGTTCCAAACCGTTGGTAAAGGTTAGTTTTCCAGTAGTGATAACAGTCATAAAATAATAATATTTTCTAGTTTGTTTTGGTTATGTTTTGCATATTGTACATGTTATAGAACACATTTCTCATTTAAAATCATTGGTTTTTACCATGGTCGATGAAATTATGGAATCCAAAACATCAATATATTTTTTGGGGTGGAATATAATTATCTGATGTATTCATTAGAAGCATCATCCACCTATTTTTTTTTTATTTTTATCTTATTTGGACAAGCCCTCAAATTAGATGTTGCTACTATGATCCTCTGTCAACATTGAGTTGCTAGAATCTGTGCAGAAGTTGATATATTACAAACATTTCAATCACATATTTGGATCAAGAATGTTGATTATGATTTTTTCAGAAGGTTGTAATTGAAAATATTCCAACTTACTATCAAAACTCTTTTAGAATCAGATACTCAATAGGGTAATGTAAAGATAAGCCTTATATTACACACCCCATTTCTCATTTTAATTTAATTTCAGTAGGAAAAGGACTGGAAAAGGGATGGTTTCATATTTTTATGAACAAATGGATGCTATAAATAAGAGTATTTAGGGTTCCTCAAATAATCATCATTCTTCTGCTAATCTCTCATGTTTCGTCGAGGTAGTTCACAATACTCCACCTAAGGATGAGGATAGTTGGATTCTCACAATGATTGAGGTATATTCTATTAGTATGACAAAAACGAATAATATAGAGTAAAAATGTGGTCAATATAATTTTTTGAGCATATACATGATGATTTTTATAAATATTTTTAGATATTGGATGAATTATTGATATTTAGTACTAGAAAAATATAAAAACCAACTACTGATACAGAAGGTTTCACCACTCCAAATACAAAGAAAACTCTTAAATTTTGGTATTTATCTAACATTGATAATACTAATATCATGCTACCCCTATTGGAATTTTCGAATGATATAATTAATCCCCAATTAAAAACAATAGCTACTTCATATTTGAATTCATCCTCGGAAGAGAATTACTCAGACAACAATAACAGTGATGATGATCCTGAACCTACTATCTGGGATGATTATCAAACTGAGAAAAAATTATAATTTTCGAAGGAAAGTGAATTGTAAAAGGAAGAAATGATACATATTCATTCCATTAAATATAAAAATAAATAAATTTCCACTGGTACTAACTTTCAAATCAGAAAGAAAATGTTCATTAATGTGGTAAATAAATATAAGAAAAACATAAACGTCAATTTTAGATTAATTTGATGTAACTAAATTTTCCTTATTTTTCTATCTAACAATTTGTCTTATTTAACATCATATTTATGTTTTATCATTTTTATCACCCAAATCGTTTTAGATTATCAAAAGGTATATGATTTATATTGAAAAAAAACAATTTATACTGATTAAGGGATCTATATTGATAAAATGAAGCATTTTTACTCCCTCTAAATTTCTATTTTAAATGGTATGTTGCATGTTTTTAGGACTCAGTTGGTCTAGTTTCTCAGATGTGGTCTCTTCTATCGTAATTTTCTATGATATGTGGATTTTATTGTTGTTATGTCAAGAATTATGGGAACCTCTCTTCGTGTACATTGAAGATAATCTTTGAGGTGTTGGCCAAACATGACAAGTAATCTGTGATTATAGGGATATTTGATAGTTGTGTAGTGTATCTATTAAAATATATTATTATTAATAGATATTCATGTTTTTAGGAGTTATTCTTTTATTTCATGTTGTTGTTTTCTTAGGTTTAAAATGAATCACTGGAAATCAAATCTTATTTATTATCTTCTGGACTGTTTTGAATGAAGCTGAGTTGCTATATCATCTCTCTTTTAGTGTGGTTTTTATCAGAATCATGGATCAATAGTCGTCATGGGTTTCAATAGTCCAATTAAATAGAGTAATGAACAAATATTTTCCACTTTATTCTCACATTTAATACTTGTCTAGAAATTTCTACAACCTTTGTAATTTATTTAAATTTATCACTATAATCAAGAAAAAATAATGTTATCTGAAATATAAATGGGGTCCCTCATAAGTCTAGTTTTTTATATTAGTATGTAATATATGATGTGGGATTGATTTATATTGAAATAAATTTCCTAATGTTCTTGGTGGATTTTTAGAACATGCTGAAGATAAAATTTTCGCTCGCTCTTCATTGGAAATCCTCTCGTTGAAATCTTTTAAATTTTTTTAATCCTTTGACATTTTATGCTTATTTCACCATATTTTATTTTTTTATTTTTTATTTTTTAATAAATTTCTTGGATGTGTGAGGTTGGGTATCCAAATCACACATCAATGTTTAGAAAACATCATTCTAGATAGGAATGTGCATTTACTAGACTTTTTAGGGACATTGTTTGTGGTGCACTATTGAATTGTACAAAAAACTAGATCACTAGTTATCGTACAAGAGTAAAATTCTGATTTCATGACCCATATATTGGAAAAGGACCTATTACATTAGATGGGTGTGTTGGTGGAGCTTTTTTGGAGATTATATATGGTATTGGTCTATGGATTTGGACTAGTTTTGTGGTCATCTCCCATTTGGATTATTTTTTAACTAGGTTTTATATGCCACAATGGATCTTTTTATGACATATATGAAATATGTATCTTTAATTTATATTATTTTGATATATCATGATACTTATATTTACTTTTAGATAGAATTTAACAGTGATTTTTATTTTCAATATAATGTTTTAATATTATTATTGTTTCTTGATATTTATTTTTCTCTGTTCTATGGTTATATATTCATGATGGAATTGTCTCCCCACCTATTTTTTCAATCCTCACCACTATTTGGTATTCTATATAATAAAATGAGGTGAAATTTATGTGTGTGATACTTCGTTCAGTCACAATGGATTTAAACCAAATTGGGGATGAAACACATAATATATTTTTTAAAATATTTCTATTATAAAAAGATATATATAATATATATGATTAATAATTTTTATTTATATACTGTAATTGAATTTTTTTTATAGTTATATTATATTTATTAATTACTTATTATGTTATGAATATTTTTTAATTTTATGAAAATTATAATATATTTAATGGACTTTTATTAAAATGGTTCCTATAAAAATCTAACATAAAATATTTTTCTAAAATTTTATTTTTTTATAAAATTATTTTATATTTACAAATGATAAATGTATTCTGTTCTATTTCTTATTAATATAGTTACTATTTTTATGTAGATGAATATGTATTTTTTGTGGAGAAGGATAAATATAGGAAAACACTATGTTTAAATTTTTTACCAACTTTTACACCCCTTGGATGAATAGATATTATTCCCTTTTTGGAAGAATGTTGTAAAATCTCTTTCTTCTTTTTAACTTATATATCACGACACCAAAATGTTTAATAAATAAATTATATCCCAATTACATAGAAGGATTTTACATGGTTCACTAATAAATTATAATCAAATGATCCAAAAATGTTTATGTGTTTGTTTAACAAAATCAATTGTAATCGTTTTCAGTGGATTCATAGTTTTAGGTCATGGCCACTATATTATAAGGAAAACATACTTTTAAAGGCTCTATAATAACTCAATTTCTATCCAAGGTACACTTCCACTTCTTCTCTTTTGCACATTTCTTTAGAGAATTTAATATTCTGTTCATATATGTGATTTATTTACTGCGTTCATTATATTGTTCTTCTTGTAGAAAAACAAAACATTTGATGGTACATTTAATGGTACATTAAATGTTACATTCACTTATATTCAAATCCACCTTGACATGATTAGAATTAATGCTAATTTTTATTGTCAATCACATGTATTTCATAAGATGATAACAATAGCAACTCTTCCCCCATATGAAAATAATTCCACGTTTTAATTATCATGATATTATCATTCTTAAACAATTAAATATAGTACTATAAACAAGGTACTCATCAAGACGTATTGAATAAATAAGTTTTTATAGTCTATAGATAATCCTCAATGGGTTTCCTCTCCTACTATTTATTGAACCAAATATATTAATCTGTTTGGTCTCCTTTCTCTCAAATACTACTATAATCAATTTTGTAGTGTTACATGAATCAATCCCTTTCCTTAATTGTTACAATCAATCATTACTCATTTAATCAAACATAATCATGAAAATTGAACCATGTGTTTAAATGTTTCAATTTTTTTTTCAAAATTTTGTCAACTCCAGGAATTATCACATAATATCCCAATTTTATATTTTTTCTGAATCAAATGGATATTTTGGAAATCACTTAATCATAGTTTCACTTCCACACTATGGATTGATCTTATATATCCTCAGTCTGATCATAGTGTAACACCATTCATTAGATCATTATTAAAAATAAACAATCAGATTTATAATATATAACAAAATTATATTTAAATCATTGAATAATCATGGTTTGATCCACCTTTATTCACTACTATAATATCTCTATTTAGGTGTGAAATCATCTCCAAGTTGATATATTATAAATAAAATTTTATTGTTGATAATGTATATCAAATTCCACAACATGAAATATTATTGAAACTTTTTTATGGTTTATAGTAAAACTTATTTATCAATATCTATATCCCAAATACTTTTAAATATGCTTTAGGTTTACTCTTATGAATTCTAGTGAAATTTAATACTACCATTTTTTAGTTTGTAAAACCTTCATATGTCACAATATATTACTCATTAACGCTAACATATCATCTAGTTCCTGAGCTGGTAACCATTATGTGTTAGGTTTTTTTACACTTATATATTTTAATTTTCTTAAATCATAAAAATTGATACTTTATTAATCACTAGGGTAACCATTACATATCAACTTTGATACCTCTAGATATTATGAATTTTCTAAATTCTTACAACTATATCTATGTATTTTGTTCATTTTGACCTTACATATTGGACTATAATATTTTCATTCAATATCATCAGTATCATTATGACTCTTACAAATCACATAATTAATATGGATTATTCATATATATCACATCCTTTTCCATATTCTATTCTACCATCAAATATATTCTTACATTTCAATCTAAGTGACATTTGGTAATGACTTTTCTATATTTTACTCTTTATATAAATCTATACTCCTAGGATTTTTTTGGAAATCTAATTTAATATAGGAATTTATTAATCTCATCTAACAAAATAAACTCTCAAACATCTTCACCTTCAAGAAAACATTTGATTTACTTTAGTAGTCATAGATTCCTCATCAAGAATCATCTTTACTTATAAAAAATATAATTACATGTGTGTCAATGTTATGAATCCACAACACCCAAAATGTTGTTCCTATATGAATAGTAACATTATTTTCTACTTTATCCATTTAAATGTTAACTCACTATCAAAAAATATAACACTTAGTTTCATAAAATCCAATATACATCCACATGGATGAAAAATTAGCCCCAATAGATTTTTTTTGAATATACTACCATAAATCATACCCAACCATTTTCATCCAAATAAATCAAAACAATGTATAGATTTCTAGTGAATATTTCTCACTCTTCCCATTTCAATAAAATTAATAGGATTTTATGTAATGCCCCAACCCTAGTTACCTAGAGTCTGTGCTTTATTACATAACATTTTCAAGATCAAAAGGGATCAAATCCCGAAATACTAATTAGTTTAGTATTATTGGAAATAAGATATATACATGAGTTCGACATTTAATCTTATAAAGATATACAACACAAATTTGTTCCATTAGAAAAATCCAAGCTGCCTAGATTATGCTTGAAAGTCCCTCATAACTAACTTCTTCATATTCTGGGAAAAAACATAAGAAAGGGGTGAGCTAAAACACTCAGTAAGAGTAAGAAATATAGTGGAAGATAACATAAACATTAGGCATAATGAATAATTGAAAACACATTCCTTTACAAATAATAAACATGTACAATTTATGGTAGGAATATGAGCTGTGTAAATATTTCCATAATAGAACATAGTCATGGGTATTCTACTAGTCAAATAACCACATGAACCATCAATATTATTTTCATAATGAGGGAATGTATAATGCCAGACATTCTGAAACATCTTGTCAAAGCCTCGACCAAGACTTTTAAAAATGATTTAGGCCTCAACCAAAATCATATATCAAATTGGGAAAGGCCTTAGCCAATTCCACCTCAAAATGTCTCATGAGACCTATCGATGCACCGAGAAGCTATATCGGGCTCCACCCATCACATACAAAGTCTAATACATTCCATATATGAAAAGGATGAAACATGACATAAACATTCTTATTATAACTATTATATTAAATGTTAATACTTTAACGATGAATTATATAAATATAGAACATCCATAGTGAAACATATCCCAAAACCTTCAATATAATATTTAATATTTATATCATAATAAATCAATTTCAAACAAGTTTAAAGTCTATCAAAGGATGTTGATATAGATGAAATAAAAACTATTTGAAAGAAATAACTCTTTCTATTTTAATACCATTTAAGTGGCACATAATTATAAAAGAAAACATTTATTTTTGAAAATATTCTTATAATCTTGTAAGGGAAGCTTCGATGATGTTTTAAAGGCGGAAAATAGCCGCCCCACCGTATAAGTTAAAAAAAATTATTACCTTAATTTTGTCAAAAAGTAATAAAGTAACATTTTTGGAAAATGATAAAAAGATTCCTTTAAAAAAAATATAAGTTGAAATAAGGGTATTAATGAATTTATCCCATAGTCTAGTAAATATTAAAAATGTTTAGAAATAATTTTTTTAAAACATAAATGTGGATGATAAAAATCTCCTAGTAGATACTTACGTAAAAAAACCTTGGATAATAAAGAGATTTTGAAATTAAACCTTACCTTGTACTTTCCTTATTTGATGGTATATTAACCCCATATATAATAGTTAAAACATTGTTATTAAATTATACAATAACTATATACATAATTATGATATCATATATGATCTTCTGATATTGATTTTTTAATAATATTTTAGTAGTATCATTGTTTTGGGTGTTAACTGACTCATTTTTCTTTATATGCTTGGTTACATGAGTTGTGTTTTCCATTGATAGGATGTATTTGATTTATATACAGAATTATATTATGTAATTAAAAATTATTTTTAATCATAAAATAAAAATTATTCTTGAATGGTTATGATGGGGAAATGAATCTCATCACGTTCGTGGAGATGGTAATTCATATGTACAGACGAGCGAAAATATCATTGATGGAGAAATAGTATGTAATTTGATGATATATCATATATAAATAATCATTAAAATGTTTTATTTATTATTTATATCATTTATACTCATTATTGTACCCATCCAAATAATGAAGTGTTTTAATAAAAAACTACACCATGACGCGGAGATGGTAAGTCGTATGTACACACATATGGTGAATTTTTCATTTATAGGATGAATAGAATAATGAATATGGTTGTAAAACTTTTATAATAACATCATATTATATTAAATATAATTGATTTATTATTTTTTAATGGAAAAAACAATGAAAAAAGTAGTGTAAAAGAAAAGAACTTGAAAGAGCTGGTGAAATATTTACCTCTTCTTCGGGTTCTTCCTTTTGATTGGACCAAAGGGATTCGTAGGTTGGATTTAATATGAAAGGAATGCCTCTAAGATGAATGGAGGAACATTGGGAGGATATTTGGGTAGGGTTTGTCCAAGAAAAATGGCTTTGGAGGTGTGAAATTAAGATAAGGGGAAGTACCGTTTTATAAGAGAGGTGAGGGTCACTTTAGGAAAATCTTTAAATATTATTTTATAATAAAATATTTTACGGTCTCTAATGGATCCAAAATTATTTTTTTGAGCCTAAGGTGGGTATGGGTCAAAAAAAGTTCAACCAATAGTTTTTGGATAGGTTTAGGTCACCCTATTGACCTTATCTTTTATATTTAACTCTTAGTTAAATAGTTTGACATTTACCAAGTCTCTTTGTATTTTTATATTATATGGTTAATAAAATTACTATAACAAGACAATATATAACCATGTGGTTCATTATTAATATATATAACCTTATCTATGTCCTTTGGTTGAACCTTATATTTTTAGGAATATTATATCAATTAATAATTTTGGATTTGTTTTTAAAACAAAATTCTATCAATTTTGACACTATTTAGTATTTGTTTTTTTAAGTGCCATAAAAACATTATCAATTCAAATAAAATTTATTTAGATAACACTAAAATGTAATATTATCATAAAAAATTAGTTTTATTTATCAGAAGTCTTAATTTACATTTATTTGGATATTTATAATATAAATTATTTTAATATTTCATTATAAAGGTAATTATTGTTTCCTCATTGTGTCATAAATAATTTAAAATATTTAATGTCTAAATTTTTTAAATAAAATAACATTATATAGGAAATATTTTTATATTCCTAATGATTATTTATAGTAGAATTTATCTTATGTATAACCCTATATTAAAAATAGTTTAGTTATTAAACATTGAATTTAACTCTTTTAACTCTTCTTTAAATAAAATAATAGTAAATGTCCTAATCAAATAAAAGTGGACCAAATGGGATAAAATTTTATTCCTAAGGTATGTTTGGTTCTAATTACACTTATCCAATAGAATTAGGACATGATTTTAGGTAATTATAATACCATTTTACCCTTAATTATCTTATTTACTTTTAACTATGGTAAATAAAAGAAAACAATTACTATTCACCAAACATTATTTCCATCTTATTGAACCAAATTTTACTTACTGATATTTACCGTGTCACACATAATTTTTAAATTCAACTCACAAAATCCGTAGAATTATGTTTTATGTAAATTTTTAAATACTATTAGAAGGTGGGTAAAAGATTGTAAAAAGTTCAATAAAATTTTTATATATCTAAACGTATTATAAAATGACTCCATTAAATTAGAATGAATGTATAGAGGTATTATGTATCTATTTTGACCTAAAATACATTTAAATAAAAGAAATAATTATTTAAATAAAAAGTTAGTTTTAACCAATAAAACGGTGTTTTTCACTATTCGTCAGAAATTGAAAGTTTTTAGAAAAATACAAAAAATTCACCCTAAACTAATTTCAATATTACGAATTCAAAAATGAAGTCCATTTTGAAAAATAAATTTATAAAATTCTAAAAAGTGCGTATTACTATTCATAATGGCTAGTTTGATTGGTCACGGTGTGTTAGAATCTCGAAGTTGCGTACAATGCAATCTATTACATTATTCAAAGGGAACATATCATGGAAGCATGGGGTATTACATTCTTCCCTCATTCAAATAATATCATCCTCAAAATATCTAGAATACTACTACACTAAACGATTCAGGTGGTTCTTCATCATAAGATCCCCAGGTTCCCATGTAGCCTCTTCCATCTTATGTTTTCTCCATATAACTTTTACCAGACGAATTATCCGGTTTCTCAACACATGATATATAGTATCATGAATCTTGACTGGATCTTCATAATAATACAGATAAGGTTCCAGTTCAATTTCATCATAGTTGAGTACACGCTTTGGGCCAGGCATGTATTTTCTCCACAGTGGTACGTGGAACACATCGTGAACTTTGGAGAGACTTTGCATCATTTCCAAATGGTAAGTTACATCCCCAATTTGTTCTAGAATTTTGAAAAGTCTGATGTACCTGGGATTTAATTTAACCTTTTTACCAAATCTTATAACTCCAATCCATGGAAATATCTTCAAGAAAACATGATCTCCTACCTAATATTCCAAATCCTTCCTTCGTTTATCGGCATAGCTCTTCTGATTAATTTGAGCTGCTTTGATGTGGGTTTGGATAACCTTCACCTTTTCCATCGTTTCCTCCACAAGTTCGGGGCCTATGAGTTTTCTTTCACAATCATCATCCCAATAAGTTGGTGTGCGATGTCTCTTTTTATATAACGCTTCATATGGTGACATCTGAATACTTGAATGGAAGCTATTGTTATAGGAAAATTATAATAGAGGTAAATATTGATCCCACATACCATTAAAGTCATGTGATCAAGGTCTCAAAATTTCATCTAAGGTTTGAATAGTATGTTCTGATTGTCCACCAGTTTGAGGGTGGTAGGTTGTGCTCAAACGAAGTTCATAATCTTGGGATTTCTGAAGACTTTTCTAGAATCTTGATGAAAAATGGGGATCACGATCCGAAACAATCTATAGGGGTACTCCATGAACTCTTAAAACCTTATTAATATACAGTCTTGCTAAATGTTCAAGTGGTAAATATTCTGTTATATAAATAAAATGTGTTGAATTAATAAGATGATCAATAATGACCCATATTTGATCATTCCTTCTAGGAGTCTTTTGTAGCCCCATGACAATGTCTATCGTAATATCATCCCATTTCCACTCAAGTATGGGAAGAGGTTTCATGAATCCTCTAGGATGTTGTCTTAAAACTTTCACTTGTTAGAAAAATATACACCTTGACACAAAATCAACAATCTCCCTTTTCATGTTGTCCCACAAAAAATGTTCCTTCAAATATCTATACATCTTGGAGCTCCCAGGATGTATAGTAAAATTGGAGTTATGGGAATCATCCATAAATTCACTTTTTAGATCATGTAAATCAAGAACACAAATTCTCTTCCCAAATTTCAAAATTCCATCTTCGTATATGAAGTCACTCATTATTCCATTATTTACAGCTTTAATATTTATTTGAAACTCCTCATCATCAGTTTGAGAATCTTTTATCCTTTCTTGTAAAGATGGTTTGGAAACCATTTGAAAAAGTATTGATGTTTCACCCACCATGGTTATTACAATATCCATCTTTACTAGATCTATGAAAATATAATCCCCTTAAACACTCATCTTATTCAAGACTCCATGATTCTTTTTGCTTAAAGCATCTTCCACCTTAGTTTCCTTCCCTAGGTGGTATTGTATTGTGTAATCATAATCCTTGAGAAGTTCAATCCATATACTTTTCCTCTTGTAGAGTTCTTTTTGTGAAGAAATCTACTTCAAACTATTGTGATCAGTATAAATCTCACATTTTTCACTATAGAGATAGTGTCTCTATATCATCAGATGGAAGATTACAGCTGGTAACTCAAGTTCAGGAGTGAGATAGTTTTGATCCTAAATTTTTAACTATTGTGATGCATAGGCAATAACTCTTTCGTTTTTCATAAGGAAACAACCAAGTATTTTCTTTGAAGCATGACTATAAATAACAAACCCATCGTTCCCTGATGGTAGAGTCAAGATAGGAGAGTTGACTAATATTCTCTTCAGTTCTTCAAAAAATTCTTCACACACTTTTATCCCAAAAAATTTAACCCTTTTACATGTGAGATTGGTTAATAGGTTAGCCAATCTGGAAAAATTCTGGACGAAACATCAATAATAACCTGATAAACAAATAAAACAGCATACCTCAGTAATACTTGTCGGTGCTGTCCATTATTGGATTGCCTTTGTTTTTGAAGGATCATTAGACATTCCATCCTTAGAGACAATGTGGCCAAGAAAATAAATCTCTTATAACCAGAATTGACACTTGAAAAACATTCCATATAACTAATTTCTTCTAAGAGTCTTTAAAATAATGGGCAAGTGATTTTCCTGATCTTCATAGTTTTTGGGGTATACCAAGATATCATTAATAAATAACACTACAAAGTCATCAATATATTCATTGAAAACTCTATTAATTAGTTCCATGAAGACATTGGGTGGATTAGTCAATCCAAAAGGAATTACTATAAACTCATAATGCCTGTACCTAGTTAGAAATGTGGTTTTTGGAATGTCTTCCTTCTTCACCCACAACTGTTGATATCCCGATTGATGGTTAATATTTGAAAAATATTGTGCTCCATGAAGTTGGTCTAATAAATAATCAATACATGGTAGGGGATACTTTTTATTTGTTTTCATAGCATTGATATCCATGTAGTCAATGCACAACCTCACAGATCCATCTTTCTTCTTAGAAAAATGATAGGGGCTCCCCATATAATAATAGTAGGGAAAATAAATCCCTTATTACTCAATTGAGGATCCATGGGGGATCAGAGTTCAATATGGCTCAGAGCGATGACGGTCTAACCCTAATGGGGTCGACGTTGTTCCCCCCTCCTCCGCATGTTGGTGAGAGGGGGGAGGGAGAGAATGAGGACTCACGACCTCCTCGCATTGGCCAAAGGCACATATTCACCCACTTAAAAGATCCAAATCTGATTCCTCATTTCCTTGAGATTAATCTGGGACCAAAGGTCCATGGTTCTTGAAATGGAGAGCTCGTGATTCCACTTTTGTTGTTAGAGATTACAGAGGCAGAGAACCTCTTGAATCAAACTTTGGTTTCTTGATTCAGAAAATATCGACATTCAGTGGATGATTTTGACAGGTTTGTATCTAAATATTGGGGGCTTCACGATCAAGCGATCATTGGGATATTGGGAAAATGACATCTGATGGTTCGATGCTCCACTTTAAGGGATCTAGTTCATGCATTGTCGACTACTCCTAGGAAGTATTGTGATAGAGACTTTTATTTTCTTCAAGTGGGGTAATGATTTCCATATGAATCGTGACTCTTTGATCATTCCGGTTTGGGTTAGTCTGCCTCTTATTCATCTTTTCTTTCAAAATTCTGCGATTATGCGCTTGTTAGGGAACATGGTGGGGAGATTTTTTTTGTGTTGATGCACACATTGCCGCTGTGAGTCACCCAATCAACCCACGCATATGTGTGGAGGTTGATGTTTCGAGGGCACCTGTTGATACTGTGTGGATCGAGGCTACTGAGGAGATCAGGTGTAAGCAGTCGGTGATATTTAATCATTGGGTGGAGTTTGGCTCTAACTGCAGAAGACCATATCATTCAGAGGCACTCTGCTGATGTGGTGATCACCAGGGGAAAGGTGTAGTGAAGGTAAGGGAAGGAGATGCGGATGAGCAAAAGGATAATGAGATGAGTTATGCAGAGGAGACCATACCTATAGTGAATCAGGTTGGAAATCCTTCTATTTCTAATGTCTTTGATAGGATTAAGGATGAACTAAGAGTCTGTGACTTGAGTAATCCAATAAAAAAGGGGGATGTTGCATCCTCTTTTCAGCATCAAGATGATGGTGGGAGTTTCAAAAATATTTTGGTTGGGCATTAGTTCATGGGCTGAGTTCTTGACTCATCAGAAGATCCAGAGGGTTCTGAACAAATCCTTCAGGTAAATGCTAAAATAGTTAAGCCTGATGTTGTTGATCCATGCTATTTGAATCATTTTTCAGTACTGGAGGGGGCATAAGATGTTGAATCATATTTAGGGGGAAAAGAAATGCAAAGTGGGGGCAATTCCTTATATATGGAAATTGCGCCGGGCATGACGGTGGAATAAATGGATAGTGGGGGTAATGCCTTCGATATGGAACTTGGAAATGTCAATGCCTCTTCGGGTAAGCATGCTGAGAATATTCTGAAAAATGATCCTCCCCAGATAGATCATGAGCTAGCTAACCACTCATTGTCTATGAAGGAAGCAAGGAATGAGGAATTTCACTTGCAAGGCAATAATATACACATACAGTTTCGACCCATATTGATATAAATTTGAATACATTACTGGATGTGCCAATGGATAAGAGAAGAAAAATTCATGACACATGACCAATGGAAGGTGATGAAAAGCTGGGTGAGGCCTCTAATGAAGGAAAGGATAATGATAGTGAAGGATTTAGAGTTTCATATAGTGATGTCATTCAAGGGGAAAAGAAAAGAACCATTGAATATGAGGATGTCAGTTTGCATGGGAGAAATGGGAATGAAAAGGGGGGAGCTTCCACCGCTCAACCTAAGAGGAAACCTAGGAAAGATTATTCCAATATTCCGAAGAACATTTCTACTAGGTCCTCTTCTAAGAATGAAATATGGAATGATATGGACCAAAGGAAGGGACGGAGCAAGAAATCATCAAGTAAGTCTTTGACCCCGAATGAATTATGTCTGAGAAATTAGTACATAAATTTGTTCAATAGTTATGATCCTCAAAATGAATGGGAATCAGTAGATCCAGAAGATTTCTCAGAAGACAGTGGTGCTGAGGGATTTGAAACTTTCTGATTTGTGTTTTTGTTGGAATTTGCTTTTGTTTCTTTTCTTTGTACACTGCACTTTATTTTTCTATAATAAATCTTTAGAGGACTGGGCACTTTGCCAAGGCCTGAGCCTTCGTCATTATTATTACTCAAATTCCTATAGTTGTTTCTTTAGTTCCACTCATTCCACAATTTCCATTCTATAAGTGGTCTTTGATATAGGCCCTGAACCAAGAATTAAATCAATGGAAAACTCAATTTCCAATTCTGAAGGATATCTAGGTAAATCCTCGGTAAACACATAAACATATTCTTTCACAATAGGTATGTCCTCTATTCAAACATTCTTTTCCTCACCCATAGTTATTTCATTCTCTTTCTACCCAATAATTGAATTTATTAGAGATAATGGGGGTGGATATAGATAAGAATGAAGTGGTAACATTTCTTCTCTAAAGATAAGGTACTCCTTATCATCATTGAGAATTGTAACTACATTCTTATTACAATAAATATTCACCTCATGGTCCAAAATCCAATCCATTCCGAGGATTATATCAAATTCAATCATGGGTATGTCGATGAGATCAGCAGATAATAAACATTTAAAATCCTTAATGGGAACTAATTCACAAAAATTTGTTGCGATGATAATTCCATTAGGTGTTTTTACTGAGAACTACCTTGTTAAGTAAAATTGAAAATATCGAATTTTCTTAGAAAATTAGGAAGATATGAAAAAATGTGATGATCCAGAATCAAATAAAGCATTGTCTAAACTTGAGGAAACCATTAAATTACCTTCCACCACATCTTTCATAGCTTTAACCTCAGTAGTAGTGATCGCATAATCTTGGCCTTGATCCCTTGGACTTTTCTGAGTTAAGTTTCCCTAATGCTTAGGACATTTATTTTCATAATATCTAATATCCCTAAAATTGTAGCATTAATCATTGGTAGCTTCTTTCTTCCCCTTACAATAACTAGAAATATGGCCATTTTTCCACATTTGTAGGATACTCCTTTTCCTTTTAGACAGGAATTAGTGTTCTTCCTTCAAAAATTATCATAGGGTGGAAATTCAACCCTTCCCTTCTTCCATGTTTCCTTATATCCTTTCCCAGAGTGTCTAACAGATCTCTTCTCCTCTTTTTTAGGTTTAAAGTTGTAAGACTTAGAGAATTCATTTTCTGTCTTGATAAAACATGAAATAATATCTTCATATGATGAGAAGGTTTGCAAGAGCAATTCTCAATGGAGAAATGGTTTTAACCCTTCAAAAAATGAACAATCTTACTTCTTGGGTTATGTATAAAATCTACACCATGCCTTTCTATCCATGAAATGTTAGCCTCATACTTTGCGACATTCTCATCCACCTTTTTCCTCAGACTCAGAAATTGTATTTCCATATCTACTTGATGGTGATGTGGAAAGTATTTTTCTATTAAAATCTCTTTAAAATCCATCCATTACATGTTTTATACTTCTTCATCTTCCTTTTTGTTTTGAATCAATGACCACAATTGATCTACATCTCCCGTGAGGTGATAAACTGCCATGACAACTTTTTCCCTTTTGCTACTCCCAATAGCATGAAATATTTTCTCTAAGGAACTTATCCATTGTTCAGATAAAAATGGATTTGTAGACCCATTTAATTTTTTTGTTTTTTGCCTCATGAAGTGAAATAACATTGATCCTCTGCATTGTGGATCAGGGTGCTCTATATGGGTAAGGTTATTATTCATAACCTGTGTGAGTTTTCCCAGTATGGTGATAAGTTGATCAGCTCCAGTTACATCACCAGCTCCGCTATAATTATCTTGTGCAGGAGGGAAATACCTATATGGATTATGTGCATTGATACAGTTTCCATTCCTTCCACTAGGCACAATTTATAAGTAATGACATATAGTATATTAGTTTATGAATCAAAATACATAATTCCGAACGTGTAAAACACTTAACATAAATTGGACAGTTTATGGATATATTCCAAAATCATAAAAATGTTTTCTTTGAGGAGGTATATACTCATAAATCCTTCATAATAGTTTTAAAAAAAATGAGAATTATCATAAGCATATCCCTTGGGAGTGTCGTAACCAAGAGTGCAGCAAGGCCCATTGTCATGCCCCAGTTCCCATTTGAGTCTAGCTTAAAGCAGTGTTTTCGGGTTTTACCCCTAGGTACATCTGTGCTAGAGCCGCCTCTACCTACTCATATCCGGACAGGGATGTATTTCTTAGAAAACACACAAAACCTCAACAACACCAAAATTCTAGGATTTTCATCTATACGAATCCTCAAAGTCTATCAATGGGTAAGGTGCTCTAATCAGAGTTTTTCTAAATCAAGTTTCCAAGGATTGTAATAAGATTTCTCTGATACCAACTGTAATGCCCTGACCCCAGTTACCTAGAGTCTGTTCTTTATTACATAACATTGGCATGATCATAAGGGATAAAATCCCAAAATACCGATCAATTTATTATTATTAGAAACAATATATATACATAAATTCAACCTTACAACTTGTAAATAAATAAAACACTAATTTATTACAATAGAAACATCCAATCCTACAAGATTAATAATGAAAGTCACTCGTAACTAAATTCTTCATATCCTGGGAAAATGAACCATAAGAAAGGCATGAGCTTAAACACTCAGTAAGATTAAGAAATATAGTGGAAGATAACATAAAAATTAGGCTTGGTGAATAATTGAAAACACATGAATTAACAAATTATAAACATGTACACTTTATTCCAGGAATTTGAGCTGAGTAAATAATGCCATAATAAATCATAGTCATGGGTATTCTACTAGATGGATAACCACAAGAACCATCCATATTATTTTAATAATGAGGGAATGTCTAATGTCGGACATTCTGAAACATCTTGTGAAGGCCTTGACCAAGACGTATAAAAATGATTTAGGCCTTAGCCAAAACCATATATCAAATTGAGAAAGGCCTCATCCAATTCCATGTCTAATTGTTTCATGAGATCTACCGATGCACTGAGGAGCTATGGCGGGCTCCACCTGTCACATACTAAATCCAATACATTCCTCATATGAAAAGGTGGAAACATAACATAAACATTTGTATTAAAACTAGCATACGAAATGTCAATACTTTAACCATGACTGGTATAAAAATAACACATTCATATTCAATCATATCCCAAAACTTTCAATACAATATGGAAAATTTGTATCATAATAAATCAACTTTAAACATGTTTAAAATTCATCAATGGATGTTGACATAGATTAAATACAAACTATTTGAAAGAAATATCTCTTTCTATTTTGATAGAATTTAAGAGTCACATAATTATAAAAGAAAAAATTTATTTTGAAAATGTCCCTATAATCTTGTAAGGGAAGCTTCGATGATATTGTAACGACAGAAAATAGCCGCACCCGCCCTATAAGTTAAAAAACATTCTTACCATAATTTTGTCAAAAAGATCATAAAGTACCATGTTTAGAAAATACAGAAAGATTCCGTTCAAACCAAATATGTTCAAATAAGATTATGAATGACTTTATCCCATAGTCTAGTAAATATTAAAAATGTTCTGAAATACATTTTTATGAAAACAAAGATGTGGATTATAAAGAGTTCCCAGTAGAAACTTATGTAAAAACAACCACGGATAATAAAGAGATTGTGAAATTAACCCTTACCTTGTACTTTTCCTTAGTCGATGGTTTGTTAACTGCCTGTATAATAGTTAAAACATTTTTATTAAATTATACAATAACTATATACATAAATATTATATCATATATGATCTTCTAATATTTCTTTGTTAATAATATTTTAGTAGTATCATTGTTTGGGTGTTAACTGACTCGTTTTTTATTATATGCTTGGTTACATAATACATGCTTGTTATGGATATGATGTATTTTATTCATATAAAGAATAATATTAAGTTCTTAAATATTATTTTTAATCATAAAATGATGATTATTCTTGAATGGTTACGATGGGGAAATGAATCTCATCACTTTCTTGGAGAGGGTAATCCGTACCTACGCATGACTGAAAATATCATTGATGAAGAAATCGCATGTAATTGGATGTTATATCATATATAAAAAATCATTAACATGTTAAATGTATTATTTATATCCATTATACTCATTATTATACCAGTAAAAATAAGGATGTTTTTGAATAACAAACTACACCACAACGTGGAGACGGTAAGTCGTACGTACGCACGTATGGTGACTTTATCATTTATTAGATGGATAGAATAATAAATATATTTTTACCATTTTTATAATAAAATAATAGTATATATAAGATACTGGAGTTATTATTTTAGAAATTAAATAAAAAATAAAGAGGCAGTGGAAGAAGAAAATAACTTGAAAGAGGTGGTTAAACAGTTACCTCTTCTTCAGGTTCTTCCTTTTGATTTGATAAAAATGGATCCTTAGGTTGGATTTCTGACCAAATTAAGGACTCTAGGATGAAGGGAGTAAGGTTTGGAGGATATTTGGGTAGCGTTTGGCTGATCCAAACGGCTTTAGAGGTGTGAAATTAAGAGAAGGGGATGTACCCTTTTATTAGAGATGTGAGGGTCACTTTAGGAAAAGCTTGAAATATTATGTTATAATAAAATAATTTTCGATTTCTTATGGATACAAAATGATTTATTTATATAGTATAGTGAAGATGGGGTAAAAAATATCTACCAATAGGTTTTGTACAGGTCTAGGTTACCATATTAACCTTATCGTTTAGATTCTACTCTTAGTAAAATATTTTGACATTTACCCTGTTTCATTATATTTATATATTATATGGTTAATAAAGTTACTATAACAAGCCAAGAAAACCCAATTTGGTTCATTATTAATATATATAACCTTATCTGAGTCCTTTGTCTGAAGCTTATATTTTTAGAAATATTATATCAATTAATAATATAGTATTTGTTTTAAAAACACAATTATATCAATTTTGACACTATTTAGTATTTGATTTTTTTGAAAGCCATATAAACATTATCTCTTCCAAAAAAAATATATTTTACCAACCCTAACATGTCATGTTAACCTATAAATTTAGTATAATTTATTAGAAGTCTCAATTTAAATTTATTTGGGTATTTATAATATCAATTATTTTAATATTTCTTTATTATGGTAATTACTCCATCATTATTGTGTCATAAATAAATTAAATTATTTAATATCTAAAAATTATAAATAAAATACGATTATATAAGAAATATTTTTATATTTATAATGAATATTTATAGTCGAATTTATCTTAGATATAACCCTATATTAAAAATGGTTTAGATATTAAATTTTAAATTTAACTCTTTTAACTCTTCTTTAAATAAAATTATAATAAATTTCCTAATCTAATCCTAGTGGATGAAAGGGGATCATATTTTATTCCTAAGGTTGTTTTTGGTCTAATGACACTTATCCAATACAATTAGGACATGTTTTAGGGTAATTATAATATCATTTTTACCCTTAATTACCTTATTTACTTTTAAATGTGGTCAATAAAAGTAAAAAGTTACTATTCACCAAAAATTATTTTCATCTTATTCGACACAATTTTACATACATATATTAACTGTGTCTCTTGGATTTTTGAAATTATACTCAAAGAAGTGGTAAAATTATGTTTTATGCGAATTTGTAAATACTTCTAAAAGGCTGGTAAAAGACGGTAAAAAGTTCAATAAAATATTTATATATCTAAACTTATTAAAAAAATGACTTTATTGAATTAAATTCAAATTATATATGTATTATGTATCTATTTTGACCTAAAAAAATTTAAATAAAATAAATGATTTTAAAAAATGTCAGTTTTAACCAATAACGCAATGTTTTTCGCTATTCATCAATAATTGAATGTTTAAAAAAAAATAACATGAACTCACTCTAAGATAATTTTGATATTAAAAATTCAAAAATAATGTCCTTTTAAAAAAATAAAATTTATTAATTTTCAAAATGTGGGTATCACTATTCATAATAGCTAGTTTGATTGGTCGTGGAGTTTTAGAATCTCAAAGTTACATACAATGCAAGCTATTGCATTATTCAAAGGGAAACGTACCGTGACAGATTGGGGTGTTACATTTTATGTGTACATTTTTATATTTATTATCACCAATATTTTCACAAAATTCTATAGGAATGTTTTCTCAGTTACACCCCTTTATTTATTCATGATTTACTTCATATTTTCAATGATTCATTTTTGAGTTTTATTGTGACCTATTGATTCTATTAAAGTATTTAATCGTATATTTAGATGTTTGGATCTCCCACATTCTTATCCAATCCTTTCTCAACCCATATGAAAAATTTCAATTCTAACCACCTTTATAAACGAGCTTCACCTCTCTAAATACATGTACTTTTTACCACCTAAAACCCATTAGGTTCTATAAAAAACTTAATGATTGATCCTTTGTAACTAATACTATAGGGGGGATATTACAATTTTTTCTTAATCCTTTATTACACTTATTAAAAAATAATAACAATAGATTTTAAACTATTCATGATCTAAACCACTTCTTCTTTCCAACTGTATATTAATCAAATATTTCAGTGAGTGAATTTACCACATGGAAATGAGTCACCAATAAATTTTGTATGCCTATTAAGATAGAACATTGTTTTTAAAATACGATTACATGTGAACAATATCAATTCTAACCATGTAATAATATTAAATTCAAAACCACTTTTAGTTATGCATCCTGATATTTTAATTTCCATCAATAGTCCCCCCCCCCTATGATTATACCATCATTAGGTTTTGTTCACCCAGTTTTATACCCCGTTATCGTTTTATATGAAGTGGAAAATCTATTTTCTATTGTAATATATTATATTGGAAAATTATCTTCTGGTTTACAATAAGAATGTAAGAACTCTTCATGACTCCCTTGGAACCTATCATGATGAAATTTCTATCCAAAATACTATGGATAAAAAATAACACATTTACCACTAAATATATACCATGTGTATTAATATATTGAATTATATATTTATACAACTAATTTTATTCCACTATTGGGATCTTTAGAATCTAGAAACTCTCTTATGGTTTGTCTTAATCTTACATGAAATTATCACATTTTATATAAATTATTTTGAGAACCTTCCATTTCATATTTAATAGTTGTTGTATATTTACCAAATCATTTATACTTTTTTATTTTTATTGTACACATATTGATTCTCTTGTGGGATAGATCTATGTTTTATTACATTTTTCTAAAACCACTTGAGATCCTTCATATTATAATATTATACCTTAAATTGGGAATCATTTTAAAGACCCGTAAAAATTCAAGGGGAATTTGTTTCTTAATTTTCTTTGGAATTTTACAAGAACGCAGTTTCTGGTGGCACCTGATTCTGAGGCCCGGTGTGCCCAGAACCATGTTCTGAAGTTTAGCTTGGGTACATTAAGTGAACGAACGAGAAAGTTTTCCTAACTTTTGAACCGGTGCTCAGAATCTAAATCCAATGGCACCGATGGAAACACAACACCGATAATTGCTTAAGAACACCTTTTCCGGAGTTGCGTTTACTCGGGTGTGGTTTGTAATTAATTGGGTTAACTAAAGAATAAAAATAAAATATTTTGCTACAATTTTATTTTTATTCTAAGTAATGATAAACTAGGAATGGTGGTTGGAGTGGGACCCACTAATACCCTAACTCCTAGGTAGGATATTAGTGAGGTGGGGCCCACATGAGCCCCACCCCCTTTATTTTACGTTTCACCTCCCATGAACATTTAATTTGGTAACTCACCCACACACCCTTTTTAAATGCCAAGTCAACTCTCGCGATTAATTGGATTATTAAAAGCCTCATCAATTGGTCAATGCACGTTAATTAAATCGTGTTTTAATTTTGAATTTCAAATAAGGGATGGGATGAGTAATAAAATAATGCAACACCTTATTTTATTATTGTTGTTTCGTTGTGTGAGAAGGATTGGAGAGGAATTGCTCAAGCCTTGGAATCCTCATCTTTCTCCATGAAGACCACAAAGAAAACACCGTCACCGATGAAGAACACCGACCTCCGACTGAGGATGAAGATTAAAACCGATTCCTCGGAGATCGACGACGCAACGCCGTGTACCGCAACACCGACGATCCTCTTCTCCGCGACGTCGTGTACCGCGACGCCGATGATCCTCCTTCTGTGACGTCGTCTTCCGCGACGTCCCTTTCCCGCGACAAACCTCGTTCGACGAATTCATCGAGGTAGGGGGGTTGGATTAATTTAATTTATGTGGATTATATCCTCGTCATATGATTAAATTGTTGAAAGTCATTTGAACCAGTAACGCGGTGGGTGCGGACCAACGAACAAGTCTGAACCCATCGATTCTCTGTTCTTGATGCGTGGAAAGTTGGGCGATGATGAAATGGGACCTTTGAGCGATTGGAGGCCGTCACAGAAATCTATGGGTCTCGAGACGACCCCAGGAGCAGACGAGAGCAAGAACGGACCACCGAAGCGGCTCCGGTGGCCCGCGGACTTCAACGGCAGTGCGGGTCGCCGGCACGGTGGTTCAGGCTGGCCGCCTGGAGGCGGCAGAATCCCAGATCTCTGCCAGGAGGGACTACCACACCTGAAGCCGTGGCAGAAGGAAACCGGTCCCACGGCCGCGCGGGACCCAGGGGAGATACGGCGCCCAGCGCCGCGTTCGCTGGCACAAGGGAGCAGCCCCCCACGTGGGGCTGTGACTTCTATCAAGGGGGGAATCCCCCCCCCTTTCCACAACGGCACAACCAACACTGAGATGGCCGTGCGGGGCGCACCCGCGTCGGGCCAAATGGCCGCCCAGGCTGGGCCTGGCTAGACCTGGACCCGGTTCGGGCCGACCCAGGGGGTCTCGGGCCGGGTTGGTCCGGGCCCCAAACCCCCTAAACCGGACAGGTTTGTTCTTTTGCCCATATCGTGGGCTACAGACCTCCGATCGATGCACAGTCAGTTTCCTTGTGATCTTTGGAACAAGACAGTCGTTTTGGAATATTACACTCAAGGTTTCAGAGAACTTTGGGTTTGACCGGGTCGGCTCGAACATGAAACCAACCGGGCCATCAGAGCGGAAACGCTTATAACTTGAGCTACAGATGTCCGATTGACGTGCCGTCAACTTTTTTGGATTCCTCTTAGTGAGACAGACCTTTTAAATTACTTAGCTCAAGGTTTGGACACAGTTGGAGTGCGGTCGGGTTGGTTTTGAATTAAAATCCAACCAAGCCCCTGGAACGAAAAAGGTAATAACTCTCAGACCGGGCATCCGATTGACGCACCGTCTGTCACATTGAGTTCCTCTTGTCAAGATGGAAGTTTAGGATACATTAAATCTGGACTATGTGTCAGTTGATGTATCGACCTCCTTTGGCACGTGGAGCGGACCCTCTTAAAAAAGAGCATGCTGTGTGCGGGAACCCTAGAGCTGGATGCGACTGTGACTGCGACGACTATACTTAAATCCTTTGTGGGTTTGACAGCGATGAAGACCATACTGAAATCCTTCGTGGGTTCGACAGCGATGAAGACTGCACTGAAATCCTATGTGGGTTCGGTAGCGATGAAGACCGTACTGAAATCCTCCGTGGGTTCGATGGCGGTGAAGACTGCACTGAAATCCTATGTGGGTTCGGCAGCGATGAAGACCATATTGAAATCCTCCGTGGGTTTAACGATGATGAAGACTGCACTGAAATCCTCAGTGGGTTCGGCAGTGATGAAGACCGTACTAAAATCCTCCGTGGGTTCGACGACAATGACTACTGTTCTTGTATCCTATGTGGGTCAGGCAGTGTCTGACTCTGTTCTTGCTATCCTACGTGGGTATAGCATAGTAGCTGGTCTGTATCCTATGTGGGTCCGACAGTTTAGCTGGTTTAGTATCCTACGTGGGTCCCGACTTAGATGAATTAGTGGCTATATCTGATCATCTCTATCACCTTACAAAGAAGTATACATGTGTGAACTGAGTCTTGACTTTCAATCATTATCTTTGATATGATTGACTTGCTATCCTATGTGGATTGTGTTGTACTTTCCTGTGTGTGTTGGGTTGTACTATCCTATTTGGATGTGATCAAACTTGGGCTTGGATTTTGGAGCCGAACTGGAATTGATGACTTAGGTATATGTATGGGAATATACCTAAATAGTGGTGGATGTTACTTCGTGGTTATATTTTTTTCATTTGTGTATTTTGGGAGACCTTCGGGGGTCTCGGGGTCCCTACTGAGCAGCGTATACTCACCCCTTCACGGGCTATGCCCGCACTACATTGTGTTGGATGTAGACGACGGACAACGCTGATCGTGGTTGAGGTTTGTGGAGTAGTGGGTACCTGGGGGTGGACCACTGGGCGGGACGTACACGGAGCGGATGGCTGGACCAGTGGAGCTAAGGTGGCTATCTGTACCCACCCTTCAGGTGGGACTTCTAGTGGACAGCTCGATGTTGCGGCATTACTTTCAGTTGTTGTAATTTATTTCCAGTTGTACTTGAATTTCAGTTTGGGTTTGTATTCTGGACCATTTACTTTCTGCACTTATACTTTTGTACCCAGTTTTACTTATTGTTTACTTCTGCTGGCTTACTATGTGGTGTTTGTTTACTTTATAAAGGAAATGCCTTCCCTTTTTGTCGGAATTTACACCTTTGGTGCTAGTCGCCAGCCCCTGGCCTATGGGAGGCGGGCTTGGGGTAGTCACGACACGGGCCCCGAGGACGAGTCGTGAAAAATTGGCATCAGAGGAGTTCGGTTATACCGCAGAACTCAGGACTCTGATCTTTCTTCTATGTGAAGTAATAGTGTTAAGGGTATTGAGTGTGGTTATCAGTCCAGGGAGTCCAGTGTTGGTGCGGCGACCGAGGTATCTGTACACTAGGACCCTGACTTTTGATTTCCGACTCAATGCATGAAAACATTGATTGCATGTGTGTTTCAAAAGTTTTCTTTGTGATTACTTTGTGTCAGCTCACCAGGTATACTGTTTTGACCGTGGCACACCTGTTTTTTTCAAGATGGACCCACGAAGGCAGCCAGCTAGGGTTCCGAACATTGTGTGCGATGAAAGCCCACCGAGCAATGAGGCCTCGGTGTAGGGCCCTTTTTCAGCGGAGGCACCAACAGTACCACTACCTGCCGAGCCACCAATGCTACCGGCCCCAGTTGATGAGAGTGCAAGTCGCCTTAGTGAACATCATGAGTTTCAGCGTCATAGACCACCCAGGTTCTGCAGGGAGATGAACCCTTAGGCAGTTGAGGATTGGCTAGAGGCAGTTGTTCGAGTTTTCAGGTTAGTGGGGACACCGGCTGACCTCAAGGTGATCCTTGCAGTGAGCCTCCTGCACGCGGCAGCAGGTCGATGGTGGAGCTTGATGCTCCAGGTGCACAATGAGTCATCACTCCTCTGGACGAACATTGAGAGCCTCTTCTGCTCGAAGTTCATCCCAGCCACCCTCCATGTGGTGCGCATCCAGGAGCCTCTACAACTGCGGCATGACAGCATGGCGGTCGCCCAGTACTCGGCGAGATTTACTGATCTCTCACGATATTCGACGGACATAGTACGAGACCCATTCTTCCGGGCTCGGACCTTCGAGCAGGGACTGAGACATGAGATCAGGGCATCGATGATCTCCCTCAGCATTCCGACATAGGCAGGAGTACTGGAGAGAGCCCTTCTCATAGAGATATTTCTTGCCGAGCCTATGCCAGTAGCGAGACCTACCGCAGGGCGGCACGTAGCAGAGTCATCTGCAGCTGGAAATCAACGGATGTTATAGGGGTCCAGGCAGACCGGGCCATCAGGCAGACGACCTCAGGACACTGGCTCAGTGGTGCGGGGCACAGGGCGCAGAGCCAGCCTTCCGAGGAGCAGGCGGTGCTACGCATGCGGCGGGTAGGACCACATGGCTCGTGACTGCCTAACCCGCCGTGCAGTGGAGCAACAGACTGTTGAGGGGCCACCCAGGCAGAGGAAGAGGTTTGACCATGGCAGTCCACCGAGAGCAGGCAGACGAGGCAGAGGAGCTGGCTGAGCAGTAGGTGGTGGGCAACACATTGAGGCTTTACCACCACCACAACCAGGAGTTCCACCCCGACCACATGGAGCCGGTGAGCAGAGACTGGCTTAGCTTCAAGCAGCAGAGGCCTACGACCACGGCACGCCAGAGATGATTCGAGGTACTATATTTGTCTACTCCACCCTTGATTCATTTCTTATAGACACAGGATAAAATCATTCCTTTATTGCCGCTTCATTTGTTCAGAGCTCAGAGATTCCGACGGAGCCGTTGGATCGATCCTTACGGCTAGAGACTCCCACGGGAGTAGATTTGATGATTACGCACTGGTGCCGGTAGTGTGAGATTACTCTAAGAGGTGAGAGATTTGGCTGGGATCTTCTTGTAGCGGTGTTGAGGCCTTACGATGTCATCTTGGGCATGGATTGGTTATCTACAGTCCATGATAAGATTGACATTATTAGATGGAAGGTGCGGTGTGTACACACTGATGGGAGCAGGTTTAACTTCACCAGCGAGAAGGGATCCTTTGCAGCGCAGGATGGACTCACGTAGAGGAGAGGACAACTCATCACTCATCTGTTGGCTAGCCTCATCCTTGGAGCATTTGACATGCAGAGTCTGAGTTTTCCTGTAGTGGTGGATCAGTATGCAGACGTTTTCCCCGATGATGTCCCAAGACTAACTCCTCACAGAGAGGTAGACTTCAATATTGACCTATACCCCGGCACAACCTCGATATCCACTCCAGCATATTGGATGGCTCCCGCTGAGCTTCGAGAGCTACGGGTACAACTGGAGGACTTGCAGAGCAAGGGATTAATCTGACCCAGTGTTTCACCCTGGGTTTCCCTGATATTGTTCACCAAGAAGGCGGACGGGAGATTGCGACTATGTGTCGATTATCGTCACCTGAACCAGGTGACCGTGAGGAACAAGTATCTGCTACCGAGGATTGACGACCTCTTCGATCAGCTCAAGGGAGCATGGTTGTTCTCAAAGATAGACTTCAGGTCAGGCTATCATCAGCTCAGAGTTCGGGATGAGGACGTGAAAAAGACGACATTCAGATGTCGGTATGTCCACTATGAGTTCTTGGTTATGCCTTTCGGCGTAACCAATTCTCCAGCTGTGTTCATGATTCTTATGAACATGATCATTCAGCCATACCTCAATAAATTTATCATGGTCTTCATTGAAGACATTTTGATATACTTGACCACTGAGGAGGAGCACACCAACCACTTGCAGGTTGTGCTAGACACACTCCGAGAGCAAAAACTTTATGGAAAGCTCTCAAAGTGTCAGTTCTAGTTACGTGAGGTCCAATTCTTAGGACACATCATCTCTGAGGTGGGAGTTGCGGTGGATCCTGCGAAGATAGAGGTAGTGCTAGTTTGGGAGCCACCCAGGAGCGTGAAAGAGGTGTGATGTTTCTTGGGGCTAGCTGAGTACTATGGGAGATCTATGCCAGACATTTTTAGAGTTACGACACCACTCTCAGCTTTGACGAAGAAGGGGAAACCATTCGTGTGGTCAGAAAGATGTCAGCAGATCTTCCAGGAGCTGAGTCAGAGATTGATCAGCGCGCCTATCTTGAGGATAACACAGGAGGAAGTAGGGTACGTAGTCTACTGTGATGCATCAGGGACCGGACTCAGATGTGTCCAAATGCAGGAACAAGACGTGATCGCCTATGGATCAAGTCAGTTGATGCAACATGAGCAGAACTACGCTATCCATGACCTGGAGTTAGCAACAGTGGTCTTCACTCTGAAGATGTGGAGACACTATCTGATGGGAGAGCACTTTACAGTCTACTCTGACCACCAGAGTATCAGGTACATATTATCGCAGAAAGACCTGAATCTGAGATAGTGATGATGGCTCAAGTTCATCCAGGACTATGACTTTGAGATAGTCTATAATCCTGGAAAGGGGAACGTAGTAGCTGATGCTCTCAACAAGAGGATGGGCATCCAGCTACTCGGGGAGGCGACAGAGCAGCTAGCCGCTTTACAGATATCCTTTGTGGATAGAGATGGAGCAGCCTTTCTTCAGTCACTCACAGTCACTCCTCCACTATTGCAGCGGGTCCGATAGGAATAGTGTGGGGACACTGACTATGAGACGCGGCGTGTGAAGATATCCTTAGGACAAGCGCCTGATGGATTCTCTGTAGGAGGAGAGCACGTCTTCCTTTTCAGAGGACGTACCATGGTACCAGTTTATTTACAGGAGGAGGTGCTGAGAGAGTTTCACACTTCCACTTCAGCGGTACATCCAGGAGTGGTGAAGATGTACCAGGATCTCAGACGACAGCACTGGTGGCCGGGTATGAAGAAGGCTATGGTAGAGTTCGTTTCTTGATGCCTCACTTGCTAGCAGGTGAAGGTAGAGCACCAGGTACCAGCAGCCTTGGTACAACCCTTGGAGGTCCCAGAGTGGAAGTGGGACAAGATATCTATGGATTTCGTGACTGGACTTCTATGCACTTCCAGAGGACATGAATCCACTTGGGTGATTATCGAATGACTCACCAAGTCAGCCCACTTCTTACCCATCAGTGAGAAGGGCTCAGTGGAGATCTTGGGCCGCCCTTACGTTGAGGATATAGTGCAGCTTCCTGGTGTGCCATCATCTATCATCTCTGATCGAGATTCTCTCATTACTTCTCGGCTTTGGAAGGGGTTGCAGGAGGCATTCAAGACACAACTACGTCTGAGCACCGCCTTTCATGCTCAGAAGGATGGTCAGATAGAGAGGACCATTCAGACTCTCGAGGACATGCTTCGTGCATGTGTCCTTGACTTTGGTCGTAGCTGGGAGGACCACTGACCCTTGGTGGAGTTCGCGTACAACAACAGATACCACTCCACCATCAGGATGTCACCATACGATGAATTGTACGACCGACTTTGCTGATCACCTCTGTGCTAGAAAAACCCTAGGGAGTCAGCACTTGTGGGACCGTAGATGGTTCAGGACATGACAGAGAAGGTCCAGGTCATCCAGGAGTGGATGAGGACAACTCAGAGCCAGAAGAAGTCTTATGTTAGTAGGAGGCAGAGGCCACTAGAGTTCGAGGATGGAAACCACGTTTTCTTGCGGGTCTCACCTCGACGTGGATTACGAAGATTTGGCTGAGGCGGCAAGTTATCTCCGTGCTTCATTGGAACCATTCCAGGTCCTCAGCAGGGTAGGTGAGTTGGATTACCACCTGGCTCTACCACCTCAATTGCACTGGGTGCACGACGTCTTCCACATATCTTAGCTGAGGAGATACGTGCACGACCTGACGCATATCATCGACCATGGGGAGCTGGACATTGACGATGGGGAGACTTTTGCGGAGGTCCCAGTGGAGATCAAGGATCAACAAGATTTGGTCCTGCGTGGACTGTCGATACCTCCAGTGCGCATCAGATGGTAGCACGGGAACCTCCAGGAGAGCACTTGGGAGCGAGAGGCCCAAATGCGTGCAGAGTACCCACATTTGTTGCCCTAGTTTATGATGTATCTTTATGGGGATGTAAATCCCTGAGGTGGGAGTAATTTAAAGACCCGTAAAAATTCAAGTGGAATTTTTTTCTTAAATTTATTTTGGAATTTTACAAGAATGCAGTTCTTGACGGCACCTGATTCCGAGGCCCGCTGTGCCTGGAATCATGTTTCAAAGTTTAGCTCTGGTACATTCAATGAACGAACATGCGGGTTTTCCTAACATTTGAACTGATGCTCGGAAACGAAATATGAGGGCACCGATGGAACCGCAGCGCCGGTAGTTGCTTAAGAACACCTTTTCCAGAGTTGTGTTTACTTGGATGAGGTTTTTAATTAATTGGGTTAACTAAAGAATAAAAATAAAAGATTGTGCTGCAATTTTATATTTATTCTGAATAATGATAACCTAGGCATGGTGGTTGGAGTGGGACCCACCAATACCCTAACTCCTAGGTAGGATATTAGTGAGGTGGGGCCCACACGAGCCCCACACCCTTTATTTTTATTTTCACCTCCCATGAGCATTTAATTTGGTAAATCACCCGTACACCCTTTTTAAATGCCAAGTCAACTCTCGTGTTTAATTGGATTACTAAATGCCTCATTAATTGGTCAACACACATTAATTAAATCATGTTTTAATTTTGAATTTCAAATAAGGGATGGCATGAGTAATAAAATAAGGCAACACCTTATTTTATTATCGTTGTTTTGTTGTGCGAGAAGGATTGGAGAGGAATTGTTCCAGTCTTGGAATCCGCATCTTCCTCCTTGAAGAACACAAAGTACACACCATCACCAACAAATAATGCTGACCTCCGACGAAGGATGACGAATAACGCTGATTCCTCAGAGATCGACAATACGACGTTGTGTACCGCGATGCCGAAGATCCTCTTCTCCGCAACACCGTGTACCGCGACTCCGACGATCCTCCTTCCACGATGCCATCTTCCGCGACATCCCATTCCCACGACAAACCTCGTTCGACGACTTCATCGAGGTAGGGGGTTTGGTTTAATTTAATTTATGTGGATTATATCCTCGGCATATGATTAAATTGTTGAAATTCGTTTGAACCACTAACACAGTGGGTGCGGACCAATGAACAAGTCTGAACCGACCGATTATTTGTTCTTGATGCATGGAACGTTGGGTGACGATGAAACGGGACCGTTGAGCGATTGGAGGCCGTCACAGTAATCTACGGGTCCTAAGATGACCCCAGGCGCAGACGGGAGCAAGAACGAACCACCGGAGCGGCTCTGTTGGCCCGCAGACTTCACCGGCACCGGCCAGCCACCCGGAGGCGGCGGCGTCCGGGTGCACCGCCGAGAGGGACCGCGGCGGATGAAGCCGCGGTAGCAGGTGACCAGTCCCGCGACCGCGCATGACCCGGGGGAGAAGCGACGCCCATCGCCGTGTCCACTGTCAGAAGGGAGCATCCCCCCACATGGGGCCATGGCTTCAATCAATGGGGGAAACCAACCTTCCTTTCCGCAATGGCATGGCCAGCACCGAGCTGGCGTTGCGGGGCGCGCCCGTGCCGGGCCAACCGGCCGCACCGGGCCGGGCCGTCTAGGCCGGGCCTGGCCACACCGGCTGGGCCGGGCCATGCCGGTTGGGTCGGGACATGCCCACCAGGCCGGGCCGCACCCTAAGGGGCCAGACCCAGACCCGGTTCGGGTTGACCCGGTACGGGCCGACCCAGGGGGTCTCGGGCCGGGTCGGTCCGGGCCCAAAACCCCCTAAACCGGACATGTTCTTTCTTTTGCCCATATATTGGGATATGGCCTTCCGATCAAGGCACCGTAAGTTGCGTGGAGATCCTTGGAATGAGACGGTCATTTCGGTATATTACAATCAAGGTTTCGGAGAATTTTGAGTACGACCAGGTTGATTCGAACACGAAACCAACCTGTCCCTCGGAGCGGAAACACTTATAACTTGAGCTTCGGACATCCGATTGACGTGCCGTCAACTTTGTTGGATTCCTATTAGTGAAACAGACCTTTTGGATTACTAAGCTTGAGGTTTGGATGCAGTTGGAGTGCGTTCGGGTTGGTTTTGACTTAAATACCAACCAGGCCCCTGGAACGAAAAATCCAATAACTCTCAGACCGGGCGTCCGATTGATGCGCCATCTGTCACGTTGAGTTCCTCTTGTCAAGACAGAACATTGGGATACATCAACTCTGGACTACGTTTCAGTTGATGTATCGACCCCCTTTGGCTCGTGGAGCAGACCCTCCAGGAAAAGAGCATGTTGTGTGCGGGAACCCTAGAGCTGACTGCGACTGCGACTGTGACGACTGCACTGAAATCCTATGTGGGTTCGACAGTGATGAAGATCGTACTGAAATACTTCGTGGGTTCGACGGTCATGAAGACTACACTAAAATCCTATGTGGGTTTGACTGCGATGAAGACCGTACTGAAATCCTCCATGGGTTCGACAATTATGAAGACTTCACTGAAATCCTATGTGGGTTTGGTAGCGATGAAGACCATACTAAAATCCTCCGTGGGTTCGACGACGATGAAGACTGCACTCAAATCCTCCATGGGTTTAGCAGCAATGAAGACCGTACTGAAATCCTCCATGGGTTCGATGACAATGACTAATGTTCTTGTATCCTATATGGGTTTGGTAGTGTTTGACTCTGTTCTTGCTATCCTACATGGGTCTGGCAGAGTAGCTAGTTTGTATCCTATGTGGGTCGGTCAGCTTAGCTGGTTTAGTATCCTACGTGGGTCCCAGATTAGATGAATCGGTGGCTATATCTGATCATCTCTATCACCTTACGAAGAAGTATACCTGTGTGAGATGAGTCTTGAATTTCAATCATTATCTTCAATATGATTGACTTTATTTCCTATGTGGATTGTGCTGTTCTTTCCTGTGTGGATTGGGTTGTACTATCCTGTGTGGACGTGATCAAACTTGGGCTCGGATGTTGGAGCCGAACTGGAATTGATGACTTAGGTATATGTATGGGAATATACCTAAGTAGTGGTGGATGTCACTTCGTGATTGTAGTTTTTTCCCTTTGTGGATTTTGGGAGAACTTCGGGGGTCTCGGGGTCCCTACTAAGTCTCATATACTCACCCCTGCAAGGGCTATGCCTGTACTAGGTTGTGTTGGATGCAGATGAAGGACATCACTGATCGTGCTTGAGGCTTGTAGATCAGCCGGTACCTGGGGGTGGACCACTGGGTGGGACTTACACGGAGCAGACGACTGGACTAGTGGAGATAAGGTGGTTATCTGTACCCACCCTTCAGGTGGGACTTCTAGTGGACGACTCAATGTTGCTTCTTTACTTTTAGTTGCTGTACTTTCTTTCCAGTTTTACTTTACTTTCAGTTTGGGTTTGTATTCTGGCCCATTTACTTTCTGCACTTACTTTTGTACCCAGTTTTTCTTAGTGTTTACTTCTGCTGGCTTACTCTATGGTGTTTCTTTACTTTATAAAGGCAATGCCTTCCCTTTTTGTCGGGATTTACGCCTTTGGTGCTAGTCGCCAGCCCCTGGCCTATGGGAGGAGAGCTTGGGGTAGTCACGACATGGGCTCCGAGGATGGGTCGTGATAAGCATCTCCATAAACCACAATCTAATATCCTTCAAAAATTTTATCCTCTATTTAATTTAATTTTTATATGGATAATAATTACTTTAAACACCATATCTATATCCATTTATTTACCCACTTGGTGTGAATTTGTTTTAAGAATATCACTACATCCCTTCATTTTTAACCATTCTCACGATGTATCAATTCAAGTCCACCTCTACTATCTTATTTCTATTATTCTCTAAATTCAAATCGAATATTAATAATGAATTCACTCAATGATTAATCTCTAGTTTATCCATATTTTCATATAGGTATTAGATATCATCTAGGATTCTTCAATACCATTATCCCAATTTTAGTCATAATATTATTGCCACTTCACTACCCTCTAAAACTTCCATGGGGAAATATGAATTTCTATATTTATATAAATCATTTAAAAATTTTCATAATTGTATTTTTATATAAATTTATGCCTGATCACATTGACCAGGGATTCCATATTCCCAGTTGTCTTCTTTATATTCCAATTATCCTTTCCTTTTAGCATAAGAAATTATTCATTAGATTTTTTATGATGATACATCCATCTTCTTCTCATGTACTAATTTCTTATAATTAATCAATGAATTCTTCCAAACCTCTAATGCAATTGAAAAATAAGATTTGTTAATTTATATTTCATTCAAAAAGGATTTACTTATGATATTATCCATCTGTACATCAATGATTATTTCATTGTGATTAATAAAATTAATATCTTTATATATGCATTCCATAACCTATTTTCCAAAATCCTTTAGAATAATATTAATATACTATCATGAACAACAAAATTTAGTAACAAAAACGAATACAATCTTTACAAATGAATCCATTTGAGTAAAAAATCAAAAAAATATATTTACAGGTTGAACACCGAGAGAAACCCTATTAGATATAATACCAATTATTGGGACCAATATTAATTAATGAACCCTAAGATACGATGAATCTTACTGAACATTATGTTAAATTAATTGCCTGTATTTTAGTCCCCTAGGCTGTATGGAACTTATTCTCATTATGTGAGGAACATGTTCAATATACCTCTTCCTTGTAATAGTAATCTCACTCAATATAATATATTAATACATGATTATAATCATAGTAACACAAAATGATTTTAAATATTTCACAAAAAAGGTATTATCCAAGCATAAAACAAATGTAAATGTGCCATTTTACCAGAATATATTATACACACATTCATTCAACATGTTTCGTTAGGTCACATTCACTCTATTATGAGGGAAACCCATAGAAGGTTTTAAAAATATTAAGAATCTTTCCAATTACTACCCCCTCTTCAACCACTTTTATACTACTTTAATGAAGTAAATATTTAGTTTATAGACATGGGGGTTATTTCATGTTCAACATATTTTAGTTCTTATATCATATCTACAAAATTTTGAGATTATTTGATGACTAAATTAACTAATATTCATATCCTCAATGTACTGATGATATTTATTACTCAATGAGAGTGTCAATCATATTTAGTAAGGATGAAAATTGTAGTAGAAATTATACCTCTAGATGAATATATTTCCAAGATAGAATTATTTTTTATCATCTTCAAAAGAAAAATAAGTATAGTAACATATGTACTCTTGGATACTTATTCAATTACAACACATATATTGTTAATGGTTCTCGTTTCATATTATTATTTTATACGGATATATTAATATGTCTAGTATCCTTCTAATTACACATAAATAGTATAAATAGTTTTTATAGTCTTCCAAGAATCCAATACGTAACTCAGTTGGTGGGATTAATCCTTCTTTTGGTAATCCTACATGATAATTAAATATGTTCAACATATTTTAACAAGTCTTTAATGTTCTTATAATACAATATTAACTCATATAAATATGATGCCTTCTCTTCATTTCAATCTCTAATACAATCTTCTTGGTATTTTTGAAATAACCTGCTCACGGCGGACATCCTTACGACAGTGTGATCTTCTCATTACTCATCCTAATTATTAATCTTCATCCTTCTAAAAATACAGATACATAATAAACAATTAGATCTATAATTTCCCCAAAATTTCATATTTAAATCAATAATGTATCATTGTATGGTCTCCTTTAATCACAACATGACCTTCTCTATAAAGACCTGAAAACATATATAATTTTTCATATTATCAGTATTATTATATTATTGATAATGTATATCATAATCGATGGATGGTCATAATGTTGTTATTATTTATGATAGATAATAAACCTATGTATCACATTTTCTAGTCTAGTTACTTTTATGTATGCCCCAAATTTACTCATATGTATTCTAGTGCAGTTCCATACCACCAATGTTTTCTACAAAACCTTCTCATATCATTATATATTAGTTTGATATCAGTGAATATCATATATATTGTTTCATGGTATCCTTTATATATTAGCTTCTTATCAAACATATATACTATACCATTCAAAAATTATTTTGACTTTTTATCACCAAGCAACAACCTCTTTACCTTTATCAATCATTAGGTAAACCATTACATTTTGGGACATTAAAATTTTTTAATACTAAGTATAAAAATTAATAGGAATACATTTATGTATCTTTTGGTTAAGATTATTTATCACAATGAAATTTAGCACTTTATTATTTCTCGTAAATGCATCACTAATTAAACTTACATATCAGATTGTTTTTAAATTTTCATATTAGACTACCTTGTTTTGAATAATTCTACATTGTATTGTGGTGACCCTTTTGTATAACGTAGTCAATCAATATTACACTTATTTCTCACTACATTTTCTATATTTCAGTCTTCTTCTGTTGATACTCTTACATATCTATCAGAGTAAATTTTATGTGCTATATTTTTAAGATATCACTTTTATTATATAGATCCTATTTATTTATATAACAATTATATTTCCTCTTCAAATATAAATTTTGGTTGATCTTCATTTTTAGAATAGATTTTTATTTAATTTTTTACATATATATTTATAATTGAGTTTCTTCATTACATTAAAAACAACTGAAATTCCAGGCATGTTAATGTTATGCATCCTCAATAACCCAAATGTCGTTCCCATATGTATATTATCCACCCTCACATCATCATCTCTATCATCCTCAATTCAATATAATAATATCCAATACAAAACATCCTTGTTTCAAAATAAGAGAAAATGATTTAGAAAATTTTTAATAAAGAAACAATGATATTTATTAATATTTAAAATTTTAAATAGACTGTAATAATATTAACATTTACTAAATATATTTACATAAAATCTGATCATAATTTAATTATTAAAATAAAAGATATTGGAAATATTTTTTTATAGAAAAAATCTTATTTGTTATAAAAACATTCTATTTTAAAGAGGTATATGATTTAAAAAAAAATAATTCATTATAGATGATTTTACTTATCAAAAGATGTGATAAATAAGTTCATATATAATATTTAATAAAATATTTATGTATTAGTTAGGGAAATTATCTATAGATTTCTAATTTTATTTTTTAAAAAACCTACCAACAAATCTACATAAAAAAAATATTTACTGAGATTTTAAAAAATTTTATATTATTGGGAGCTCTAAATTTTAGATATATTATATCATGATAATTTATTTTAAAACATTTTATTCATCAAAATATATTTATTTGATTTTTCATAAGTATTTTAAATTTATTTCATTGTGATATATTACTTATTTTAGTTTTTTAAACAATTATTAATTTTTTTGGTCTTGTTTGTGTGTGGATTGATGTGTCAAAAATAATTTCATTAATAAAAAAAGTTACTAAAATTTAGATATTATTTTTAAAGAGTCATATAAATATAAAGGTTTTAGGTGATATATATATTTGTCATTTTTTCAGTTGTTTAATTAATTTAATGATTTTTTTGTGGTATTTATAGCTTGTGTACTTATTCACTATTTTTTATTAATAAATTTTCGATTCATGAAATAGAAAACACATGTATTATTACATTCATGTAATCACAGTTGGTTTTTTAAAGGTAAAATATGTTTAAATTTATTTTAAATTATTATATTTACAATTATCTTCTATTTAGTGAAAACATATGTTTTATTTCATGGTAATTTTTTTTACATCTATTTTTTAAAACATATGCTATTATTTTAGATTATTTTTTATTGAGATAATACGTTTCATATTTTATTATAAAAAATGTACTTTTTCAGTGTTTTTTAAAATATTTATTATTTTTCATACTGTATTTTTTAATATTATGTTCTACGGTGGTTTAAAATATGTGAAATATTTGTGCATAGGTTTTTATTATCAGTAATATGATGTTATCTAGAAAATTTGAAACATCCCAACCCTTCTTACCATCAAATCAGTTGTCAAACCAATGGGTCACATGGCTTGAATAATGTCTCATGATATGCCGAAGGATGCCGACTAAAAGTGAGGGTTTCAGGAGGTGATAGTCAGAAAACTATACAATCTTATCATAGTGCACAATGAAATTATCATAGAATAAATGATAGGAAACAGTGGAAGTTGTATATAAATAGATAACAAATCATATAGTAGTGGAAGGAAAATATATTCATTTTAATCAATCTGAACAATACCAGTTTATATAGTGGATAGAATAATGACATGGAATTGTTAAATATCTGAATGTAGTAAAAAGTCCCATGTAAATATCCATGAGAATCCTAATATCTAGATCAATCCTTTTCTCCTAACTTAAGGTACGGGCATACAAAAATAATAAGCATCCAATATCCTTAGTCTTGTGAACAAGAAAGGTTTAATCAGTTACCCCAGTGCAATGGTGACCCAGGTAGGGTGTGAGATATAAATCTTAGAAGGCTAGAACCACTAGTGACTAGCACTATTCACATAATGAAATATAAATTCAATAGTGTACAAGTATGAAGTTTTAATGATAGAATTCAATAAATAATTAACACTATTCCCAGTTCTTAAGGGTCACATGATGGTGATACCTTCTCCGACACAATGTTGGCATGTCCAAATATTTCATTGTGTGTGTATATATACAAATATATATTTGTTATCACTGATATGTGGTAATAATTCCCCTCATCCATATATATATATATATGTTGTTGGTGTGTGGTAATAATGACTCCCACCCCTAAAAAATAGTGGCATGGGGTAAAAATGATTCCAGTCTATAGGAAATTCCACAAAATCCTAGGATCTGGTGGAAGACAGCCGTATAAATTTAGTAGATAAAAAGTTAAAGAGATGTCTGGAAAACAAGTGATTCTTACAATAGCGGGAGTACATCTCACCACATCTATCAGCCTCAGCCAATGATTCACAGTAGTTCGTCATCATGAAAGACCACCATTCGCCCATGTCAATGACTGCCTATCTTGCCAGGGCATCCGCCACCTGGTTGGCCTCCTGGTAGTCATGCGAAACAACTATGTCAATTTGAGAAATTTTATCAAAGTAATCAACCCATTGAGTTAGCACTTTCCAGGTCCCATGACATGTTCTCATTTATAGCGAATGCACCTCCATTTCTGAGTTAGATTCCATCCAAATTCCTGTCCAATTATATTCCATTGCATACCTTATTGCATGAATGATCGCCCATAATTCTTCTTTGTATGCATTGTCGACTCCAACATAATGGAAGAAGCATAATTCCATGAAGCTGTGGCATGTGTGGGAAACTCCCCTGCATCCTGATGGACCTTGTGCACCCGAGGAAGCTTTGTCAATGTTCACTTTGATGTGTGGTGCAATTGGAGGTATCCCTCGGATAAACATGAGCATCTTGGGCCTTCGTGGACACCCAACAACTCCAAGTGATCTGAGAATTTGTAGGTCAGAAACATCATTAATCATCATACCTTCCTGGACAAGAGAAACTTCATAAACTTCCCTGGGTATGGCCACCATTCCTCATTGCACAACATTGTACGCCCTATCAAAGAGGATCGAGTTCCGAGCATCCCATAGAGCTACAAATATTGCAGCAATAGCCACAAGAAGGAGTTTCTGGACATGTTCACTACAGTGTGCCATATGTAGAATTGCCAGCAAATCAGTAATAGATGTGTACCAGCTCATATTAAAGCCAAAAAAATATGCATTGTATGACCAAAATTGTTTTTCTTGGTCACATTCTAGAAAAATGTGTTGCATTGTCTCTTAGGCACACAAGAAGAAAGGGAATGTCGAGGCCAGGTCGAGGCCAGCTCGTTGGAGCTATGTAGAGAGTGGGAGCTGGCCTTTACAGATTCTCTATAGAATCATGAATCTGGATGGCCAGATACATCAAATTATGAACCTCATCAGCCAGGAAGGTGGGTGGAAGGAACCCACACATTCCAGATAGTAATAGTAACGACAGTTTAAGAGCCCAGTTCTGCTGTGTTTCCATATTGATGTTTCATAGTCCATGAAGTTGTAGGAAAAAATTTCATTTTCTGCTTGGGAGGGAATTATAATTTC